>JAZDUH010000098.1:20147500-20747500 GCA_036419115.1 Scarus forsteni | reverse complement strand
CGTCTGTGAATGTACTTCAAAATATACAATATGTACATATCTGTACACTCTATCAGGGCAAACAAAGATATCTATAATATTGAATATAAAGAAAAGCAAACTTGTCATTTCTGTGATACTTATCAAAGTTCAGCTGTGTGCTGTCTGTCAGCACAACAGTAAACACAAAAAAGGGTTTGTTGATGTTCCAGTGGAGCAGGAATGCATTAAACAAACAAAAGAAAACTTTTCACGCAAGCACTACTCTATCTCGTCAGAGTCACAATATCTCTACAACTATCAGAGACATTTGCAAAACATACTGTAGGACATTCATGTCCCCAGGGGGGGACAATTTGGCCATCCACTGACCTCTTACAACACCACCATGTGGATCGCAATCAGATGTCCTGAGGATTTAAAGATGACAAATCTTCCAAAGACGATTGCATTTACCAGCTTAAACCATTTTACAGCCCTTTCTTGGGCGCTACCTTGGAGTCCAGATGTTTTAAAAACATACTTGATGCTATTTTTTTTTACATACAAAGTTTATCTTAGTGCATACAATTAACTTCATTTTTCTCAGTAATCGTATTTATGAACAGCAGTTCTGTATGCCCAAAACCTTAATAAAGACATGGTCTGCATCTCAAAAGGAGAAAAAAATGGCATAGATGAATAGCAAGTATGTGGTATACTGATACTTATATTAAGATGTGAATAAGTGATAGAAAACATGCTTTTATGCTTAATACAAAAATATAAAGACCATTTTAAAGCAAAATCCTTGTGTTTCTCTCTTTGGCCCTTTTAACAGTTCATTGACACAAAAGCACCAGAACAAAATTCCATCATCATTAAACCTTGAGAGATTCACATTAATTCCATGAGGACATGACATTTGTGTCAACTCACGGTGCGATGTGGCCTAGATGTGCATGAAACAGCACATGCTCCCCATCCACACAAAGGCAGAGACTCTCACAGTGCTCCTGTCTCCCTGGTGTCTGTGTACACCCCTATTAAACACCTCTGATACTTCCTCTGGAAAGGAGCAAATGAGGCATCAGCTCTTTTCCTGGTTAGCCTTATTTAAGATGGGATAGTATAGCAGAAAGAGGGGCTTGTATCAGTTAAAAGTTGTTTCATGATAGACTAGATACAAAAGTTATCAAAAGGTCAGTGTGAGCAACTATTCCCATGCTAAGCAAGAACTCCTTGTTTAAAAATTGAGACCAATGCCGAAGTGCCAAAAACTGCAGTTCCTTAAGCACCACAGAAGTTACAGATACACGATGTGGAAAAGCCACTTTTTTTAAACAGTGGAAAGTAAAGGGTGCCCCAAATTTTTTTTTATTGCAATTAAATCTTATCATACTTATTAAAGACTTGGAATTATTTCAGAATGTCCATGCATCAACATTTAAACGTTTATTTTTAGACACTCCACCTTTCATGATGAGTAAATCACCAGCACGGCGACAACATTGTTGTTTTTTTCACACAGTCTCCTTTCTGGTACTGAGGAAGGGGTGTGTCATTCTAGCTCCCATATTAAAGCATTTTTCAATTTCAGAATAAATATTTTTGCTGTTGTAGGCTGACATAATATATCTATACTGTTGAAATTAGCGGACACAGACATTCCAAATAAGTAAGCTCTATGTCATGATCACAATTTTTTTTCTTTTATGTCAAATCATGTTATTCAGCCTATTAGTGCACTGCCGACATGAGCAGAATAAACCTACTTTTTAAACAAATAGGGGATGCATTGTGAACCATGAGCTGGTTTGATTTGTAAAATGATATTAAATTGCATTGTTAGCCCCAGAATATGCCCCCAACAAGGCTTAATAAGGATAATACCTCGTTTGGGGCATAGCTGACATGGCAACAACGCTTAGTGTTTGTTTGTTTGTTTGATATCCTTTAGTTCCATCTCAACTCACCCTCTCCATTCGTCGGTTGATCAAAAGGTAGTTTGAGACAGTGTTTTTAGCATGGCAGCCACCACAGACTAGTTTCAAAAGCCCCCTTCATTAGTTAGATGTTAAGAGTCGCTCTGGCTTTGTCTAATATTTTCAAACAGTATATGATAAAGCACTCTTGTAATGCTATCTGAGCAATTTGGTTGTCCTTTTTTAATGATCTGAAATTAGCTCCCATGCTAATGTGTTGCAGTTAATAGACAAGAAATCTAAATACACACCATGGCTTGAATATCTCTCCAGATGTACAAGAAGAGTGTACACATAGCTGTACATTTCTGTCGTTTTACTGTATACTTATGCAACTGTACTAATATATCCCCATTCATAAAAGGGGATAACCAATCCCACGGTGATCCACATTGATGCATATATGGGTTGCTGGGCCTCTTGCAGTTATTGGCTGGGGACACAGACAAGGGACTCAACCCAACTCATCAAGCGATGGCTCTTACAATTTTCAGCTTGTTAAAACAGGTGAAGTCAAGTAATAGATTTATTTTGCTGGATTCACTGTACATCATCTCTTAGAAGACACTGCATTTTGCCTCGTTTGTCTTCAGAGAAAGAACCACCTTATGAGAGAATGATGCAGCACTGTGCCCCACTTCTGCTCCACTTCAACTCTCCAACACACAATTGTCCCAATATACTGAGAATGCAGTAGAATACTAGAATTGCTACCTGGCTGCAGTATGCCTCTATAAGTTATACAATTGTCTGACACTAAAAGTATGGTGGTGGGTCTGGTAGAAAGGCTTAGATGTTCTATTGGTGGTGTGCTTGACAGAAATCATATTTGTTTCATGGTGCATGTACATGATTAAAAAAACTGATTACAGAGTAGAGAGCACAGGGGTCCAACCGGTGCTTCAAATAAATATCAGTGAAAAAGGCAGAGACAAACTGAAAATTAGAAGCCTTAGTAGTGACAATAAATGAGACAAAGTACTGAATAAAAAGTGAAAATGTCCACCCTATGAATCCTACCTAATTTTGTTGCTCTTGGTAAAGCTACTAAGATTGTGAATGATGGTAATGCAGAGTGCAGATGACTTATGGGCAAACTGATAGCATCATGGATGATTGTTTTAGTATTTGAAGCTGTTTTCTAGTATTAGTAAGAGAGAAATTGAATGTAAAGGACATTATTCATATCTGCTCACGAGATTGACACAACAAAACAAATCTGTGATTAAGGATAGATGGTTGTAAGAAAGATGTTGAATGAGACTTTTAACCTCCAAAATCTTAACTAAATCATCTTTATGTCAGATGGAATATTGGTTCTAAGTTTAAAGAACGTCTCACATGGAACAAACACGGAACAACATATGCACCATTTGACCTTTTTCCTTCAGTTTCTATAAGTTTGTCTTTGAGTCCGAAAGTAGAAGAAAAGGATAAACAAAGATCACTGATCTGTGACCTTCAGAATAAATTCAACCCTGGGTCAGCAAGAATATTTCTGCAAAATTCTCTTGAGATACTCTTTAGATTGTATTCATGATTCAGACAAACAACCACAAAAGCAATGCCTCAGCCCTGCCTTAGGTTGGCGTGGTGGCAAAAACGTGCCTCTGTTGTGGTTTAGACCACAGCTGAAAATCAGTGAATGATTGTATTGTATATCAGAGAGGCAGATTTAAGGATGTAAGTTTTCATTCACTTCTGTCCAGTGTATTTGCCCACGGAGTAGAAAATACACTACCTATGTTTTCCTCTTACCTAACATATGTGCTCTTCGAAAGTCCCTGAAATTTTTCTGAAAAAGTGAAAGACTTTCACTGACACCTGACAGGAGGGAGTCCATAGGCAGACATGGAAATGGTAGACAAAACAGAAGAGTATTCCACTATAATGTCTTAAAAGGACAGCAGGGTCAATCAATTTAATCAACTTATTTTACTCTTTTTTGCATAAGATTTAAGAATTCCCATGAACAGTGGCATAGCAATGTTGGAAGATATAAATGAAACTTTCCACTTTTTTGAAATGACGTTTTTGCTACTTTTAGGCTTGTATTTTTTATTATTTCTTTTAATTAAGATTAAGTACTGAAATTCCATGATGATAAATTTTTAAGATTTTGCAGCTTCCAGTGTAAATATCTCAAGTCTAACTACAAGTGAAACATTGACCTCCAAAAACGTAAAAAGCTTGCACTTGAATTTTAAGGGGGCCTTCAGTTTACTTTTGAGACACATTCTGGTAAAATGACAGCCAAACTTGTTGTGTAATTTCTGTCATTTGATTTTTTTTTTTTTGAGGGATTAAAAAAATATAAAAATTATACTTGGAATTTGTGAGAAAAAAAAAAACAAGGATTTTATTTTTAGGCCATATTGTCCAGCCCTGAAATGAAAGAGTGCTTGATTAATTTTAGCGAGCAGAGAGGAGAACAAAACAGCTTCTTGAACACCAAGATTTGGCAGATGGCCCCCCAACAACAGACTGTCGACGTCATCACCCTGTCAGTTTACTCTCAGGAAATTATGGTGCTGGGAAAAGCCAGAGCCAAAGAAATGATCTTTCTAGGCTTCCATCCATACAAATGTTTGGGCCATTTTTGTGAACCGAGTATCTGACGAGGGCATTAAGAGGTTTTTCTGAAACTTTGCTCAAATGTCCCCTGAGTGAAGAATGCTCTGAATAGAGTTTGGAAGCTAGTGTCACTGGTTGTAGCGTTAATCCCTTGCTTTCCAATGTAATACTTAAAGAATGCTTTGCATTGGGTTGGAATGGCAGATGGCAACGACTTGTTTCCACAACAACAGACTGCTGGCATTATCATAAATTCTGTTACATTAACAAAGTGGTAAAGTAAATCAAATCTCTTCAGAATTACACTTTTGATTAGTTACATAGATGTTAAACATTTATCATGTTTTATTATTCAGCATTAAAACATTGTGTTGTGTTGGTGTTGCAGTCTGATAGTGTGCTTGCTCAGTAATTGGAAGGTTGCACATGCAGATTCATCACTTGGCAATGTGTTCTTGGGCAAGACACTTGACCCCAAGTTGCTCCCATTGCTGTGTCAGTGGCGTGTAAATGGGTATGACAGGGTGTGGATTTGTTTGTTGTGACTGATGTACAGCTGACATAGATACTCCAACCAGCAGTGAATGAATGTGAGAGTGAATGGGTAGATGTGACCTGTGGTTCAGAGCTGCTTCAACCCTTGAGTGACCCTTCAAAAAAGCTACACACATGACCCTTCAAGTGGACATTTTTGTCCATTTCTGGAAAGTGTCCAGTAAAAGGTCACAGGGGCATGATTTTTGGCAAGCGGGAGTAATTTGGGGTTAAATTTGAGAATACCAAGTTTCAGTGAGAAAATTCATCATTTGACCGTGTAATGAAGTTTTATCCCATCCATGACCCTTCAAGTGGACATTTTTGTCCATTTTCTAGAAAGTGTCCAGTAAAAGGTTACAGGGGCATGATTTTTTGGCAAGCAGGGGTAATTTGGGGTTAGATTTAAGGATGCCAAGTTTCAGTGAGAAAATCCATCATTTGACCGTGTAATGCACTTTTCTCCCGTCCATGACCCTTCAGGTGGACAAAAATGTCCATTTTGTAGATAGTGTCTAAAACTAGTGTCCAGGAAGGGTCATGGATGGGAGAAAAGTGCATTACACCGTCAAATGATGGATTTTCTTGCTGAAACTTGGCATCCTCAAATTTAACCCCAAATTACCCCCGCTTGCCAAAAATTATGCCCCTGTGACCTTTTTTTTTAACCACTTTCTAGAATAGGACATTTTTGTCCACGAAGGGTCATGGATTAAAAAATGCATTACGTAGTCAAATCATGTATTTTCACACTGAAAGTTGTGCTTTGGAAATTTTACCCACAATGACACCCCTTCACCAAAAATCAACTCCGGTGGGGAGGGGAATTGTCTGTGAGGGGGTTTTGGATTTTGGAAATGGACAAAAATGTCCAAGGCTCATACGAGGGTTAAATAGTTGTAGGGACAAGAAAAGTGCTATATAAGCTCAACTCCATTTGTCATTTACTTTAGTTTTCAAGACCAGAATCAGAAGTCATGTAAATTGTTGCATTGGCAAGGGAAAGCACTCGTGTTCATGTAAATAAAGAAGTTGGATTTCTTTTTAAATATTCGTTCAATCCTTTTTTGTATTAAAGATATTGTTGCTCTGGTCCAAACCTTAGCACATTAAGTGGCAGTAATGCACCCTCAAGTGAACAAAAGAAGAAAAACCAGCTTTGCCGGGTCTAGAATACAGCTAAATAAGGGCCCATTTGATAGTCAAACTGCATACTTCAAAACAGAGTATGCAGGGCTGCGTTTGGTAGCACGTAATAGGAGATTTCAAAAGCTGCCACTGACTCACTCTGACTCTTGGTGGACATTTCACTTTAAGGGCCGGAGAGAAGAATTTTGGGTCAAGTCAGAGTAGAACTCAAAGCTCATCTCCTTAAATGTGTGCGAACACCATTACTGTTTCTTCCACCTCTTAAATTCCTCTGCCTGTGCTTTAAAAGTGAAATCATTGGTTATAGTAAATGAGAGCATCTCTGGGTGAATGTCAGCAGTCATTACACTAAGGCCATGCTTATTCACTAATATTTTGTCCCTGACGTGGTGACCGATTGCTGTGCACCCTCTCATAAATAGCCGGAGCATGGCTGTGCCTTTGATGGATAAAATGGTTTGACATTTGCTTCTGATCTCCACTGGGGGTATTATGTTGATCTCTACCTCAGGCCAAGTGCACCAGAGTAGTACACCACTAACAAGCTCCACTGCTTATAAATAGCTGTATTTTTCTGTCTTGTAAGTGACCAAAAGGCATTCTCCTGCTCATCAGCCAGTTACGTCACTCTTGTAACTAAGCCATAGCTCACAGGCATGAGGACGTACCTTTCCTGTGTTATCTGTGGAGGAGCATCCATGCTTGATCCTAATGATGAACTGCGTGTTCAGCATGGTCAGGATACCCTGAAAAGTACACTTGATCTGTGGGGAGATTATGGAGAAGTGGTCTTGGAAGGTAGCAGACCGCCTTAGACCCTCCTTCCTGCTCAGTCTCTTCCTGAGACCATGTCCTATTTGTACCAGAACCAAGTCTGGGTCCAGAATCAGATGGAAGGGGAAGATGGTGGAGAACAGAGAGGTAGGGAGGGTTCCCGCTGAGGTGGCCCGCAGGGGACTGGGGCTCAGGTTTTTAGCATCCTTGACTACAACTGTGTACAGAAGACTGGGCTGCGGGCTGGACTGCAGGATGCTGTCTCTAGCAGTGGGGGGGTCCATCAACACATCCACAGTGGTGTGATACAGCAGGCGGGCAGCAGCTTTGATGACTCCAGGGAAGTAGAGCTTAGTGGTAGGGCGGGGGTTGAAGAAATAGACAGTAAGCAGACCCAGATCTTTGTCTAAGCACAAGACCGAAGGTTCGTTTACACAATCCTCTCTGTCCGGGCCGGCCTGCGTGCTGCTCTGTTTCAACAAGATGTTAAAGCTGTTGAGGAAGTCATGGAGAGCGCCCCCCACCACCCGCAAAATGTGTCCATCCTCCTCGTAGCACATGCTGAAGAGCTCCTCGCCAAGAGCCATTGTCACAGCTTCCATTGGGATTCCTATAGATACAAAAACAGAATAATTGAAGCCTAGAGACAACAAAAACACACCGTTACATTTTTAATTAAAAATTCAGCTTACCTTTGTTTGTTGAATAAATGGTCATCATTTCCATCAAATGATTTAGGTCATCTTTGCAGCTCTCCTGGTCTGTGCAGCAAATCATTGGACTGCAGGACAACGAATATCAAAGTCAGAAAAATAAATTAAGTTCTTTATTGAACTACATTGAAAAGTGTTGACAATGCCTTAAAATGGACAGTTTCACCGTACCATAAAGCTCATCTTATTCCTGTGTTGATGTCTATTTTTATATTCAGAGTCATTAAGGTATTATCATGACCCTGAAAAACTGTAAATGTTTTCACAGTCCAGTTTTTGGGGAAAACAGAATTAGAAATGATTTTTTTTAACTTCACCTTTGTAAGCATTATGAATCTAATATTCAGGGATGGAGGGTTATTATCACGTTTAAGTGTGTTATTGAAATTGAAAAGCCTTTAATGTACTTGTACTTCAGAGTAGTTTTTCAAAGCAGTACTTTTGCTTCAGTAATTTCTGAGGGAAGTGCTGTACTTTGCTGTATTTCACATTTCTGAGTAGTGGGTAAAAAATAAAGTTATCACAATACTTAACTTTAGCTTTGACACACAACCAGGTTCAATATAAATACTGAAACAGTACTTGTTAGTGAAACAGTACTGGTTTGCAACTCAGTAATACAGTTTATAAAATAGGGATATCCAAGGGTTTGTCATATTTCAAAATCGACGATTTGTTAATGGATATTTATAGCATGAGATTTTTTTATTTCACTATTTTGCATTGATATCAGTTCCACTTTGATTGCTCTCTTGAGATGTTTAGTTATAGCTCATTTTTATTGATTAAACAAGGCTGTTTTTCTCATTACAACATATTAATTTATGAAAAAGAAAACTACCAACGTCACTTAAAATGGAAGAAAATGAAAAACCAATATATGCATGCATGCCCTCTATAGGTTTCTGTTACAATGGACTTTATAAACATTTGGTTTCACCCCCTCACTCTGCTTTGTTCTGAAGCTAAGGTCCAAACTTCAACATTTTTTATTATTACTTTATATTTTGGACGTATTTTCTCAGTAAGGAGGTGATGGTGGGTCTAGAGGCTTTGACCTGTTAAAAACAACTGTCTGGATACATGATGACATCCATGAGTCAAACCTAGAGCTTGAGCAGGAATTACTTTTAAAGCTTAGAGTGCACTGAAAATGCTGGAGGGGGGCATAAGGAATGTTACACAGTCTCCTTGACATATGTAATGTTTTTGAGCAGATTTGGGAGGATTCCCCCCTGTCCTCTGGTCTCCATAGCAGCAGGAGTCTGCATCACATCTCACTGCCATTCTCAGGATTTTGGTTGAGGTGAGGGTAGGGTAGAAAAAAATGTGAGGGGCAATTAGGCTGCATGATATTAGAAATACATGCTGTGTTCAGTCTCTTAAAGCTCATGATGTAGCACCGCAGCAGCATGATGTGTATGATAAATAATGAGACCTCTGTTCATGTCTGGGTCTGTATTTTAGAAGCACACGGGTTACCTGACGGGGTCCCTGCTGTGATCTGACAGCCTCATCATTCCTTGCAGGGCAGTGTGCAGCCTCTGAAACTGAACCATAAAGTGTTCGCATAAAGGTCACCGTCTGGCAACATTTCACAACAGCTTTAATCACAGCCAACAAATGAAGGCAAAGGCAGGGTTACCAAAGATGCCTGTCCACTGAAAACAGAGGCATGGTGTTTGTGCGCGAGAGCAGACGTGACACAAATCCACCAGCAGGTATGCATCCATGTAAAGTAAGAGTTGCACGAGGTGAACATCGTTATGTGACTCACCTCAGGACATGCCAGTTTCCTGATGCTGTCCCCCAGTGTGTGCAGGTTAACTTTGGCTCTGCTGCTCTTCTGCTGAGGTAGATCCTCGCCTGTTTGTCCATGCACGTCCGTGGAAATCGGCGGTAAATCCGTGGCGTTCTTGGAGCGCTCCTGAAAGTGTCCAGGCTGATTATTTAGTGCGCTGCTGGAGAACGGACACTCTCCTGAGATCTTCAGCTCCTTCAGCTTTGCGCAGAACATCTTTCCCTCCTCGCTGTGACAGTCTGCCTGCTCTTCTGTCCCTCTTATCTGTCCTCAGAGGAGGGGGGGAGACGCTGTTGGTCGAGCAACTGCTGGGAGAAATTCCATCATCTGGTGCTGTGTGCGCCGCTCATCGAGGATGCCGTCCTCCTCCTCCTCCTGCTCCTTCTCCTCCTCCGGCTCGACGCGCTTATTCAAATGATGAGCACCCAAAGCGGAGAGCCCACATACAATATTCATTGAAAACTGCAAATGATGACAGGGAGCTATCTGTGCCAGAAGCCAATGAGAAAGTGAAGAAAGAGTCGCAGCAGGCCAATCCATGCGCAACTGAGGGCTGCTGCTGCCCGACAACCTATCAGCAAGGAGACATTATTTCCAGACGAGTCGTCGCGTGCACTGCACTTTTTATTTAGATCAGCCTTTGAACTGGATCCCATCATTTGAGAAAGTCTTAACATGAACACGATCACACAGGCCCCGAGGGTCAGGGAGATTCTAAGGGCCCTGACTGAAAGAGGCCCCCTTAAACTGTACCTTTTCTTTATCTTAGCCCTCCTAAAATAATAACTCTTGTATATGCTGATGTTAATATAGGATGACCTTTCTATTTATGCTTCTTGATTATACCTCCAGAATAAATACCTTGACAAGCATGTAGACATGAGGACGCTCTTAGTTTGATGCTTAAGCAAACAGAATTCTGAATAATTCCATGTCAGGGTGCAGGGCAAATCAATAGCTGCTTAATAAATGTCAGGAAAGTCAGTGGTTCATAACATAAAAGGCTGGATTGTTTTGGGGTTGTAGTACCCTTTAACTATGCAACTACAGGTCCAAAATAGTTTTGTGAAAGGCACTTGTGAAACTTACTTTACTTTATTTGGTTATGGTAAAATGTGAACATGGAGTGTGACAAATCCTGCATCAAAATGTTGATGTTATAGCAAACAAAAAATGTGTTGAAAACGCAAGTGGGGTTGTAAGGGGGAAGATGTAAGGAATGTTCTAAAGGCTTAGGGTGCTCATAATTTAGGCATTTTCAACTTGCTTTAGACAAGGGATAGCCACTTTGGGTACTCTGGGGGGCACCCAAACTGCATTAATTAATTGTAATTGCATTAAGAGCTGAAGCTGAAATGAAAGCCAAAGGGATTTTTTTCTATTATTTTTACTTCCTGGTTATTAAAGTTGATTTGACTCATTTTTTCCCTCTGCATATATAACATACCTTTAAATTTATTATTACTGAACAGTTATTAAATGTTGTTATAAAACTGGATTTTTTATTTTATAGTGCATTTTGCCCTTGAACATGGCGTTTTTTTAATAGTAATAATAGCGATAATTATACATTTTATTTAAAAGCGCCTTTCTTAGCACCCAAGGACACTTTACAAAATACATAATAAAAACACACTTCATTAAAATCACAATTAAAATAAATAAAAACAACATACAAGAGTGACACAGTTAAGTGAGGGAAAATTAAAGGGAATATGCCGTTTGGAACAAATGGGTTTTGAGTTTTGATTTGAAGTGGGGAAGGGAGTCAATGTTTCTGAGGTCCGGGGGGAGAGAGTTCCAGAGTTTGGGAACAGAGCAGCTGAAAGCTCTGCTACCCATGGTGCTGAGCCGGGCAGAGGGCAGAGATGGAGGGAGGAGGACGACCTGAGGGGGCGAGAGGAGGTGGCGATTTGGAGGAGATCAGACAGGTGGGGGGGTGGGGGGGCGAGGTTGTGAATGGCCTTAAAAGTATACAGCAGGATTTTGAAGTGTATTCTGAACTTAATGGGGAGCCAGTGAAGCTGCTGGAGGATGGGGGTGATGTGATGAAAGGAGGGGGTAAATTAAACTGAAACCATTAATTTATGTCAGATAAATATTGTTACTTCTGCAAATCCTGGACAGTTGAAGTTAACTGATGGGCCTCATTAACCCCTTAAATCCTAGCTCAACTGTTTGGCAGAGGTCATTAAATTCAGGAATATTTAATGTGTTAATAAAACATAACATGTCACTGTTCGTTCCTGTCAATGTTTTATGATTAATTTATTAGAAAAACTGCAAACAAACCAAGAGAACTGATATTTTGTTTGCCTTTTTTTTGTTTAAAAAACTAAAAGGCACCGTTATTATTACCATCATTATTTTAAAATACTTAACAATATACTGATATGAAAATATAAATGTACATATAAAGTGTGTTATTATGTTTTGTGTTTGTAAAACTCAATACTGTATCATCTATTTTAAGCTATTTTTTGCATTTTTTTAGAGACATTTCTGCCTTTTCTTATTGATTTTGTACCAAATTTTATTTGCATTTGTATGCCTTCACACAATCAACTGTTGGCTTTTAAAACCTTTCAGTCCCACAAGAAAATATCTGGTTTTTTGCTTTTTTGTTTTGTTTCTGGTTTTCTTTGTTGAAGTGGAGTCAAACAATGATTTGATTGGTTCTGTTTCTTTAAACATTAAATATCCCTGAATTTAAAGATGATCTCTGCCAAACAGTTGAGCTGGTAGTTAAAGGGTTAAGTTGGTGGCTGCATGTGGCCCCTGAGCTTTAGGCTAAGTGGTTAAGGTGCAAAAGATGGTGAAGTGTAACAAATTCTGCTCTAATTTCTTTTAAATAATTGTATAAAAAAATAGACAACTCAACAATATACTGACTTTCCTGTTATGCTAAATTACTGAAGAGAGGATGTCCTGAAAACATTGTTTGATGAAAATCTCCAAACTATTTAGTCACGTTGGCAGGAGAAAAAAACATAAAACACAAACTCTGTAATAGTGTAAAACCCATGTTGGTGTACTTAAGTAAAGGTTTTAAAAATCCCCCATGTCTTGAAATGTTCCTTGATGAGGGTGGTTTGAGAGCGTTGCACACTGACAAGGATGGAGTTTGTTTTTATGTCATATTTTCTGTAAAAGATGAGCCCCTCTAAAAGTCAGATCCTAAAACCACCCAGGGGGCCACGGAAAATATTATACCAGCAACATTTTGCTATAGTGTTGTCAAAGCTTTATTCTTCAATACATCCACAACATCCATACAATCAAACTAATTCTTTACTGCAACTGATATATAATGATTGTATATGAATATTTTTTTTCAGCTTATTTATTGACACCAGTCTCTCACCTGTTATTATTATCCCACTTTTATCCATGGTTTTATTTCTCTACTTGTTACTCAATTTTTTAACTTGTTTCTACATATTTACTTATTATCTGCTTCGACTTGTTTCTTATCTGTTATTATTATCTGGCATTTATCCATATTTTTATTCTTATCGTCGTAATTCGTTTTTAGCTTGTTTCTGCTTATTTTCACTGCTCACTGTGACGAGTACTGCACTTTAACATCCTTGTGCAATAACTTCTGACCAAGCTTGCCTCTGACCTCTTGTTTATGTTACTGTTGTATGTTGTCTAATGTTTTTGTTATTTATAATATTGCGCCCTTTGCCAGTAGTACTGCTGTCTAAGACAAAGTTCCTGCAAGGGACAATAAAATTGATCTATCTATCTATCTATCTATCTATCTATCTATCTATCTATCTATCTATCTATCTATCTATCTATCTATCTATCTATCTATCTATCTATCTATCTATCTATCTAACAGAAAAGAACATAAATCTTGTTTTCATATGCAGGAAAGTAAAAGGTCCTTCATTGTCTGAAGACTGAAATAGAGAGAATTTGCGCAGTTTTGGCCCTGTTGTTTGAGCATATTATGAACTTGTACTTGTTTTTAATTAGATAAAATACAATAAAATCATTGCATGTCAATATGTTAGAAAGTAGAGCAGCTTCAGCTTTCACTGTGGAGCAGCCTGGAGACATTTTGATCAAATTTAGGCAAAACTTGTTTTGTGCAATCTCTGTGTCATATGGACTTTTATTTCCCTGATGAGGGAAAATAGATTAAAACTGGAAATCATGTTCAATGAGAAAAAAACAGGATTTCATTTTTTTGGCTTTATCACCCAGCCCTACAGTACACTCATAATTATTAGCCAATTTCATTCGCTGTAGCAATATCAGTGTGTTTTAACAGATTTCAATACAAACAGTTCTCTGTCACAGTCTACCCCACTGAAGGTTTTGGGGGGTAGGGATAGTTAATCTGGTCTATAGCCTGAATTACCTCACTGTTCATCACTGAGTTGTACCTGCAGGTGTTTTATGATTCATCTACATTTTGGGAAATACAATGAAAACTAGCTTTCTGAAAGATGTGGCCACCTCCCGTTGATCTTGTAGAAGCTTTAAGAACATATTCAAACCATGTTAAAGGGACAAATTAAGGTCAAAATGTTATCACGGGGCAATGAGAAGACTAGGTCCAGAAAGAAGCTTGCCTATCAAGAAGTATCCCAGTAATACAAAGAGAAGGGCTCTCTGATTAGTGGAGGGTTTTCCATTTACAAAAGACTTTGTAGGGCCACTTGGATCATATTGCAAGTGCGTCTTTATTTATTTGCCCCCTGAGACACTTGTAAAAACACAACATTGTTATTTGATCCACTTACATAGAAACATACACATTAAAATGATTAACAAGATTAAATTGTAAAAATAACTGATAACACTTTTGTTGTAGCCAAACATTTTATCTCCTTATCTGAGTGAGTTAAAGTGCACCACAGAGTTAATGTGATTAGTTTTATTTGAGTCTGTCCTTGAAATGGTTCATTGATGATTGCACATGTTTGATGATCATTTATAAAACTCCAGATCACACCACAGCGTCGCTCAATGGCCTTGTTTGGTCTGAAAAGAGCATTTTTAGCAGTCTGACATAATAAATCCATTTCAGGGCATCAATAATGAACAGCTTTGTCATTTGTGAGTTTTCTCATCTCCCACTCTGAATGAGCCAGCTGCGGTCGCTGGCTATCTTAAAAAGGAGAGACCCTGGATGTTGGAAGCACACAATAAACAAAGTTTTAATGTCTGATATAAATTATTTGTTTTATTGGCTCCTGAATTGGGTGGCCAACGTCACTGTTTTGTGTACCTTTTGCTGTCTCTTTAAGCTAAAAAAGAAGTATGATATAAGGCAGTTATTAATTCTGAAACCTTTATGATGGAACACTGAAGGAACAACATGTAGGATATGACCTTTAATCAGTATTTTTTGTTGAGTATTGATAAAACCAACAATAACAGTTTCCAACTCTATTAATCAAAACATTTCCAGTAGTTAAAGCGTAGATAAATCTTCATTTTTAAAGTAGTAATGGGACCTGTCTTATCACGGTGGATAGATATGACATGGTGATTGTTGCCATTAAAAAATATGACTCACATAAAGACGTGGGAACTGCTAGTGGAAGATACTGCTCTGATTCTGAATCTTATTCATGCTAATTTGTCATGGACCACGATAACTGCCATCAAGCTTCAGCTGGTAGAAGAGAATCCCTCCCATGCTTTCCCACTGATCTTGATCCTTTGCTAATAAAAAGTGCTGCAGTTTGAATCTTGGATGATTCCTATAATAACATTCAATGTTTTGTTGTTTTCTGAAGAGCTCGAGGAATGAACACATTATCTCCAAAAAGACAGCCTTCCCATAGTGAGATAAATGAGTCCAGATCTTGACATACTGGAATGTTGTTATTATAACAAAAAGTATAAAATGAAACATGTGAGATATGTCAGCTTGGGGGTTTCTGTACTTTAAGTTTTAACAATTTTCTTTCAGGCACACACTGCATGTGTCCCACAAAAACAGCTCCACACCCACTTTTGGTTTGCAATCTTAGAGTTATGAACAACCCAGTTTGATCATTAGGTTGTACCACTTTCTATATCATTGTCGTTCTTTAGACTGAACAGCTTTTTTTTACAATGATACCCATAAAACGTGTGTGTGTGTGTGTGTGTGTGTGTGTGTTTATTTAAAGCCAAGAATGAGATACTTATTATCAGAAGAATTTCATTGTTTGCCCACTGGCTTATAGTAACATCTTTGGTGCAATCAAAAAACAAAAAAAGTCTAATAAATGCAACAAAACATATAGAAACTAAACAAAATGACAATTCCTACAACTTGTAACAACTCAAAAATAAATAAATAAAATGAATAATGTAAACACATCACCCAGGGGTGCCCAAGCTTTGACCAAACATGGCCTTCATATGTTCATCTTTATATGGCCCGTGGCAGCAAGCTCTGAAAATCTGGCCCACACTTGACCCTGAAGCTTGACTGATGAATAAAGACAGACTTAGACAAAAAAAATGATTATCAGCCTCAGGCATTGACAGTCTTACAGAGTTTGCCAGTTTTCTTAAAGTGGAGATGAGCCACATCTCCTCTCTGCTGCACAGAGGGCCTTTGTCATCTTAACCAGGGGTCTTCCAGCAAAAATTCACCCATGCACAAAATCCTGAAAATGCACTGAATTTACACAAGTGAGCTGCATGGATGAAAACAGCAGGGCTTTCTCCCTTCTAAAGCAGATCTTGCAGGCTCTCTTCAGGTCCTCGAGTCCCATCTGCCTCCACAAGTGATGACAGCTGTTGGTGCCGCCTCTCACCTCAACCCAAAAGAGATGGCACCACATGCACCAACATGAGCAAACTAACATGTAATGATCAACTGGAAAAGCCTCCTGACGAGCCAAGCTGGGATGAATTCTTATTATTGAGTTTCTCAGAGGTGCGGGGACCAAAGGAGAGGATACTAATTTCTGTAAATGACAAACTCCTGGAGGGTGAACTGTGCGTGAGCCCACAGAAGAAACAGAAAATAGCGAAGTCATTCTTCAGTGAACCTTTGCAGACATCGGATCAATCTGAAAATCCGCTGCAACAGATCGATGAGGTGCTGCTCGGTCTTTATCCCCTCGCTGAAGTTGATTTCTGTTTTTGTCTTTCAGCTGTGGTAGTCGAAGGAAGCTTTAAGAAATCTGTGCTGCAAGTTTGAATGTCAAGATGAGAGAAAAGGAGAGGCAGGTCTGCTTAAAATAAAACAAGAACAAGGAATTTCTTAGTATTAAAAGAGAAAAGCAATTTTACAAGAACGTAAAATCAGACAGCTTCAAGGCTGTAAAGAAAGAGGAAACAATGTCCTTTTGCAAAGAGCTGAGAAAATGGGTCTGCAGCAGACAAGAAAGGGGGTTTGCCTTTGTTAGCATTTGCTCAGCATTTAGATGAGTCTGCTTTTTTTAATAGCAAGACATATATGCTAAATTGTCTCGACCACTGGGATCAGACATATAGAAACTTAATGATACAATCATATTTCAATCAAAAAAGTGAGAGAACTGTCTGAATTGCCCTGGTAAAATTCGCAAAGGTGGGTGGAACCATTAACTAATTAGTCTGAATTTTCATTTATTTAACCTCTGAAAACAATCAGCTAGTCAGTACTGGCTGTTTAAGATTTCTGTTATGTCTGTTAGCTCTGTATGGGCATGGTAATAGCAAATTTGAAAAATGAATAAAAGGTTCTTTCACAAACTTTCAGCAATAGATAAAACCTTGAAGAGAGTTTTTGTGTCAGGCAAATAACTTTTCTCACTTTTCGCTGACAAGCACAAACATAATTCTTAGACGTGTGAAGCCTTTCACCATAGTTTCTTCCATTGTTACATCCTGCAGTCCGTCATGTTGTCACAGCCATTACACATCCAAACTCTTTCCATGTATAAACTTTGCTTATGTTAATGTGATAAATGTGTGTTTGTAAAGCAAGTTTCCATAGCTCCTGCCATATATTCAGACTTTGTACACACTCCTCCAAAGTTCCTAATCCTGTGTTTATGACACACAGAGAGATAGCTAATCTCTTCACAAATCAAAGCCAGCACACTGAGTCCACAGGGACCTGAGCTCTGCAGTCAGACTGTTACAGTATCGACCCAGGGCAAGTCGCATTACAACATCCAGGGACTGAAAAGAGCTTCACACGATTTTTTAGATAGATAGATAGATAGATAGATAGATAGATAGATAGATAGATAGATGGATGGATGGATGGATGGATGGATGGAGCTCTGCAGTCAGACTGTTACAGTATCGACCAGGGCAAGTCGCATTACAACATCCAGGGACTGAAAAGAGCTTCAGATAGATAGATAGATAGATAGATAGATAGATAGATAGATAGATAGATAGATAGATAGATAGATAGATAGATAGATAGATAGATAGATAGATAGATAGATAGATAGATAGATAGATAGATAGATAGATAGATAGATAGATAGGTACAGTAGATAGATAGGTACAGTAGATAGATAGATACAGTAGGTAGATAGATACAGTAGATAGATAGATAGATAGATAGATAGATAGATAGATAGATAGATAGATAGATAGATAGATAGATAGATAGATAGATAGATAGATAGATAGATAGATAGATAGATAGATAGATAGATAGATAGATAGAAACTTTATTGTCTGTCACAAGGGACAGAAATTCATCTTTGACAGGCTCCTTCACACATTGGGTAGTATCTGGACATTGCCTTAAGTAGGGAACAAATAACCCAGTGAACCTGGCAAGTGAATAACTCTGTAAAGAGTGTTGTATGTGCATGGATTAACAAAGCCAAAAATAAAAAGGTAAAAGTAAGTATACAGTATGTGCAAGATCAATTTAAGTGAACAAACTGTTGAAGAGGAATTATTCTGTGTGAACTAAATTGTTGAAGGGAAACTGTTAATGTGATTATGTGTGCGTGGACTTATGAATTAATTGAAAAAATAGTCAACCTGAGTATGTGCAAATGTAGTAAAGGAGCTAGTTAAAGAATTACTGAGCAGGTATATTTGCATTGACTAAAAAAGTGAATCAATAAATCCTTAATGGTGAGTATGTATGCATAGACTGTAACAGTTAATTAATTAAACAACTAAAAGGACTATGTGTACCTTAAATGCTGAATAAATAAATGCATGAACATATGTATGTGTGTAAAGACTAAAACTATGAACTAACAAATTATTGAACACGTTTTAAAGAGGTGTGGCGACAAAGTAATGAGCAGGAGTCTGTGAAGATGGTTTGGAGCAGTTCATAAAGCGCTGTGTATACGATAAAGTATGGAATGTATACGTAAGTAACAGATTTAATTTAGTGTGTGAATGAACAGAAGTATGTGTACCTGGACAACTGTAGGGGGTAAAGAAACAATAAGGACATCAGTCAAACCCTCTGTAGGTCCACATTTTCAAAGAAGGCTCTTTCTAGAAAGAAAATATGTTACGTAGGTGTTTTCCACTTCACCTTTCTCCTTGTTAATTTTATTAGCTGATAAACTATCTCAGCTCATCCTCCCCAGCAATCCTGACAAACTCTTCATGATTATGTTCAGACAGTGTTAGAACAAATCACCATCAACCAACCTTAAACTGACCTCATTTTTATCTCTGCCTCTGGGCATGTTCTGTATTTAACTTTGCCATAATGAAGAGAAGCCCTGCATATTTGAACACATGGAGGCCCGAACAAGGCTGCAAATATAAATCCAGTGCAGCAGATCCTTTCATTTACACTCGACAATCATTTTACAGAAGCTTAGAAAACTTAAACTGTTGTATTATCTCTCCTTGAATAAAGAGATTAAATTGTGTCTTTTTCTGGGCTTGCAATATCATGTTGCTGAGACAAAGAGGAACAGAAAGGAAGACCCCAATTCTGCATGCATGATTGCTACATACAGCATCTCGAGATGTGTGTCCACTCTTGCTGCATGCTGGCCATGCACGCATGGCTGCCATGTTTAAGCCTCAGGCAAACAGACACAGCACAAGAAAACATGTTCCACAATTTATTTTGTGTTTAAATTTTATATTTGTCGTATTTATCCTGTATATTGGAAACACGTTCTCCACCAAACCCCCAAAAAACCTAAAAGCTGAGAAAACAAAAAAATAAGATAATGTGGGGGGATTTCTTCTAGTGATGCATAAAATGGGTGACATGAGCACTGATGCTGGAATAATGAGATATGGTATGCATCAGTCAATCCATGTTAGCTGAACCAGCATCGCAAACACTCAATGCAGTAACAAAGAGGATGCTCACAGTTTGGTGGATTTTATTCAAACAATAATCAAATATTACAATTCTGTAATGCTGTAAGCTTACAGATCAATTTTGACAAAAATCTGATTTATTGTGTAAAATGGAAGAATGATCTACACTATTGGCCTCCCCAGGTGGGCACAGGAGGACTTCTGGGGAAGTGTAAAATAAGACAGCAAAACAGCAAATTATTGTCTTCTCATTTTGAATTAGTCCTTACAGATATTCCACAGCCATATTGTGATTGTGTGGTGTTGCTGACAGTACAATTATTTTTAGAAGAATAAAAGACAACTAGACAACTAGTATATGTGTGACTTAAGGTGGTAACTTTTGTCTGTTTTTTTTTCCTTGTTTGACTTTAAATGTTGCAGACATTTTTTTTTAATTCTTAAAGGTCACATGTCCTTCAACATTAAATTTTCTTTGCTTTAAATGATGTTTCAAGGGGATTAAGGAACAGAAGAACAAACTTTATTCATTTCTCAATTCACAGAATGCCTCTTGAAAGAAAATGACCACATTTTACACCCCTTAGTTTAATATGAAATAGCTATAAGACTCAATCCACACATTTGTCTTCCGCTCATCACAGGCAGACGCCATGACTGTTTTGGTCTGTGGCCTGTCCCATTGTCCCCCCTTCCATCGGACATAGTTTTAGCAACCTATCTGTGCAGAGCTCATTATCATAGCCTCCTGTAGCTTCCCAAACCCCTCAGATCCAAGCCTTCCAAAGGGGAGGGAAAAAGAGATTAATATGACCATTTTTATTTAAATCAAATACTTTAATCAATAAGAAGAGATGTTATGATTTTCTTCCACTTTTGAAATGATAATTTTATTTTTATTTATTTATTTTCTTAAGGCACCAATGTAAAAAAGTTTGTGTGTCTTCACAAAAGAAAAGAAATTCCTGATGATGAGATATAGATATTTAAAGAAGGTTATTCAAGACTGT
Source organism: Scarus forsteni (assembly GCA_036419115.1). Classification (NCBI taxonomy): domain Eukaryota; kingdom Metazoa; phylum Chordata; class Actinopteri; order Labriformes; family Labridae; genus Scarus; species Scarus forsteni. Next base: position 20,726,775 of record JAZDUH010000098.1, on the reverse strand, counting down.
GATATCTATTTGTAATAACTGTTCAAATATTGAAGCTATTTGGTAATAAATTCACAACAGACTTTATGTTCTTAAAGGTGTGACTAATTTTGAAAAGGCTTGATCTGTTCATTTGTGGAGAATGACCCTTAACCTTTGCCACAATAAGCCAACGTTATGCTTGAACCTGTTTAAAGGTGGCATATATGAGTAACAGGCTACAGATGTGTGGTTTCTCAAAAAGATGACCAAAAAAAAAAAAAAAAGACACCAGATACAACATTAACTCTGTGCACACATATCATTGTTTTGGAAATAATTTTATTCTTTATACTTTCATGGCACATCTTAGTCTCTTTCCCTTTTTATGCCGTATATTTGCCAATCCCTGCTCCCCGTCATTTAACATGTATCCCAAAACCACCCTGGTATTTGAAGCTGAAAGTTAAATCAGACACTTTAGTTTGTAAAGACAACACATCAGCAAAACGTCGTCTACCAGGCCATTGGAAAGAAAAAAGACTTTGAAATGCGTCGTACTTTTCTTTTTCTGGATGAATTTAGACTTGGGATTGCATACTGTTGATTATATCCAAGACAGTGTTTTAATAACGAGTCGCCTTGAACGCACCATGAGTGGGCGGAGCTAATATGGACCAATAGAAAGCTTCATTCAAAGACACGTTTCCTACAACAGACATGTCAGCCTCCATAGCTTAGACAACATCTGATATTTCACTGATTTTGCATTATTTAACTCCAAAATGGTGAGTTCAGTCATTAGGTGTCTCAATAAAACATCCACGTGTATTAATTCTGCATCGTTTTTATCTCCCTTTTATGTAATTTATCACACTTTTGCATGGATAATGCTCGAGCTAACGGCATATAGCAGCTCATTTGTTTCCCTCTGGCTTTAATTAATGAAACTAGCTAAACAACATTAACATGCTTCTCTTTCAGTGCAAACTTGTTTTGTTTCTGACTCTCAGCCCTCAGACACAGGGACCATCCTTCGTGTTAGAGGACCACTGGAGTTTAAATGTCTGCTGGAGACCACAGATGGTATGATCAGAGGCACTTACTAAGGTTTACATGAGTATTTATGAATGATAAAACGTCAGTATAAGACAGTGTACATATATGTTACAGTAATGAGTTGTTAATTTAGTAGTCAGAACGAAACCAGTAGCCTAATGAGAAAATAAAGCAGAACGCTGAACAGGACTGAACGAAGTCAACCAGTCTGTTTACTATAAATGTATAAAATATATAGTATATTCAGTGTGAACAAAATCTAGTAAGTCACACAAGAAACATCACACCATAATACTTCTGTGACATAACTTTTTAATTTGTATATTCACATGCCAAAAGACAACCCTTTCAAATGTACTCAGCCTTAAAATAGGAACCTGAAGCTCAACAAAGGTAAAACAGATAACAAGATGTATAATTAATTAACAAACTCCTTGTCATAGTCAAACACCTCACTAATTCTTGTACTCCTTGAAAAACAGCACTGCATTACTGAAGACAAGAAAATAAAAACCATTGTAATATTGAAAGTATATGATATAACAAAGGTGTTGTAGCTTTTAATAATAACTTTTTTTTGTCTTCTTTTTTCAGCTTCTCTCGTGAGCAAAGTCATCTCAAAAACATTCGAGACTCTCCACTCTCGGGTAAAATCTGAATCTCTTGTTCTGACGGTTTGTGATAGTCCTGTGTGTATTTGGCCAAACCAGGGTTTTCATGCAACACCCAAAGACGTTACTGCAGACACACTGTGTCAGGATTTACAGCAGTGGATACAGTAAGTTCAGTATGTATTCAGTATGTATTCAGTATTCAGTATGACTGCACCTGCTTTTTTTTAAGAAGTTTGTCTGAGTGGTAAGAAAAACTGTTTTCTTCCCAGGTCAGATGAAGATGAGAGCGGAGGCAAGAGATCTGGGAAAAAGAAAAGTAAAAAAAATGCTGCAGGCTCACATGTATGTGCATTGGATGTTTTATATTTTGAAAGTAGCAGACGCTATAACTGATGCAACACTTTTTCCTCATTTGGTATAACTATGTATTGAAACATGGGGGATAATCTTAGATTTTCTGAATATGAACTCAAGACTACTAAACCTTACAATCTGTGTTAGGACTGGACAATATGGACCAGAAACTCTCTTGACTTTTTCCACCTTATTGGTGATAATCAACATACTGTTTTTCTGAACTCTTTCTGAAAAAAAAAATCTGTTTTAAGTCAAATCCTCATTGATCAGTTGCCACACATGCATTGTACAATTTCTAAATTCATGTAGAAATAACATGAATAAATGGTAATTCCTGATTTAGACTCAACACTTATATATCCGTACAAATACATCTTCAGAATCTCAAAATATTGCCAAGCTCTACTCTGCCCTGTGCTTTATCTACCATTTCCCTCATTATGACGAATCAGTTAAATATCACCTTTTTAAGTATGTTACTTTAGTTTAATCAATTGCTTTGCTGCAATATCCTACAAACATAAAGCAAATTGATGCATCTTTATTGGAATATATTCATACAGAGAGAAATATTTTCTCAAATAATTGGTGTGTGATTATCCTCCAGTCATTGCATAAGGATTTCAAATTATAACTTAGTTTCTTTATGGTTTTCATGCTTGACTCTATTTTATGTTTAATCTTGTAATTCAGAGGGTCATCAACTTTCGCCTGATGATGGAAGTGACGACAGAGAGAGGCCCTCTTGTAGCTCCAGTCATCAGCAGAACTGTCAAAAAATCCCGCTTCCTGTCAACAACTCTTCCCGTGGACTGTGTTGTCTGTACCAGCGACAAAGACACAATCAAAGAGTTAGTTCATCTGTTTTTTATCTCTCTACCAAGATTCAAAACCTCCAGGTGACATTGTTTGTAAAATGACTTGAATTTTCTGTTTGTTTCCTCTGATGTTGCAGTGCTCTTGAGCATCTGTTGGAGGCTCTGAGTGATCAGCTGTGTGAGATGGAGAAAGTGATGCTGCAGCACATGAAGGGGACGACTGTGCTGGTCCCTGAGCCGCTGCACTTCCTTCTTCCTGATCCCAAAGGACTGGTGACTGTGGTTTATCCTGCTGGAGTACCTGACAGCCAGCTAGAGACAAAACGTAAGGTAGGGAACAAAGATTTATAGAATATTCAAAGACACATGATGCCATAATCTTAAGTGATTTAGCTATCTATAACAGCTGTTTAACAAGGGAACATTCCTTCAAAAGATTTTTTTTCTTTCAATTACTTAATCTAAAGTACGGTCAAAGGAAAATCTAAAAACATGAGAATTATGTTACCAGAATTTAGAGGTTTAGTCTACAATATTTAGTGATCGAAAACCTGTTCCAGTACAAGAACAACAAGGGCACAACATTTAAGTAAATAAAGTTTTATGTTTGGTCCTAATATCTTCAAAGGGTAGTCATAAAATAGCAGGTCTTACAGCATAATACAGGTGATAAGATTATTTGTCAGATGACTGTAAATTACATTATCACATATTGATTCGATTTTAAACATGCATTTGATGTTGATCTAGCCAAATATCAAAGTTATTTCAATTTCCAGATCATGCCATTTAGGCTGTCTATCCAAAATACAGTGATTTGATCATTCATCTAACTTAAAATGTATCACTGCAAAAAAAAAAAAAAATCTGAGTTGCATTATGGTGCATTTCCACAAAGAAGATAAATGAATGTACTGGCAGTTTGTTCAGATATTTAAGCAACTTATTAATTGATATAAAATTATCTTGTCATCTTTGGCCGTGCCCCTCTATTTTAATGCAGGAACAGCGTCCCTTTTAATTGCAACACTTCTTAGTATTCATCATCTGTTTTCCTGTTTTGTTCAGAAAGAACAGCCAGCAATAGTTTATTTTTGTGCATAAGAAGTCATTTATGTGACCCAGCACACAGCTCTGAGTAGAAAGCCTGAGTCAACAGAAGAAGCTCATAACTGTTTCCTGGTACCTGTAATCTCTGACTAGAACTTTAGGGTCTGTTAGGTAAGCTGATCAAAAACACAAAAGGGTTTGTAGAAGTTGCTTCACGGTACTGTATATCTCTCTCATAATCTGGACCAGTCAAAGACATGTACAAACACAAGTATGGATGAATTGAACACCAGTGAAGTAGTTATGACATATTCATGAACAGATAATGAGTTTTCATTGTTTTGACACAGTGTCTCTCTTTCTGTAGGAGTTGCATCAAAACTTTGAGCTGTCTGATGACTGGCCTTATTTTAGAAGAGCCAATGCTTACCACTTCCCCAATGAGCCCTACAAAGATGGCTACCTCCGAAATCCTCACATGGTTCTCACACATCCTAATCTGGACAATGGGAAGGTGGGCCTGTTAAAAAAGAATTTTTGTTTTCCTCTCTGTCCAAATTTCAAGACAGACAAGAAAACTTTTTCCTCATCGATTAGTAACCCTTTGTTCATTTTATGTGTTCTGTTCAGATATATTCGGTCCAGGGCGTCTATAGCTATCATCACTATATGCAGGACCACATGGATGACAATGGCTGGGGCTGTGCCTACCGCTCACTGCAGACCATCTGCTCCTGGTTTAAGCAGCAGGGCTACACAGAGAGGCTGGTTCCCACCCACAAGGAGATCCAACAGGTGTCCCATAGATATCACTATCTCATTATACAGCAAACTTGTTCTATAATTAATTGTTCCTAATGTAGACTTCTTGTTTAGGCTCTAGTGGATGTTGGAGACAAACAAGCGTCCTTTGTCGGATCCCGTCAGTGGATTGGATCCATCGAGGTTCAGGCTGTTCTGAACCAGCTGCTCGGGGTCACTTCAAAGATCATGTTTGTGAGGTGTGTAGTCTTATGACGTGTATGAGTTGCTCCTTGTGTTGTGATTTTGATGTTTCTTTAACTGGATATTTACTCCCTTTAGTCAAGGCTCTGAGTTGGGCTCTAAAGGCAGAGAACTGGCAAACCACTTCCTCACAGAGGGGACTCCAATCATGATCGGTGAGTTGGATAAACCATGCCTTTTATTTGATAAAAGACCTTTGCTCGTACAGTACCTAAATCTACTTTGAGGACTTTCGACTGGTTATTTTAAAATATGTGTTAAGTCAAGATAACTTGGACAGTTTTCTCAGTATATGCCGTGTGAGTGCTGCAACTAAACAGTCAAAGCTTGCAGATCAACTTACAAATTCTGGAGCTGAAAAATGAAGTAGTAGTAAAAAAAAAACATTTCTCAGGTGTCCAACTAAGGCTTGCTGCAGAGGAAACAGAGGTCACTACAGCCTATATTAAAAGCTATTATTGAAGCCAGCTCTAATCAGTATCTTTACAGCCTGGTTTATTTTTAATTGTTTTAAAAGCGAAGAAGTCCAGCAACCACAGTTTTTGTTGTGGGACTTGTCAAAGGGTCTTTCTGATATGACAAACAAAAACATCAGAAACCATCGGCCAGGCAGTTGATTAGTACGTTATGTTATCTTAAATGTGCGTAAAGGATGTCATCAGGTATGTGTCAAATAAGATATTTAACAACATGCTGCCAAAACAGACTTTTTACATCATCAAGGGCAAAAAACTCAGGTGTGTAAATAGTTAAACTGTTAAGTGGAGAGGGTAGGATGCAGAGAATGTGAATGCCATGTACAGAGGCTGATGCCCACAATGCTGTCAGTATGGGCTCCTTTCCTGCATGTCTCAGCTATTTTGGACACCATCCCTTGTATCTGAAAAAAAAAATGTTTAAAATTGAGTAGATGATACTTTTGAGAACCTGGCGTATGCATCACACAGCAGGGTGGGGAAGGAGCAACTATTGACACAAATCAAAAGGTCAACACACACCACAAAGCCAAAATAAGAATAATGTTAAGAGTTAATTTTCAGGCCAGAACCAGAAATAAGATGCACTGCCCTCCAAAATCAGCATTGTCTAGTCTTTGTGGCAAAAAAGTAAAGAATAAATGCAATCAGTAAAAGTGAAAAGCTAAAGTCAGGCTAAAGCGGAGATAAACAAGATCTACTGACGTCCATGTACTGCTACAATTCAACCTTTATTTCACTCTTGTACCACCTTTGAAAAGCCTTTCTTTTTAGAACTTCTCAAGTCAGTAATCATGGCTGTGTCAACAATAAGTCTAACATAGTTTTTGAAAGACAATTGCATATTATAATTTAATGTCCCACTCAAGTTCTGTAGTCATAATTTACAGCTTATTTTAAAAAGCTCTTTGTAAGATAGTGAGACAGTCCCAGATTAACTTTATATAGTAAAAAATTATGTTAAAAATCTAAAGCTCCTGTCCATCACAGACCTTATTTTGGGCACTGAAAACTCAGTCCATGCAGAAGAAAAGCACAAATGTCCATGTTGTTTTTTGTGTTTTATTGGTCGATACTGTTCCGTCTATATAGTTGACTGATTAAGGGCAAACTAAGACATCTTAAAGAGCTAAATTAGTGGAATTAAAGGCAAGTCTCTTTTTACTTTGTGCTTTCTTGATTTGCAGGAGGAGGAGTTTTAGCTCACACTATTCTAGGTGTTGCATGGAGTGAGACCACCGGGCAAATCCGTTATCTTATCCTTGATCCACATTACACCGGGGCAGAGGACTTGCAGGTTATCACAGAAAAGGTAATTGTTGCACGAATCTACACAGGCTATGGTATATTTCTTTATGATTTAAATGCATTTTACGGCAAAGTGTTAAGTGTGTCTTTATTATTGTCTTTCTTAGGGCTGGTGTGGCTGGAAAGGACCTGATTTCTGGGATCAGACTGCATATTATAATCTGTGCCTGCCTCAGAGGCCAAAGGTCATCTGAGTTTTAACAGATATCATTTGGCTGTTTTTAACTCAAGTGCAAAATAGCAGCTCATGGACTTCTCTGGTAATAAATCCTTCTGCATACTCATATTTTTCCTGGTCAAATCCAGTTCTAAGTGTTTTATATCAGTTTAAACTATGAAGAACATGTTGTTTACTTTCATATTGATTTTATTTTAAAAAATGTCTGGTGAAATATTTAAATCAGACAGACTTGTCTCATTCAGTCATCCAAAGTATGTGACTAATAAAGTAGGTTTAATACCATATTTAGATGTCTTGCATAAGACTAAATAAGGCTGACGTACAAGAGAAGCAAACCTCTGCTTTTTACTGCTTTGAACACAATACGCTAAGTACTTGATTTTTACAGGAAATTAAACAGTACAACATACTTTGTTTAAAGTGCCATCTATTCCTTCTTCCAGTGTCAAATAACTTAAGGTTAGGGATTAGATTTCAGATAATTATTTTTCTAAAAGGTAAGTAAATGAGCCTGAACATCTTTTGAAAATATAATAATCATTTGGCCGTGAAAGGTGAAGTCCTCTAAGCTTGTGACCTCTGAATTCAGGAGTGTTTTGTACATTAAGATGTTTCTAGTCGTATAAGGTATGCTATATTTTTGTTTCAGCCTCATATGTTTATGAAGATAAAATTTCAATTAAGTCACTGTTTAAAATAAAACAATCTTCTTCCTTCAATAACCTGGCATATTATAGACAAAGGGGAATTTAAAACCTGCAGCCCAGTTTCATTAAAAGAACAAAAACTATTAGCTGGTTTACACGGACTGTTTGAAAACAATCAGTCTGTGTAACTGAGTTTTCTCAATCAACAAGTTGTCAGAGTCAAAATGGCTGCCCTTTTGCTTGTATGAGGTCTATTTTTTTTCTTAATCTTTGGATCTTTGGAATGATTAATTTTGCACAAAGGTCATATCTGGTTTAGTTGTTCAGGGTATACATCTGCAGCAGAAATAACCCCATTCAGTCCCCATTTCTAACTATCCTGCATTGGCATGTAAATCCCATGACAGTGACCAGACACAGGTTTATACGCTGGATTCACCCAAGAACATTTCATCAGTGTGTGTCACTTCTAGGTCTGACATTGTTATTACGAGAAAACCCGTGACCAATTGAAATTTCAGGGGACGCGCCTTCAGATAATCCCCTTTCTTGTTAAAGGGTGTGCACTAAAGGGGGACATTTACTACCGAATAAGTTCCCAAGTTTGGACTACATGACCTCCCATCTATGTCTACTGATAATTTTTTTATAATGATCTAATTATTTCTATTTTTACCCAAGAGGGACAGACTACCGTGGTGTTGTGTTTCTTTTTATCCCTGTGAATCTAAGACAGAAGATGGTGTTTTTCATGAAGAACGGATGAGCTGCTGATTTGCCCAGTTAAAGTTCAAAATAAACCTTAAACAATTTTTAGGCTCTTTTAAAACAGAAAATGTAAAACTGATGTAGACTCCATTTGCAGAGTATTACAGTATGGTTTCAGTTTAAAGAAACATTTGTATCTCTACATTTTTAAGATTTGTTGAAAAGAAGAGTTGTGTGGTCTGAGGAAAAAAAGAGGGTTGTAAAGGTTGTTTTTCATTTATGCTTTAAGAAATTGTCAAATGAAATCAAAATAGACTAGCCTCTCCCAAACTTGAAGTACACAGCAGCCTATTTTAAAACCTGAAAATTATCTGCGGCCAACCAAAACCTCAATACCACCATGAGACTCAAAGTAATTATCTCTTCTGAATTAATTTTTAAACATATTTAGTATGAACTGTAAGGTTTGATGTTATTTTTCCAATTTACACTCTCCTTTTGAACATAAGTTGTGACGCTGCAAACTCTTCTGGTACCCCTCATGTATTTGATTGGTGGATAGATTATTAAACTCAAGCACCGAGTGATGCAGTGACTTGTTAAATATGTCCCCAGTTACTTAAGTACCAGTTAAACTGTGGCCATTGTTTTTTTTTCAGACAATATAAAATAATAATGATAATAGTCATTTTATTTAAACACTTTAAAAAAGTTCCCTAGGCATTCTTTCAAAGGCATAAAGGTTAATATAAATCAAATCTTCTCTCTTTTTTTGTAGTTTTAAGACTTGAAAATATCAGACATTTTTATGGTAATTAAGAACATGTTTTTGATTGTGCTTATACTCACTGTAAATGACCTCTCAAACTGCCTGGAGTACCTACAACAGTCCACCAGTGGGCCCCGACCTACAGTTTGGAAAGCACAATGTCTTATGTTGGATAAAAAGTAAAAACTGAAACAGAAATGAGAAATATGAGGAATAAAGCTGAATTATATTTCAGTTCGAAAACTGAAATGAGGACGTAGTTTGTTATTAATCTTTTACATTTATTGTCTTTTTTAGCATTTTCTCAAAGAGAGTGGTTTAAAAAAAAATGTTGTCTTGCCTGGCCCAAAACTCTTCAGCTGACACTAGATACAGTTTGTCACCATAAACATTACATATTGACTTTGTTTACTATTTAGAAGTTTTAAAACAATGCTAAGTGTACTTACAAGCTGTAGTTTTTCTTACTGGATTTTTGAAGTTGTGAAATGTTTATGGCTTATCCTTTCAAGGTTTCATGCCCTGGTGTGTTTAAAAGTGAACATTTGGTAGGACATTGGGTTTTTGCAGATGTGTCGATATTCAAAACTTATTTTAGCTGATACCATTATTGAAAACAATTTATAAAATCTACTGAAAGTTTGTTCTTTTTAGATCATACATTGTAGCTAAAGTGCATGTCTGAGTAAGGCTAAAACGCTGACAAAGCTGCAGACAGAAAACCCACCTCAGTTTAAGATTAATTAAAAGGAACTCCACAATCTTGATACGGATATTGAAGGCAAAATGTTCTGTTGGAATAATCAGCAGAAATTTTCATAACTGATTTGGTTGGACATCTTTAATGTGCATTATTTTCTTAGCATGTTATAAACCAGTAGGTTTTAAACTACCTTCCCTGAGGCCAAAACCTAAACTCATACAAACCAAAGTCAGTGTGAAACAAAACAACTTGATTAAAAAATGAAAAATGTTCCTTATTGGGTGTATAGGCCTTCCTCTTGGTTGCTTTACAGTATCTTATCAGTCTGTTGACTTTTCATTGAAAATTAATGCCTAGTGGAATTTTATAGCAGCAGCACTTTCATTTTTCTAAATGATTAAAAGGGTTCCTTTTAAACGGTTTAATTTACTGAATTCAGGAACACTTAGATATGTCAGAGTTTTTAAACCAAGGTAAACTATGGGACGGACAGAAAAATACTTTCCTCCCTCCCTCCAATCCTTTAACTGCTTAAATAATGTACATTTGAAAGTTTGCCAAGGTTTTAATGTAACAGAACTAGCAGCTATATTTAATCTATCTGAACAGCTAATAAGATGTTACATCGTTATCATGATATTGTTTTAAAAAGTCCACTGGGACTCGCTCGACAAAAAGACTCTTGATGGTCTGCGCAACGGTTACCAGGAAGTGACGTCCCTTAGTTACAACATACTGTGACGCCCACAGCTGCAGCCGCTAACGAACGTTTTGTTTTGAAGGCAGGCTGACTTTACAGTTATGGCATCTTTTCAGCTTATTTCATGCCATTAATTTTTAGTACCTTAAATGTACTCCTGACGTGAGCACTGCGTATCCCGTGGACATCTGACAGGTAAGACATTGTTGTCTAGAAGCTAAAGTTAGCTAGCCCACAGAGCCAGTTTCTCTATGTTTGGAGCTAGCGTGGCTAGCTGTCGGTCCTCACGTTGACTCTGTTTTGAGTCTCAGACATGCTCTGCCCTTAGGCTGCTGTTTGTAAAGGTGCATGTGTATAACTTGTATAAAGTGTCTTTATTTACTGTACTGAGACTCTCTGGTTTGCACCACATGCTATGTCCATGTCACAGCAGCTGCATCTTTGTTATTTTGTTAGTAATGGTGAGGTGAAGTTAAATCGACGAGATATCTGGATTTGTGATGTTAGGCTCTTAAATCACGCATTCTGTTTGTCATTAATTGAAGATTTGGTTCAACAACTTCAAATCAGTTTAGTTTTAAATGCGGATAACTGCTGGTTTCCATGTGTATTTCTAAGGTATCTTTGAATCAAGTATCTTACATTCAAACTTATCCGTTGTGTTTTATCCATCACAGACAAACACATCTGGTCTTACTCTTTTGGTGTGTGTGTCATAATGTTTGATGTTGTAAAACAGCAAAAATGCCGCTTGAAATAACAGTAATAATAACAACCCCCCTTAAATGTCAGATTTGTTGATCTGTCAAGTTGTTTCTCACCTTTGCATGATTTCTCTGTGTGTGGCCCTGCGATTGACTGGCGACCAGTCCAAGATGTGCCCTGCCTCTCCCCCATCCAGTGTCAGCTGAATCAAAAGGGAAAAGCACTGTAGATTATCGGTTAATATATTACATGTATTAATTGCACTTAACTTTCTTAACACTCAACAATATTACAAAACTTAAAACAGTCAGTAAGAAAGCATTTTCATGGATGAAATGAATATTTTAAATAATAGAATAAGAAGAAGCCATATTTAATCTACAATCGTGCACCAACAGAGAGATGTTGCTGCTCCTGAAGAAGCCCTACCGAGCAGTTTTTTGGGGTTCAGTGCCAGGCCAAGGGCCCTTCATCAGTGCCCGGCAAGTCAGCAGGCACCTCTCTGGCTACAAAAACTATTTCCAAACATGCTTTTTTAGGACTTCAGGTGTCCACCATCTAGTCCTCAACCCAAGTGCATCTATCTAGACTGAGCTACTGCCGCCTCATTATTAAGTTGTAAAATGATAGATTTTATTAATTGTGTTTGCATGGATTTGAGTGACCTGTTTGTCGGTTATATCCCATTTCGGAAACTCAGATAAATCTGTTTTTTAAATTTCCACGTGCACAATAAATGCTGCTATACTGGTTTTTGACCCCTGCATCTTATTATGTAGGCAACTGTGAGTAGGGGTGTATATAGGCAAGATAGAAGTGATTTAGGCATCTAATACTGTGGTGACTGTACAACATGCAATAGTTACTGTGATACTATAAGCAGGGTGATAGATCTTGATCTATTTCTGGAGTAGTCTATTTTTAAAATCTTTTATCTTATCAAAAGCCCACAATATTTCATGAAGAAATACAGCCTCTAATTATTGTCATTTATGAAGCAATGCTGCTACAATGAGAAACTTTACTGTCTTCTCCACTGATGTCACAGAGACAGTCAGCTGACTGAATGCCTGCTGCCACCTAATGGATGGAGTTTGAAGTTCCTTAGACGTTACCCTCTACAATGATGCTAAAATAGTATTGTTTGTCCTGTTGTCACAGTGAGATCCATGAAGACTTTCATAGATGTTGTAGTGATTTGTAACCATCACCTCAGACTATAGGAGGACCATCTAACATTTGCAGCAAGAAGCTGCAGAAAAAACAATCAAGAGTAATTCTCACGAAGCTTGTGCAACTACATCAAAGATCAGAGACAGCTTGATACAGTTTTTACTGCTGCCCTATGAACACTTCTACTTAAGAATTAAATTTCCTCCAGTATTTATTTCATCACGTAACATGTTTTAAAATCTTTTTTTATTATTATTTTGTTTAAAAGCATTGGAGTAAAAAGAGCACAAGGGGCTTGATGTAGTTTTCAGAAGGTTAAAACTTTAAGGGTAGTTAATGCATCAGAATTAAATAAATTAGCATATGTGCTTGCATTTGGCAACAAGCACCTGCGTTGCAGAAGTGAAAACTTGGACTTCATAGTCAATTCAGTATAGTTCACTGCTGATGCCATTAATGGGACACTGTCCTGTATAACTGTGGGAGAGTGGGGGCATTGTGGGACAAGACTTTTTGCATGTATGTGATATCTTAGATATTCTTAAACAGATGTTCTTTGAATTTTAATCAAACGTCGATTTGAATTTAAGGAAAAACTGAGTAGATCTTTTAAACTTAAGGTCAAAGTCAGCATGTCTCATGGTCACCTTTTGCTTGTGAACTCAACGTTTCAAAAAACTTGAATTTTCAGCAAGTTTAAATTAAGTGCATTGTGGTAAAAAAGAAAAATTTGATTGATGCTTTAATTCACAGGAAGCTTTGAACACAGTGTAACAGTAACAGAAGTTGCATGCTTAAACAAATATTTTCTACAATATTGCTTTATTTCATTATGGTCTTATAATCATTTTTATATGATGGCCATATAATGATATTTTTTGTATTTTTAAACAAGTGTACATATCGTTTTGAAATTATTTTAAATAAGTAAAATAATAATAATAATATGAAATAATGTAATGATAAACATCAAACCTCTGGGTTTTACTGCAGACGTATGCTGGTAATGACTTTAATTAAAAAAAAAAACATCATTTTTTTTTGTGCAAAACTTTGAAATATGGCAAATAACAAACATTATTCATGTTAGCTCAGGGCTATATTCATTAATTTTTTTTTTTTTTTCCTCAGAATGTTCACAGACATGGCCTAGCTAGGCTTCATGAGAATCACCTGACAGCATATGGTCCCCCATTTTTACCATCAGAAGTTGCACTTTCATTGGTGTATGTATAGAAGGAACTTACTAGTAGGTATGTCTGTCCTTTGTATTTACACTTATATATATTTTTGAACTTTTTCCTAAAGATTTGCTATCATTGGGGTGTGGTGTGAGGGCCTGGTGACTAACGCCAGAGCACTTTTATTAGCTTGTTTTGACCCTCTGCTTTTTTATCTAACCAACATGTCCTTTTCTTTCAGGATCCATTAAAGAGGAACTTCATCATGTTTGATCCTAGTGAACTGGAAGGTGAAGTGGATCATTCATTCTTTGATAGTGATTGCGACAAAAGCAACGTCAGTACAAATGGCAAGAAAAAGATGGAAAAATGCCCTAGTGGTTCAAAGGACATCCAACCAGCTCATGAAAGGCCCAATGAGGAACAGCCTGATGACACTGAAGCTGGTGTGTCCCAAGGGACTGGTTGGGAATCAAAACAACTGGAGGCAGTGGAGGGCAACAATAGCAACCGAGCAGAAGAGCAAGAAAGCATCTGTCAGTCCACAGACGTAGAGAGAAGCAGAGCATCGATCACATCATCCACTGAGAGCAGTGCTTCAGATGAAGTCGACAGTGATAGTGAGGATAATGTCAATTTATGGTCAAAAGGGGCAGATGGAACTTTACTATCTTTGTTGGCTCAGGACAGAGAGGCTGATCTCAAAAATATCTACGGACAGAATCCAAGTGAGACTGGAGAAGAAACATTTTCATCCCGTGTCAAACACATAGGCTCAAAAGGAAGAAATAAGCACTATCCTAACAGACAAAACAGAAACCGGTGCTCCAGAAGTCCATCCCCCACATCAACCGAGGCCAGCATGCATGCAGACTCAGAGAGCTCGATTAGCAGTGCCAAAGGAAGAAGTTTAGAGCCCCCTGCCTTACCCCGACCCAGCAAGTCTTCTTTATCTCCAGGAAAGAGCAAAACACAAATAAGCGCAGAAGGATCTCTTGACACGCCTCTTCACAGTACTGAGCTGGAAGACACTGCAACAGATGTGAGCCCCCTCTCTTCAGCCTACTCCAGCCCTCGCCATACCTTTGACCCAAAGCCCACCAAGGGAGGTCTTCGAGAGATACAGCAGCAGGAGAAGAGTGTGCCCTCCAGTGGCCTCAGTAATGCACATCCAGATGAAGAATCAGACCAGTACAATGATGAATGTGAGTTATCTTTTGGCCTTGATGTCTCACAAGCTGTGACAGAGGCTTTTTATATATATCATTTGCTTCTTTTTATGAAGAGTGAAAAAATATTTTCTTGTGACATCTCATAAGTAATTAAGAGCACATAGATTCCAAGCTTTTTACAGAGGAGTCAAAATAATGAAGCTTCTTGATTGTAGGACTGTATTTCCTAAGAAAAATGTCTTAACTAATGTTTCATGCCATTTAATATCCAAGAGCCTTTAGTTTTGCTTTCCTGTTTTGCATCATTTTTTTTGCAAGCATGATAAAATGTTTTCATTATCTTTGATATATAAATGAAAAGTAGATGTATTAGTACATGCCTGTTAATCTAAGACTTAGCTTTGAATGCTCATGCCAGATCCAAATCATAGAAGCGTTGGCTTAGAAAGCAAGGCCTCTTCAAGCTTGGTTTCTGTGTTAAGCAGATTTATACTGTTGTGGAAAAAGCAATTCTGTTTTGACTTGAAAGTTATATTCTTGTTTTTTATTTGATTTTCATACCCCTTTAACAGTCTGAATCCATGTCAGTACAGCTGTTAATACGTGCTTGTACTTCAATGTGTTTAATTGATTGAGGATAAACAAGTCCTATACACATTATAACTTGTAAATCTATATAACATTAAAACATACATTACTCATCTACAGTAGCTTTTTACTCAAGTTTCCTCAGCTTTGATTTTCTTCTCTTAAGTTACCCTTGTGCTCACCATTTTATTAGCCACCAGTCCTTTTCTTTAACATATCATCATATAAGGCAATATTTTGTGACTGTTATCGAAATCTCACACAGACGTACCAGTATTAACACTTCCACTGTCTATTATACAAATAAGAATAAAGATTAAGAGGATCCATTATGGTACCATCCTTTAAATTCCAAAAGTCAGAGGTGCTGATCCCTCCCTACTGTCTTTGGTTAAAGAGCTCCCCAATAATGCCCTCTGGACAAATAATTATTCCGGCAGGGCAAGAAATGATTGTTTTGACATATCAGCAAAAAAGGCCTGTAGATTACAAAAATCCCTGGCTGAGGATTTTTCTACTGGCCAAAATAGTACATTTGTCAATGTGTCACATACTCATGTTTACCTCCGTCAAGGAGGTTATGTTTTCGGAAGAGTTTTTTGTCCATTGGTCTGTCCGTCCGTCTGTGAACAAAATAACTCAACAAGTAATGGATGGATTTGGATGAAATTTTCAGGAAATGCTCAGCATGGGAAAAGGAAGAACTGATTTGATTTAGGTGTTAATCCAGATCAGCGTCTGGCCGCCATGATGAAAAATGTGATTTTTGTGAATAACTACTGAACTAAAATAGATATCATTATGAATCCAATTGCTAATGGTATGTTTTCATGGTCAAGGAATCTAAATATTTACATGAAATAAAGGTAGGACTAATATTTATGGTAAAAATCACAATATGAGTGAGGACTGTGGCGCTGGCGGAGGTCTGCGCTCTCCGAGTGCTTTTCTAGTTTTGGGTATGCAATTGAGGTAAATGATCCACAGATCATATAATTTTTATCAATACACCAGGATCTAAGAAAGTGGTAAAAAAATGTATTTACCTAGCATGTATAAATACATGTCTGTTTTGACGAAAACATTTCCCCTTGTATTTTGTACACAGCCCCCTGAGATGTACCCACCGAATGGAAAACTTAGCCATATTTTACAGTTTGCAGGGGTAAATCATGTCACATTAAATAAGATTTATCTGCAATATTGTCTTTGTCACACTTCAGGCATCTTCACCTCAATGAGTCAGCTCAGAGGAGGACTGGTCTACCCTCATCCCGGAAGGAGAAACAGGAAGAACTACTCATTTACTAATGATGAGGTTCGATGTATAGATCGAGAGAACTTGCGTCTTCTTCGAGAGCTTTCACGCCTCACTCCAGGGCCCAGACCAGGAAGTATAGCAGGGAAGAAGAATCACCTGACCAAAAACCCTCCAGCCGTTCGCCACTATCACAGCGCAATCAACAGGCAGAGGGATCAACAACGCATCGAGAGAGAGAATCTGGTGAGTCCACTCTTTTGTGTGGATCTGAAGTGTAGATGATGAAGCCAGGTAATATTATTTCTATGATTGAGTCACGATTAAATGTTATTGTGATTCTTAATATTTAACAATATGCTGAGTGTGGCTATACTTACACGTCAGTTTAGTGTGATTAAAAATCTTTTTTGGCTACATTTATATAAAAAAAAGAACAAAGTTAAGAGATGTATTTAAAATTCACTGAGAAACAGATGAAGTTAAACACAGACTGATGCTGATACACAGTCAATCGATCCACCCGCTCTGCTGTGCTCAGCCTCTCTTCAACTTTTAGCTTCACTGCTCTGTAGGGGTTCGGTGGTGCTGTGTCAGTGAAATAATGCTTAGGCACATACCTAGACTCCTAACAACAGTTATCAAAAGCCTTTTTTTTCCACAACATGGTGAGTCCTTGCACATTGAGTAATGGTTAAACCTGTTTTCTTTGATTGCTAGTATGCTGTAAGAACACTGGTTTACAATATAATGCCTCTCAGTCTGGTCTTTGCTTGGCTCCCTGTTTGTGAGCATCCTGAGAGTGACCTATTTTATTATTAATTAACCTCACATGTACTTGTTGATAAAATTGCATAAAAGCCAAATAACAGCTTCTGACATCTACTGTAGGTAGTGATGTTACATTAGTGATGCGCTGGTACAAATGGTTTTGCTGTGATGTTTGTAAGCATAGTGACAAGAAAAAAAATTATGGCACATTGTTGTCACAATTATCAGCATACCGTTATTATAATCTTTAAGAAGATTGCAGATTCTTCTGAGAAAACAAATTGTTTGGTAACTGTTGGTAACCACACTAAATAAAACATTTACCCTGTCATTTTTCAGTCTTAAATATAAAGAAATTGCAGAAAAAAAAAACTACAGTGTGAATAAGTTCTGCAAGATCAAACAATAACTCACTGATTACGGTTGTCAATCTGTTCTTTAATTGCATGTTTTCTAAAATTTAAAATATGTATTGTTTTAATGAATAAGTATATCTGAGAATAAACAAAGTTATAATCTTCAGTCTCATTCTTACCAAAAGACAGAGAGAACAGATAAAGCTGTACATATACATTGGCACCATTTGGGAAAGTGGACAAACTCCTTCCTCTTTGCCAGTTTATCCACTTTTCCAGACATATTTGTGTAACTTGAAGAGTGTGAATGAATTTGCTGCAATTTTTAAAAATTGAAATCGATAAACTATTCATTTTTAAGGATTCAGTACTACTTCTTTGCCATTGTGGTATCAAAGCAGTATCTACATCATTCGATTTTTTGACAATAATTTGATTAACATTTATGATGATGATTACTTTTTTTTTTCTCAGCTCATTTTATAAACTTTGTTTTTAAAATAACTATATTTAATGTTTAAATATATTGAAACTCTGTATAGTAAGTTATAATATGGGTGGCACAATGGTGCAGCAGGTGGTGCATGTGCCTCACGATAGGGTTTGCTGGTTCGAAACCCTGTGATAGTCAGAGCATTTCTGTTTGCTGAATGTGAGGGTTCTGCCCTAAAAAAAAAGGATAAAGCGGTAATAATGATGAATGGATGGATGAAAATAAGGATGTAAATATTTTGCCCAACCCTAATGACAATAGACTTTTATTTCCAAATTTAAATCTTCTGTTCTTTCTCATAGTCATTGAAGATGAGACTGGACAGGTCTATGTTTTAAGTTATTCTGGCTCTATCCTTCTACTTCATTGTTTCACGAGTGTGTTCGGGGCCTTAAAAGTGCAGTGTGTAGAATGTGGCATTTAATACATCCACTGCATTTTGCCAAACGGAAACGGTGAATATAGGAGATATATGTTTCTATTTGTATGTAAGTCCGTCAAAATAGGACGACAATCATCCCCATAAAATGTTTGTTTTATTTTTATGTAGTTAGAAAAATCATTATTAAAAAAATTACATTGCTGCGGGCCGCTGTTTCGTGTAGGCCGACATATTGATCCGCCGTGTTGTCTACAGGTGGTTTTTAGGGACAAAAAGAACGAAACACAATCTGTCCGCCAGTTCTGAAATCTACCTGGAATGCAGGCGAAGAAGAGGAGAGGATGGCAGTGGATGTATAGACAGTTGTTACTCTGTCCATGGGATTTAAATTATATGTATAAACACAAACACAACATAAATTGTGTGCTGTGTTCAGGATCCTTTTTGATCTTCACAGGATTCCGTTGCTCAGCAACATGACGTTTTGGCGAGTTAGGTTCATTATAGAATCTGAACGCTAGATGTTGCTAAAATGCCAAGTTCTACACACTGCACCTTTAATAGTAAGATGGGATGAGGCTAAAGTCAAATTTGTTGTTTACATGGTAGATGTAGACTATAAACAGTGGCTCGATGTAAAGCCAAATAGGTGTAAGGATACTGATTTGTTCTGCTGTAGTTCTCGATTGGTGTGTGAGTAAGAGGTCCTTTAGTGAAAGCAGACACGGATGGACATGGACAGATGGCAGCAGGTGGCAGGCTTGCAGCAGCGCCACAGAGTGACATTATAAGACAGTTCAGCCTGTTCAGCTTTAGCCTCTCACCCCAGTATATTATCTCTGCTTGACCGGGTTGTGAAAGTGACTCAGGGTCAGAGACGAGCACAAGTCTTCGAAATGTATTCTGGAAGCTAAAAGGAGTATTCTGCAAAGTAATAATGTCTGACAGGCTTTTATAGTGAAAACCAAAAAAACGAAATATATTTCTCACTTACATTCATTTTTAAATTTTGACTTTTCAAACATTTTTGGGATTGGTTTTAATTTGAAGAAGGACTTTGTGATGATCATATTCCGGACAGGCTGTTCTCTCTCCCTCTTTTCTCTTGTACATTTCTCAGTGCTGTCTGGGGTACTTTCTCTGCCTTTTCTATTCTTAGAGTGGAGTAATTGAATCTGCCGTGTGATGGGTGTACCCCACACTTTACACATGTGAGACACCAGAAGAACTAGTCTTGGAAAACCAACATTGGTCAGTTGTGGATAACATATTGGTTCTTTGTGTAATATTAGAATTAAGAAAGATGGATTTTGTCCTGAAGATATTTAACAGTACTCATAATCTGAAAATGCAGAGAGTTGATCAGACGGAGCCCCATAGTCTTTGAATGACCTTCAGAAGACTTGTGAACTTTAGACAGAATGTCTTTTGACTCCTTAGCTGGTAGCTCGTTGCACTGCTTCTTTTGGAGCTTTGGCTTACTGAAGATTTTCTGCACAGCATGACGTATGTGGGAGTATGACTGCATGTGACATTCAGCCATTTGCCCACGCTATTTTATTTCCATTCTGTTTCTGTAAGGTAGATATTTTTCTGTTTTTATACACAATTTTGAGAATTTATGGGCATTTGTAGGTGCTGAATTTTACTCTAAAACACTTTTTTGATGTATTTAAAGTGGCTAAAGCTAATCCATTTTGTCGATTTGTGTGACATGTATATCCAGTAAGGTCAGCTTCCCCTGCAACTGTCAGGGGCACATGCTTCAAAAAATATCCTAAACAGAAATGTTGGATGCCTTAAACATTAAGAAAATTAAGAGTGACAATAAAATAAAGATATACAGTGGCATGGGTGCAGCACTGACATCGACATCAGCCCTTTTCACAATCATTGGTCATGAGTATGAGATACACAAATATTGTTTTTCAGATGTTTATTTGTATTGACCTGTTGGCCAAACTGGTATTTCTTTATCAGACCAAGGACAACGTAATGATATCATCGGAGAATTACACCAAGAGGTGATCAGAAGCACATCAGCATCGCTAAAATTATTTTCCTAAACCTCAGTATTGGCACCAGCCAACTGTGCATCACTACAAAAATATCTCCTCAAGAATTTTGATTAAGTTTTAGATCAGAGTTATTATATGTGTCACTTAAAATGTAGATTTTCTGAATCGATATTACCAAAACATAACTGCGGGTCAGTAAGAGACATTAGCTTGTTTCACTTGAAATTGTAACGACGCACAAACACCATGTTCAAAACCCTGTGACTATCACCCGAGTGTGTTGCTGAGTTTGTATTGGTTGAGGTTTTTCATTGCATATATACAAGTTTATTTTGACATTTCAATGAACCAGCCTGTGCTCAAACTTGTGTGATGTTTCCTCCATTATTCATGCAGAGTCAAACACATTTATGATTGTGCTTATGACACAGATTGGAGAGTGTGCAAACAAAGGTTAAACAGTGACTTTATCACAAGTCTTACTTTTTTTGTCCTTGCTGCTTTGACGGAGACGGGAAGCTTGTGCGTCTGTGAAGTCTTGACTGTCGAGCCATGCAGTTTGATGTAAGGGTAACGGGATATATCTCAAAATGAAAGGCCTTGCAGACTCGCTTGCCACAAAAAGGATGTTAAATTAGTATTAAAATCTCTGTGACTCACTGCTAGATGACTCACGACCCAGTACCAGTCCACAGTGTAGTGATTGGAGAGCACTGATTTCAGATGCAACCACAGTAGAGTTACAAATTCACGCCATGGCTCACTCTTCTCCTCACTTAAATTACTGTGATAGTCCTTTTCTTGTGATTGTGGGTAACCTTGCTGTGCAGATGGATCATGTAATCTCTGTAATCAGGCAGATCAATTTGCCAAACTCAGATCTACAAAGACTGTGAGCGGCCAAAAGCAGCACAGCCCAATCAGCGTCCCTCAGAGCAGGAAGAGGCGAGAGCTACAAGTGAGAGCAAATTTTTAAATGAAAAACAAATAACAACACAGCAAACTTCTCAATAGGAGGGATATTTTGTTCTACTACATTATCTGATCAACCTGTAATTGATGTGATGCCCTTGTCGAACACTTCTATGGGCTCTTTCCCAGATGGACCAGTGATTGAAGGATCCATCTGGTGTGTCAGGTTAGTTTGTGAGAAGCCAAAAGTGTAACTGAATGGAAACTTCTTCAGTGACTGTTATGTACAGGGAAATTTCATAAGACAACTTTAGCATAGGGCTGGGTATTGATTTAGATTTTCTGGATCGATTCGATTCGGTATTACAAGGTTTCAAATCGATTAGATTCACGATTCAATTCGATATTTATTCAGTCTGGGATATCTTAGTTAAGATAGTGCTATAAATTTAAAAAGTGACCTTTTGACCTGGTACATCATTAAAAATTGTTTTAACACGAAGAACTAAGACCAAAGCAGTTACATTAGCATATTTTAATGATATGCATTAATGCATATTCTGCATATTACTTGTTTTTTGTCCAACTCGTATCTTCCTTTGTACTTGTTAAATCTAAAATACTGTACATCCAAACATCAGCTTTTAAACTTGCCACCGGTGCCCATATAGTGCTTCAGTAACATCTCATGAGATCTTGTTCAGTAGAAAGCAACGCTAAACGCTGATCACATGAGACCAGCAGGGTTGATACCACAGGCTGCTTTTCTGCACATCCAAAGAAGAAAAAACTACCCAAGTTAAAAGATCGATCTTTGGATTTTATGGATCGATTATGAACCAGTTAAAGGAAAATCGATTTAAATTGATTAAATTGATTGTTTTTAACCCAGCCCTACTTTAGCATTTACATTCTGTTTTTTAATTGTTAACTATTGAGCTAAAATATCTTCTGTGCTCCTTTCAGGCTTTCCTCAAGAGGTTGGAGTCTGTCAAACCTACACCTGGTCTACAACGTTCTCAACTACTCGCAGACTACCAGAAACAGCTATCGTACCCAGGTCCTTCTAACCCTGTTTTTATATCGGCAGCAGAGATGGAGAGGTACACCAGCAAGACACCATCAGGTTAGCTACCAAAACCCCTCTGACAGTGATGAACTCTTGTAAGGTCAGAGGTCGAATGAAGGATTTTTTTTTCAAGACTTGAATGGTTGTATGTCTAAGTTACAGGACTAAGGGATTTCACCTTAGATTTATAGTTTAAGACAACATGTGAGAAAGTGAAACTGCTTTAAAAAAATGAGCTCCCAAATTCTATCTGAGCGTTCTGGTCCCACGAGGCATTGGGATGTGCTGCTCATCTTAGACAGAAGGCTGAACAGTTACCACATATTGCTGCAGAAATTTGATTGACAAAACCACCAGTCAGTAAAAAAGCTGCTGATGACCCATCATTTTTTGTGTGTCACCTTTTTGTTATGTTGATTTACGTAAATGCACTTATATAGTTTTTTTTTTAAATTACTTGTATTTTTTTCAGTATTGTAGATATTAGCACAATAGGAAGAGTTTATATATTTTCTTGGTTTAAAATTGGGATGTACAATATTGAATTTTTGTAAATGTTTTGTTCAAAAAGCATATGCTCATATGACCAAACCCCTTTTTTAGAGGAGCAAACATGTTTTTTTCTTTGCAATAAACGCCAACTTTTTCTTACAAGAAATGGACTTTTTCTCCATTGTTGCTATTATGAAGACATTGACAGAACAAGCATTTAGTTCTTTCTTAATATTATCATAATAAAAAAATAATTGGGGCGGCACGGTGGCGCAGCAGGTAGTGCACGTGCCTCACAGCAAGAAGGTTGCTCCCCTGGTCAGGCAGGGCCTTTCTGTGTGAAGTTTCCATGTTCTTCCCCTGCATGCGTTGGTTCTCTCCGTGCACTCCGGGTTCTTCCCACAGACCAAAAACATGTATTAGGCTCTAACTTGCCCTTAGGTATGAGTGTGAGCTTGAATGGATGTCTGTCTCTATGTGGTATGAGGTCCTGCGATTGACAGGTGAGTGGTTCAGGGTGTACCCCGTCTCGCTCCAAGTGACCCCCACGAAGTGATGACACACTGTTTTTTTTTACATGTACATTGCTTTTAAATTGTAATTAAAGGAGACATATCATGCTGATGCATGATTTAATACTTACATATGATATAATAAATTTGAAAACAAGACCTTACACCCCCTTAATTTTCAAAAAATGAGATATTGTATTTTTTCTGATATCCTAGAACGAGATTTGATGCCTCTGAAAATAGGTCATTGCGAGATGTCTGCGAGATTTAAATCGCCGTGACGACACGAGGTACCTTTCTTTTTATTGGAGTAATCTGATAAAACACTTCCTCCTCTGTGATGTCCGTTAGCCACAAAACCATCAGTGAGGAACACATCCATCCAGCAGGGGTTTATAGATCCCTAGCTCACAGTCACTCATTACCAGCTCTGGCCTGTAGGGGGACTCAATGCGCGCTCGCTGCTTTGAGCCTGCCGGAAAATACAGTAGAAGAAGAAGGACAGGCTGGCTCAACCCCCGATAGAACTGACCAATCAGAGCACAAAGGGCTGTGACGGTGCGAGGTAACTTTAGGTCAGCCTGAGATCCGAGCATTTCAACGAGACCTTGTTAATGGCCTAAATTGAGGATTTTGAGAATGCTATTGTGGGGCAATGAAGGAACTAAATGACTTGTACTGAGGGCAGAAATGCTTTACAGGCATCCTAGTCTGGCATAGTGAAAAGGAGAAACAAGCATGATATGTCCCCTTTAAACAGTAAAATCAGCCTTCTTGTTAGAGCTTCAAACAACACTTTACCAAGCTGCTGACAGAAAGTAAGTACATTTGTACACAAAACGGAGCTCTCCCTTTTTTACATGAAGCTTGTTCCTCTAAATTATGGTTCATTCTTCTGATTAAAATCAGGTTTGTGGGCTTTTTGCATGAGGCCATCATGAAAAACTTTATATTTTGTAAATACTAGCAGAAATGTTCATATCTACAATCTGGATAATTAATTTTCATAGCCATCATCTGCCAATATTGATATTGTCGTTCATTCCTTGTTTATGTGTAAAGCTTTTCATTTTGTGCTAAGTAGAAGCAGGTGCTTTATCAACTGAACACCACTGTATTTGTTTGAATACATATGAAGCTCAAACTCCATCATTTCCCAAAGTGGATTGTAGGACAAATAGTCACAAGGTACTGTATGTGAAAATGTTTGATTTATGATTGGTGAATAACTCTGTTGTCCACACCAACAGGTCCCAGGCGGGTTAGTTCTGTTCACCACAGCTCCACACCAGTTTCCACCCCGACTGACTTAAGACCAGTGGCCAGGTCGAAAAAAACAACTACAGCGAGACCAGCCTGGAACTGAGAGAAAAAGTGATATTAAAATAACTGCCACTCATTCCCCTTAGAAGTGTCTGATGTTGTCGTCAATCCATAAAAGCTTCCATGTGAAAGGCACAAAGCTGCACAGCATCATTATAGCTGATTTACTCAAATTATCAGTATTTGGTGTTTGCTTGTTTAATCTTTCCAAGATATACTAAAAATGATGCACTCAGCTCAAAGCCATATTGATATATTCAATTTGTTCATTTGTCTTTTATGAATAATGCAGTAACTCTACCAACAGGTAGAAGGAGCTGAACTATGAGTGATGTTTACAAGAAAGGGCCTATATTTCTATTATTTATATATTATCTTGTATGGTATGCTTCAGAATAATGCTTATATTATTTTAAAAAATCAAAAATAAATATCCAGAATATTGTTTGGTGTTCTGTGTTTTGCATCATTTTTCATATTAGTTGCTCATTCCACTAGCCAACAATGCACAATAAAACAAATTGGGTTCCCACAGTACCTTAAAAAGTGAATTCTCCTCAAAGTTACTATTTTTTTGGGTGTTTAAACACTGAACAGCAAAAAATATGCATTAAATATTGCTCCTGGTTTAGAGGAGTTTTTCTGTTACACACATCTAATAGAAAAAAGTCTTTATCTGAGTGATGTTTTGTTGGTAATATCTTTGATAAAAGTTGAATGATCATAAAATTTTGCCTTTCTGTGATAAGCTTCATTTATTTTGCTTTAACTTTAGTCACTAGAAAAGATTCCATTCCACCTGTGTGTATTGGTATTACATTTCCTCCGTTTGAGTCTTTAGGACATAAAGTCTTTAATGTGATTTTTATAACACATGTAGGAACCCAATTCATTAAAACAAGAAAAGAAAAGCAACTTTACTGTCAGTAAATTATTTTTAGCACATAATGTGTCATTATGACTGCAAATGTTGTAGTTTTTTTGATGATTTTCAAAGAGCCATAAGCTCCAGTTCATCTTAAAACCACTTCATATGAGAGGACAAGATTGGATAAATCCAGGTTAGTCATTGTTTTTGGAAATCAAATAATGACACCCTGAAATTGCAGCATTGGGATGTGATGCAGCATGTAGTTGTCCCAGTTTCGTAATGTTTTTGTGCATCCTGATGAAGCTTACAGAGAAACAAAGTAAACAGCAAGGCTCTTGCACAATAAATAAATTCAAGAGTTTTTAAGAAATTTAGAAAATTAGGACAACGCTTACCCTGCAGAAAAATAGAAATCAACCAGTTTGGTATATTTAAACTTCCACTTTTTCAAGTGGAAGCAAAACTGTTGATGTATCTTAGTGAGCTTATTATTTGACTAAACTCTTCAAGCTGAGGTGCTGAATACAAATGAGTCAACTTGCTCTCCCAAAGAAGACAGACATTAGAGAACAGGCATATGCATATGGATAGAAACTTTCAAATCCGACTTGAATAAGCAACATTATGCTGCCTAGTATTTTTAAATAGAATTAAAGGCAATATCCATCAAAGTACCTATTATAATTAAGAACTGTTAAAAATGGATTCTTTAAAGAATTTTCATGGCCTTAAATGACAATCGATTCCAAATCCATTTTAAAACTTTAAATACCTACAGAAAACATGAGGCTGTATAAAAACTCTGCTGTAAACTGCTTGTTAACATGACAACAGGACATGCATGAAAAACGACCACACTATAAGACTATGACATTTTTATTCTTAATAAAATTAAGTGTGGATCTGGTAGGTCACAACATAACTGATTCACAGAGTGAGACTAACAAGAGGAGGCTGGTGACGGCGCCATCTGCACCATCACAACGTCGCCACTGAAACACCTGCTTAACTGTTCGTGCGCTTGGGCACGTCGTAGATGGGATATGTATGTACAGATTTGGGGAGGCATGTTAGCCCGGGTCAGGTCTATCTTTCCCGGGGTACCTCAGGAGATAACACGCCCTGATCGTAATTCACCACAAGCTGTTATCACTCTAGAATTAAGACTCAAACAAAGCGAAGGGTTTCCTTGGAGGGGGGCAGGGGGTTAGAAAGTCCATTATGTGAACTTCTTGATCTCGTCGTACAGCACCAACACGAAAGCGCCGCCCATTCCTCTGAGCACGTTGGACCAGGCACCCTTGAAGAAGGCCTTTCCTCCCTCATCTTTCATAATCTTCCTCCAGCAGTCGATTGTGCCCTTGTACATGATGTCAGCTGTGGGGATGGAGACAAGCAGTGTTATGCGTAAAGCGCTGGAATGCATGCGTAAAGTGCGTAAAAGTGCCAAACCATCAATTGTCCTATGCAAGAAAAAGTGCTGCTCACCTCCTTTACGTCCAGACTGCATCATCATACGACGTCTGACGGTGTCGAAGGGATATGAGATGATACCTGCAACAGCGGTGACAGTCTGAGCGATCATCCAGCTGATGACGATGTGCGTGTTTTTGGGATCTGGCAACATGCCTGTAAGAGAAGAAAGGTAAACTCCACGAGTAAATACGGGGATGATCTGTGATATTTTCTAAGCATTGAAAAATTCTGATTTGTCCAGATGTGCGCACCTTTAGCTGTGTCGAAGCAGCCGAAGTACGCTGCTCTGTAGATGATAATGCCCTGCACTGACACGTTGAATCCCAGGTACAGACCCTTGAGGCCATCGGTTTTGAAGATCTTTGTGATGCAGTTTCCGAGACCTGTGAACTCTCTTTCTGCCGCGCCCTTGCCAATGTCTGCAGCGAGTCTTGTCCTGGCGAAGTCGAGTGGATAGACGAAGCAGAGGGAGGTCGCACCAGCAGCGCCACCAGATGCCAGATTACCAGCGAAGTAACGCCAGAACTGTGTTTTCTGATCCACACCGCCGAGGAAGATCTTCTTGTACTTGTCTTTGAAGGCGAAGTTCAGGGCTTGGGTGGGGAAGTAACGGATCACGTTGGCCAGGTTGCCTCTCCAGAAGGAGATGAAGCCCTGCTCCTTTGGGATCCTCACCACACAGTCAATGATTCCCTTGTACTGTGTCTCTGCAGTGATCTGTTTGCTGGCATGCTGGACCTACAGCCAAAGATAAGGGAAGCTCATTAAAATGGACGTTTTCATCACCCACAGTGTTTAATATCTCCGAGTTAAAACTGCGTTACACAGTTTTATTTTCCAGTTTCAAAGGGAACACTGTTCCGTGCTTCATTTTAGAGCCCAAATAACTTTTTATTTCCTCAAAATCTTATTGGATGCTTAAATGTTTCCGGCCACGTCTTCCTGTGTGTAGTTGTAAGCCTGGCAGTGCACACTCCTGTCAGTTGAGAACCAGCTGTGTATTAGATTACATGCGTCAAGTTAAATTTAGCAATTCGATTCCACTAAATGTTACTGTGATCATGTGCAATAAAGGAATAACAACTACATGAACACATCAGTAAACCTGTGGAGTTTTTTTTAATTACATATATTTAGAAGCAGCGCTATTTTTGCAGCACTCAGTGCCGTGCGTAAAAGCACCCCCACACTGACGCAGGACCTCTCACGTGCCCCTTGACATTATGCACAAAACCAAATTAAGTCTGTGTGCACAAAAAAGAACTTTTTCCTAACTTAAAGAATATTTCAGTTTACATTTTGAGGTTTGGTTTATCTCCAACGAGCATTTACGCACACTTTACGCACAGCACGGTTCACATGCAGCCCACCTTTGCGCTTCAACCAGTCAAATTATTTTACCTGCAGCAACAGCTTGACTCTCTCAATGGGAGCGACAGCAGTTTTAGAGATGGCAGCAGCAACACCGCCAGCCAAAAAGTCCTTAAGGAAACTGACCACCGCGTCAGACATGGCTGCAGAGTGTGAGACCCTTCACTGTTCCAAACTAGACTAAGGTCCTCCAAGGAAACCCAACGCCCCTCCAAATGAACGAGGACCCCCTCTTCAGCCCAGATATATGAGCGGCAATTATCGCGAGAATTTTGAGTGATGGATTTGCATTCTGTCGAGTAGTTAAACGAGGTTGAGTAAATTTCCGGGGTCAAGGATCAAGGCGTGCGCCATGTTTCCTGAAACCTGAAGTGGCCCAAGCCGGGGACGTTTAAAGGACACAATAAATGCCAATTAATTATTACAGAAACACACATTTATTTGTAATACTACCCAATTCCAGTCAAGGTAGAGTCCTTACATGTGACTCTTAAGGTAAACTGCATCCAGATCCTCCATACAGCAATGTACCCGAGGGGTCAAACTAGTTTCCATAAGCCTCAAAATAAAAACATCAACCCTGTCAAGTTTCCTAAACGTCTGTGCCACTTATTCTAAAGTCTTCATGAAGAGCAAGGGTGAGTCACGTTTTTAATGTACTGCCTTTTTATTTGACCCTGACAAAAACGAGAGACCCTTTAAAAGTAAGGGGCTTCACTTTATCATTTTCATCACGCGCAAAACTGTTAGGAGCTCAAAAAGAATGATGTAATCTTTCTTTTAAGATCGAGGCTATGTCTTTTCAAGATGAAATTAGTCTAAATAAGGGGCCACATCTTGGTGGAGATCCTTTTCCTCCCAAGATCAATAAAATAAGATTCACATTTAAAAGAAGAATAATAAGTACTTATGGCTTTATTTCATGTTTAGGTTGCATTTTCCTCTGAGCTCTCTGAAAGTTTTGCTGCACATTCATTTTTGGCACCTGTTGACATCTAGCGTCAAGGCAACGTGCGGATGAAGAGGAAGTAACATCTCTGAATACCGTTTCCCTTCAAAATAAGGCCATTCCTTATTCCTGAACCCGAGCCTTGCACCGCATTTAATATGACAAAACAGAGAGTGAAAAGACTACACAATTATCGTAATGAAGTAAAGTACGGTTACTCTGATACATTTTTATTCAAGCAGCCTACAAGTGAATTTAATGAAGGAAAACGTCTTAAATTAAATACACACTAAGTGCTAACTATTTTGAGTTTTCTTTACAGTGTTGTAAAGTGTAATGACTCAACCAGTTGTTTATTTCCATAAAGTACGACATAAATTAAAATTGGACCCAAATAATTTAATAGAAACTTATATCTTTAAATTCCCTGGTACATGAAATAACTTTCAATATTAATTTAGTGTTTGGCTTGTGGTTTGATCACAACGTATTTCTCTGAATAAAAAGAATGATGCATTTATAAATTCAGATCAGCAATTGCCCTGATAAAAATATAGAAATTTATTGTAAATGTGTTTTAACACTTGGGCACATGTTGGTAATAAAATGCCAGTTCTTAACTGTAGACAACCATCACGGTCATCCCGTTTATTATCCGCCAGGTACTGGTAGACAGAAATTTAAGATTAAGGGATTTATTCAGTTACAATGGTTATTTTAGCATCCAGTAATGTGACTAGTATTGTGATAACAAAAGTTAATGAAATGCTTCTAATCCAATTATATTATTTTACCAAGATAATATGGGAAATATAGTCAAGACACTTCTTTCCATATGGAGGACTTACATATATATTTGGATTTGTTTGGAAGTACAAGAAAAGCTACTCAGTTCCAATAATCGAGTGATTGTAATGCATTACTTTCCACTTCTGAAGCTTCAGCAATCCGTCTGACCTGTCACCTGACGCGAGCGCTCAGTGTGTGAGCGCAGAGGCCTTTCATGAGGACTCCATGATCCAAAAAAGCTGCCAAGTTGGCTTCGTTTTTTTCCACTACACAGGCGACTTACGCAACGAGATGCAGCGTCCAGCCCACTGACCAGAGAGTCTGGATCCCCAAACTTTTCATTCATAAATGAGTAGACGCAGAGTTTTCAGCGGGACAACAAATACACACAGTGATCCAACAACAAGGGTCCTGTCAGCGGAGGCGCAACAAGGATTTGGCACCACAAATCATCTCAAATAAGTGCAAAATGTTTGCAAAAATAAGAGCATTGGTCCCAAAATCATGACAGTCATGGTTAAAATCAATAATGTGTTGTAGATAACCAGAATACGTTAAAATGAAATAACAAATCAGACCATTTCAGTCTCTCTCCCCTCGCCCCCTCAGGACTGTCAGGGTCTTATGGTGACCACTGGATGGCGCTGCCTCACTATTTGGATTTTCGGGGGGAATTTAAGAAGATTTTGGATTTTTTTTTTCGGATTAGTCTCAGTTTGTCTTTATATGAATATAATGACTTCATGACAAATGATCTATTTATTCAATGACTTTTTTGTTCTGTTTTGTTTTTACTCATAGAGCTGTAAGACTGCACTCTGTAGTGTTATTAAAAAACAAACCCAACATCAATCAATCATTCAGCAAAGTTATAATTGCAATCAATCAATCAATCAATCTTTATTTGTATAGCGCCAATTCATAACAAGTGTTATCTCAAGACACTTTACAATAGAGCATAAAGCTCTTCATTTTATGGATACACATATATGCATAGATACATATATACATATAAAATACACATATACATATATATACAAATATATACATCCAACACCCAACATGAATCCATATAGCCAATCATGAATCCCTCCATCATGGCGGCAAGAAAAACCTTCTGTTAGCAGGAAATCTTGAATGTGGATCCCAGTCTCATGATGAACAGCAAATCCACACGATGCTGTGATGGGTGTGAGGGCAAAGGAAGGGAAGTAAGAGGAGACAAGTGGACGAAGTAAGAACTAAAGTTAGGGACAGGTCCATGTATCATTGGCCTGTCGACTGATTCCTTAGAGGTTAGCCTCTTGAGATGCTACATCTCATTTCTGGAGGGTCCTCATGTCTGAATGGTTGTGGTGATCATTTTCTAGAAGTATAATCTTAGATATTCAAACTGAAAATAAGAACTTATGGTAGTGATTTAACTCATGGGTGCCCAGACCACAAGTGCATCCCAACCATATTTGTCTCCGTTAAGTATAAATGTGTTAAAGGCCTCTTGAGATGTGACATCCCATTTTCAAGAGGGACTTCATGACTATGTGGTAATAAGAAATAGATACTGTAGGTGTAACGATCATGGATATGGAGATCATGCTAATAACTACATGAACAGCTATAATGATAATGAGAATGGAGTGTTCCTAATAGAATGGCCAACTATGTGTGTCATGTTTATAGCTGTAGTTTTGAGGTTTCATGACTCCACAGCAGCAGGCAGTCTCCACCAAGGATCCCAGGCCACCTACAAGACAAGAGCCAGAGACGAGTACAGGAGCAAACAAAAAGGGGCAAAAGCAGATGTGGAGAGAGAGAGAGAGTGATAGAGCCCATTGTGCCAGACCCCTCCCCCCCGGCAGTCTAGGCCTATTACATCTAAACTATGAGTCTAGTTTATGAACTAATTTATTTATTTATTTATTTATAACCTATAAGCTGGTCCCTAACTGAAAGCTTTATCAAAGAGGAATGTTTTAAGTCTAACCTTAAAGGTTGCAAGAAAAAAACTTTAGAAGAAAAGCCATCTGCTAAACTGTGTTCAGGTTGTTGACTACAGAGCAAGTTAAATCACTCGTCATGATTTACATTGTTACTGTACTGACTCAGTTTTCTATAGAACTACTATTGTATTTATTTGTTGATGAAACTGTGTAGCTTTTGTATGCAAGGATGTTTTGGGTGATTCAAAATTAGTACTTTCACGTGATTATTTTTTTGTGTTGAACCAAGTTGCATTTTCCACAACATCTAATTACTGAGTGGAAAAAAAAGAAAAAAAAAAAAACAGACTGACTAAAATTTCTCCATCAATCAGTGTTTTCACAATACTGAAATTTCTAACATTGTTATCAATACCAAATTTGGTTAAATAATCAGATATTTGGCAAAATACTTAGTCCTAAATCATTCAGAAACAAAATTTCTCAAATGGTTGGTCACATATTGGAACAAATTGTTCTCTCTTGCTCCATCCCAAAGCCAATCTTCTTCTGGCATCATTGTTCCTTTATGGTTTGGCACTTCAGAGAACTTTGCTCGTACTTTGTGAATGAATGTAAAGATCATGAGATGTCAGCATCTTTTTGTTTTACTGAAGGAAATGTTGCTCTCTCTCTGAGACTGAGAAGGTCCAGTGATTATCAGGCTCTGATAGGCCCCCTTCTAATCAGATGGTTGGCCCAAAATCTTCAATGATTGGTAATTTGCCCCATGAAGCCCCTAATGGAGAGCTGCCATCTTGGCTCTTTGTGCGCTGGATTGGTTTGACTGACTTAGATACTCTAATACATTAACTGTTAGGGAGTATTTGAAGTGGCTCAGCCATCCTAGTATTTTTCCCTATGTGACCCTCTGCAAAAAAAATATAGCCTATATATACAGGACATGACATTTTTAGGGAATGTTGGTCATGGCACAACGGACAAGTGATAACAGTATGGTGTATGTGTGAATGATTATTTTTGCTCAATAATTGTTAATTATGATCAATAATGATATCAACATGATTCCAAGTGCTAGGGGTAGGTCTTCAGGGTCAAGGACTTAGATTATGAGCATTACTTCATCATGGTACTGTTGCTAACAGATGTAACAGCAATATGTGAGCTGCCTTGGTGATGGTTTGTGTTCTCCAAGTGCTGTTTAGATAATAAATAAGATCACTGAATCAGGTCAAAGTGCTACTCTGTACATTATGTCATTTGAGTTAAATTTAATTTTATGCTATTCTTAATACATTATAGCATTTTTTTTGCTTTACTAATCTCATATGCACTCAGACTATTCGATTATAATATTTTAGCAGATTTCAAACTAATTGATATTTATTCCTTATTTAAATTCATGCTTTTTGTGCTTTAGTCAGATTTCGCTGAGGTAACTTTGTTTTTTAGTGAAACATCTCTGTACTTTTATGCCTACACAATATCCTTGAACTCCTCTCACCCGTCCTGTAAATCTAACTCAAAACTTTTCATCCACACTGCTGTTTCCTCAAGCAGCCGGAGGGTGGCAGTATAGAGCTGAGGTTTCATTACAGGGTGTCTTCAACACCCCAAGAGTGCAATAGTAGCACCCAGTGAAACAGGTGCTTTAAATCATTTACGCCACAGCCCTCCAACAACAATGCCAGTAATGCAACACTTTGCTCGTTCCCCACGGGAAAATAATGAGAAGTAGCCCCCAGCGGGGGGTCAGAGGTCAGGCTCAGCTGCAGCCGAGGAGCTGCTGCAGCATCTTGTTTAACACTTCAGACAGGCAGATGCACGCTGACGCAGGGGCTTGCACCTGCTTTCTGGCAAGTTCCTGTAGTTTTTTACATTCAGAGTGTGTAGATATAACTGCTGATCAGTGATACAGACATACCTTCAAGTGAATAAATCAGTCAATATAAATCCTTTTCATTTGAAATATCACTTTTAGATGCCTGTTATTCTCTGACTTTTTTGTTACACTAAGTTTAATGTTTATTTTAACATTTATCAGTCTTGGTTTGGGACAATATGTTTTGCTCTTTATTTGAATGTCATCATAGTAAAAATGTTTACTTAATCTAAGACTGTGTAAAAACATTTTCCTCCCTTTTTTGTGGCTCACAGGATTTTTTTCTCAGCAAATTTTCTAATTTCCAGGTATTTCTAGTACCTCAAACTCTGGATTATATTTTGGTTGTTCAGATTGACTTTACCATAATTACTAAACCTGTGGGTCTTGTTTTTGTTTCCAGAAAGCTTAATATCTTTGTTTAAAGCTGTTGAATCTCTTTTTGACTGTTATTTAAATCTGATCTAGATTTGCGAAAGTCGTTGCTCAGTAACCTCGGATTGAGGGAGGGGTCATTGAGGGGCTGAGGGCCTGGATTTGCATTTTGAGTATGAAGAGCTGCAGGTGTCAGACAGTTAGACCCCCCGCCACACACGCTAACATGCACACACACCCATACACAGAGCCGTTACGCACAGCTCCGACACCAATACAGTCACTGATTTTATCTTTTAAGAAGCTGCTGTGACAGGCATCTCATTATTCCTGCGGACCCCCACTGTCTCAGAGCTGGAGTCTTAGTGCAGCACTGACTCAGAGATAAGACCGATTACGAATGTCAGACAGGTTAAAACCTCACATATGAGGGTCAAACTCAGCACCATGGGAGCACTGGTCACTTCTGGCACCTGCTAAGAACCTTTTTTCACATGTTGGTTATGTATATATATATATATATATCAAATTATTGCAGAAATAAAACCAGTGATACAATATAAGTTATACCTCGGGACTCAATGATTTTCTGTTATAGCTCAATAAACCTGTTTCATTTGATGCATTATTATCAGTATGATACTGGTATCAGCAGATAATGCAGAGCAGAGCTGTGGTATATAACCGATTCTCCTGATTTATTCAGGTATGTTAGCCATCAAGATAGTGTTGTTTAAAGTTTGTAGATTTTCTTTTATCATCCTCATCCCTTACTCTTTAAGTTTGACAAGGACTGAAGATGTGATCTGAGAAACAACTAGTGTAGTTGAATCCACCGTGCACCCTTACAGTTTCTTTTTTAGCTTTCAGAAGTTGTGGTATAGTGTAATTAAGGCTTTTACTTTTTACTTTTAAAATGCCATTTACAATATCACGTTGAACTGAGGAAGTGCCTCATGATTATTACCAAATTTCTACACTTGGAAAAGAATTCATCAATGTTAATTGTAGAATTAAATGTTTTTTTGTCTTGCTTCAGTAAAAGAGACTTCCACAAAGAGTAATCAGTCAATTCTAGGTCTACAACACATTTTTCATTAATGGAACAACAACAACCTATGTAGATGTATATAATGTGTATCATTGTCAGTGCTGGTTAAATAAGATTTTAAACATTTTAATATTTTTTAATGGCAAACAAAAAAGCCTTATTGTGCATCTCTCATTTTGTTAATGCTCCATTACACCTACATGATTTAATATTAACTCTTGCATGAATTACTATATGAGAAAGCATGATGACATGTGCATATTCATGATGAAAAATCACAGTATCTCATATTTGAATTTGAACAATAATTTATGTTTTAGCTTAAAATTAGTTCTAGAGGATATTCATAATTTTATCATTGGCAAGTCTGCAAATAAAGGGACATGGAATAAATTTTATACAATAGTTCTATCACCAATGATTAAAAACACGTTAATAATTACATATTAATAATTGTAAACATAAGCATTGATATGTTGCAGAAAAGAAAAAGGACTTGCCAGTGTGTTCAACACTTTAACTCATTCAGTGTTTCATAATTCAAAGCCTTGAATCAGTCAGCTGTAATATATATACACACATGAGTATATATATACATATACATATATGTATGTATATGTTTTTACGTACATAAGTCCATGTACTGCATACAGCATCATGTCATTCTGATCTATGCTACATTGAAGCAGCGTGATCCTGTTGAACAAAAGCACCATGCATCCTCAAAAGCTCAGTCCCTCCTTAAAGAAGATCAAACTGGCTGTTTATACCTTCACAATGCTCCATCCCTTGAGGCTTCTGCTAAAAGTCAAAACATTAATGCAATCCTCTTCCCTTAAGTCCAGCAGACTGGGCTGCACACTGAGTTAGACACTGAGCTCTCCAGGCCTCAGACATAGAGAGATTATTTAAGTGTTTCCCCTTCCCTCTTTGGTGCCATGATTGACTTTTAGCCTGCTTTCATAAAAAATAGGACTGACAGGGAGCGATTTGGAGGGACAACATGTGACAGTGTGTGTGATAGAGAATAGAGATGGAGTCGTGCAGTTGATGTAGAAACATCAAGGAGAAATGTCAATGACCAATCAGGACGACCTGCAGACACACAGGCAGCTTGAGACCAAAAGTCGGGCATGCTGAGAGGTAAGATGGTTAGAGAAACATTAAGTTGAGGAAGAACATTTGACAAATCAAAAGTTTACTGAAGAGAGGAATTAGATGAAAACAGAAGAAACATGATTGAGCTCTGGAGCTGAGGTGGTGAGACAGAAATTGAATATGATGATTAGAGGATGAGTTACCTGGAGCTTTGAGGAGAGATAAGTAAAAGAAATATGAATGTCAAGCATGTGGTCCTCCCAGTGTTGCTCTTCTGTCTGGATCAAATTACTCAAATGTCAACAAAAGTCAATTGAATGATGTCTTCCAGTTGGTAAAAATATTAAAATCTGACAATAAAGACAGCAAAAACTAAGGCCCTTTTACGATGTTAATTTCTTTTAGCTTGTTTTCAATTTTTGCTGCCATTTAGTGTCATTTATAATATTAAGCATCTGAAATGATGCACCTTCTTTTAAAAATCTCCCCAAACGTTTTGTTAAGTGGACATGCAGGTTTTGTAGCACTTCATTTTTCCTTCAATACACTTCTTCATCTTAAGTTTTCTATCATTTTTCTTCTGCAGTGTTACTACCCAATATTTGAAATAATCTGCACAAATGAAGAGTTACCATAAGTCTGTTCAGTTGACGATCAGCACAGAAAACAGTATTGCTGATGCAACCAGTCAGAAATTGAAGACAGAGTACGGTTTTAAAGTGTAAGAAAAAATACCACTATCAATTTAGATCATAATCATTCGTTATTCCCACTTTCTTTTACATAAATGTATTTTGTGTCTTTGTTTTAATTAAACACTTTTGACAATAACTGCCAACAGCATTCATGAAAATACCGCCCTTCAGAGTTGAAGCAGATATTGAGAGGCAGTGGGCAGAGCGGGTGAGCACACACAGGACAGAGGCTGCAGCGGGAGTCAGATCTGGGCTGTCTGCACGAAGGCGAGTGCCTCGGTACTTGCAGGGTGTGTAAACATGGTCTTGGTTAACATCACCCAAAAAGAAATGTATTTTTTTAACTTAAGAGCACAAACTGTCTGCAGCTTCTGCTTTCACTGTTGGCTTTAGGAGTCACCAGAATTAAAATGTGTCTCTGTGTTTAAACTTCAGCGGAGACACTGCAGTACAGCAGCTTCTTTCATGGCTTAAAATCCCTAAATTGGATAACTTAGACAAAGTAAACTTTACTTTTAGTCCATTCTCAGGGTTTTGGACTGCTTTAAGATGAGAGTAATTAGATTAGTCCGCAGAGAAGTAAGCTTGTAAATGTGATTAAATGTAGCATCAGCCCTACTTCAAATTTAAGATTTCTGGATGTGCTGTCAGTGAATTAAGTAATAGACTTCACAGGATTATTATTCTTTTTTATTTTGTAATGTACACTCATTATGTGTATTGCTTTATTTCTTAACTTAGAAAAAGTACAAATTGTTGAACAATAATACATTCTGTGAACTTTAAATACAAGTGTATGTTTGTAAATGAAGCATGATACAACCTAACAACACAACACCAGGACTGAAAACCCCATCACACTGCTGTCCCCTTCACCTTCATTGGCTTTGTTTTCTGTTGACCAAAGTGCATTATATTGAAAATAGCAGCTCTTATCTGTCTGTAATCCTAAAAGAATTCCACTTGGAGACATTCTAATCTTTGCAGTGGTGACTATATAATTGTAGTACCCTCAAGACGATGGTCCTCCTTATTTAAGTGTGTGGACTTCATTCATCCATCCTTCATTCCTCTCAGAAAGACAACAACCTCTTCAAACCTCAAGGCCGTTAAAGACGGATTTCGAGCCCACTTCAGAGTCTCAAATGAGCCGGGTCATTTCAGCCGCCAAATAATCTCATCTGGAATTAGAGTGTGTAATGAGGAAGACTTTGTCACGCGGCCTGTCAAGAGTTTGACCTGCAGTGTTTCTGTTGTGCTGTAGAGCTGGTATGTATGTAAATGTGTTATTTAATCACAGACATTGTGCTGTTGAGAGGCAGCGAGGAGGATATCTTTTCTACATTTATGTTATTCAAAACTTTGAGAGAGAAAGAGGAGAAAAAGACTTCACCCAGTGATCCTGAGGAAGGGTCCTGAAATGCTCAGTCCTCATTGTAATGAAAACATCTGCAACTTGGTTACAATACTGAAAAGATATTCTTAGAGAAGAACACAAAATAGTGATGATGACATTATTAACAAATTATGCTTTGAAATTTTCAGCTACAGTGCCATTGCATACTGGTGTTTCATAAACTATTTATGCATACAACAGGTGGGGTGACAAGACCAACTAATAAGGGCATTTTTTACATGTTTATCTGCATATTTTAAAGCAGATCATTAAGCTTGGCAGGACATAGACTTACCAGCCCTCTTCCACTCCTGCCTGGATTGTCTCATTGACCGCCTATGCTGTCCTCATTGAAACATGGTGGGGTTTTGCACTGAATTAGGAGCAGCAAATTGTCACAGTACGTGTTATAATGGGATGCCACACATATTGTCCAATATTGAAACATTACACAAAGTAGCCTACAGGACAATGTCAGTGTGTCCAAAGCTCCCTTTAGAAAAGTATAATTTACTCCTCCTCTGGAGCCCCCTGTGGAGAAAACAGCACCTCTGGCCTTTGGGGATTCTGTCTTGTACTTTTAAAGCTGTTTTTGACAATATAAGGTCTTCCACTGTTGTCAATGAACAATTAAAAAAATTACTCATAAAGCAACTTGGTGAGGGTGTTTTATCCTGCTGTTAAACAATGTCTGGTGCCTAAACCCTGCAGCAGCAGAATTTTCACACATTAAAAATAGTAAAGTAATATTTACACCAGTGGCCTATGGTTTGTTTGTGTATGAAGTACAACAAGACAAAAAAACATTTAGTTCAGGCATTTTCTCAACCAGCCAAAAGTCCTTTTAGTTAACAATAAAAAGGAACATGGAAGCCATGAACACGGTTTTCTGTACTTTATACTTTTGTCCCTTTTTAAAAGCATATAAACTCTGTGCTGATGATACAAAGGCAGATGAGACCGCAAAGAGTCATAAGAAACAAATGGAGGCAACGGGTGCGATATTATGCCATGGTAACACCCACATCTGTAAATTAGTGGGTTGACCGGGGTGTGATGTTCCCACTGAAGCCGATCGGAGGCAAGCCGATAAAAACCCATGTCGCTTGTAGGTTCTGTTGACCCAGGTTGAAAAGCCGATTAGACCCTTTCAAACTGCTGACAGGAGCCGATTGTTACTGGGTTTAAATGGATTTATTGGCCAGTCAGAAAGGGGTATAAGTCCATCTATCGCAGAGCCACATACAGTAGATAGAGAGACAGACGTCCATTTACACTCACACTCAAACCTAAGCCAATTTGGAGTCACCAATAAATCTCATGAGCATGTTTTTAGTCTGTTGGAGGAAGACTTAGTGCCCAGAGAGAACCCACACATGTACAGGAAGAACATGCAATTTCCACACAGAAAGGCCCTGCCCGACCAGGGGACTGAGCCTGTGACCTTCTTGTTGTGCGGCACATGCACTACCTGCTGTGCCACCACCACACATAACAAACACTCTTAATATGGTTGTTCTTATTGTTTAGTTTGTGTTTTTCTGTGTTATATCTGTTTTGTAATATCTGTGTCTTAATAGATATCTCCGGCCATAAAGAAGCAAACACTTCGACCTGCAGTAAATAAAGTAATGTGAACCTGAACACTGATCAAATAATGATTATCCACAGTGGTGTAAAGGAATGAAGTAATAGTACTTAGTTACAGTACTTAAGTATGTTTTAGGAGTATCTATACTTTACTTGAGTTTATATGTTTTTTGCAACTTTCACTTTTACTTCACTACATTAAATAATAAAAAATGATACTTCTACTCCAGTACTTTTAAATTGTCAACTTAGTTACTCGCTACATAATAAAATGTGAATGTAAACAACACTTATTTTCACATTTTATTTTAAAGAGGACCGTACAGACTGTTCATGCTCTCGGGCGAATATCGGACTCTCTCGACTCATCTCAGCGAGACCACGCATGCAGCCTGCATATGATCGTCAGTGTTGACAACAACCGACAGCGTGATGGAAGCAGCCTCGTCTACTAGCAAAACCCCATGGATGTATTATAAGATCATATGGACCTACTGAAATCATTTCCTGCCATCTGGAAGCTGTCAGTCAAGCTGAACACACCTCTGCCTGCCTCTGCAGCCTGTGAACGACTGTTTAGCATTGCAGGACTTGTATTCAGCCCGTGAGGAGCACGACTGAACCCATGCAATTTTGAAAATCAACTTCTGCTAAAGATGAACTGCAACTTTGTGGACTTTACGTAAGGGAGGAATGGAGAGAGGGAGTAAGAGGTGAAGGGAGCTGAGGGAGGGAGGAAGAGTCAAACTTAAAGCTGGGGTTGGCGATTTGATTTAGACACACTTTTTGTAATACTGGTTAAAATGGTCTTTATGACCCGATGGTAATCAACTCATAATGTGTTCTTAAAACACATTATGAAAAATATCCGCTATCTACAGCAGGAGTAAAACAGGGAAAACCCCAACCAATAATCATGCCGGGACACCTGCTTTTAAACCAATCAAATCGTGTTGCCATTCTGCCCACCTACTGCGCATGCATTTTACCGGCATGCACAGACTGGGTGCGTGTAGCCGAGCTCATACGTATCAAGAGTCTGCGGGAGAATGCTTACCTTTCATTTGGCGGAGCCCTGAGGAGATACAACTTTCAAATTCATGCTAGTTTTCCAAAATCGCCAACCCTCGTTTTAATAAAGCTTGGAAGAGCAACAAAAATTGGTACCTGTTCTCTTTGTTTGTACTTTTACTTTTAATACTTAAGTACATTTAATAGTAGCTACTTTAAGACTTTTACTTAAAGGAAAAGTTCCTTCAGCTTTTACATTGTTTATAGAATGAAGAACAACAATATACTCACCCAGAAGGCTTTCCTGATGCAAACGGTGCTTCGGGAGATATTTTGATCCAAAATCGAGCAGCGGACACCGATATAATGGTAGCCTGTAGGGCATGGATCGCCGCTTCTAAAAACTGCATTAATCGTCCAAAAACTCATGTTTTTCACCAATATTCCATCATGATTCGCTCCGAATGGACCGCCATTGCAGCCTGTGTCTCAACACAGCGCTGTGTGGCTGAATTAACCTCTGAACTGACGAGTTTGTTTACATGCCCTTCGCGCATGCGCAGTACTCTCTGGAGCGTTGCGATCGCTTCCTCATTTCTATCAGCTCCTTATCTGTATAATCTGGCTCCAAACTGTAAGGACGTCCATCATATTCAAAGTCCTCCTCCACAACATCTTCGTCCCATAGATATTCGTCCATTTTGCACAAAACTGGAAGAAGAAAGTCGATTTGTAGCTGCCGGTCTTCCCCTGAAACAATGAGCCGCACTGCGCATGCGCAAAGGGCACGTAAACAAACTTGTCAGTACAGCCACACAGCGCTGTGTGGAGAGACACAGGCTGCAATGGCGGTCCATTCGGAGCGAATCATGATGGAATATTGG
Organism: Scarus forsteni; assembly: GCA_036419115.1. Taxonomy (NCBI): domain Eukaryota; kingdom Metazoa; phylum Chordata; class Actinopteri; order Labriformes; family Labridae; genus Scarus; species Scarus forsteni. The sequence goes on along the minus strand of JAZDUH010000098.1, from coordinate 20,684,639 downwards.
TGAAAACATGAGTTTTTGGACGATTAATGCAGTTTTTAGGAACGGCGATCCATGCCCTACAGGCTACCATTATATCGGTGTCCGCTGCTCGATTTTGGATCAAAATATCTCCCGAAGCACCGTTTGCATCAGGAAAGCCTTCTGGGTGAGTATATTGTTGTTCTTCATTCTATAAACAATGTAAAAGCTGCAGGAACTGAAGTTATCCTTTAAGTGATTTTTTAATGAGTGACTTTCACTTTTAGTTGAGTATATTTTATATAAGATATCTTTACTTTTACTCAAGTATGGGTTTCAAGGACTTTTTACACCACTGATTATCCACCCCTACATTTCTCCTACATGTGGTGTGAAAGCTCTGGTAAACCATTTCTTTATCATTTTACTTCGTCTTTTATCTGACCTTATCTTTCAGTTGTTACTGTCTTCTTCTGAACAAACTACCCTCCTCATGTCACATATGTTTGACCAAAAGAAACATCTTCATACATTTCATGAAACCTGCTTTAGAACCATCTGAAAACCTTAAAAGTAGATTAGTCTTGAAAGACCTCACACAAGCACCTTTGATAAATCAATCTGTTTTATGTGTTTCTGTGTGTGTGTGTGTGTGTTGGTGTGTGTGTGTTGGTGTGCCGGACAATGCACCTTTGACCCTTTGATGCAGGGGTAAGTCTCTTCTTGTGGCTCCATCTTGATTTGATGGCTCGGGAGAGGGCTGATTGACCCCGTGACATCAGTGCTGTGTGTCCTGAGCTCCTGTCAGCGGGTTAATGAGCGACGGCTGCTCGGGGCACGTAGGGCTGCGGCTAAGTGACCGATCCGGATGACCACCCTCTGCTCTGACTCTCCACGGCCATCACTTCAACAGACCCTCCACCACCACCACCACCATCATCACCCTCCTGTTTGTCCTCCACCATCCCTCCTCCCCCTCATGAGGTGAGGACTCAGGACTTAATCTCAGGTTTGTTCAGCTGCTGCACAAGTTTGGCATACCTTAATCCTTCTCACAACACGAATGCAATGCTGTGTTATTTTGGTGAATTAATGAGTGATAATATGTTGTTTCTTAATAATCGTAACACGCATTTTAATGTATCCATGGGCAGGTCTAAAATACATCATTGTTTTTTGTTTGTTTTTAAACAATTACAAGTCCCTTTTTCCTGAAAAAAAGGGAAAAAAAACATTACAATAGAAACAATTTCTAGGCATAATAGAGAGTAAAGTCATACTTCATTTTTGGGGGGTTTATCAGAATATGAAACTATTTTTAGTAACTCATGAATTTCAGGAGCTATGCCCCAGGAATTTTCCCATACTGGTTACACTTGTCCTCCACATCAGGATTTTTTCCCTGTCAGACTAGGCGGGGGCAGGGAAGAGAAAAAAGTACAAGCACCCCATTCACACAAGCAAAGAAGAATCTAAATATTTTCTGAATTTATCAGCCTATGGTCCATATGAGAAAGCAACAGCAGTTTGTTTTTTTTGACCCAGACATTTCCCTAAAATGATCCTGCCGACCTCCCAGTGAAGTCCCTTTCACACATACAACCCCTCAATTTTTACGTTAATTTCAGGATGACAGATCAGAAAGACTTTCTCACTTATTTGCTCACACATACTGTATCCCTGACATCAGGAAGCTTTCATGCAATTTGCATGTCAGTCAACAGAGGGGTGGGCATTAGGAGTCAGTAGGGTTATTTTAGGGTAAAGTCATGGCTACAAACCCTGCTGTTTGCATTTATTTACACATGCTGCTCACCAAAATAAATTTCAAAAATGTCTCTGTGTGTATGTTTTAACAGGTTTTATTTTTGCCCTTATTATCTTTTCCCCAACCCTTCGAGAAAACTTTGAAGCAAGCCAACAAATTTTTCAGTGTAGGCTACCCTGAACTTTCCATGAAATGTTGCAAAGGGCCCAGGGTAACCTTCAGTGCAGCTGATTTATTTTCTGTTCAGGCAGATTCAGTTTGCAAAGGTCTCGGCAGGAGCTCAGTCTGGAGAGAGTCTGTCCAATCAACATATTTCAGGAGGAAAAGGCAGAAGCTGAGGAGGAGCCCAGAATCAATCGCTGTGCATACATGCTAACAGCTTCAGTAACAGTTTTATCAGACATGAACTGCATTTCCTTGTTAAATGAAGATCAAATAACACTGAAAACATTTCTCTATAAATGACATATTTTTGCTCAATTCCTGACATGTTTTTGTGAGAGTTTATGTACAAATTAGTTCATATTAGCTTTTATACTTCAAACCGGGACATAAACTGCAGCTGCTTCTTCTGTTTGGATCATACTGAATGTGATTGACAGAGCAACCATCGAATTGCCTTTTGGATGTGTTTCTGAAAGGTTCGGCCCTCCTCAAACACTGGCTATAGGCTGTTGGACTGATGGACTGGTGAAATACGTCCAGTTATGTTGAACCGTCTGTTTGGTATGTCCGGCTAGGCCCCAGGGTAGCTTGCTGGAAAAGTCGTCGTAAATTCTGGGCCAAAAATTTGGCTCTTTGTGATCATAGATGCAGATCACTTAGTAGAATTGAAGATAATTTCTGGAGTTTTATTTATATATGATAAAACCATGAGTCACAAGTAGCAAAGGATCATGTTGGAGGCCTCGCTGTCAGAATGAGGAGGCTGCACGGGAGAGAAGAAATGACGGATGAAAAAGGCTAATTATTTTTTTTATTGAACCTTATGAAGGTGTATAAGGGCCACTCTTTATAAAAGAAAAATAATTGATATCAAAAAGCTTTTGAATTTATGAGACACAAAAATAAAAAAAATAAACATACAAACAACCATACAACATACAACCTTGACATAGTTTTGTTGTCCTCAATGTACAAACAGCATCACTGTGTTTGAATTAATGTGTTGTTTTTTTTTAAAATAAAAAGCTCCAGTTTACAAAATCATCTAAAAATGTTGATGATAGTGTGATGATTTTGGGCCAAGACCTGGATTTCTCAGTCCATGTAAAGTTTTATTTGATCAAGCTCTCAAGTGCAGGCATGATGTGATGCAAACAGCTTTGAGTTAGATTTTCTTATGCCACAGGCTGTTTTATACATATCACCAGATTTCTTTTTGATTTCAAGACTTTTAAAGTTTAAACGTGCTGTTTTTTCACAGTGGCCCTCATATGTCGTGGCAGTATAATAACAGAATCACAATATAAAACCAAGAAAATGAAAGAACCAGTGAGATGAGTTTTCAGCTCAACCTGACTTTGCCTTGAAAATACACGAGGGAGCTGTTTGTGTTCACAGATAAAGAAAAGAAAAAAAGAATACAGGATAATTGTAGGACTTCTGTGAAAATTTAAATGAAGTTTATGACATACTATTAACACAGCACCTCTTGAAGCTTTTGTTGTGAAAAATGCTATCAGATTTCATTTGTAAGAAATACCTTATTGGTAACCAGTGTTCACAACGGTTTTATTTGTCAGATACATTCATTTTTTTTTTAATGAAGGAACAAATGTAAACAAAGACGACAAAACTTTACCTCGACCAGACAGTTTATCTGTATATGTTGTGTTTTTACCTGTGATCAAATGTCCTGCTTTGCTTGAATATGGCACCTTACCTTGTGTTTTAAACTGTGTACATTTGCACACACAAATTAGAGACAAATCTCCGCCTTTGCTTTCACATTTAGTCAACGAGTGTTTGGTGCATTTTTTTAACCCCCTTTTTAACTCTTCTGACTCTTCCCTTTAGAGAAAAAGACAAAGAGCACATTTTTTTCTGTAACTCCAAGCTCAGATGTTATGGTAACATTTGATTTTATTCCCCATACATGCAAAGCTCTCTCTGTATAATTTTGTCCTCTACTATTGGCACGTTTTGGCTTTAGGATGTTCAGTCCTCATTGATGAAGCCCATGAAGTCTCTGCAGCTGAAGGCAGGCCGTCCCAGCGCTGTCGTTTGTTAAAGCTAACAGGGTAATGAATTTTAAACTGCTATAGTAACAGCTCTTGGACATGTGCTTTTAGGGTGAGCATGGGTGAGTGGGTGGGCGTGTGTGTGCGGTTGGGATTTGGAGTTGTGTCTGTGTCCATGTTATTTTCTATGAATGTAGGGGATATGTGCATAGATGGGGGAGGGGACTGGGAGTCAGCCTCTGTGTACGTGTGAGTGTATGTGCTGAGGATAAAGACCTAGCAAACCAGCCGGGCTTAGTTGACAGGTGACAAGGGTTGTTTTCAATGGGGATTTTGTAATACCAACAGTGAGGAAAAAGCCGGGGTACCAAGGGACTTGTGAAAAGAGAGAAAGAGGACTTTTCTTCTGGCAGTGACGGAGGAGAGAAAAGGCCCAAAAGGCTTCTGGGGACTTAGGGAACCCACTAATCAAACTGCTCCACCGTCTAGCGCTCTCATTTTTATTCAAAACCTAGAAATGCTAAATCATTCCAATCGGATTGATCCCTGTGTCAGCGCCTGTGTGGCATTTTCATTCTCTTCTGTCCGCTGTGTCCTCAACTTTGACATATCAGTCAAGCAAGGACAGGGCTGTCACAAAGAGGACTGATCCAGGGCCAGCCTAATGGTTAAGGAGTGGCATTTTAAATGTTGTTTGTAAATTTGCATTAATTAGCAGGCCCCTCCTGAGCAAACCTCTTCAAACCTTTGTTTGACTTTAAGTTTTGGCCCATATTTTCTGGGTTTTGTTGCTCAGAGTAACAGTTTAAGTGCCCCTCATCACTCTACAGAGTACAAATTACTGATATTTCAGTCCTTTTAAAGGAGCCTGCAGGGCTCCACAATGATTAAACCTTAACCAAATCCACCCAGAAAAAATATTCAGATAGCCTCGTGAATCAAAAATGTTGATTCTGAAAGAGATCTATAAACCCTGCTTGAAGAACACCACACCTACAGTAAATGTATTCAAAGGTTTGGAGAGGCCCAAGACTCTTGACAGCTTATGAAAAAACTGTAAATATCTGCAACCCTGGAAACTTTGATGTGAAGGTTGATTCATTTGTCAGAGGCATCAACAACCACAGGTGTAATAAGTACTTCTTCATAACTTATTGCAATAAACAGTTCAAATGAAGGCTTATATTTCAAATTATTCAGACTAAAGTTAGGTATTTGTTGTTTAACCCTTGAACCCTATTTGACCCTGTATTGGTCACCTGAGTTTCTTTTTTTGTGCTTTTATTTTGGCAGTGATTATTCCCCAGCATTAACTTCAGAAATCTGCTCATATTCCCTCAAGGAGGTTATATTTATGCTGGTGTTTGTTTCTTTATTTGTCAGGATATAGCTCAAGAGGTTATAAATGAAATTTGATTACATTTTTACGATAGTTTAGAAATGGGCCAAGAACCAATCAAGTGATATTGGTAGCAATCCAAATCCTGATGGGAAGAATTTGATAAAATACAGGGCATGTTTCCATTTCTCAATAGCTCACCCAACAATACTGAATTGCCATGGCAGAGGTTTGTGCTCCTAGAACTCTTCCAGTTGAAGTTTGGACTTTTTTGTATCAGTCTTGGACGACTTTAAAGTCTCTCAAAGATTACAATTTTAAACACAGATGTTATTCTTTGTGATAGTGAAGTCTATTTTAAGCCAAGTAGAACATCTTCAGCACAGATGTTAATCTTTGCGACAGTGTCATCCTTTTTTTTTTTTATCCAAGTAGAAGATCTTCAGCACAGATGTAAATCTTAGTGATTGTGCATTTTACATTTAGAAAAAGTAGAACATCTTCAGAATTGATAGTTGTCTGTTAACACTCATAAAATAACAATTGTTTTGTAAGAGAGGGCCTTCTTAAAGGTAAACTCCGTTTTTTTGACACCTGGACCTTATTTTTAGGTTTGTGCATGCTCATATACTCACTCAGACAAACATCGTGCAGCTCGTAGTCCTTCAGAAGTTATTTAGATCCAACCGATTTAGCCACACTTAGCGGGGGCCACGGCAATGGAGCTTCAGCGCGGAACATAATCTCTGCAAATTCGCTCGTCTCTACCACAGCCCGGTTTGTCATTGCAGAGAAATCCTCCAGAGTAGTCAGACATATATTCCTGGATAGATCCATACGCATGTCAGCCGGTCTCAAGTCCCACTCTGAGCAGCAAACACTCCTCTTCTGTTGCTATAGGCGAACACTGTCCACAAGTGCACCACCAGTTTGCATTGAGTCGTGGACGTGCTCCTGTTTGTTGTGCTCGAGCCAGCTGTTCGTCTCTCTCCCTCCACATTCTTCTTTCATGGAGCTCCTCGTCCATGTACTTAGACTCAAACCGGTCGTCGTAGTCTGACTCTTCTGCATCAGATAAATATGTGCACCAGGCACTGCAGGACTCGAAGTCTGTGTGCCACTTGTGGCAAATATCTGTGCAATCAGGAAAGACCCTGTGAAAATATGGCATGCATTGGTAACAGTAAAAGTAACAAATTCTGTCGAACACATTCTTAAAAAACATATTTTTTTAATGTACAAATAAATTAAAAAATAAATAACAGTAGAGGTTTACATGACCCTGATTTGGTCATGAGATGATTATAGAGCCATAAAACACTAACAAAAGTTACATAAGGAGGGTTAGGTCATAGGATTTCTTAAAAATGAATCACTTTACCCTGGGAGCAAAGTTTTTGCCCTCGCAGGACATATGATTAAAAGTTTTTGGTTAAATCTGATGCTGCAAAATAGATAATAATAAAACCAGAAAGAAACATGTGGTACCAAATCAGTGCTTTTGGTCATCAGTGAGAATATCACAGTTGCAATGGTAATATTGATTAATGGATAGTGGAAGAAGACACAAACTGATATTTTGAAGGGTGGATATTTGATTGAAAAGATACTGAAATTATAAACAAAAAGAATGATTAAAAAAGTCAGAGGAAAATTATAAAAGTTGAAGTGTTTTTATGATACCATGCCAGAGCTTTCAGACTGCTGGTGGGACACACTTTTATTTTTGTCAAGCACCACATAACAAAAAACAGGAAAAAAACAAAATGACCAAAATCAATGCTGTGAGGTTATTAATCTAAGTAAGATTAAGATCATAAACATAGAACTATGGAATTACTTTTTAATATGTTGAGGTTGTTTCAGTATTTATAAATGCATTTATAAAAGGAAAACAGTACACAATAAATGAAGGCAAGTCAATGATTACCATTTAAATTCAGAATATTATAAATCAAACACTGCCATTAAAAACTATAAAGGCACCAAAAAATTGATGACTTCATTAAAAATCAAAGTAAGTCAGACATTGAATGCTCTTTGACCATTGTATGGAAATAAGGATGAGTAAAGGTGGCATAACAGTCAAAAAAGGATAGCTATCCATTAGTTCTCTTAACTTTAATCTCTGTTTCAGGTGCATGTTTTTCAATCTTCTTTGACCATTTTATTCCATCCTTATCATTCTGTCATCCCACAGTTTAAACATGCACATTGCACGTGTAGGGGGAGGAGTGAAAAGAATGATATACAATAACCTGATAAGAGACACATGATATTGTCATCATTCACAGAATCTGTGATAAAAGTTATGTGGCTATCAGTGATGACATCACAATATTTGATTAACCTAAACATGTAAACAGCCTGAAAAGATGATCTGCCTCACTGCTCATGATTTCCCACTTCAGTGACTTGCTGTACATTCTGAACAAACTTCAACAATTTTACACTTTATTTTCACATATTATTTTTCATTATGGATGCCATACCAGAGGCCCAAGCTTAACTCTTGCCTGGGGCACCAAAACTGTTAGGGCGGCTCATGGGAGGTGGGAGGTTTTCATACGTGTGTGGTATTTGGGAGGAGTATCTGCATGATTAAACTCAGTGGGTGGGGCTCACATGGTAGAGAAAATTATTCTACTTTAAGCTGCTACAAGAGCTACTTCATGAGTTTCAATGGCTTTCCATCAATACCACTGTAAGATGACATATGACTCTTTTCATTTCTCAAAATTTCTCCGATAAATATTTATTTAATTCATGCACAGCAAAAAAAAAGTATATAGTGTGTTTGAAATATACTTTATAAGAGATGCAAGCCTATTTTAGCACCTTACCATGATGCCGTGATGTGTTTTTATCCATTCTGTTTGGTCTTATCTGTATCCCTTCACCTGGTCGCAAGTTCACTTTTGAATTTTATTTTTGTGAGCAAAGCTTATAGAGATGATGATAATTCCAGTTATTATCTATACTTCCTTTACAAACCCTTAAGTCAATAAAAAAATGTATTTCTTAAAGTAGTTTGGTGGTGTTTCTCACAGAATGTTAGTGTAAAGGAGGCCACCTGAACACAATTCCTCTTCCACCTTAACTAACCTTGCAAAAAACGTTGTTATATTCATATTTGACTGATATTCAGCTTAAAAAAAATCTTTTCATTAGACCATGTTCTTACTGAACCAGAGAGTCAAATGTCACATTTTGTTGTGCAGCCTGGCCACTGTTTTCACTACATCCATTAAATATTTCACTCTGTACCCTTTGTACACATTTCCTTCCCCACATTTCCCTTGGTGAACAGTACATTAAGTGCTTTGATTGTACGTGTGGAGAAATGGTTGCAAAGTACATTGTTTTGTGAACTCAAAACTCTGTGGACCAAATAAAATGTCTCCCTTTGTGTTGAAGAAAAGTGGAAACACTTACATCACAGAAACAGAACACAACACTATCTCCGCTTTGTAAAACAATTTAACAAGCTTTTCAGTGAAAAAGATCAAGTAAAACTAAGAAAACCCAAAGAGCATCTACATCTAAGGCTGCATTTACACGGCGCTGAAAATGGTCAAATCCGATACATTTTCAATGCGTTTTGGTCCTGCGTTTGGATGGAAAGGCGTTGCGTTATGTCTTAAAACGTAAACTTTTGAAAGTGGGCTCCAGAGTGGAAAGTTTCCAAAACGCTCTCCATGCAGGCCCATAAACTCGTATCAGAGCATTTCAGGGTGAAACGCTGACTCCACTGCATGTGCAGTACTCTTTCACATGCATCTCTCCTATCAAAAAACATGGCAGAGTCACACTTATGACCTCTCAGAGATGAGACCATGTTGCAGAGCTGCAGTCCTCCACGCTCCTCTGCGCTTGCTCTAAGACAGTTTCCCTGCCATTACTGTTATGACAGTTGTGTTCATCCCTTAGATAGCTGCTATGGCTTTTGTAATAGTGATAAACATCATTCCATAGAGACTGTGTCAGTACCCCGACCCAAAGCTCACCTAGATATTAACACAAAAACAAATAAAAAAGGTGTCAACCACAGAAATCTGATAAAAATAAAACCTTCAAATGTAGTGGCTTTAAAACATCAGAGAATTAGATGTGGTCTCTTAAATATTAGATCTCTCAGGTCCAAATCTTTACTGGTGAACGACCTTATAACAGAAAATCAGATTCATTTATTCTGTCTAACTGAGACATGGCTACGAGAAGAGGAATATGTCAGTTTAAATGAGTCCACTCCCCCCAGTCATTCAAATATTCATATACCACGTGACACAGGCCGTGGTGGTGGTGTAGCAGCTATTTATCATTCCTGTCTCCAAATCAATCACAGACCAAAGGCTAAATATACTTCTTTTGAAAGCCTTACTCTAAATTTATCTCATACTGATTCAAAAACTGGCCAGACAGTCCTATTTGTGATAATTTACTGTCCTCCAGGCCCATACTCTGAATTCTTATCAGAATTCTCTGAGTACATATCAAACTTGGTCCTAAGCTCTGATAAAATAGTCATTGTAGGTGATTTTAATATCCATGTGGACAAAGAGAGTGATAGTCTTAGCTCAGCTTTTATGTCATTAATAGACTCAGTTGGCTTTATTCAGTCTGTTAATGAAGCTACCCATCATTTTAATCACACTCTTGATTTGGTTTTAGCATATGGCCTCAATATCAATGAAGTGAAAGTTTTTCCAGAGAATCCATTTTTATCCGACCACTTCTTAGTGACTTTTAGCATCCTCCTGGAAGATTCTGTGTTTTGCAGCAAAACTGTGAGCAGTAGAAATCTGTCCAGTGGTGCAGTGGCTAAATTCACAGAGGCCATTCCTACTGCCCTAAGCTCAATAAATTGGCCAACTGATAACTGTGATATTAGCTTTAGCTCAACTCAGCTGGATCAGCTTGTTGATGACTCAGCCAGTCTACTAAGATCCACTTTGGACTCAATTGCCCCACTGAGACAAAAACGATTAAACGCCAGAGGACAGCTCCTTGGTTTAACTCAGAAACTCGTGACACTTAAACAAACAACCCGTGAAATTAGAGAGAATGTGGCGCTCTGATAAAAGGGAAGAGTCACGATACTTTGGCGAGAGAGTCATATTAACTACATGAGAGCCTTAAAACATGCTCGAGCTGCCTACTACTCTTTCACTAATTGAAGAAAATAGAAACAACCCTAGATATCTCTTCAGCACTGTAGCCAGGCTGACACAGAGTCAGAGCTCTATTGTGCCTGTGATTCCTCTAGCCCTGGGCTGTGAGGACTTTATGAACTTTTTCAATGATAAAATTCTGAAAATTAGAGATAAAATTAGCAACTCTTATCTCCAGCCGAACCTGCCCTACCTTTAAATGTAGTAGAAGTCAGACCTGAGTTAGACAGTCTCTCTACGATCAGCCTTCAGGAGCTAAATTCTCTCTCTTCCTCTAAATCATCAACCTGCCTTTTAGACCCAATCCCAACTAAGTTGTTTAAGGAGGTCTTTCCTCTAGTTTGTCCATTGTTGCTGGAGACAGTAAATATATCTCTATCAACAGGCTACGCATCACAGTCTTTTAAAACAGCAGTAATCAAACCCATCCTTAAAAAACCTAACCTTGATTCAGGAACATTAGCTAACTATAGGCCTATTTCTAACCTTCCATTTGCCTCAAAGATCCTGGAGAAAGTGGTAGCTGATCAGCTAGGTGACTTCCTTCAAGACAATAGCCTGCTTGAGGACTTTCAGTCAGGATTTAGAGCTCATCACAGCACAGAGACTGCTCTAGTTAAAGTAACCAATGATCTACTTTCAGCTTCAGATGAAGGACTGCTCTCTGTTCTTGTTTTGTTAGATCTTAGTGCAGCTTTCGACACCATTGATCATGATGTTCTTATACAGAGATTGGAGATGTTACTTGGGATTACAGGGACTGCCTTAAACTGGTTTAAGTCCTACTTATCTAATAGATATCAGTTTGTACACGTGAACAACAAATCTTCTGTGTACAATAAAGTAAGTTACGGGTTCCTCAAGGTTCAGTGCTAGGTCCAATTCTCTTCTCTATATATATGCTTCCCCTTGGTAATATCATGAGGAAATACTCTGTTAATTTTCACTGTTACGCTGATGACACACAGCTCTATGTATCTTTAAAGCCAGGTGAGACAAACCACTTAGATAAACTAGATGCCTGTTTAAAGGACATCAGAACCTGGATGGCCAGAAATTTTCTTCTTCTTAACTCAGACAAGACAGAGATTATTGTGCTGGGCCCTCGACACCTTAGAGAATCCTTTTCTAGTGATTTAACTGCCATAGATGGCATTACCCTGGCACCAAGCACAACTGTTAGAAATCTAGGAGTGCTATTTGATCAGGATTTATCCTTTAACTCTCACATAAAGCAAATTTCAAAAACAGCCTTTTTTTCATCTACGCAACATCGCTAAAATCAGGCCTATCCTGTCCCAGAGCGATGCTGAAAAGCTAGTCCATGCTTTTGTTACCTCCAGATTGGACTATTGTAATTCTCTGCTTTCAGGCTGTCCCAGCAAGTCGCTTAAGACGCTCAGCTGGTCCAAAATGCTGCAGCACGGTACTGACTAGAACTAGGAGAAGAGACCACATTCCTCCTGTATTAGCTTCTCTGCATTGGCTTCCCATTAAATATAGAATAGAATTCAAGATTGTGCACCTCACCTATAAAGCTCTCAGTGGACAGGCACCAGTCTATCTTGAAGAGCTTGTAGTGCCGCACAACCCCTCTAGAACATTACGCCCCAAGATGCTGGCCTACTTGTGGTGCCATCAATCTCCAAAAGTAGTATGGGAGGTAGAGCCTTCAGTTATCAGGCTCCTCTTCTCTGGAACAATTTACCAACCACAGTTCGGGAGTCTGACACTCTCTACCTTTTAAGGTTAGACTTAAAACATTCCTCTTTTGATAAAGCTTTCAGTTAGGGACCAGCTTATAAATAAATAAATAAATAAATTAGTTCATAAACTAGACTCATAGTTTAGATGTAATAGGCCTAGACGGGGGGAGGGTCTGGCACAATGGGCTCTATCACTCTCTCTCTCTCCACATCTGCTTTTGCCCCTTTTTGTTTGCTCCTGTACTGTCTCTGGCTCTTGTCTTGTAGGTGGCCTGGGATCCTTGGTGGAGACTGCCTGCTGCTGTGGAGTCATGAAACCTCAAAACTACAGCTATAAACATGACACACATAGTTGGCCATTCTATTAGGAACACTCCATTCTCATTATCATTATAGCTGTTCATGTAGTTATTAGCATGATCTCCATATCCATGATCGTTACACCTACAGTATCTATTTCTTATTACCACATAGTCATGAAGTCCCTCTTGAAAATGGGATGTCACATCTCAAGAGGCCTTTAACACATTTATACTTAACGGAGACAAATATGGTTGGGATGCACTTGTGGTCTGGGCACCCATGAGTTCGCTACTACCATAAGTTCTTATTTTCAGTTTGAATATCTAAGATTATACTTCTAGAAAATGATCACCACAACCATTCAGACATGAGGACCCTCCAGAAATGAGATGTAGCATCTCAAGAGGCTAACCTCTAAGGAATCAGACGACAGGCCAATGATACATGGACCTGTCCCTAACTTTAGTTCTTACTGGCCCACTTGTCTCCTCTTACTTCCTTCCTTTGCCCTCACACCCATCACAGCATCGTGTGGATTTGCTGTTCATCATGAGACTGGGATCCACATTCAAGATTTCCTGCTGCTTAACAGAAGGTTTTTTCTTGCCGCCATGATGGAGGGATTCATGATTGGCTATATGGATTCATGTTGGGTGTTGGATGTATATATTTGTATATATATGTATATGTGTATTTTATATGTATATATGTATCTATGCATATATGTGTATCCATAAAATGAAGAGCTTTATGCTCTATTGTAAAGTGTCTTGAGATAACACTTGTTATGAATTGGCGCTATACAAATAAAGATTGATTGATTGAAAGATTGAAGGCTGCAAGTGCAAACCAGGAACAACAACAGCTTCGGCTGTCTGCCGAGTAACGTGTGAGACTCTTATCGTGCTTGTTTGTTATCCAGACAAAACTATCCAGACAGATTTGTTGCCCAAACTGATTTGCTGTCCAGAAAAGAAACTCCTGCATCTCTGTGCGTCTATTCGCCATTGTTGTTTGTGAAAAGTTTTTCTTCTTCGTACGTGTGTTATAGCAGCACTGCCTCTCTGCAGACCTTCACCGCCATCTACTGAGCCAGCATGCACACTACAGCGGATTAACTTGTCTCCGAGCGTCATCATCTGAATGCAGAAGAATTTGAAAACGCAAAGGAAAAATCTTTGTGTCTTTAAGTCAGGTGTTTCCGTGTAAACGTAGCCTTAGACGCATGTGTGCAGTGCCGTGGCTGCATCTCCCTGTTGTCACAGCTCTATTATGCCATACATTTTGCCTCAATACTAACCTTCTGGGAAAAGATAAGATAAAGTAAAATAAATCTTGCCACAAGTGGCTTGATTCATTGGATAACTAACCTGGGAAACTAGGAAAGTTTCTTCACAAAGGTGTCAAAGGTAATGTAAACTTCGAGAGGCACAGACAGGAAATGTAATTCAACAGTTTCCATCTCTTCTGTAAAATATTCTACAGCTGTGGACAAACATACCTGCCTGACTAAGGCCAATATGTCTCTTGTATTTACATTTCCCTGTCTGTTTTGGCTGAGACCTGCATAGCTCACAGAAAACAAGCTGCAAACCTCCTGTTCTCAAGGTTTCAGTGCAGGATTTACATGTGAGATGTGTGGTTCATTCTGCTCTGATTTGATAACAAAATGAAAACACATATACACAGCTGCTGTCACAGAAGTAAAATGCATCTAGTGTGTAAACAGCCCATAGTGCCTGCTCCTCTTCGTATTCAATGGTGAAGAAGATATACAGTAACCGGACACACCAGGTTCCATATATCCTCCACGGAAAAATATTATTAATCTATCAGGGAAAGAGCTGTCTGAAAGTTATTTCAGAGGCAGAACTATATCAAGCAACGCTGGTACGTATGACATAGCAGACTATCATCTTACATTAAATAATACCACATAGTTCATCATTTAATCATTAACATCATTGAATCATTTAACACTTAGGGAAGGGGAGAATTCACTGAGGTGGTACCACTGAGTAACAATGACGACCACAGACTAACCGGCATGTCTGTGGAGGATTTCCGCGTTCTCTCTCAGTTTCCCAGCAGTGAAACCCAGTAAGAAGAAGAGAAAAAACGTGATTTCTCGTAGGACATGCTTCAAGTGACGTTCTTTGTTCTTCTTTTAAAGATTAGATTGAGTCCATTCCTGATAAAAAATCACAGATATTGAGACTGCTTTAGAGGTCGCCATTGTTTTCAAACATGCAGCCACTTCCTGTTTTTATCACTTCTGCAGCTCCTGCCTCTCTTCACTGATTGGGCTGTTAAGCATTTAGCTGAGTGAAGTCGTTGGACAATGGAGGTTGGCAAGACGGACATGCAGGATTTCAGAGATTGAATCAGGCAGGTCTGTCTGCTCTGCAAGGCTATATATACAGCATGTTCAGGAAAATTAAACTTTGTGCACTTGCAATAGTCCAGGTGGAAGGTGTTTTCATGTCATCGGTGCATCCAACTGGGCCATGCATGAAAATGTTGTTCACTGCAACTCAAGAATGAAGCGATTATATGTGGGAGTCAGTGATCAAAAGTAACTGCACTCTATGCTTATTAATTGCTTGTGTCTGTCTCCATTTTCTTTCAAGGAGACATATCATGCTTGTTTCTCCTTTTCACTATGCCAGACTAGGATGCCTGTAAAGCATTTCTGCCCTCAGTACAAGTCATTTAGTTCCTTCATTGCCCCACAATAGCGTTCTCAAAATCCTCATTTTAGGCCATTATCAAGCTCTCGTTGAAACGCTCGGTTTCCAGGCTGACCTCCAGTTACCTTGCAATGTCACAGCCCTTTGTGCTCTGATTGGTCAGTTCTGTCAGAGCTGCCGAGAGGGCTGAGCCAGCCTGTCCTTCTTCTTCTACTGTATTTTCCAGCAGGCTCTAAGCAGCGACCGCATATTGAGTCCCCCTACAGGCCAGAGCTGGTAATGAGTGACTGTGAGCTAGGGAGCTATATACTGCTGCTGGGTGGATGTGTTCCTCGGTGACGGTTTTGTGGCTAACGGACATCACAGAGGAGGAAGTGTTTTATCAGATTACTCCATTAAAAAGAAATGTACCTCGTGTCGTCACAACGATTTAAATCTCGCGGTCATCTCGCAATTACCTATTTTCAAAGGCATCAAATCTCGTTCTAGGATATCAGAAAAAATACAATATCTCATTTTTTGAAAATTAAGGGGGTGTAAGGTCTTGTTTTCAAATTTATTATATTATATGTAAGTATTAAAACATGCATCAGCATGATATGTCTCCTTTAAACTTTGCTTAAGTGTGCACTTTGTCTTAATGATGAACTGATGAATTTTTTGGGCCACTGACTTATCTTCCCTGTGACCTCAAATCCACCGTTCACATAGACTGTTTAAGATTTACACCAATCACATCACCACGCAAAACATCCCAGTGCTCTATCTTAAGCTACAGTTGTTCTGTCATTGTCAAGCAGTTGTAAACTTTATGGAGGGATGTAATTGTCAAGAGGAAGTTTTTCATTTTCAAGTTGGCTCACAGATTCATGTGTGAAAAAGTTCTTGATTTGAATCCTAGTCAGGGCTTTTCTGTGTGGAGTTTGCATGGTCTCCCCATGCACGCATGGCTTTTCTGCAGGCACTCTCTCTTCCTCACACATAAAACCTTGCATGCTAGATTACTAAATGACTCTTATTTGCCCATGGTGTGAATGTGAGATTGATTAATCCCAGTGGGGTATGCCCTGCCTCTCACCTGTTTAATTTGTTTTATTTGAATGGAGAGCATTTGTTTTTCAATTTGATACGCTAATCACTGAATGAACAATTCGTGATTGTGCTTATGATGAGTTCTATCTAAAAAAAAACAAACACGGGAGGAAGCAAATAGTGGATCATTGCTTTAAAATGCTCCAATCACTTGGCCCAGAGAAGACTATCCAAATCCTGTTATAGTACAGTGTCTATAATTTATCTAAAGGTGACTGGTGCAGCTGTCCTGATACTATTGTTGACATAATATTGAAAAGCTAATATAAGCATGCAAGCCCTCATCTATATTTTGGCATATATTGTGTATTTTTTCTTCTCCTTTTATACTTCAGACAGCAGCATCATTGACCCAAACCCACTGAGTGCATTAAGTTTATTGAAAACATCTTCCTAACAGCAGTGCAAGGGGAGGTATTCTCCCTTATAACTGACTGTAAACATCACTAGGTGACAGCCTGTTTGGGTTAATGCTATTTTATCAATTTATTTATTTTATTTTTTATCAATTTGAGTACCATCCTAGGGTCCGAAGTTCCTAAAACTTGCAATTCAGATTACTAACTCTATTTTCTTTAGCTGTGAGTATTTAAAAAATGAGTTTGAAAAAGTGGACATTCAAAAGGCCAGTGCAGTGTTCAATGGTGATAGATTAGTTCCTAAACTTCTTTTTAAAGGTGCAGTGTGTAGAATTTGGCATTTTATACAGCCACTGCATTTCGCCAAACAGAAACGGTGAATATAGGATATGTGTTTCTATTTGTATGTAAAGTCCGTCAAAATAGGAGTACAATCATCCCCATAAAACGTTTGTTTTATTTTTATTTAGTTAGAAAAATCTTTATAAGAAAAATTACATTACCCGGGCCGCTGTTTCGTGTAGGCCGACATATTGATGTTGTCTACGGGTTGTTTTTAGGGACAAAAAGAACGTAATGCTGGAGTGCTGGTTTGGCGGAGTGGTTAGCAATCAGGCACCCCATGTATTTGCTTCTGCCAGTCCAGGTTTGAATCCTACCTGTGACCAGTTTGCAGAGTGTCTTCTCCTACTCTCTCTCCCCCTTTCACAAGCCTATCCACTGTCGCTCTCCTATCAATAAAGGCACAAAATGCCCAAAAAATACATTTAAAAAAAAGAACGAAACGCGAATCTGTCCGCCGGTTCTGAATTCTGCCTGGAATGCAGGTGAAGAAGAGGAGAGGATGGCAGTGGATGCATAGAAAGTTGTTACTCTGTAGGGATTCAAACTGTGTGTATAAACACACACACAACATAAATTGTGTGCTGTGTTCAGGATCCTTTTTGGTCCTCACAGGATTCTGTTGCTCAGCGGCGTGACATTATGGCTATGGTTAGGTTCATTCTAGAGTCTGAATGCTAGATGTCGCTAAAATGCGAAGTTCTACACACTGCACCTTTAACTCCAGGCTGCCCTGCAAGGCACTTGACTGACAGCTATCAAAGGATAATGGATGTATAGATGATCTTGGAGTTGTAGCTTATACCTAGTTTGAGCCTCACCAAAGTGATCTTGCAGTGAAGCTGTATGACTCTGGGCTCCATATCTGACAACAGACAGATCCATCACACAAAGCTCTAAACTCAGAGATGATTTTGTCAAGAGTGATTTATGAACTGCCTCAAGTTAGCAGCAGCGCCCGCACAGTACATTGATTGATTGTCCTGCAATGAATGTGACCAACAGAATGATTGTACAATCACATTGTGGATACATTTAAGACATGTCCTGCCTTCCCAAACGCATGGGCTGTTGACAGATGGACGAGTGAAATATGTTGTATAGGTATATGAGGCTGTCTATCTGGCATGTCATGTATCATCTGAGTGTATAACAAATTCATGTAAAAGCATCAACATTGTATGATTATATAAATTAAAAAAATGATGACTGTTATATTATAAACATTAACATTCTGAGTAAGAAATCATAACTTCTAACAAAAAAGCATTTTTTTAATTGTAGTGAATCAAAATGGCTTTTCAAATATCAACATACAACACATGAAGCTGTAGTTAACTTATCAGCTCTGAAGCTTTTAAATGATATTCAGTGCTTAAAGTTTAAATGGATAACCTCTGCTAAACTGTCATAAGAGTTGTTCATATCATGTCAATAACTCATGCACATTGGTTATTTTTTCTGGATCATAAACACGACACTGCAGAGCTGAACCTCCCTGCTGTGAACTCCTCAGTGGCTCCTCTGTCATCAGAGTGGATTAGAGGCTGCAGTGAACACATGAAATTGGTTAATTGAATCTTAAAGAGACAAGTTTTTCGGGTTTAAACCTCCCCTGCTGTGGCCCAGCCTGTCCACTGGAGAACATTTACCCTGGCAAACACCAACCTCCACCCCCCTACCCACACCCCCCTCACCACCTCCTCCACCACCTCAGTTCTGTTGGCTCATAGCTTCCCAAAAAGAGAGGATGCACTGACTCAACTCTCATCCTCTCTACATCGTCCCAGATTAAATGGTAAAATGGCTCTGTGTTTGTGTGGTCTCCTCCCAGCCTGTGAAGAGAAAGGATGGACCCGGGTAGAGACAGAGAGGAGGGCTCCACAGCTCGAGTCAGTGTGTGGGAACCACATAGGGAGAAATCCCCGGCTGATCCTAGCCAATACACTTTGTTTTTCTCCCCTCCTGCTTCCACCCTTTTCCCTCCCCTCCTTTCTCTACATCCATTTTTGGGTTTTCATTTTTATTCATAGGGTGGTCGGGGTGGAGGGAAGGGTGTCAGGAAAGCAGGGGGCAGTGAGTGTGTGAGTGTGTGTGTGTGTAGGAGGAAGGGATTGTTAGTGGGCCCATGCCAGTGGATGTAGGTGCAGGCCTCAGACCAGGCCTGCCAACAATAGCTGCAGTGTTGTTTGGGTAGTTGCGTCCAGGACTCTTGGACATTCTTCCCATGTCAGTATAATCACTACTGGGAGGTAGCTCCATTACGGATTACCATATCATTAATAGTATCCATGACTTTTGTTCAAAGGCTACTTGTGTAATGTTGCCTTGTGGATGACGGCTAATCCGCTGAGCTGCAGCTGTAGGAAAGAAGAGGGGTAGATCCCACCATCACTCTCTCTCTCTCACACACACACATATAGACACACTCACTGCAAACACATATAGAGGCATCTCTCTGTCCAGGCCCACGGGGATCAGGCCCCTGAAAGACAGATACAAACAACAGTCAAATACAAAGTTCCCCCCATAGAGAAAAAGAAACATCCATTCTACACTTCCCAACTGATCCCCTCCTTAAAGCCAAAGACCCCCACCCACCACCCCCTTCCCCCTTTTTCTCTGCCCCGTCCCTGAGTTGGCTCTCGTCCCCCCGCTCTTTAGCGCAGCCCTCCTCTCTCAGATGGTGGGCCAGATTAGGAGGGCGAACAAAAACAGTTTTCAATGTAAAATGTGCGTCTTGTTAGCCGTCTTTCTCTGCCCTGGGATGTGATGATGGTGAGAGAAAGGCAGAAGCGTAAGCGGTCCATTCACAGAGTTATCTGTGGGTGTCTTCTCCTCCACAAGCCACAGCTTGTTTTTTAATCCTCCCATTTTTGTCAGTCTTGACGCTGGATTTCATTGGGGACTTAAACACCACTGAAAACCTATAGACACAGGTTTCAATAGGAGCTCTGAGCAGAGATAAAGACTGATATGGGCGTGTCCCTGTCTGTTTCTCTGCCACTTTTATATGGAAAGAAAGTGAAATGCTTTTTTTTAAAGTACAACTCGAAGTTTTAAAATTCACTCTTGGATTTTGAAAATACGAGTCACAATTTTTGGAAATCAAGACTTTGATTGACTGCAATAATTTTTTTTTTACCTTGGATTGAGCTGTTCACTCCAACTGGGCTACTTTTAGCTTATTTCTCATAAAAAGTAACATTACACATCATTGTTTGTTTTCTGCTTTTATTTTTATACAACAAAACAATTAGTCTTAGTTATCTGACTTGCTTTTATTTCTTTTCTCCAGTTGCTTTTTTGAGGTTTATCATAAACAGCTTTACATAGTTGAGAAGGAGGACGACCTCAGTGTCTTTTGATTATTAATAAGGTTCAAAATAGACTGAAATATGCCCTGGTAAATAATGTACCCCTTGGTCTATCTTCAGCCAAATGTATAATGCAAGTTGTCAAAAAAGATTAACAGTTACCTCAGATCAGAATCTTTATAAAACAACAATGTTTTGTTCTTTTGGCAGAAAACCCCATTGAAAATGATAAGGTATCATGATCTGAGCTCCTCTTCAAAATGTTTTACTAGTGAGACATTGTCTTGGTTTTTAATGCTTAATAGAGTGAAAATAATGGAGTGCAAACAGTTTTGTTTTCCAAATAATGCATGTGTAATTTAACACATGTTTAGATTTATGTCAGGATGCTGTTTTATGACAATAAGCATTAATCTGACCAGTAACTGTTTTAAAAGCCCATCTTTTACACTAATAACTTACAAAAAAAAATAATTGATCATTAAAATAAGTACAGAAATAGCCACTTTTCACTGCCCAACACTGTTCAAAAGAAAAAAATGTTCTAAAAAATGTCCCATTATTAGATTTTTTTCTATGATTGACTGATGAATGCAGGACTGTGTGCAGTTGAACCTTCACAGCCAGACACCGAGAAAAGAACATTTGAAACTCATTCTGTTGAGATTTACTTTTTAGAAAGATTTCTTTCTTAGAGGTACTGTACACTTTTTCGATGAGTGTTTGCTTTCTGTTGAGTGCATATTCAGCTGCTGTACTGAGGTTTAAAAAAATTAAATCCAGTGTTAGAAAGATATTTATAACTACTCTTTTGAACAATTAAAATAACTTGACTTGTTTAGTCTCAAAGTAACTAGTAATTTTAGCTCTTATTTCTTAAACTATTTCACTGACCTGAATACATTTAAAACAAAGTTTACAGCAGATTACCTTCTTTTTCATCTGTCCAACACACTCTGAAAAACAGATAAAACAGTACAGTTTACTCCTCCCTCTCTTCCTCATGTTGTTCAGCTCTGTGAGAACACGTGATCAAGGACAAGTAACTTACTAGCCCAGGAACACTTAAAAATGAGTGCCTGTAATATTATAACTTTTTTGAAGTTATAAACCCCTTTCTATACCAGTTGCTCTAAAAAAGTAACATCATGACAGAAATGAATTATAGTAGTAGTAGTAGTTTTATTTCGAACATGCAAGAAATAAATGTCATAAATTACATGTATACAAATGTGGCAAAATACCAATACAAAAATAATTGAAGTCTCCTCAGTTGAAAAGTTACACCGATTGATTTCACCTACATGCTCGAAAAGGAGTGGGAAGAAGTCCAAACTTATTTAATCCCACCCCTTCTCCATTAAGCATCAAAAGTCAATTATTCCATGTCCTGTTTGATATCAATGCAATTACTAAATCTCATACAAAGTAATCAACAACAATAGTAACGAAGGATAGATGACTTTTACAGGGCAGCCTCCTCAAGTTTTGAAAATGTCAAACTTTTGCTTCACAACATAATTTCACTGAAAAAATGTAGAAATCAGTTTGTAATACTATCGATGACATTACTTAATGAGACTGAAAGCTCTGAAAACACTAAATAATGCTAAATGTCCTTGAGAGAAGTGTTGGATTTGAGCCTGACTCCCCCTCATGATGCTGCTGTGGGCTCATTGTCAGTGAAGGCTGCCCATTCAGAGAGCAGCAGCTTGCTGTGAATGATGCTCCTTAAAGCTGCTGCTTGTTTTCCTAAATGCTGTTAATGTTTGGTTAAAACAACACTTCTTTGTGTGCATGTTGGCTCTGTGCTTGCAGAGGTGATATTCTGCTGTCCAGTCAGATCACCTCTGACTGAAAAGTCCAAAATGTAATCAGTGTGTTGTTCTCAAATTAGTTTACACAAGTTTACAGATGTGTTGAGTTGACAAACAGACCTTTATTCACCACTCATGTTTATGGCAAACACATTGAACTGCCTGAGCTTCTTTATTGGTTGTTAACATGTTGAGAAAATATTGCACTTAAATATAATTTTAAAGCTGGTTTATGGTGTTTTGAGATTTTCTTTTTACCTATAGGAAAAAGAACCCTGATATAATGTTTGTCTTTTGTAACCTACTTTTAGAGAAGGTCTTATCTCTCAATACATAATCTAAATTTTAAAAGTTATTTTTGGTCATTGTTGTGCTGTTGATTGGTGCAGATGAAACCAATACAACATGGCGACTGTAAAAATTCTTCCAGGAAAAGAACCAGATTCTTACTTGGTGTGTAAAAACAATACTCTACGATGACAGTTTTCACGATGTTGTCATTATGATCAGCAGGTGATTATTGTTTTACTTAGCAGAGATGGAGATTTTTTCAGTTGTGTGCATCATTTAAACAATTCACACATGCAGATTTGTTATGTAAAAAATATTTTGGCCAAAAAACGATATTTCCAACTGAGAAAATCCATTAAACTAAATTAAACTCTTTCTAATGTATTGATTTTACTGATGTCAGTCAAAACAAGACGAGGATGTGAGGATGGTAGTTCTTTTTTTGTCTATTAATTACCTGGCAAATAATCCCTTAAAAGACAGACAAAGTTTGTTATACATAACACAGAAACTCAAAATACTTTAAATGATATATATATATGTGTCTATATATATATATACATATATATATATATATATATATATATATATATATATGTATGTATATATATATATATATATATATATATATATATATATATATATATATATATATATATATATATATATATATATATATATATATATATATATATATATATATATATATATATATATATATATATATATATATATATATATATATATATATATATATATATATATATATATATATATACATATATATGTATATATTAATTGTACTTGTGTATTTTTTGGACAGCTACTTTCAATTGCACATGGTCATTTCTGACCCAAAATACTACGTTCTACCCAGCCATCTTATATTTGTAAGGGTTTTGTGAGTTATCGTTACCTTAGGGGGGCACACAAGACTGCCAGTGCCAGTTTGCATGGTTTTTAATGTGCCAACCTTTTATGTATTGTCTCTGGTGTATCCCTGTCTGTAATTTTTGCATACATGTTTGGCAGACTGCCTGCCCTATGGTGTGGGTGAATTGTCATTAATATTAATAAAAACACAAGCTCATGCCATTTTATAAAAAGTGGAGGCTCATATGACAGGCAACAATAAAAATAAACACATTTGTTGCTTTAATAAGGACACCACATCCAGGAAGTGGTGTCCATAAAGACATGACACCTCATGTCAGAGGTCCATACCTATAAGTACAAACTAATCAATTAAAATCCAAGAGGGTTTTTAAAATGTAGTTTAGTGCCAGCTCTGCTCTCATTTGGTGAATGACCTCCGTGTATTTAAACTGATTCCCTGTGGTTGTCAGAGTTCGGATTGTTGTTTCGCAGTTTGTGTTGTGCTTCTTCATGTTCTTGTTGTTGGACATGAGTGCCCTGCTGTGAAGGTCATGTTGAGGTCACTGAGGGTATGACCGCTTTGCCCACCACCACGATGACCACTAACATACATCCAAGCTCACCGTTAGAAATCACGTTAAAAACAAAAAGAACGCACTCTTTGATATAATAAGTACAGTTCTTTTTTTTCATTTTGTATGTTTTAGTGTCAGTGTTCAGCTTTCTTCTGGTTCACCCTCATTTCCTATGGAGCTGCCCTCCACTCACAATAAAGCTCTTTGAGTTTGATTTAACACATTCAGTCACACTATCAATGTTCACACGAGAAAACGTATCTGCACGATCTTATGAAGTCACTCCAGATGAAGTTTTCCCTCCTCTCGGCCTGCCAATCTCACTCCTGCTTTATTTCTTTGCCTGGATTGGTTAGCCAGATCATGACCTGAGAGCGCGACCCTTGGAGCCCCAGGGTCCCCCTCAGCTGGCCCCGGACACAGCTCAATCCAGAGGAGCGTCCGTCATCTTGCCGGACAAAAGGTTGATCTTAACACTCTGGCCCCTCATGAGTCCAGCCAAGCGCACAGAGAGCACATTAGGACCTCTGGGTTTTATTTACCCTTTTCTTTCTTGGCCTGCAAAGAGTCGACTGGGCGTCAAGTTTGTCAGGTGCCTCAGACGCTCAAACCGTCTGACCACATCACACACACACACACACACACACACACACTGAGGCTTTCTGGTTGCATTCCCTTGATTCACATTGTCGGTTTCCATATTCTCTCCTCGTCACTGAAGCGTTATGCCAGGAAAAGATACACTGCTAGAATCAAGCAGCCTCCAAACAACCTAAAGACCCCCTCAAAGAAAATCCTCACACGTGAATGCAGCTTCACAGGCACGAGAGTGATTGAAGCTGAAAGGACACCTCTCCCCATTCAGTCCTAAGAAGGGAAACTTCAGATCTTCAGCTCCACATGTCGAGTAGAGGAGAGGCAGGCGATAAACTCTGTTACACGGAGAAATTACATAGTAGTATTGATGGGAAGGCCTCAAGAAATCTGGATCAAAGTTACCTTGGTAAAGTAAATTTGATCACAGCATAAACTGAATCTATTCTTTTTATGGTATCAATTTAGTTTCAAAAAAAGGTAAGCATTGTTAAAAAAAGGAAAAAATGTTTCGATTGAAGGTGTCCATGTGTCCTCCACACCTTCCTGCCCCCTCTTCCCAATATAAACATGAGAAAAGTCCTACAGAAGATGTGTGCTCCAAGTAAGCATTCTTCTGAAAAGAGAATATGCCACCTCACCCTGATGGGAGACACCACCTGAACCGGGTGTTAGTTTAGCCCTCAGCTCCCTCAAATGCAAGAAACATGTCCACAGTAACAATAAATCACAGCCCTTAAAAGCCAGAGCTGCATACACCTCTTGAGTTATCAAACACCCCTCAGGAAGATTTGCATTAACCCACCTGTGCACAGATCAAATCCATAATATTATCTATGCTCCAGATAAAAATGTTTGTGTTGTCTTTTCCTATAGTTTTACGATCTCAGGGCCATATGATCAAATCAAAGCCAGAATGGGTTGAAATGTGGCCATTTAATGTGGTTGTTTCAGCACATAAATCACTTCAGGCCTGTTGTTTGCCATATGGATTGTGGATGGAAATATAACCAAAGCAGGTAAGAGCACAAACCTCCACACAGGCATTTCTGATACTGTTTGCCAAGTGCTTATTGAAAATGTGGAAAACTGCCCCATGGAACCTGCCACGCCCCAGCTGGGTGGCTAAGTCACAACATAAACTGCCCCAAATCTATCAGATCCCTAACAGCCACCGGAGCCAAACTTTAAGAGGTATTCAATGCATCACAATGATTTATTGTAATTTTAACTATTTGCAGCAATAATGACAAAATAACAAAGCACCTTGGTTGACGTATTCACCCCTACCTCACTATTTAAACACAACAAAAGCATACAACACAAAAACACACACTGTGAAAGCAAGTGCTGACGTGGCTGGTTAGGACATGGTCAAGCTGGTGATTTCCTCCAGCCTTCGGTGATGTCTTATTAACCAATCCTGAGATCTGCATCTGTGTTCAGGTAACAGTTAAAATTCACTCACTTCTTCCTGATGCCATGACCAGCATTCCCTGAAAATTTCATCCAAATCTGTCCAGAACTTTCTGAGTTATCTTGCTCACAGACATATGGAAAGACAATCAAACAAACGAAAACAACACACACAAATGAACCAGAACATAACCTCATGAAGTAGGAAAATCATGTGTGTGTGTGTGTGTGTGTGTGTGTGTGTGTGTGTGTGTGTGTGTGTGTGTGTGTGTGTGTGTGTTCAATAAGGAATGGGTGGGGTGTGATTGCTTTAGAGTTAAGTGGATAATGACTTTTGTCAACACCATGGCTTTAAGGAGGATCATTAGAAAAATAAGAATCAAAATTGAAGTACCATAGAGAGAGAACTGATCCATTTAGCAGAGTGTCAATGTCTTTGCAAGAGTACATGCTGGTGTGTGAGGTCTGAAGGTAAGGATAAAAAAGCAGTGGACTGTCTGTTCTCCCAGAGAAAAGACTTGAGGCTCCACAGACCAGGCTGAGCTGTAACAAACATTTATTTGTGCTGTTGTCAATTAAGATGGATAGTTGCTGCCAAAATGGCAGATGACATGCAGACTTAAGATTTTGAGTATCAAATAAAAACCTTTAAAGCTGGGGTTGGCGATTTTGGAAAACTAGCATGAATTTGAAAGTAGCATCTCCTCAGGGCTCCGCCTAGCCCCACCCCCCCCTCACATGCACGCGCGCAGCCGCTATATCCAGAAGACTGATTCAACTCCAAACCCTCAGCACAACGTGTTTGTTTTACACTACACCAAGTCATGTCTCAGTCAGCGGTAAGAAAACACCAAACAAACATGTAAAATTAGTTAGTTCTCACAGCTGATGTTGATCGGGGTATAGGTAGTTCCTCTGACATTCTCCACAGAGCTGTCAAATCTCCTGTTTTGGCCATGAAACTACCGAATTTTATGTATTTTATCCTCTTTTCTCGCGTCCTCCTGTATCAGTATTCTCCCGTAAATCTCCCGTGTGACGATATAATAATAAAAGCATTCCTCTGCCTCTCCAAACTGAGCTCTGTCTCTAGCCTGAAGGGGGCGGTAATGCTCCAAAATGATGGATGCCAACCACCGAAGAAGAAGAAGTCTGTGAGAACTGCCACCTGCAGTAGCATGGATGGCAGTTCTCGCGAGATTAGAGCCAACAGCGGAACAAACTTAGAAAAATAAAGAGTTTATTTTAGATTTCTTGTACATCTGTCTTAAAATGTGAGGGATACTGGAGCTTGGTTGATGTTGTGGGACAGCTCACAGCGGACTTCCCTTATTTTCAAAGACAAAACTTGAAAGGTAAGCATTCTCCAGCGGAGTCTGTTCCCTACACGCTACATGCTACATGCTACACGCACTGTCTGTGCACGCCGGGAAAATGCACGCACAGCAGGCACGCAGAATGGCGACGGGATTTGATTGGTGTAAAAAAAGGTATCCCGGCATGATTATTGGTTGGGGTTTTCCCTGTTTTACTCCTGCTGTAGATAACGGATATTTTTCGCTCTGTTTTAAGAACACATTATGAGTTGATTACCATCGGGTCATAAAGACCATTTTTACCAGTATTACAAAAAGTGTATCTAAATCAGATCGCCAACCCCAGCTTTAATCAAAACAGAATGTTTTTTTTTGTTTTATGATTTATTTATACATTTTTAAAGTACATTTTCAACATACACAAAAGAAAAAAGACAAAACAAGGCGTAATGGTCACATGACACAGAAATTAACTGCACAATGCCCGATCTGACAACACACTGCAGCCCAACACACTCCACATATAAAATGGCAAGTCATTAAGAATTATAAGTGAACACTGCCATGCAAGCATACCTTAAACAAAACAAAAACAAACACAAAAAAAGAAAGAAAGAAAAACAACAGAACAAGCAAACAGAGTGAAACAAAAACAAAACAAAAAAAACAAAAAGGAGAGTTTTTTTTTTTTTTTTTTTTTAAACCATTATCAACAAGCTATGCATCCCACATGCTATTGGTATGAAAGAGTACTATTCAACATGTGTAAATTTGGTCAACTTAAGTAAATGGGGTTGCTCAGTCAACAGGGTCATCATCTAGCTGGAGAGAGGTGACATGCTCTATAAAAGGTAACCAAATTCTGCTAAATCTTGTGTTAAGTTTTTGAAGGGAGTATCTGATTCTTTCTAATTGCATAAATGATAACACATCCTTTATCCATCTGGTATGAGAGGGTGGGTGGAGGTTTTCCAATGCAATAAGATAGCACGCCTTGCTATTAGAGTGAGGAAGGCTATAAAATCAGCAAAGTGAGAGGGCAGTGCCAGGTCAGTGGGCAAGATACCAAACACGCCAATCAGAGGGGAGGGATGAATGGTGACAGATGTAATGGTCGAAAGGGAAACAAATACTGATTTCCAGAACTGAAAAAGTGCTGGGCAGGCCCAAACAGAATGTTTTTGATTCATTATTGTAAATTTAAAGTACAGCACACTGAGTAAAAATCTTTATCCTGGGTCTTCTAATTAGAAATAACCTTCCAAATCTGAATAATTTATTGCTGTTGTCCAACTTAATGCCATTAGCCCTGAACAAAAAGGCCTAAAATCATAAATTATGCCTCTCTATTGGAGACGTCTTGTGAAATTACTCACATGGTCTTATTATTGGCCTCCTCTTTACACAAACTCTCTTTCTAAACACACACAGGAACTTGAATGTATGGCGCTCTTTGTTTAACTACCATGCAAAATCACCTGATTTATCTGCAGCACTTTCCAATGTCACAGTGTCTGTGCTTGTGACAAAAGTGGCCCTTGTTGTTGCACACCCCGATAACCAAACTGGCTGATGGAGCTCGATGTGAAAACACGCTCTCTTCAACCTTTTGTCCCGACAAAAACAAAGGCCTGCACTTTTCTCTTGGCAAATGATGCCTTAATTGTGTAAGTTAACAAGCTTGCACTTTTTTCCCATGAATAACAAAGAGTTTGGTCCCAGTTTGTTTCTTTTTTTGTTTTGTTTTGTTTCTTTGACTCTCTTCAGTTCTGTTCTTTGTTGCAAGCTTGTTGGACTGTTCCCATGCTGTTGTCCACCACCATATTTGTGCACACGAGAAATACTTAACAAAACAACAGGAAAAGACAAAAAGGAGAGAAAAAAGAGGGTGTTAGGGAGACGCTGGTCCACAGTGGGACACTCTGTACTGTTATCATTATGTCTTCATTTATACTGGAGATGTCTTCGACCCCTCGCCATTCTCCATCATTTAAAACACTGCCTCTTTTATTGCTCCATTTATTTTTGGCTCAAATATCTCAGTGCTAAATGGAGGTAGTGTTGAATGGGGCATCTTTGTGGATTTGCATAATCTGATGCCATCACTGATGAGCACATAGAGAAGTTGTGCCAAGTGCAGAAAGGTGAAGGCCTCATCTCTTGGCAGGGGGCGTGGGGTGGGATGGGGTGGGGGACCCAGTTTCATATCTTTGGTCTATGATGCCGTTTATTTAACGTTTTAGAACCAAAACAATGAATCTTATTGCATAACAAACTTTTTTATTGATGCATGCTCACAAGTTCATACAAGTTTTCACCCACTCTGACGATATCATCAGATTAAACACAGTCATCTCTCCCACTCCCACACAGTCACAAGGTCTTAATACCAGTATGTGCCATTTGTTTTGTCCCCTCCTCACAGACTCTATTCATGTCTGACTCTGCTCCTCTTCTTCTTCTTCTTCTTCTTCTTCTTACGGTGCCAGTCTTTCTTCAGACTCCGCCAGTGCCAAGGACTCAGGATGGCTGCTTCTCCCTTCCCTGATGGGAAAACTGTTGCTCATGCGCTGGGTTGGCTGCCAAGTTTTGGCATTATTGGTAAGAGGAGGGGGGGTGAAAGAGAGGGAGGGGGATGCACAGAGAGGGGGCCCTTTCAACCCTGTGAGATAGTGCTGCTATCTGCGGTGGGAATGATCTTCATCCCTTTCTTTTATCCCCCCCTCTTTCTATCCTAACACTCCCTCTATCTCTCAAACGTTTGTCGCTCTGACTCTCCTCGACACCCCCCCGCCTCCCTCCCCACCTCCTCTCTGTCTCTGTCTTTTCATGCAGGAGATCAGACGACGGTCCTGAGGTGAGCCAATGCCTCTGCAGGACTTTTGATTAGCAACCAGCTCGGACTGCTGGATTTCTCACAGCTTGCAGGCTGCTTTGGCTTTGCTCCTAATGCTCCGATGTAAGAGACGAACACAAATAAATGAAGGCGACACAAACACACAATAAGCTCAGCTGACTGCCTTAGCCTGACTGTTGAGCCCATACTGATGCCAAAATCAAACCAGGAGACACTTGTTGGCTTTAGTGGAAGGTAACAAAGTAAATTTGCCCAAACACTGTATTTGAGTACATTTTAAAAATCTGTAATCTTAATCTCCTGCAGAAACAAGTCCTCCGGCTACCACTCCATGTTATTATTTAATATGATAGTCTGAAAATAAAGTGATGCTGGGACGGCAAATAAAATCACTGCAGTGATGTGTCCAGTGTCCAAATCCCAGATGAGACCCCAAAATTATTTCATGCACCTGTCATGGGGCAAAGTGTAAGCCAAACTATTATTTAGAAGGATAAATTGACTTTTTTGTCCCGAAACCAAACACTGGACTAAGATTCCAACAGTATTTAATAAAACAGGTAAACTCACAATACAGCTGAAAGCTATTTTGATGAAAATGAGTTTAAAAATAATAAGTACCTCAAGCTTGCTTGAAAACTAAATATTGCTTTAAACAAACTAACATGAAAAAAATGACGAACAGTTTACAGTTTACATAATTCAATAATTTGGAGTTCAAGGGCAAAAAGGATGCTGGCTCACACAGCTCACTCAGTGCAGGTCGGCTCTTTTTGAATGGTCATCTGTTGGACACACTTCCCCAACCAGTGGGCAGTGAACAACTGCACAAAGCACAGATATACTCCTCAAAAACACCTTTTTTAGACCAAAGAAAGAGTTTAAACTGCAGATTCATCTGAGCTGGTAAAAGCACAGTTTGAACACCTGAATATCTGATAATTGACTGAAGCCAAAAACCACCTCAAGATTTTTGGCTTCCTATTTTACATTCATAGACACCTGACCCACAACAGATAAAAGGCGATCAAAATCCTAATATGACTTTAAAGGTGGTATGAAAACCCTATTTGTCTTTAAGTCATTGAGGTCCAGGGAATTTTTTTGTATGGGGGGGAGGGGGCAATGTTACTATTTTTAGGATTTTGAGACATGTAACTGAGTGTACCGTCAGCATAACAGAGAGAGGTATGTGACGGGACGGGGTTCTTCAGCTACAATGGTCCAAGGAACAGTCTTTTTTTTTTTGCCTTTAAAAGGATGAGGTTCCTATCGACTATATTGCTTGGAGCTAAATCTGGTACTTTAGATATCTTGACTGGGGTGCCATGTTTTTCATCACTTGCTTTGACTCCTGTACACCTGGTTTCCTGTTTTAATGTTGGACAATTTTGATTATCAAGCAAAAGCAGCCGAACCAACTTGGTCTGCAGAAGCACTGCCAAAGTATTTCTCCATTAAATGACAACAAATAACACCAAAAGCATCTCAACAAAGGTGATACTTGTCACTGTTTCTGACATGTTTGGTGAGTTTGTTACAAGTTTTTTTTTTATTTTGTACACATTTTGGAAATGTTTCTGAAAGTTTCTGTTCTCCCCAAACACCTTTATGGGGTGTGGCCCAGATGTACTAGTGAAAATATATGCTGTTTAGTAAACACTGAATTGTATTGTTTGTTTGTTTTTTTTTTTGCTGTGTCAGGTTAGCTAACAAGCTTACATGACACATGGCCATTTTAAACAAAATGATACCCTTAAAACAGCTAAAATTGTTTACCCTCATATTTTCTAAATTTGACTAAACTGTGGGGCCTGAATGGAAAAGCTGTGTGGACCCGATGTGGCCCCAGGGCCCCAGTTAAAGATCATTGAGGTGGGGAGTCAACAGAAAGTAGTTTGTGCCCAACATGGTACCTTAACATGGTGAACTAACATGTGAAGGGGGCACTTGATACAGAAAATCCACTACGGTTTTTATCATGATTCAAAAAATGATTAATGCACATGTTCACAGCTACAGGTGGTTCTAGTAAGTGACAATTTTATTTTCCATAAAGCTCTTTGGACCTGCCCCAAAAATATAATAAACTGCAAACACTTAACAGACCTGCAGCTTTTAATTCAATAATCCCACAACAAACTACAACAGCAAACGTAATATGAATCCAACCTGAACTATCTGTGCATCTCTACTTTGCTGCTTTAAACACATATTTCAGTATTTAGCTTTTGATATACAGACATGTTTTATTTACTTTGTTCAGATTTCATGAAATGACTTCCTGTGAGATCCAATAAATTCAACCAGACCAGGGCTGAACAGAATATCATCTTAAAATCACGGCTGAAAACATTTGTATTTGTAAATGGTCACATGATAGTGTATGCAATGTCAGTCACACAACTAAAAGCACATTCTATACCATTTGCTTATTTGTTGATTGAAACAAAACCCCTGTTTTACAGACATGGCCCCCAGCAGCCTTCGAGAGGTTTTGGAAGGCTAAAAGACAATGCTCTAAACTGAGGATTCACTCTAAACATACTCAGAGATAATTACATGATGACATATGTTACAAGCTGCTGGTTAAATGTAAGTCATGGGTTTATTTGTAAAATCTTCAAATAAATGTGTCACTTTTGCTGTCAGGCAGCTCCAGTAAGTCACAGAAGAGCAAATGGTCTTATAGAAAACAGAGTTAAAGGTATACTTAAACATTTTTGTTGTTTTTGTGTCTTGTCTCTCTCCCGAGTCCATGACAAGCAGACACCATTTTTTTTGACTGTGCGTTAAGCAACAAGAAAGATACTGACAAAGCTTGCCTGCTGCAAGGTAGTGTTAGCTCAAACACTGGGAAAGTGTTTGAGCTAACACTATGTGTAGCACTAGCCTGCCTCTAAAGTCATCAGATAAACTCTTCAGCAACTCTAAGCAGTCCTGTGTGCTTGTTGTGACTATTTCTTTACCCCTCTACGTTAAGTTGTCTTTTAAAACCTTTATATTATCTTCTTCTATTCCTAAAAAGAGGCTTTTTTTAAACCTACTTCCGCTGTGATTTTACACAAAAGGTGTGACATTGGCAAAAGAGTTAAGTCTTTTGAACAGCTCTCTTAAGTGAAACCTTGAGAACCAACTCGCAGTTGTGAATGAGCCGTTCGTTTGTGTGCCATTCTTGAATTTGCTGGCAATTTGCATTTAAGAATGGAATTCACGACTTCACAACATCACGACGTAGCGAAAAAACACTGTGGAAGTAGGTCAATAAAACAAAGCCTCTATTTAGGAGTAGGGGAAGATAATATGAAGATATTAGAAGATAATGTTACATAAAGGGTTGAAAAAACAAGTACACAGCACACAGGACTGTTTCGAGTTGCTGAAGAGTTTATCTGATGACTGTAGGCCGAAGACTAGCTCTACTTATCAACTCCCAGTGTTTGAGCTAAAGCTAACTATCGTGGGCGACCTTTGTCTGTCTCTTCCTTGTTACTGGATGCACAGTTGAAGAGTGGTGTTTATCTGCTTGGTAGGACTCAGGAGTGAGGCCAGGCATAAAAACAAAAAAAAATGTTGAAGTGGTCCTTTAAGAGCCAGTTGTATGTTTGTTGCTCATACAAAGACAGCATCTATCTGCAAAGTTCACTGGAAAATATAAGCAATATAAATAAAAATGTATATCCCAGGGAGATAAAACATTGCCGTTTCATTGTTTTCCCAGCATTGTTTGCTGACCCTTCCTGCTCAGTTCAGTGATATTTTCTTTTGCCCAGACTTGAACTCATTATCTGTAAAGTAGAATTGCTCCAAGAGCAAAATTCCTGGATGTCCATCTTCATCCAGATGAACACCAGAATCAAGTCCCTCCTTTCCTTGTGTCATGACCAACATCCCATGAAAATGTCATCAAAACCCACTGAGAAGTTTTTGAGTTATAAATGAAAATGTGCAAAACTGCCTTTTCACAAGTTAACAAATCCTTTTAAATCTCTGGATCTCGAGGATTTTTCATGTTAATTTTACATTTGTTGGAAATAATTTTACCAACAAACATGATGCCTGTAAATGTTTTGCTGTTTCATTTGTGTAGGATTTTGTGTTGTACACAGGCAACTGCTGTTTGTGGGAAAGTGATTGTTTTGGTATTTCTTACTCTAAAAGCAGCAGATCTGTACATAACTCTGGCAGTTCTTTAAAACATGCTCGGCCTAATGCTCACCAGACGATAAAGTAAATCTCCTTTGTTGTTCCAGTGATGAATAATTCCTGAGAAGATCATATTGTTAATGTTCATCATGTGATATTAATGTGAAAGACAAACATTCTCAAACTGAAGCTTTACCGCTGAGGCCCAGTTTACATGACAAAACACGACCTGAGTCCTTTTTTATTCCTTCTCATTTTTTATTATTCATGTGATGTGCTGCTGCTAAAACCCTCTAACCATGAATCCTTCCTCCTGCTGCTCAGTCACCTTTTAAACCAACACTCAGATCTGAAAATTCATTCCGAGTGCTTGCTTTTATTGTTTTGTCGCTTTTTTCTCTGCTCTTTCTTTTATGTGCATGTCAGGAACTGGTTAATGTGGGTTTATCTGACCATCCAGGCGATTAATGTGGGATTATTCATGGCTCCATCATCCATGCAAACACCCAGCATCACTTGTTGTATAAACCATATAAGTTACATGTATCAAACAACATACAAGGGCACCTGAAACACCTCAGCCTTTTCTGATCAAGCCAGCCAGGTATTTCTCTCTAAAAACAACCACAAAACGGATATTTTTAATGGTTTCAAGTGGAAACTGTGACTGCATCTGCTTTCTTGAAGTCTTCCCAGAGAGAAACTTTGATTTCATGCTGATGATTATTTTTCTTCGTAATCACTCAAGGATTAAGCAGAAGGAGGCAGAGATTGTTCCCCTTTCAGATGCTCCACAATGGCCCTGCCTGGTTAAGAAAACAACAAGGAGTGTTCCCCCTTTTCTCCCCTTTTCTTAACTTCTCCTTTTACAATTCAACACTATACAACTTATTTAAAGACACACAGAAGGAGCCTGGAAGCAGACTAATGCATTTATTGAGACTCTGTGCTCACATATATTAAACACAAGCTTGGCAAAAACAATCCTCTTTTGATCGTGATAATTCCTCGTCCTGTGGGAGGCAAAAGGCGTCTTCAAAAGGCCAACTTTACCCAATATAGCTTTTCCTTCACAAACAAAAAGTTTCGGAAGCTTGTGGAACTCTCCTCCGTTCAGTGAATTATTTCTCACATTTTTGTCTCTTATATGCTTGAACGGGTGAACAGATTATTTTACATGCAAGCAAGAAACATTCTCCTCCTTGCTTAACATTCTCAAGTTTCTTAACCTCTATACTCTGTGCGAATGTTCCTCATAATTTCCCTAAACTTGACTTTTATTTACAAAAAAATAAAATGTTTTTCCATCTTTAATTTTTATAGATCCAAAAGAAAGTGTGATACATCATTCAAGCTCTGACATCATTGCCTCTGACATGCAGAACTTAAAAAGTGATGAACCTACAGATGGATGTGGAGGGTTAAAAGCCAAAGTGCAGCACTGATGCAGGTCAGAGCTGGCAGAAGAAATGTAAACTGAAATTTTGAGCTTGTAAGACTGCTCATTGGTAAGTTTTTTTCTCAGGTGATGAAGTAATGATGTGTGCAGACATGAAATCAATGCAGCTCCAGTTGTCCACCTTAACTAGACTGCAGATCAGGATGTGCCACTTTCCCAGACAGAAGAGACCCCCAGAGCTGCCTAATTCTTTGCCTCACTGCTCCAGCGGGACTAAGCATGTCGGTGCAGTTGCAGTTAACATTAGAGCACAGTGGTGAAAAGCTGAAACCACACCCACTTCTTGAGAGAGGCCTGTTCTGACCGGGCTGAAATAAAGGGCTTCATAGGCAAGTCAATATCCAACATTTGAGTGGATTTATAGGCAGAAAACTGTTAAGATGTATTTTTTTGTCTTTCATATGTCTGTAACGTGTTTTCATGACTCCTCTGCTTGATAGAGAACTTCTATGTGCAAGACAACAATGTACAAAGCATCCCCTCTCTCCTCTTGTTTACAGCATACCAGTGTGACATCCTACCACTGTCACATCAGTCATTCAAGCCCACTGGTTCTGGATGACAAGCCCAGTGAACAGCATAAACCATCAGTAAATAATGTCTCCATATTAAATATCATGTTCGTGTTACATGAAAAGACTTTGTTTTCACAGTAGCTGAAACAAAATACAGTTTGTTTGCCTACCTTGTTTACACTGTGATAAAAGTAGAATTGTCTTGGTCCAGAGGTCAATTATTACAAGTATATTTATTTTGTCAGAGTGCTTTGCAGTTTACATATTTGATTTCACATTTTTGCTGCCTTAAATAAAAAAGTAAGAGTTTTATTTTTTCAATAATAAGTTTAGCAGCATTTTATTTTTATCTATTTAACCTTTATTTAACCAGGTTAGTCCATTGAGATCAGGAGGTCTCTTTTCCAAGGGTGACCTGACCAAGAATGGCAGCAAAACACAGTTTCAACAGTCACACAGACTCAATACATTACAAAGAAGAGAGGAAAACAATTTTTTAAAAAATCCTCTTTATCCCTTTGGCTGCCAGTTCCACTGTTTGGCAGAGGTCATCATTAAATTCAGGAATATTTAATGTTTTAAGAATCAGAACAAATTAAATAACTGTTTGATTCCATTAACATTTCAAGCAGCATAAATGAAGCAATACTGTAACACAAAGTAAGAGTAATCTAAGCTTTTCACCTGATAGAGGTGAGGTTTAGGCCATAGTTGTTGGTTTGGGCCGTGGTCATAGGGCCTCTGTGATATTTTTTTTCATGGGGGCCCAAACTTTTGTAGCACCGCCCCTGCCCAGTACACCCACTAAGCCAGTAATCAGACTGAGAAGAGTGATTTAAATTTGTAATGTGTTGTGCATATTTATATGAGTATCGGTCAAATTTGAACACACTTATACTTCTTGGAAAAATGTTCTTTACTTTTTTCACATTTGTCTGTCTGTGTTTGACTGGATAAGCAACCAAGTTTGCATAAACTTTGATTCCTTTCCTTGACAGCCCTCTGTACTCCTGATTCTCAATCTAACTATACTCACATAAAGTCATCATCTCTTCTCTTACCCCGTAACTCATTTCCTTCTAAAGCATCTTTTTAAATTCTTATTTCAGTATTTCCTGAGTCAAAATGTTAATCGTCAAAAAAGCAGTTTTTTGGGGGGTTTGTTAAATTTTAAACTAAAGTATAATTAAATGGATTTCTATGATGAATGGTGTTTTTTTTCAGGAATAAATGGTTTTGTGTTGAATTAAAATTATTGATGATCTGAATCTTTTATTTGCTGAATCAAAACAAAAAAAGATCTTTAGGAGAATTAGTTCACAACTAATCCTGTTCTTTCTTCCGGAAATTATGCACTTCTGTATTCTTGCATCACTTTAATATGTTTGAATGAATAAGCAGACAATTTTACATGAAAATAAGCACAAACTTTCACCTTCTTGCTAAACATCCATCTTTACCCTAGATGAATAGTCTGCCTCATTTCCCTAAACTTGGCTTAAGCTCACAAAGAAGTCCACAGTGATTGTTTTTACTCATTCTTCTGTGACTCTGATATCTCTCAAAGGCAACTTTTTCAATCCTCTCTCCAGTAATGTATTAATCATAGTGTTTATGTTTTATTTGGGAGTGTTTGACTGTTTTGTTGAATTGAAGGGCATTTTTGTTTTGGTAAATCAATGGTTTTGTTAACTCATGCTTTGTTTAAGCCAGGAGCAAAGAGCGGAACACATGAAACCAGGGTTCATGTGTTCAGGCCTTACTCACAGAGCAGTAAAAACAGGACTGTGAACATATCTGTAAAATCTGAACAGTCTTTCTTAATTAAGTTATTCATTGTTATGTTTACATATTGACCTTATACATTAAAAGGAACAGTAAATTTTACATTTTGAAGGCACCAACCTTGATTTCAGTTGAAACCAACCTAGTTACCCCCTGGTATGACACCTCAGAGCAGTCCATTAGCAGGACTGTGATTTAGAACGTGAGTTTTGTGAAATTCACGCTTTTGAGTGTCGGCCACAGAATCTACTACAAGAAAAATCATCAGGCTATTTACTTTCACAGATTCGTGTTGCAATTTTGTTTCATTTGTGTCATAAAACACAAGCCAGTATTTGGTTAATGTTACATATTCTTCTTTCTATTGAATTGTTGGATTTTTTTTTTGGAGTGCTTTACTTTTAAAAAGTTGCTTACAACTGGACCTGGACCTCTTTGATAAGTCTTGGGTTGCTATACGCGTAAAAGGGGTCTATGGTGTGTGGAAGCCTGAGCAGGCATATGCATTCTAATTCAAATATTACTAATTTCTCCTGTAATTAACTGATTAACCTTATCATTTATACCAAATCTGCTGTTTTTCAAAATATTGTTTCACCTCTTACAGTCTGGTGCGTGTGGAGGATATTTTCGGGTAAAAAAAAAACAAGTCACAGTTTCTTGTTGAGAAGGTGACGGCTACTCTGGTAAGATTAGTCAAGAAATATTGATCCCAAAGTTGATCTCAAACATACTCCTCTTTCTTTACAGTTGTATGTTGAGCCGTAACATTTAAATCCTCCAATAAGGTTACATGATTGCTTCGTTTGGCGATGCTTGGCTTTACGCAGCGCGTCATCCAACAAATATGAAATAAATCATTGATGAGGAAACACATCGAGTTGAATTAAGAAGTATTTATTTACAAAATGTACAGGATAATTCTCCATATTTTACATATTTATAAATAAAACATCATT
Source organism: Scarus forsteni (assembly GCA_036419115.1). Lineage (NCBI taxonomy): Eukaryota > Metazoa > Chordata > Actinopteri > Labriformes > Labridae > Scarus > Scarus forsteni. Next base: position 20,645,805 of record JAZDUH010000098.1, on the reverse strand, counting down.
AAAGTAGTAAACAGTATTTACATGGCATGCTGCGCGCTGTGCAAACTGAAGGTGTTGGCATGCGTGTGACCGATGAAGTTGAAATAGTGGTGATCGAGTCCCTGCACGGGTGACAAGTATCCCGAGTGCTGCTGTGTGTGCGCAGAGAGCGGCACTGCTGGGTACGAGATCCCCGGGCTGCGCGCCGATCCGTGCCAAGAGAAGTGTCCCGGTGGGCTCTGTTGGTATATGGACTCAGAGGGGCTATGGCTTTGGTGCTCAGGCGAGGAGTGCAACTGTCCTAGGAAGTCACACGTTTCAGGCATCGAGCCCACGGAGCCAAACACGGGCTCGGTGACCGCGCGAGACTTGGACTGCAAGAAGGCGAGGATCCGCGCGTACTTGATGTCTTTGGTTTCAGCGCGGTCCTCGGTGGTCAAGTAGTGCACCAGGTTCTTCATACACTCGTGGTATCCGTAGTGGAAGTAGTTTGCAAATTCAGCCAGGAGTTCACCTGCAAAGAATAAAAAAAAAAGTAATGATGACAACTCTGCCCGGATAAGGGAAGGCACCCTGACGCATGACGCGTCGTTTTTGTGACCCCCTCCTCCTGCGTAAAACTTGTCAAACGTAACTTTATGGACTGAAAAGTAAGAAATAAACAAAACCAAAAATAATCCAAATCAATTCCCTATCATTTTCAAATAAATATTCACAAAACATATGGACAGCAACCAGTGGATGTGATGCGTAAAAGTGTAAGTGTAAACTTTACGCACCCTTTTCTCTCCCCCGGGGGAAATCCGCAGAGTGGAGCGCGCGCAGGTATTGAACAGTCATCTCCAAGATTTCCGCTTTCTCAAGTTTTCCAGAGTTCTGTACAAGTAAAATAATAAGGAAAATAAACAAACATGAAAATCATATGTTTGATTGCAGTGAAAGGGCTAGGATTTTTATCAAACACCATCTGAAAGTTTTTCTGTCGATTTTAGACAGACAGTAAGATAAATTAAAAACAAAATTCAAGTCGGACATACCTGTTTCGCCAGGGCCATTGGTACTGTTTTTCCTAATTCATTGAGACAGCGGTTAATACGGTCCCGTCTCCGCTTCTCGATGACTTTGTGAGAGATGGGAGTCCTCTGTGAAAACATGAGCACACAAACTACACATCAAAAATCTCATTCATAGTCATAATTTAAGCAATAGCATAAAATCAAACGCAACTAACGTCAAATGAGAATAAATGTCTTCTCTTGGGTAATTTTGTCGACCCTCGGTGATGAGGTCTTCCTGTCCCTGTGAGCTTTACGCGCTGCGCGCTTTGCTGCTCCAGAGCGCGCAGCAGACATCTGCGCTCTGGAGAGGTTTACATATCTCTGGAGCCTGGTTGTTTGTGCAAATAGGCTCTTTCAAGTAAATTTTAACCACTGTAAAAGTATGTGTCAAAATTTGTGACATTTTGACCATCAAGGAATCCGTAATAGTCAGATAAACTGGTTAAAATCTGAAGCGCCTAAATCCTCTTCTCACACGTGCCACTGAGTTTGTGAAAAAAAAGGTTCCCCTGTGCTAGTACCAAAGTAATCATTGCTGTACCCGAGTTATATAAACACAAATACATAAAATGGTAAATCCAAAAACATAGGTAAACGTATTAAAATTGCGGTGATGCCAAAATAGTTCAGTTCCAAAAGTGCAGGGCGCACAAGGAGCGCATACCTTCCTGTCTTTCATTTTCGATGCCATCGATGAAATTCTGACCAATTCGTAGAAAAATGGTTCTAGTAGGATGTTGGATAGTTGTGCAGCTCTGGCAGGAGATGAAGCAGACTGAAGTTTGAGGGGAAAGCAGCTCCTTTTAAAGGGATCATCCAGGAGACTGTGGCATTCATGGTGTAAATTATTCCATGGGATTAGAGCCATGCATTGGTTAAATGTGTGCGTTTAGGATCAGTTAAAGAAATAGTAAAAATCTAAAGCCATGGGCTGGCAGGGGGCAAACCTGCTTTGTTAATCCACGTGGCTTTTGAAAAGACACGTGATTACTTTTGGAATATTATTTGCATAGTAACAACCCTGGCGGGAAATAAGAAGTGAGCGTTGGGATCGCCTGATCCGGCGGGGCGCACTGTGCGCACTGAAAACAAAGCCGGCCAAAAAAGAAACCCTCTTTCTTCCAACTCGCGTTTCTCACACGATCGCCTGTTTACAAATCCCAGCAAGCGATCTTAACTCTCGTCCAAGCCGGGTCCGAGTTTTAAGGCCTGTCCAGTGTCATTAGAGTAATTAAGTAAGCCTTTAATAGGCTGTTCCGCCAAGTTCAGGGGAGATCTTTTGGAGACGGAGTCCCCCCGTTTGTTCTCGGCGTTTCTCACACGACTTGCTGACACGTCCATCTTTTATGAGAGATGGCAAGCTTTTTGTTTACATTCTTTATTTTGTTGGACTCCTCGGCAGGTGTGTGATTAGCCCTGGCACACGAGCGTCGTCTGCGTCAGGGCCAGCGTCTCCAGCAGCCTCTGGCACACGAGGGTTACCCACCACTGGAGACTCTTTGGAGAGGCTCAATTTGTATCCTATTATCCTATAAGAAAATGTCTATTCAGTCGAATGAATAGTTTCATTGGCCTAAATTTTAATAATGCTGTGAAAGAAAGGGAGAAATAAAGAAGAATGCAGCTGGTGTGAACGCGCATTATTCCCCGTCACCTGCAAGATGGGTAGCCTGGAGACCCCTATTCATTTGCCTAATTTTGGTCAACTTAACAAACTTTGGGAGAAATTATACTGCCATTGTTATGAAGGGTGAAGCTTTCTGATCGAATTAACAGCATGTTTTGATCCGGTAAATGTCATTAGAAAGAAAGAAACAATCGCGTTTAAAGGGGCCTGGGTAATGCGCCAAGTGGAGACGCCAAAGCGCACACTGCACAAAGGCTGCTGGTAAATGCCACAGGGGACTTTTGTACCCTCACATTGCTCAAGTTTTTCCCCCCAAACAAAGGGCATTATTTTATACTTGAATACATTTCATACAACAATTGGCTGTTTTCTTCAAACATATTTTCACAGCAAGGTTAACAACAGGTTTATTGTGTGCGCTCCACGCAGGCTCAAACTGCTCTCATGCGCCAAAACAGTTTGCTCCAATTCTTCTGCTTTCTTTTTTTGTCACTGAGAATGTTTTAATCTGGAAAGTTGCTCTGTGCTGGGATATATTTGATCCTGTGAGCGATGTCGAAGAATAAAAAGCAGCGGAGGTCGAAAAAGAAAGGCTCACAAGACATCTGAAGAGTTTGGAGAGTTTTTAGAGCACCATGGAGAGAAAAGCGCGAGCGAGCGGGACGGGGGCATAAAATCCAATTACTTGACTGTGCACTTTTAAATACTTTTTATGTGTTTGTTCTTTGAAAATGTGAACTTGTGGGCTGGCGGTTTTACTGAAAACTGAATTAACTACTGGATGTTTTTCTGAACGACTTTGTAACACTGAGTGTTGCGTCAGGACGCACCGAATGGATGCGTCAGGATTTATTGTGCTAGTGTGATGTGAAAACTGTTTTTACCTGTTGGAGATTTTTTCCTTGTATGACAAGCTTTTTTTTTGTATAAAACATTTGACGTGTCCAATTGCTGCACAACAATTGCGTATTCGTAACAGATTTTTTTTTTTCATTTATACATGTATTTATATTTTGGCACCAAAACTGTGACGTTTGGGAGGAGGATTAAAAGCAGCCGAATGGTTTGGCAACATAAGTTTTAACAAGAAATGTATATTTACCTAAACACATTTAAGAAACAACAGTAAAACTGAAAAATGAAGTCGATAATATTAATGGCTGCAGTTTCAACAAATGTGTTTTTGTATTTTACACACGTGCGTGCGTCAGGTATAATTCACTTTTAACCGCACTCATTTGTATGGATCGGTGCAATATATAAGCTAATAAAAATTAATTATGAGAAAACTTAAACTCGGTGATAGGGTGTTCTGGGGATATTCAGGTCGTGAATATGTTCTGGGAAAAAAAGAAATTAAACCTGTATTACGCACAAGCCACTAATGCTTATTTATTTAATTAAAACAACAAAAAAAATATTAAATTAAGTCTCGAAATAAGTGACCAATTGACAAAAAGGTGACACTATAAAATCTCAATTTCTCTCTTATTTTTATTCTCAAATTTGTTGCTCCTTCACATAAATTATATTTGAAGAAACAAAATCATTTCAGTTCATTTTATTATTATTATTATTAGTTGATTCATTTTGATGTGTTTTTTAGTATGTGTTTTTACTTAAACACCCTGACTGCACATCCAAACCGACTGATCCTGATTTAAGTAATAACATTTTGTAGGAGTCTTTATTTTATGACAAACACCCTGTAGGTACATGTAAATACAGATACACAACACCATCACCATATAGAGCAGACCATACTAATATTTTTTCAGTAACATTGGAAGAGTTCCTTTGAGAAAAATAAGTTAGATAGAAATATTTATTATTTAAATTTATTAATATTATTCAAGACAGTATTCAAATGCTACACTGATTTTTCTATGAAAAAAATATGAAAAGAAGTTTACTGAGTTTAGTTCAGTTCATTGAGTTTTGCAGTGCCATTGAAAGAAGTTATTGCATCTGCAGTTAGAACTGCACAAATAAATGTGCTTGTATCAGCCAGAAAAACGCTTTATTAATCTTTTTTTTTTAAAAATAGCAATACTGATGAAAAAATAATGCCATGGAAATGTATTGTTGGCTATGCATTGACCTTATCGTGCTTTTGTTTAAATTTGCTGCAAAATGTCTTCATGGAAAAATACTAAATCTCCAGCCCTCTGATAATATGATGATCCCAACCTGGTCTAACCTCAGAGACTCAGCACCATCCCTAAATATGATCAACTTCTGAGTATTTTCAGCCTCATAAGTTCATTAAGTAAAATTGTTTCAGTTTGGACCCTAAATGGATCAAACATAAACATTTCAAAAGTACATCATTACAGAGGTCCTGAGCGGAAATAATGCATTTTATTTCCTTCTGTTTCCCATGAGAACATGTAAATTCAGATGTTTTTGAAGTCTCAAGAAATTCACATTTTGATACAGAACCTGCTTTTTTTCAAGGATCATGAGATGATTAAGTCAAGATTCAATCATATTTTTAATTATCATGGATAAAGGAAATTAAATGAAAATATTAAAATGTGTGACCCATCTCGTGACACCCTTCTTGAGGACCCACTAAAACAGCCCTTCATCCTACTTTTGGGCCCTGAACCACCTATGACAACCCCTGCCACAGAGATCAGGCTTGTCTTGGTAGAAAAAGCAAAGGTGACCATTTCTCCATCCTCATACTGGCTGCACACATCACAGACAATCATAAACAAACCCTCTGTCTGAGCATCTCTCTGTCTGCCAGTGTTTGTGTGTGTGTGTGAGTAAGAGTGTGTTGTCAGGGGCTGCGCTCTGACCCGTGGTGACCTCTGAGGGTCCCGGACAGACACAATCCTGTGGCTTGGTGCGCCCCCCTCAGCCTGAAGTGCAGCAGTTCACAGGGCCCCCATACAGGGGTGTTCACACGGGGCAAGCCGGGAGTTCACCCTGCACAGACAGGAGCACAGCAGGGACACACACAGGTTTATTTTAGAGTGACACAGAGGCATCCATTTACACATCACTCTTAAATAAATCACTCCCAAACAGTAAACATGTTCAAATTACTTCAGATGCTGAAGTAATAATGATTTAACATCTAAGGAGGATAAAAAAGATAAACAATTTAACTTGTTTTTCCCCTTCCAAACCCTGAAATGGTAACTTAAGAGTTAAAAAAATACAATTTCCTCTTAGTTGGCCGTCATTATCAGAGTATTATAACTATTTCTATTCTTCTGAAGTTATTTAAAGTCTTTAAAATGAGCGCTGGGTCGATAAAGCCTCTGCCATGGAAAATTTAAACTGCGCCCTCTTGTGGCATCTTAAGTGAACTACAGCGATAACAATGAGGGGCTCTGGTTAAACCTCTCTAAACAAAGTAAGTTCAGCTGAGTTTAACACTGCTTTCAAACTGGTGCTGATAACAAATAAAACGTTGTATTGTGCCGCCAGTCGAAGAGATTAACAGGGTGTAAACACATTTGATTTCAGGGATCATATCCTCTGATTGGATCGTGAACATTTGAAATTATATCTGATTTTATGGTGTCTGATTTCTGCTTTTAATAAGGTTCTTTACTTCTCATCTCATGTTCTGATTTCTACCCCATTTACTTCTGATTGTCTTCATTAAACTTAAGTACAATATTCCTGATGTGAAAATGATACAGTTTTATTTACATTATTTTGTAGATCAAGTGTTATTAGTGTAAATGTTCGTGCTTTGTAAATATACTTACTTTTCTTTAATTTATTTTATAATGATCATTATTACTTTTAATTTTCAAAAGATTCTGTGCAAACTGTGCATAAGCACCTCGTGAAGGCTCCATGATCGAGGGCTGATACATAGTTCCGGCTTTTCCAGGCAAGAGCATTGTTTTTGTCTTTTATTACCTCTTTATTTATATCATCCTATTTTAATATGTTTTCTTCCAATTAACATCTGTTGCGTTGTATAATCTCTATTTTCGTATTCAAATTTTGTCTTTCTGTTTTTCTCTTTTTTTCCCAAATTCTTTTAGTATTATTATATTCTTTTTGTTTGTTTTCTTATTTCATCAGTCCCCTTTTAAGTGTGTGCTTGCGAGTATTTATGTGGAATGTGGAATGGGATCAAGGGTCATGTTTATTTTATTTTGCATTGTTTTTTATTTATCGTTTTTAAGCCATGCTTTTGTAATTAAAGCTCTAGACAAATAAAGTTTGATTGATTAATTGATCATTTTGCTTATGTCTATCTATGCTTCAATATATTTTTTAAATGTATCTTTTGGGCATTTTAAGCCTTTACTGATAGGAGAGAGAATGACAGTGGATAGGCCTGTGAAAGGGGGAGAGAGAGTAGGGGAACACATTCTGCAAACAGGCCACAGGCTGGATTTGAACCTGGGACGTGCCTGGTCGCTAACCACTACACCAAACCAGCACCCTATCTGCTTCAATTTGATTAAGATGTGTCATGAAACACCTTTGCAAGATGATGGAAAAGAGCAACAGAAATAACCAAAAATTTCCCCTGGGGATTAATGAAGAATTTCTGAAAGCATTATGACTCTTCCACATTTAAATTATGTTTTTTTATGCATAAGGGACTTATTTTGGTAAATTAACTAAAAATGTGGTTTCAGATCAGCCACTCTGTTCTCTTTAGGAACTGACATATAACTTTCCTCTATAAAAGCACACAGCTGAACTTCTGCTGTGATCTTTTTAACCACTCCTTTAAACAGTTAAGAAGAGTTGAGATGTCTGGTAAAGCTTTACATGAATCCAGGTTGCATGGAGAGGGGAGCACGGTAAAGAGATCGTTACTCTGAAAAAGCAAAGAAAAAATATTAATTCTGACAACTTAATCCTTTGGTAGAAGGTAGTGTATTGAGATGAGAATATGATTCAGGGTATTGTTTTCTCACTAAGTATTGCTAAACTCGCAGTTTAGTTTAATTTGACAGAGTGAAATGTCTGACTGGTGCCCTTATAAACACATGGGCAAACTAGAGACTGCGGGCCAGAACCAACCAATCATCTCAGCCCAGCTCATGACATTGTCAAATACTGAATAGGTAAATTAATAAAAGAATGAATCTGGAGACAAATAGATTATGTGGTTCAGCATTTAAAGACCTTTGTACATCTAAATTGATGAGTGGGCTTGAATGTTCACTTTCTTCCTTGTGAAAGGATTTCAGCAACAGAAGACATTAGACTTGATTGATTAGGTCTGATTGTTTGCATTGGATTAAAAAAACTTGGGTTCAAACAGACAGTCAAGAAATAACAGAAGAGAGGAGGTTTAGTGTCCATTAATGTCATATTTCATTATCCTCACCACATTTCTTTCATAGTGGGAGTCTGTGAATCTTGTTTTTTGCATTTATTGGCACAATTTTTTATAGTGAAATTTAGTGGAGCTTTAAGCAGAATTTCAGGAGTGGACCACACCTCATCCACGCCTCTTCCTGTGTTCCTATAAATTCTAACCGACCATTTCCCTCTTGTTTCGCACACTCGACGCACCCCTCCCTCCCTCCCCTTATTTAAAACTTCTTCCTTCCTTCCTTCCTCAGGGCCTTAAAGAGGGGGTTCGTCGTGCCCGGGAGCTATGGCGAATTCCCCATGAAGTTTCCCCAAACCGTTATCTGCTTCATCTACCTACTGTGTTGTTTGTTATCCACTGTACGCAATAAATAATTGTCAAATTCATCCTGTTGATGGTGTGGTCCTTACTCGTGAAGTATTTTTCCACTGTGACAGTCTACTTAAGGTCCACCCTTAATGAATGATGTTGTGTCGCATCAGTTGCCTGCACATTATGTCAGACAACTGTAAAGCATTAGAAATATGAAACCTCAAAATACCAACAGGTTTTGTCAAGTGCCACAGTTATACATCTGTCTCCAGAGATAGAGTGACAATCTATGGGTGAAAATTGTGTTTTTAAAACACGTAGCCGGTCTGCTGTTCACCAGTCTGTCATGTGTGCCCATTTCATGACGTTGAACATGATTTGTGTTTTATGAATTTTCTGGTCTGTTACATGTGTTAAGCTGGTACAGTCACATTGAACAAAAAAATAAACTCCCCACATCCCTGCAATAGTAAGTCTGCATGCATCCTAAAGAAAAAAACACTTTCAGTGATAGCAGAGTCTCTGGGGTCCTTTAATATCAAAGTACAGCCCCGTGCTTCAACCGGGACTTCAGAAATGACACGGTCATGAAGCCTCAAGGGCCCAAAGATGAAGCCACAATGACTGGCCCTGTTCAATAGTTTGAATGTCTGTCTTTTAGTTAAATTTGTTCTTTTCACTTAAAGTTTATTTGAAACCAGAACTGCTGACAAACCCACCAAACAGACAAAACATTTCAACATCTGTCTCACTACTGCGTCTCTGGAACTTTCCATAATCTGAAGAACAGATCCAGTGAGCTCCAAGGAAACATTCGCAGGAGCTGAAAAAGCTTTTCTGTGCTACCAGGAATGAAAGGGACAGATCCCAAATCCTACACATAATGTGGTTTAGTTCATAGTTCATAGTTCATTTTATGAATTTGTCCCTTGAAGGGCGATTTGGTTTGCAGCAGATTCACATTCAGACATAAAAACATAAAAAACATAGATAATAATATGAGCAGTATAGACATTGGTGCACAGTTCCAGTACAAAAAAGTAGATTAACAAGGTGGACTTATCAAACCAAGCTGTGCTCTGATCAAGGAGAAGGACGGCAAATGACAGACTGCTGGTCAGTAAATATACAGTAGCTGTGTAACCAAGTGCACGGTTAACATTACAATCAAATAAAAGAGAAATGACAGACTACTGGTCAGCAAATATACAGTGGCTGCCTATCAAAAAATACGGTTAACATTACAAACAAATAAAAGAGAAATGACAGACTACTGGTCAGCAAATATACAGTAGCTGCATAGTAGGAGCATTGTATCATAAAATAACTACATCTGTATAAATATCCTCCATTAAGGTTTGACATTTCATAAATCAATATGTGTAAAAAATGAGACTTGACCTCAGTGTTTTCATTTAAAGCTCTGCTGGACCTTTGACCCCTAAAAATAGTGCAGATTTTTATGAATAGAACAGTGTCCCTTATCAAAAATTTCCTCCTTGCATATTGTATTGTTTCTTATTTTATTTTTTAGCCTTTTTTTTTTATCAGTTTTTAAACCATTCTCGATCATAAGTTACTTTTGATTCTTCCATGAAATCAGTTAAGCTTCATGTTTGCTGTATATTCTCTGTATGTTATTTCAAGTCATCGTGTCAAACTCTCTAGAAGTTTATTAACTGCTTTATGATCTCTGTTTATCAACTACGGAACTGACTCAACGTCTGTTATTGAGGGTTTTCCCACAACAATTTCCCATGTTGAAGACTGACTGGTTGATTGGTAATGCAGACACCAGCAAATAATCAGTAAGTGATTAATATTGTCATAATTATTTTTGAATGTGTGCCTCTCTGGATAGAGACAGAAACTGGTCATGAAGGCAACTTTGACTTTTGGCTGTCTATTATGTGTCACTAAATGATAAACTGTGATGTAGACAACATGAAAAATGCTGTTTTGGCCGGAGTTAATCACCTTGATGCCTACCTTAGCATTCTCTGGAAAAACATTCTTGTGCTTGTTTGTTTTGGGGGATCAGTAGGAGGCATAAAAACTCTGTGAGATTTTTTTTTTTTTCTGGTATTGAAACAAACTTGATCCACTGTAATGTGACGTTATGAGCCACAACAGTAGAGCAACTGCCTAAAGGGATTGGTGCAGGGTGTCAGTTATAAACAGCAAATTGAGGGGATGGCCTCTGTTTTCCACAAAAAAATATTCTAAATCAGTGATACATTTGTCAATTTAACACCAGATAAAAATATTATTTAAATGTTTAGAAAAAAACAACAAAAAATTAAAGGTACCTCCTTTTTTACAGGTGGCACAAAAATAAAAGTTTATTAACGGAGTTAGACATTTTTTTCATAATAGGATCAAATCTCTGCTGAGGGGTATTTAAAAAAGTGACAACCAAAGAGGATTACAGTTTAATAAGGGCCCAGCGTGTAAATCCAAATTATAAGAGTGGCCTATTTCAGACTGTTGCATTCATTATTGATGCATTCATATGTTCATCAGAATGATGTAAAAACTTGACCTCATTTTGTATGCCTCATTCACTGGGCTGCATGAAAATGAGTTTAACTAATAATATTGTTGATTTGTTAACAATATTTTGTTTAACTAATTTAATTTAAAAAATGGAATGAAATACAATAAACAAGCTAATAATAAATTGTGGGCTACAGCAGAAAGTAAAAAAATAAAGACCATCACACTAAACTTGAGGCTCATCTTAAACAGTTTCATCTAAATTAAGCACAACTCCAATGGCAAACAAATGAGTGAACAAAACTGAACAAGGGCTGGAACCAAAGTTTCATTGCTAGCATCATACATCATACTAATTTGTAAGGAAGGGCAGGACTAGATCAGCTCTTAGCTTCATTCTCTTCCTTCTCAAACAGGGGATCATCTGACATATATGTGCATGTTTTCAAGTGTAGTTGTTGGACATACACAGATGTCCAATGTACTTATGTTTTTTTTTTTGCATTGTTTTAAATGTTTTTTTCTCTGTTTTTAAGTTTGAGACTAATAGAAAAAAGAAGTACATTAAACAAAACTCCAGTCACTTTCACTGTACACAAACAGCATTATGAGAAACATACTGTACTTAAAAAAAAAAAAATAGGTGCACCTGCCTGAGATGAGGGCCACCAGTTAAGGGTCAAGGTTCTAAATCATGGGTGGATTTACGAAGTTGAGGTGAAGCTCATCCCCATTTGGCTGAAAGATTACAGAAAGTGAATAATCTGTTTGAACTATTTTAACTTTCCAAGTTACAGAAACTACAGGAAACAACAAATATGGAACATTAACCCTCAAAAACATTACATACCTGACTGATCATCGACAGAAGAGAACAAGACACATTCTCACATCTATTTTATCTTTTTCATGTGTCTGTGTGGTTTTTACCTGCCTACTGTTCACTTATTATAAAGACAGGTTAAGGCTGTAAAACCTCTCCAATGATATCAATTTCTCGAGTCACATATCTTTTCTCAACTCAAATTGATTTTTGGTGTCCTTTATCCAGTACCTCGCTTTGGGGGCCAGAGGTCCTCCTCAAGAACGCACTATTTTTGATGCTAATATGTTCACTCTAGGCCCCCTATTTACATTAAATGATACACATCTTTATCAATGAATACATTTTTATGTCAATGGCCGTAAATTTGGAGCAGAAACCTGCCTATAGACTTATAAATTCATTACTAAGAGTCATATGCCCTCCAAAATGCAACTTTCTTTTCCCCTAGATTTAAGCATTTCCTTTTGACTTGACTTGATCACTTGGTCATATTTGTTATGGTTAGTGTCCTCTCTCAAACCCAATTATGCAAATTATGTGTCAAAATGCATATAGTGCTCGAGCTTCCCATTGATTTTCATGAATATTAAATCAGTTAACTACCTGTTTACCTGTATTCAAGTCATATTGATGTTGGGAAAAAACAGAATGCCCTCCATGAGTGCTCATTTAAAAAATCTGGGTAATAATAGGTCGAAATGACTCACATTTATTGATTCGATAAAATCAACAAAGCTATTGTCCAGTGGGTGCTGCCAGAAATTTTGGGCCACGTGAAAAGATATCACATTTGGCCTCACCTTACACTAGATTTGATTTGTCTTGCACACTAAGCATCTGTCCAGATACAAAATAGATCACCATGCTCATGAAACATGTAATGCTCATTTTTACGAGTAAGTTGTTCTGTTTAAAGACCAAAAAAAGCTTAAAGCAGTGGACGAAACACTGTTAAACTGAAAATTATACAGTAAATGTTAAATTAAACAATGTTATATTAGTATCCTTTTAGTATTTTGAATCATATTAACCATTTAATATGTTTCATGTATAACTTACCTTTCATATGACCAGTCTTTGTTTATCTCTTATCTTTTAACACTGTTAAAGATAAAAAAAAAAAAAAACAGCAAAATGTAAATAAAGCTAACAGCCTCTTGTAAGTGTCTTACAGATGCCTGGATATTACTTATTTGCTTTAAAAAACAAGTGAAGCTCTGTATTTCAGGAATTAAAAAATTAAGAATTCTTAAAAGACCTATCTGAAGTGTAGAGCATACTGACACTAACATTTTTCTGGGGACTTTTTCAGTCATGGGCCTTTGGAGGCTTTCAAACTTTTCCCTGCTTTAGGCCTATGGTTATGCACCAGTTATGTTTAGTTTTCAGGTATTATTTTCATGTGGGGTATTATGATACTGAACTTGGTATTGGTGTCATAGTTAAAATTTTGGTATTGTGACATCAGTAGTAACTGAAAATAGAGTATAACTGCCAATCGGTAATATATTGTTTCTATATGGAATACCTTTCAAATTTTGTGCTGTGTATTTTTACTTTAGAAAATGAGCATTATAACAGTCAAAAGCTTAAAATGTTAAACTGTTGTTCTTTCTCTTTGTTTTCAAGGTCACATGCCCCCTTCAGCTGGCTCCGTCAGAGTATAGATATAGAGCCACCACTGTGCTCATCCACTAAAACTAGGCTTTTTCCTTTAGGGGATTATTATAAAAAAAAAATCAGCTTCTCTACAACATGGAGTACCTTAAATGACTTTTCAGATTGGCCAATTACAGAACGCCTTACAAACTTAAGGCCAGTCAACATGTACGTCGCGCTGTGATTGGCTGAGAGCAGCAGCAGCTCAACAAAGCGTAGCCCGCCGCTGCTGCTGGTTCAAGAAACAGGTCTAACATCTCCAGATCTGCAGCTTCATACAGGTCAGTGGAAACAAACTCTTTTTCTGCTACACGTATCCTACTCTACTAACGTCGACTGTCTGCTGTAATTGATTTATTCAGAGGTTTGTTGAAGACGTGTTGCGTTAACGAGCTCTCAGATATGTGCTGCTCCTCGCTTTTTTGTTGCCTTTAAATAGACCGGAGTGCAGCAGCCACATTTATGTCTCTTCTCGACATCACGTCTCTATTTCCGTTTATCTGCTTCTGCTCAAGTCGACCGTGTGCTCAGAGTGTAAACAGGGACATCGTGTTCATCCATGTTATCCGTATATTTCTGCATTTACATGATTGTGCTTGTATGTCTGTGATCCGCTGAGATAACAGACAGGGACACGTAGCAACAGGGCAGATAGTGGGTGAGATTCTGCTTTGCTTTGGGTCTTTTTTAATCTCTAGCCAACTACTTCCCCTGAAATTGTCCTGCACGCGGATAGTTTGATAGTAAAATGAGATTATAACGACTGGGAAAGAGGAACAATGCCACTATTATCAAGCGCATGTCGTGGCATCCGCGCCATACCAACTTGTTTCAGGATGTGCGTCTGACCCGTTAACCTCGGACTAGCTGGTTACTAGGAGACCACGCACGAGCTTTATTCCCCTGCAGGATAAGCCGTCTCCATTCATTCGGACGCGTTCATTCATCTCTGTTCAGCGTGACGTCATTGTAATAATCACACTTGTATGAGTTTTTTATTACACCATAAATAACGTGAAGTTTTGATTTGGGCTCAGTTCTTTGGGCTAGGTTCGTTATTTTGTGATATAAAGTTGCTATTCCCCATTTTCCTGCATGACATCCAAACCAAAAACACACTTGTTTGGTTTATATTAGTTTTGGTTGGTCATTGATATCATAACCAATATATGTAGGCCGTGGCTCGGTTTAGAAAATAGAGTCTCAGGGCAGGTGTCAGTAATGTGAAAGCCGTGGAAACCCCCCAGAACAAAACAAAAAAGCAGTATCAGGCCCTTATCTATAGTCCTTAAAAAGTTTGGAAATAGAAATATGGTCAGTTATTTCACCCCTTTAGTGAAACCAGTTGGTATTGTATTTGTTGTCGTCAAAAAGCCTGACAAGTCACCTTAACAATGATGTATAACTTTTAAGGATGGTGCATACTTGGAATGAGCAACACAGTTAAAGGTGTGGGAAGCATGGAGGTGTGAAAAAATATTGATACAGCAATATATTCAATATAATATCGATATTTCAAATCTTAATATAGTAGGTTTTATGAAAATAAAAACTTGTATTTTAGCAGAATTGGAAATAAAATAAAACTTATAAATATGCATGCACATTTTTTTCATGCAGTCTATTCATTTCAGACAGTGAAAAGAGAAATAGCTATTTTTTTTACTTACTGTTGTGCTGTCAGTAACTCAGAGCACTTTATTCCTCCTGTGTTCAATTACAGTTTAAGCTTCACTGCAGGTTAGAAGGCTTTCAACACACTGTTAAAGGGAAAACAAGAATAATTTCTTTGCAATATTAGTTTAAGTGACTTGAGGCACTGTATGTTTTCAAGTCAAGCTTATGTATGTAACACTGTATTTGACATATTTGAAAAACAATAAAATGGAAATGTTTCCAATTGAAGAGTTTTTCCTTGATTTTAACTTTCAGTTTTACATATTATGATTTACATATACACAATACCTAGTTTTTTCTTAGTTTACTGTAGTATATAGCAGTATATCACAATATTGTGGTATAGTGATATATCATGATATTATTGTTTCATTGAATGAAGAACAACAATATACTCACCCTAGGAAGGCTTTCCTGATCAAAGGTAGCGGTGAAGTGGGCCGAAGATATTTAGATCCAAAAAGACCAGATCATCCTTGATATAATGGTAACCACAGATTTTCTTCCATGGGTAGAAGGGATTTGGCATATTTTAGGTGCTACCTAAAAAGCTGCATGTAATCAGGTTTTCAAAAACTCATGTATTCCATCATGATTTGCTCGAAAAACCGCCGAAGATGTTGTGGAGGAGGACTTTGAATATGATGGGCGTCCTTACAGTTTGGAGCCACAGTATACAGATATACAGATAAAGGAAGCGATACGCTCCAGAGAGTACTGCGCATGCGTGAAGAGCATGTAAACAGCTCGTCAGTTCAGAGGTTAGTTCAGCCACACAGCGCTGTGTGGAGAGACACAGGCTGCAATGGCGGTCCTTTCGGAGCAAATCATGATGGAATATTGGTGAAAAACATGAGTTTTTGGACGATTAATGCAGTTTTTAGGAGCGGCGATCTATGCCCTACGGGCTACCATTATATCGGTGTCCGCTGCTCAATTTTGGATCTAAATATCTTTGTTGTTCTTCATTCTATAAACAATGTAAAACTGCTGTATCTATTATGAGCATCATCTATAGCTCATACATTTTTCCTTTAACTGTAGTATATAGCAGTATATCACAATATTGTGGTATAGTGATATATCATGATATTATTGTTTCATTGCCCAATTATTGTGATACGTATCATATCGTGAGGTTCTTGCCAATACTCACCCCTAGGAAAGCACTCCCAAAAAATCAAAGGTAGACGGTGAAGTGGGCGCCCCGGAAGACAAGACCCTAAAAAGACCAGATCATCCTTGCTTCACTCAGTAACCACAGATTTTCTTCCATGGGTAGAAGGGATTTGGCATATTTTTAGGTGCTACCTACACATTTAGCTGGTGTTTAATCAGGTTTTCCAATGATAAAATATACAATACAAATTGGTATTCCTCGTTTAAAGGGAACATATCTTCAAATACTCACATGGGATGCACAATGTTCTCCATACAATACCAGGATTGACAGATAATAGCTTAAAAAGTTAAGCATTGGTATCTGCAGGTATTTAAAAAATCGACTGATATATACAGCTGATATATCAGACATATCAGTTGAAATATTTGCATGTGCGTATGAATGTACCATAATGCTTCACTGTATTACAAATGTCCACATTTGAAATTCAACAGCATCATTTTGAGAGGATGAATTGTTTTTCTTGTTTTACTTCTGTCTTTGATATAAGTAAACTATCACATTGTAAGGAACGGGCCAGTTAAAGTAAAGTGGAGGTTGTGATCTTTAAACCTAACAATATTGGTATTGATAATGAGTACCATGAATACTTATTTTTTTACAAGTAACCATGCTGTATCTATTATGAGCATCATCTATAGCTCATACATTTTTAGTACTGGTTACATGATGACTGCATGTAATGGTCTCTGAGAAAGCCCACTGATGGCAGACATGATTTTACTGTCCATAGTTGAGACAAGAAATGTTCCAGTTCTGATTTCTGTAAAACAAACCCAAATAGCACCGTGATGTGCTTTGAGAAACTTGACTGACGTGACATCTCCTGCAGTGTGACTATTACATATGTGCTAATTGCAATCGGGATGTTACAAACTACCAGCTAGCATTAGGTTGATGCATGGTTATGTCTGTAGCTAAATTCATCCTGCCGTTTCAAGGCACAATATTTATCTTTCTCTGGCGTTTTGTCTCCACTGTGAATGTCCTGGAGGCAGAATGGGGGGAATGAGTTGACCCCTTTGTTACTTCTGCAGCAGTAGTACAGAGGCGTGATGGAGACAGGAGCGCAGTGAGTAAGCGTCTCTGCCTTTGTGTCTATGTGGGGGCATGGGCTGTGCCACACACATCCAAGCAATATTGCAGCATGAATTGACAGATATTACGGCTTCGTGGAATTTATGCAAATGTCTGTAGATGTTAACGTAGCAGAACTGTTGTGCAGCTTTTGTGTGAAGTCACTGTTAATTGGGCTTTGGGCTGCTAGTCTCCTCTCTGAATTTCCTAACATTATGTCTTTTCTAGACATATACATCAGTTTTGTATTTTGCCTGCATCTCATCTTTTACTCTGAAAGACATATCAGTCTCTCATGAAGTTGTTTGGTTTCTGAAAGGGGAACATGCTAAGACAGCTAGCAAATGAGGCCCACTCTGATTTATTGATGTGCATAATAAGTCAGAATTCATTTAAACCACCCTAACTTAAAAAAACATTCCTTTGATTAAAAAAAGTTCTATCTTTGTAAATAACTTTGGGCTGGACTGCAGACTTAACAGAAACCAGCCACTTTGAACTGTTTAATTCCTGTATCTGCAGAATCTGGCAGACTGTGAGGACATTCAGTGGTCAAACATTTTTCTGTTATGACACAGTGAAAGAGCCCAAATCAACTTATAAAGTTGAGAGGGAGCGATGGAGACCCAGCCTTCATTTCAGGAGGGAGACAGTTCCTTTTGTGCTGTTTTATTTTTCTCACAGCGTCCATGACTGTAAAACATGAGGTGAGCGTTTGTGCGGGATAACGATTCCCTGACAGGCAGGGTGTTCGAGATCAGCAGCATGCTTGGCACTGAAGTCTGTATCTTTACGGTAACCTTCCTCCAACAGGAATTTGAGGAATGTAGATTATGTGTGTGTTGTCTTTCTCCTCCCTGTTATCCAGAGTTTTTTGCAAACACTAATGTCCCTAATGTCATGCTTTGCTGTCACATGAGCGTTCACACCACAGACATGGGAGGATAGTACTGTAGCGCACCCACAGTGGCCCTGTCTCACTTTCGCTGCACTTAAGCTTGGGAGAAGCTTTTATAATAACAGAAGAGCCTCTATGTGGTTTGATGATACAGGAGTCATCACGTGATCATACCACTATCAGCTGATCTGACTGTTTTTAGTTTGTTTGCATGCAAAGAAGCTGTGGTTTCTGATGTTTACAAAACAGTGAAGAGCACCTTTTGGGTGGAGCCTTATATGCAGGAATTTCAGCTCAGGGCAGTTTCTATAAAGCAAAGGCGGACCTGTTTTACAAAGTTGTTCCTACTTTTAACCCTATAATGCCAATTGTATCATATTTGATAAACACTTTTATAATACCTCTATCTACTCAGTATGATCAACAAATTACAAAACAAAATCTGAATACAATCAGATTAATGATAAAAATGTCCTCAAATGGATTATCAGTTGCCAAAAACACCTAATGTATCAAATGAGATACGAAAAATCTAAGTGTTGAATTTTATGGACATTTTGATTTTTGTTGGATTTTAGCAGAAAGTGAAATAAAAATGTAATTAGGGCTGAACGATTTGAGAAAATAATCTAATTGCGATATTTTTCCCCAATATTGCAATTGCGATTTACTTTGCGATTGTTTTAATGTTCCTCATTTTATATATTCTTAAACAAACATAAGCAGTAGATCGTTTTATAGTATGATCAATATGACATTAAATCAATCTAAGAATAAAAGATTTGAGAAAAAGTGGAGATGTGAAGAGCAGAAGCAAAATAGGTATGAAATTGTAAAAACTGGGTAAAAAAAAAAAGGTACGAAAGCGGAAAAAAAAGTTAATCAGTGCAAAATAGGTATGAAACTGCAAAAAAATCAAAAGTGACTAAGGAAAATTGATTATAGCAGCAAAATTGGGATTAAATTTCAAAAACCATGTAAAAATTCCAAACATGGTCTGACAGTGGCCGAAAAAAATGATGAATGGGAGCAAGATAGGCATAAAGTTGTAAAAACTGGGTTAAAAAAGGTTAAAATAGGCTTGAAATACAAGAAACTACATCACAATGACAAAATGTTCAACACATTTTGGGCTAAAAATATTGCACTGTCTGCGATTTTAAAATTGCAACAAGCCATATTGCGATTTAATCTAATTTGCAATTTATTGTTCAGCCCTAAATGTAATCTCCAAAAAATTAGAATTTTATGGCTATAATCTACGGTCTTGGGCCTTAAAGGGTTAATGACGACACCAAGTGACCAAAGTAAATATTAGGAACATGTCGAGCAGCATGTTAGGATTAGATTAAAAAAAAACAGACTCTGGGGATGGAAAGTGTATGCAGATGTTGAACTCAAGTAAAAGAGATCCTCTGATACAATTATACTCAAATAGAAGCAAAAAGAAACTTCTCAATGAATCTTTTCAAGTTAAAGTAGAAGTGTTGTACTGTAAATAAGCTCAGAGAGTTTTCACTCAAATTTTGGATGTTGTGTAAAACAGACAACAGTGAGAATGTGATGAATCAACCAGGTTTTTGTTTCAATACATAATTGTATTAAAGAGCTATTGAACCAGAATAGCACAAATCAATTTACTCTGATATGTGGCATTAGATATCAATTATATTAGTCTTAATACCTTTTGTACACCCTGTAAGTGTTAGCTTTGCATTAGGAAGCCTCATTTGACCAAACAAATGTAGAATGCCAAATCCATAGGTTGACATTTTTTTGTGTTTAACATACATTTTGGTAATTCAAGTCTAAGTAGGACTTCATGCCTGCTAGAAGGTAGTTTCATCATCCTTGTAATTTTTCTACCTTTTTTCAAATAAGGTATGCGCTGTAAACAAACATCAAGCTGTCCACTTTGTTGAATTTTTGAATGTGATGTAAATGATAATACAAGTACATTCATTAGTTAGAAATGGGCTTGCTGGATGTGAAACTGAAGAATTGCCCAAGGTTTAAAAAGGAAAAAAATACCATCTTACTTGGCAAAATTATGTTTTTGTAGTGTCATACTTTATTAACTGACTATAGATTAAAAACTATTTTGTGCAAATTGTATTTGTGAAAACCTTGCAAACATCTGGATTTGCCAGACTCTTATCCCTTGGATATGTGAAGCTGTTCACTGGGTTTCAGGATTAGACCTTTAACACATCCAGTGAATGTGTTAAAGGTTTTCTGGCAGATCAAAATCCACTGTTCGGATTTGTGCGATTTTTGCAAGAAACAATAAGCCAGATGTTGTTGCCATGCTCTTGTCAATGTCAGAGAAATCTGTTTTAAAATGTGAGTAGGATGTGGAATAAAAACTGAAGGAGCTGTATCTTCTTCAGATAACCTGAGAGGCGCAGGCATGTTCTGAGCTGCCTGGGTGAGTACTGACTGTGCCAAGGACAAAAGCTTGACCTTGGTGTGAACCAGATGCAAGCAGAATGGAGACAACTTTCTTATCCCTAGTTTAATTTCTCTTGGAGTGGCAGGGGTTCATGTTGTAGTGGTAGACCACCATGAAATAAATACCGTTGGCAACACAGCTCTAAATAGGAAATATGAACAAGAATATTGCTTTCATTAAAAACAGAAATAGCATGTTTATAACTTAACTGTGCTTTATTTTCTTGCTGTATTTTTATTTTAATTATGCTACCCTGATTGATGTTACTTAAAATAAACCTAAACCCTCTGTGAGATTTTTTTTTTGTTTTTTTTTAGTCGCAGACCCTATCTCTTTTAAAGGTTCATTGTCCTAGGTTATTCAACAACAATGTCATACTCATAAAAAAAAAATCACCATCATAAATCTTTGGTCTGTATTATGTTTTAAATTACTTAAAGTTAAAACCATGTAGAGCCAAAGTCATTAAACTGATAAGGAATTTGATAATCTCTTGACTAATTTTTTGGGGCAAATAAAAGACCTATTTTTTATTACATTTGTTTAACAATAATAATCAAAAATTCTTCAGAGTATCATAACTAACCTAAAGCTGATTTGTTTAAATGAAGAGAAAAAGCTGCAGACAAATTTGAGGTTAAACTTATTTTTACCTGCATTTCAAGTCCTCAATTTGAAGAATTAAAGGATAAACCTTTTTGTTCCCAGAGGAGAACTTAGTCGTGTTTTCTGTGACTAAAGGAATCAAAACAAAGCTGGTATAAATATCACCTTTACCCACAGATTTAACGGACTTGTGTATAGTAATCTAACTGTGTTCCCCTTGACCTGCATCGTGAAGGTTGTGCATCCTGATGCTTTGTTGGTGGCAGTTGGAGGGTGGGTGACCTTTGTTCCACTTCACAAATCCCCATCCTCCACCCTCCCTGCCATGTGCATTTCTCCACTGGTGACCATGTGACTGGGGGTGTATGATTTCATCAGGGGGTCAGGACCTGCAGACCAGAGAGTGGTTGTCTTGTGGGAGGTCAGTCTATGTGTCCCCAAACCAGAGGTGACTGACTGGAGGACGACGCACAGAAGTTAGGCAGATGGAAGATGTCACCATGAGGACACATGAGTTTAAAATGCCTTGTGTCAGTCATGCAAGGACAAACAGCCGTGATATATTTCATCGACTTGTTGCTGTGTGTCATTTGGCATGTTTCAAGCATTTAGGTTTTCTCTTCCTGTTCATGCTACAACTGGCCCTAAGGGTGTAAATCATCCTCCCCTCTAATCAAGACAATGGGGTCTAACAGAGGCTTTGGAGTATCCTCATGCTGTCATAAACAACTTCCTATTATTAGTTTAACACAACAGTATTGACTCAGTCGTCCATGAAGACTTTTTTTTCCCTCAGGGCATGCTGGCTACTATGGAAATATCAGTGACATAATGGCAGTCAATAAAGCAATATTTAGACATCAACATTAAGCACACACATACATATTTATCATGTATGTACACACACAGTCAGTCATATTGTTAGCTACACCTTGCTTTACTGGGTTGAGCTCCCCTTTGCCTTTCATTACCCCTCCGCCAAGGAGGTTCTGTGTTTGCTGGGGTATGTTTGTTTGTCTGTTGGTTAGCAAGATTACACAAAAACTACTGGTAGGATTTTGCTGAAATTTTCATGAGATTTTGGAAATGGCTTAGAAATGATAGATTTTGGTGGTGATCCAGATAACTGCAATTAGACAATCGTTTTTTTTCTCAATAACTGTCTAACTAATAACTAGAAAAGAACTTGGAGAGCGCAGACCTCCGTCAGCACCACAGTCCTCACGTATATTGTGATTTCACCGTAGTTATTAGTCCTGCCTTTATTTCATCTAAATATTTAGATTCCTTGACATATGAAAACATACCATATTTTAGTTCAGTAGTTATTCACGAAAATTGCATTTTTGTCATGGGGGATTAATGCTGATCCAGATCACTCCCAAAATCTAATTATTTGTTCCTTGTCCCAATCCAGACATTTCTTGAAAATTTAATCGAAATCCATCCAAAACTTTTTTAGTTATGTTGCTACAAAAGAAGGAAACAAACATACGAACATACAAATAAAAAAACAAACAAACAAACAAACAGATGCCGGCAATAACATAACCTCCCTGGCTGAGGTAATGATACCAACATGATTCCATGTACTTGATGTGGGTTTTCAGGGTCAATGAATCAGATTACGACAGTAACTTTATCATGAAACTATTGCTTATATAAATGTAACAGGATAATGAAAGCTACCTTGGCAGAGGTCTGTGCTCTCTGAAGGCTTTCTAGTTCTTCATTGCATGGATTTTTGGTCCATTTTGACATGACATGACATTATATGTCTGTGATGCAAATCCCCTGTTTCAAGCATGCCAAAGGTGCTCTATTGGGTTTAGATCTAGCGGTAACAGCCCAAGTACTCATGCGTAGGCCCAGTTGCAGCTTGAGCTGTGTGAGTGCATACAAATAGGGGTTTGGGCAGGGATGTTAGTTATTCTCCAGCCAAGAGTGAATACACTCTAAAAGACTGAGACTTTGTGTTGAATAGATAGCATCCCTACTAATGACAGCCTGCATGGAGAAGGGAAACTGCAGAATAAAGAGACAACAGTGATTCATTTTCAAGTCGTTCAGAAACAGAGACTGTCCTCACATCAGTCACTGCTTGGCCTTAGCTAAAGTCTCTGGAAATAAGCAGTGCACCTAGACGGTTTTTGTTTCAACTGTGCGTCACACATGAAAACATCACATTAGATTTGTGTGACAGCTACGAGAAAGCTGCCTCTGAGATTTGAAGGGGACTGTCCTGTCAAAATAAGATTAAGAAGTGTTTGTTTAAAGTCTCCGCGTGTTAATCCTCGAGTGATAAGATGGTTATAATGAGCTTAAACGATTTGACCTGAGGCTAAGCACCAGAGCTGACTGGCGGCTTGCAGTCACTCTGCATTTGGTTATAAATGCAGGTTTTCTCACTAAAGAAGAAGTGTGACTGAGCACCCCAGGGTCTTATCTTTTTGTTTTGACTCATCAGAAACTCTAGTTGCAGTCTGTTGTAAGGCTTGAGGCTCTGATACGTGTCAAATGAACCAGCTGACCCTCCCTCCCCTCTCCTCTCCCCCACTTTTTTTCCAGCGTGTTCTTATGTGAGTGTCTGGGAGTGGGGTGACTGTTGAGCTGGCTCTGCCATTGGCCTGTCATCCTCACAGGCCAAGTATGGAGAGTGGAGGAGGAGGTGGTGGTGGGGGTATTGGAGTACCTTTTGCCTTCAACAACTCTCAGCCAAGCAGGACGCAAGTGACATTTGCCTGCTGTCAGCCACCTAAAGTAAAGACACACACCACTGAGGCACACACTGGAGAGTGGAGCCTTCTCTCTATGACTACTGTATCTGTTGAAAACTTCAAATTATTGCGGGACTAATTTTAAAATAATCAGTGTGAAAGTGACATACGTGCGTACATTTATTTGAGAAATGTCACAGATGACCAAGAACTGCACTCATGGGCCTTGAAACAGGAAAGTGACCATCAATTTAGGAATTTCAACCCCCTTATCTCAAAGTTTATAGAAATTTAAATGGTGTCTTCCGTTTAAAACTCGTTATATGATTATTGGGGAAAAACAAGCCTATGAGATTATAAAATTTGCCAGTTCAACATAAAACTATGTGGAAAATCTCCCGCTGAAATGTTCATTTTAAATCATGCCCTTCAAACACTGCTGACAATTTATCAATCGTTTTCATGAACATTAAAACACAATTTGCACAGCCTCAAATGCTAATTATAAAAGACGTAAAAGTCTACAATAAAAGTTGGAAGCTTAATAGTGACATCACTGAGGTCAGTCAGCATGTTGTTTGATCAAAGCCTGATCTTAGCTTTTTACCTTTGTTGATCATGTTTACACTTCAAACTTTAAGTGCTGCTCAAGTTAGATTTTAATGAACAAAATGTATAAATGTCATGACCTGCAAGAGTTTATTTACAGTAGAATAAAAAATTGAAAAATGATAACTCCCAAGTAGAGATGCACTGAAATGAAAATTTGTGGCCGAAGCCGAACAATATATAAATGCTTGGCCGAATACCGAATATCCAATGCGGAGGCAAAGTAGTTCAATATATTTTTTGATTGTGCATTAATAGTTTAGAGTACATTTTTAGACATGTTTTTAAAAGAAAGTAATTGTTTATTAAATATTATGACATTTTTTAATATTCCAGTAGCCTTTGCTTTTCAAAAAAAGCCCAACAAAGTTTTTCATCCATATTAAGCCTTCAAACAAAACAAAACATGCATTAAAAAATATTAATGTACACTGATGGATATATACCAATAGACCCATAATACCAACAATACTGCTTTAAGGTTGTCACTTTATATTCAATATTTGAATAACCGATCGAATATGGGAATAAATATCTGTAAACGAATTGTAAATAAATATTTGAATGTAAAATATTGAGTGTGGCGACACATCAGGTCTGGAGCAGTGGATCATTCCGTCCAACAGAGGGCACTGTGAGCGCAGCTTGACTGTCAGTCACATCCGCTGCTCTCTCGACCCAAAGACTTCCCGCTCCGAGTGGAGACCATAGACTGTGGAAGTAGTTTTGATTCTACACCGTTGATGGTAAACTTAAAATCAAAGACCAGGCTGTGTGTTCTGTGAAATACGGTTTAGTCACTCGTTCTCCACGTATTTGTGGGCTCAGCCGTCGGCTTTTCATTCAAGTTATACGGCCGATTGCAGCGGAGCTTCGTCAAGAGTTGGTGCGTTCCAGTTGTAGTCGGAAGTCGGAATTTCCCACTTCCAAGTAGGAAATTTTAACTGGAACGCCCCCCGAGGTTGGAATATTCTACTAGGAACTCGGGAACCTCGCCACCCCCGAGTTGACAATCAAAGATGGATGCCCCCGGTGTGAACATTTATTTAGCTCCTGTAATAATCATTTTATTTGCACTTCTAACAAGTGTGTGTCGCTCAAAATCAGCTGTATACATAGTATTGTTAGACTTATACTTGCAAAAATGCTGCCATACTAATATTCACATTCTTCATGTGATATTTGTGAACAATAATGCATGACGTCCTAACAACAGCTAACAATAGCCTGGTAGATCGGCGTGTTTTTTTTCGACTTCAACTGGAACGCCGATAAGTCGGAGATGACGTCACTCCCAGTTCCCAGTTCCCAGTTCCGAGGTTAATGGAACGCAGCATCACCCCGCGTGACGGTGTTTTTTTCGGCAGGGTGGATCAGAGAGTCTCTGACCCTTACTGAGGGGGGATACTATTCGGCCTTGTTATTGCCTCACTCCACCGAAGGCCGAATATGGCTTTTTTTGCACTATTCGGCCGAAAATATTCGGCCACCGAATATTCGGTGCACCCTTACTCCCAAGCTTTTTTGTTGCATGTACCAGCATGATACCAACCCTCATGAAGGTCTGGTAGATAATGTCAACCCTGTACCACTTTTTAGAGCAGCATTGAATCTCATACTAATAAAACAAAACAAGACGTTTGAGAATGTCAATCATGAACTTTTATTGATACCAAGCTCCCAAATCCAATCGTGAACATGAAACTGTTGGAGAAGTGAACTACCTGTTCATAATAAAAATATAAAAGTGCCCCTTTGTTGAAGAAATGAAAATATAAATCCCCATGTAGCCTGAGCCCTTCAAAAAGATCATCTTTTGGTAAGTGTATTACTCAGAAGTGTATACTGCTGTGAATATGGCAGCATGATAAGTCTCATGATAGAAAGGTTAAGAAAGGATAAATCAAGACTTTTCACAATTTAAGCAGGAGGATATGTCGCCATTCTTTAACTACAATACAAAACAGATTTACTTGATTTCTGTAAATTAACTACTGAAATATCAATATTGTGTGATGAAATATTGTTACAGTGCACAGAAAAATATTCTAATATAATGGTGTAGCGGTATTTTCTGATGCCCCTAATATTACTAGGGCTGGGACGATATGCTTTTCTCCTGATTTGATTTTTTACAATTTTTTTAGGTGCCGATTTGACTTAAATTGCGATTCTACAATATTGCAGATTTTTTTCAATCTTTAGTTTGCTTTTTTAACACCAGTGAAAAAGATGAAAAATGATGATGGCTACAGACTAGATCAGGAAAAATACACATCACATGTGAGTCCGGTTTTGGGGCTTAAATGGTAAATGGACTTGAGCTTATATAGCGCTTTTCTAGTCTTTGACTGCTTTACACCGCAGGTCACACCTACCCATTCACACCCATTCACTCTCACATTTACTCACTGATGGTTCAGAGTTTCTATGTTAGTTATCCATCAGTATCTCTAAAGGTGCTTTCACACCGGACGCTACCTGGACTACCTCGGCGATCACTCTCCATGCAAAGTCAATGTACAGCCGCGATGGGGCGGGGCTAACTCTCCCGCGATGCGACAGCTGGCGACAAGACGACCACTTCACTCGTCGCGCGATGTCAAAGTTAAAAAAAAGTTGATCTATTCAGGCGATGTCGTGCGTGGCTGTGCAGCATCAGCCAATCAGTGTGTGTGTGTACGCAGGACGGTGCTGTTATTCATCCGGACTACAGAGCGGAAGACTTCCGCATAGGCGGAACTAATCTCATTGAGGACATTTGCAGACGGGCCGCGGTAAACTCACAGATAATGCTGCTGCATCATCAGCCGCAGAGTTTTGTGCTTGATAAGGGAGTGAAAAGGACACAGCTGGAATAATGTCCGCTTATACATCCTATTATGTGATATATGATACGATCGCGGTAAAACTCGAGCGGACGTGACGTCACCGACCGACGTCCGACGCCAGGCGACCAAACAGGTAGGCTATTTATGGACGCGCGACGCTACCTCAGTGGGCGACGCGACTTTTGTCGCTAGGTCGCTAGGTGTGAACGCACCTTAACACATTCACGCCCTGTCATGCCCATTTACATGCCACTGACGCAGCAATGGGAGCAACTTGGGGTTAAGTGTCTTGCCCATGAACACATCGCCATGTGTCGCCCGGAGCTGGGCTTGAACCTGCAACCTCCCGATCACTGACCAAGCGCTCTATCCCACTGCAGTATATTTTAACCAGCTGTTTGTACTCTCTCTTCAAAAGCCTGGACTGCATTTAAAAGTGGCTTATCAACACAGACTAAAATGAAGCATTTACATTTGGAAAAAAATGATTTTTCAACAAAAAAATCGATTTAATAATCACCAAACAAAAAATCACGAGATTTATGTGAATCGATTTTTTTCTCCCACCCCCAAATATTGCTGTATATTACTTTAGGTGTTTAACACTGTAAGTAACACTGCTTATTAATGATGTTGTCCCTTCCTAAAATTTACTTGTAAACATACATTTTTGTGCCTTTGTTGTCAGCAATTAACGAAAAGTGATGCACATTACTAAAATGGTAAATATTGGTTTTGCAGTTAATAAAAAGCTAATTGAAATGTGAAAATGTAGTCAATTCATATAAAAATTTCTGCACAACTCACAGCTGCACAACCTATTTCTACACAACCGACAGCTTACCTATCAGTCACATCTGATTTATAATTTAGAAATCAGTCCTTTGTCATCCATTTTAGACCCAAAGGCTGTTTTTCTTGTATCACATCTGTTTCTTGCACAAACAACCTCTCACAATGAGAGGAACGCATTGATTGTGGTGGTGGTCATCTGTAAATGAGTCAGATGATGAATATGGAGTTCAGTTAACACACTTTGGTTCACTGAGGTCAGTCAGTATTATGATACAAACAGCAGGGTAAGAGTGCTGTTTTGGAAAGTGGCAGGAAAAAGTATTCGGTGTTATTTTATCCCCAGGACTAAAATCCCCTTCTGCTTATTTTTTAAAGAACTATATCTGTTTATACACATAAATTATGTAACGGTTTGTAGTAGGGTGCACCACAGTAGCAGAAGGAGTAGAATGTATCCCTGGAGCCTGATATGTTTCAGCCTAATCCACGTGTTTGTCACACACACCCATGTGTATTTAGTTACGGTCACAGCTGATTACACTGAGTTCACTCTCAGGCACACCTTTTGCTCTGTCCTTTTTCAACTCATAACTTTGGCAAGAAGAGTCTGTTTAAGTCGACGACATGCAAACTCTTTCAGGACAGAATACAAGGATACCAGTTCAGTAAAGTACTTCGATAAACGTGTACCAAATTTACAAGTTACATAGTAATAGGGATGTAACGATATGGAAATTTTGTATCACGGTTATTGTAACCAAAATTATCACGGTTATCATTATTATCGCGATATTGTTGCAGTGTGCTCAAAATGTTCTAAAAGTACTTTTACACAGAATTGAAAACATTTAACCCCTTTATTGTTATATTCATAACAGTTCTTTTGTCTTTTTTATCAATAAATGTGTCAGACTCAGAGGCCAAACAATGCAAACTGCGCATGTGCATCTCACGTGAGGCTCCTTAATCGAGGGCAGATACATAGTTCCAGCTTTTCCAGGCAAAGAGTAGCATCACCGTGCGTTACTGAGGCAGTGTGGTGATCAAGCACGATATAACGGTAATTTTAATGGGACACGGTAACGATTATCGTGGGAAATACATAGTAATTAGTTTGACATCCACTCAAATATCTAAGCACTGAGCTGTGAAAAAGTCAAATTCAAGGACTACAAAAGAATGTACAGTAACCCTCTGCTCAGACCCGTTATGCGGTAATGTTAGCCGAGCAACGTGTCAGCGTACTCCTTTTTTTTGGTTTGTTTCTACATTTTTTTGGTCAAATTAATTTTTACAGTTTAAAAAAAATATTTTTAATTTAAATAATTACTATCCTGGCTTTAAAAAATACTTTAAAAAGTTGAAGTAGCCTGTTAAAAAGTTATTTAATGACAGTAACGCTAGTAAATGTCATCTTTCCCTGTCAACTCATGCCTATTCATGTTAGAGCTTCTCAAAGTGTGGGCAGGGGCCTTCAGGTGGGTCGCAAGAGGCTGTTAACATTCAGTAAAAATACTTTTTTAGGGTCTACCCTTTTGAGACTCGGAAGTAAAACAATCAGAAAAGGAAAAAAAGAGAAATTTAATTTACATATTGGCTCTTTATATTTCCTTGTTGACATTGCATTCAGTACCTTTCTGTGACAATTTCAAGAATTTGGTTTACATGAAAAGGTTCTCAGAAAGATTTGCAGAGGCCAGCAGAATTATTTAAGATTGATGGCTACAAAAGTTAGCATTTACACTCAGCTTTGTTATTTTCAGTGAGTAGTTTAAGTACTTTAATTCTCTTTTCACACATGCAGCCCTGATATTATCAGGATTATATCCAGACAAACTGCTAGGGTTGTTCACACTTGCTCCTCTCAGCAGGGTGGGCTGATCATCCACAGGCAGCACATGACGTCAAATATACGCAGCGGAAGTCAGTGTTCGTAATATGATAAGTGGACGACCAAAATGTAACCTGACTTCAGTGTTATCTTAAATACCGTATCAACAGCGCTGATTTACAAGCTGAGAGGAGCACTGAAGCACAAAGAGGTGAATAGATTAAATCAGATTAGATAGATTAGATTGAACTTTATTTATCCCTTGGGAAGACTCCTTTGGGGAAATTAAGGACCATTAATCACTATGTGCACAAGAAGCTGCAGGGTTTCATCTCTGTTTTCAGCAGTGGCGCATAACGGTTCTTTGGATATGCAAGACACCCGCTGGTGAACGTTTAGGAGCGGATGTTTTCCTGAACTTTGATGAAAATGTGATAATGTGAAATCACACATACGAGTTCACATTATCCTCCTACAATCAGATAAACTACTCCTGCAGCAGCGGTTGTTAGATCCGTGCTGTCAGATATCTTCCTGGTTTACCCCAGTCGGGCAGGATGATGTCATAAGCCATCTCCACTAGCCTTCCTAATGAATAATTTCTGTTTTTTTGTTTTTTGCAAAGTGTGATTTACTTAAAGATGCTATGAGGAGTTTCTAAGTAATTACAAAAAAATCTCACTTTTAGATATATGCCTGATCGAAATACACACTTTAAGATGAGTTTTATACCATCAAAATAGGTTATCTATAAATGCTATTCCTTAGCTTCGCGGTCGGGTCGGACAGGGCTGGACTGGCCTCGATACTCAACTTCGGGAACAAGACGATTAAAACTAGAGCAAATTTTTATTATTTGGACACATCTTAGAGCACCGGACTGTAAGTAGCGATTTATAGCCGGCTACAAAACTACGATACTATGTTTTCCAAAAATTGCTTGTTGTCACACATCAAAAACTACCGCTATGTAACTAGAAAGAGATACATTACCTCATCGCTTTGCATCCTGTAAGATGTTGAAAAAAGAAGTTGTAAAGCAATGCCGAGTTCTGAGGAAGGTCCGAGCTGCATTAATTAGCATCACAACAAATGCACGCTCTGGCTTGGGTTACGTCTTTACGACAGTCGCAGTGCGTGCTCATGGGCAGCACAGTCTTTATGTTGCTGGAAATAGATTCTCCTCATAGCACCTTTAAGTTTGGGAAAGGCTGGTCTTTGTGTTCCTCAGAGTTTTATTTGAGATGCTAGAAAACAGAATGAGGCTAACAGGTCATACATTTTGCCCTATCATAAGCTTAAATGTGAAAACATACTCAGTGTTGTGAGCATCTTCCTACAAAAATCAGTGTGCAGGATGGTTATCATGAAGATAGCAGACTTGGACAACATATCAGTCATGTTATACGTTTGATACGTAACATATTTTCTGATATTCTTTGTTTATTTTACGTGTTTTGTGGAGGACAACACAGGAACTGCACACAGTGTGTTCATGTGATATGTCCTGCTCACTTAGTTCTTACACGTAAACTAAGATGTGTTTTGGAAATGTGTTCTGTGATGTCAAGTTAATTTGGGTCAGACACCTCTGATTTATGTGGCCACCAATGTTTCAGGCTAGTTTTACATCAACGCTTTTGAAAGTGCTTTGCAGCTTTAAATAAATATAGTGAGAAATCAAGTTACTTGAAGTATATAAAGTCAATTAAATTATATTGTTTGTCAGGAAACTTTTAACATAATTTGAGAGAAAAAGAAAGAAACTGATGAGAATGTATTACTAATTATCAGAATTTTTTTTACATAAGGAAAGATTGATATTTGAGAGAGATTTCATTTTTGTTAAAAATGTTTTTATTTGATAGGAAGACTTGAAATGGTTTGATTGGAAGATTTTAAAAGCTATGATAGGAAAACCCAATATTCTGTAATAAACTTTGACATAACATGCTAGGAAAAGAACATTTTTCAGCTGAACTCTGAAACACTTCATAAAACAGAAAAGTGACGACATTTACTTAGAAATTGAAAATTGTTTGTCATTCAGATATTGTATTATTTGTTGAATTAACTTGAAGTTATTTGATTTAAACTTGATGTACTTATTATTTATGAGAGCCACTTGAATAAATTGTTAACAATCTTAAAATTATTTAAAGAAATGTGTCCTTGTTTGTTGAGAACCTTGGCATTGATTTTTTTAGAAGAGTGTTTGTGCAGAAAATAGGATGCTATGTTATAGAAAAATTTGATGATTTATAGAAAAAACATGATCTGTAAGAGAAGTTTAAATTATTTGTTTGAAAAACTCAACATATTGTATAGGAAACTTGATGTATACTCTGATCAGTTATTTCTCTCCTTTAATAATACAATTGTTATTATGTTTGATATTGTTGGAAAACCTGATTAGCCACCTTTACAGCTAAGTACGACTTGTAAGGATCACACATTTATGGATAGAGAACCACAGCTGAACTTGTGGGTAGCACCCAAAAAATGCACCCAAATCCCCTGCAATTGGAAACGGATGTTCTGACATGCAGAGCGTGGTGTTATTTGGTGTCCATTTCCAAACTTAGGACCAAATTGCTTCACTTTTTGGCACATGAGCTATGTTTCTGATTTCACAGTGTACGTCATTGTAAATGTGACTAATCAATACAATCCACTAAAACTAATATTATTAAAGGGGAAAAAATTATCAACCAGAAACACGTTTCCAAACTTTCTAGGAGGAACATAGTATGTCAGAAAAAACTTGATGCCTGTTATTAAACTTAACACAATGTGTGTGGAAACCTTGGCCTTATATATCAGTAAAACTTGGTCTGTGGACAGGAAACTATTATTTTGCACTTTGCTATGATCTTATTTGACACCTAAAACTCTTAAGAGGGAGTAAATCCCAGACTACAAACAACTTGTTCTCTTCATTGTTTTGAGACAACTTGGCACTTTTTGTGTTGTGGGCTTGAGCAGGCTGAGCAGCAGTCAGAGTTCAGGACAAAGTCATGACAGCAGAGATTTTTGAGGACAGAAAATAACTTGTATGGTTTTAAATGAACCTGCTACTTGAACTGCGCTGCACTGAGAGGCTGGCTCTTCCTCACACGTCTGTGTTTCTGTTTGGAGGGGGCGTGTTTCTGCTATTCATAGTGGTTCGAGGCTCAGAGGTCTATTAGAGGTCAGTGTGAGTCCCTCTAATAGCAACTGCAGCGGCGCAGGGCCTTCAGATAACTACACCTCTACGCGTCTGGACACAGTCTGCACTTTTCCTCACATACTCACTCTCTGACTGTGAGTATGGACTTTTATGACATCTTTATATGTTTAGAGTCAGAACTTGTAACATGTTTTGCTGCTTTTCAGTTTACTCTGCAGCTTGTAAAAGTGCCCACGTTGACTTTTTGAGGTTTCTTTAATGCCTCCTGCTCAGTTATTTTATCATTCACGTGTTTTTCTGAGCACAAACGAGCCAAAGAACTGTGATCTACCCTTTTTTTTTTTAACTTGAATTCATTGATCTGATAGCATCAATATCATTGATCCTGTATTGATCTTTTAGCATTTAAGATTTTATGGACGAGTTGCACATTTAGCATCCTTTCCACTACAATACTTTGTCCCAGTTGGCTCTGCTCCCGTGAGTCATGGGCTCGGCGTTAATAATAGAAAGTAGGTAAGAAGTCAATTGTTACTTCTGTGTTGATTTTTTATTCGCTCGTTCATCTAGTTGGTTGTTTCACGCATAATTGAAGGTCCAATCAGATAAATGGGATACACAAAAAAGTGACAGAATATGATTGACATGGAAGCTTGAATACTGTGTTTTGATGTTTATGTGTAACCTCACTAAGATGTAAGTTGCTTATGATTTACCCCTTGATTATCTTTTATGTGAAACCATATGGCACAGACACCCTCTTGAAAGCACATGTAAGTATAAATACAATAAAACTGTCTTTTGTCTGTTTTGTAGCTTTACGATCAGACCAGATAGCCTCACTTCCCCTCAGAAACAAGAAGTAGCACTGAGTGTGTCTGTGGTCGTGTCCTTATATCACCGTGGAGACTGGAGTCATGTTTCCTTCCTGTGCCTTTGTGTCCAAGTGCACCGCTTCTGAGAGGATCACACACATCTGCCTTTTGTGGATGTTTGTAGAAGCTTACCATGCTGATGACAACGTGTCATGTGGCAGTTTTTTCTGCCATTTGGATTCATGTTGGAGGTTTGACCTTGATAGCTGTACAAATCTTTAATTATTGATTTTTTCTGATTCAGAGAGCTCAAGACGGCTTATTTTAGTTGTTATTAAACAGAAGATGCAGACCATTAAAGGTTATAGTGGCATTTAGATTTCTTGTTCTCACAGGAAATGCAGTACAAATGCTTTTTACAGGGCTTTAAATGTGTGATCTGAATGTTCTGCTTTTATTGACTGTCACTTTTCTAATGGCTCAGTTGATAGGTGTATAAAGGCAGATGTATGATGATACATGGATATGGCTTTAGAAGTTAATGAAATAAACCCAATACATGACTTGTTTTTATTTTGCCCATTAACTTTGTTTCTTTAATAATCATTAGGGAAAAAGGCTTCCCTCTTTGTTTTTGTTTCACATGGCCTTGAGACATGCTGCAGTATTGAGATGTCAGAGATGAGGTGGAACAGGACCGTTGTAGTTCAGTTCTTCCCTTAAGGGCACTTTAGCAGTGCTCAGAAAGTGACATGGCATCTCTCAAACACCAAAACCCAATTGCTCTGAACAGTTCTTTGGGATAGGGGTGGGAAAAAAAATACTGAAAAAATGCAATTATAAATTCAGCTCATCAATTCAAGTCCTCATTCATTCCTCTGGATTTTTTTGTTTTAAAAAAGGCAGCCATAGGAACAGTCCACACGGAAACAAGTTAAGGTATATCCAAAAGTATAAGGTATATCTCGAGTGAATAAATCTCAAGATGCCACCTCCGTTTTTGTGTGCACAACAAATAAGCCCTTTTCTCTAGAAACGAGAGTCCAGTCTCTCCTAATGCTGCGTTCATACCGCACACTACTTGTACTACCTCGGCGATCACTCACCATGAAAAGTCAATGTACAGCCCAGTGGGGCGGGGCTAATCCCCCCGCAATGCGTCAGGCGGTGTCGTGTGTGGCTGTGCGGCAACAGCCAATCAGCGGTGTGTGCGTGTGTGACGGTACCCGTGACAGACAGTTTTTCAACCAGACTACAGAGGAACAATCCATGTCCGTGTGGGAAACCTTAGTCAATGGGAACATTAGTTCCACCCAGACAGACCGCAGAAAACTCACAGACACTCACACTCGCTGCAGGGCCTCAGCTGCAGTGTTTTGTGGTTGATAAGTGAATGAAAAGGATACAGCTGGAATAATGTCCGCTTATACGTCCTATTATATGATATATAATATGACCGCGGTGAAACTCGAGCGGAAGTGACATCACCAAGCGACGGCCGACAGCAACGGAGACCAAAATGAGGTATTTATGGACACGCGACGATACTTCAGTGGGCGACGCGATTTTGGTAGCTGGGTCGCTTGCGGTGTGAACGCAGCATTAAGCTGCATGCACTAATCCCAGCAACAAGAAACAATGACAGAATACAGTGTCGTGTTGATGTTGCGGGGGCTACTGAGCTTGTTATGGCTTTAACAGCAAAACCCTCTGCTCTGCTACAACCACCGTGAGCAACAACATGACATGGAGAACAGCATACACCAGTCTATATTACATCTAACATGCTTTATGAAAATGCTCCTTGTCTCCTTTTGTTTTAGTGTATGTCTGCGGCAGTGTTACAGCACCACTTACAGGCCTGGCATACGTACTACAGCTTTTTCTTGAAAAGATGCCATTTTACAGAGAATGTTTCAAAAATGAAAATGTTTTCCTGCAATGTCAGACGCATGGCACTCCTTATACCTAAATGTGCTGTGCTTGTTAATGTTTCAGCTTGTTGCTGGTGTTACCCTCACTTGAACCAGATGGGGTTGAATGTACGGTGTGATGACAAATGGTGGTGTGCTTTTCAGCGTAAAAGCCATGTCAGCTAAGACCATTGGTCTTCTCAAAGAATTCTTCTACTCTGAACTTGTTTTTGGGTATCATATAGTTACTGTTGGCCTTTAAATACATGGGCACTGCCATGGATTTACTACATTCTTAAAAGAAAGTAGTCATACATCACCTTGGTTGTTTGACCATAATATTTGTCATAAAGACATGAGATTATAGGCATAGTAAACTCATTTTGGATCTCCATTCTGTTCATTCTCTGCCCTCCCTCTCTGATCATTTTTTTTTCTCTTAATGAAGTTTTTTCAGCATTAGTTTCCTGTAATCTCACATTTCATTGTAAATAGCACCATTTTATAAGTCTGGGATTGTATGCCCTATCACATCCATGAAAATAAACAAGTTCTCAGAAACTGAAGACTTTAGTAAACCTTTGAGGTAATGTCAGTACTCGTCCCAAAAGATGGAACATTTCAGTGTAAGTATTCTGTTTTAAATTTTTTAATTTTAAATTTAATTATGACTTATGAGCGACCTAATGCAAGAGAAGTTAAAATTGTAACATTTCTGCAGGCCCTTTGAAACTCTGACTTTCTGTAGTGTGGACAAAACAACATTTATGGGATTAACATAAACTGAAAAGGGCCCACTTTTATGGGAAAAAGGCATTTTTATAGATTTAAGTATGTGTCAAGTACAAATTCTTATCTCAAAACAGCAATTTTGTAATTTGTTCTACCCTAAACTAATCTCTGTATTGTTAAAGTGAGTCCTTTTTTTGTATGATTGTTTCAGACATTGACATTAAAGCTGGGGTTGGCGATTTGATTTAGATACACTTTTTGTAATACTGGTTGAAATGGTCTTTATGACCTGATGGTGAATACCCGATGAAAAATATCCGCTATCTACAGCAGGAGTAAAACAGGGAAAACCCCAGCCAATAATCATGCAGGGACACCTGTTTTTAAACCAATCAAATCCCGTCGCCAATCTGCCCACCTACTGCACGTGCATTTTCCCGGCGTGCACAGACTCGGTGCGTGTAGGCGGAGCCCTGAGGAGGTGCTACTTTCAAATTCATGCTAGTTTTCCAAAATCGCCAACCCCAACTTTAATACCAGCGTTTCAGTATATCAGGGAAGTTTATTTTCCAAGTGATCATACTTGGTGCTTATTTTTCTATAAAAGGTGAAGTATCTTGTGTGATGTGCTTATATTAAAATGTACTGTCGCGACGCTGCTGATCACTGACTGATGGAAATATCATTGAGATTCTCCCTGTTGTCAGCTCTGCAATGCTGACAATATATCAGCCCTGTCTCAGCTGAGGAGGTAATATCAAAGTAGTAGAAGTAGAGTTGAGCTTCACTTTTGAAAAGCACCATTACAGTCATGTGCTGTTTCTCTCTCTTTATCATTCGTGCATCAGTTGGCTTAATGAGACGGAGTTCTCTCGACCAAGTGCTCATCCCTTAACTCAAGACAAGAGCTTTTGTGTTTCCATGTATATGTGCTAACCAGGTGAAAAAGGATGCAAAGTGTTCCCACAGGAGACACAGGTCAAAACATTTTTCTCGTATATGTCTCTGTTTCATACTTTTACAAAACACTTTTTTTTTTTTTTTAGCTCAATATCATCTGGTGTGATTTGATGAAGAAATGCAAAGGGGTAGGGCTGGACAATTAATGGGATTTTGATCGTGATTTCAATTTTGCCATCTGACAATCATAAAAACATTATAATCGAAGAAGAACGATTAATATGCCACACAGTGTGGAGTGCTGTGTATGTAAGTTCCTGCGCATCATAGCACTTCTGTGCTCCACGTGCAGCCACAGCGAGTGTGTGTGACTTATGTGGATCAATAATACTGTATGTGCCACTTGCTGGTTCTTTAAAGTTGTGTTAAATCAATACTGAAGTTTTTAAATAAATGAATAATTGTGTATATTAATTGTGATTTCAATATCAATTAAAATAATCTGGATTCTTATTTTTACCATAATCGTCCAGCCCTACAAAGGGGCTTTCCATGATAATCACAGATTTGTTTGTATAAATTCACTATTTGCAGTTACTGGGCTTTAAAAATCATCTTTAAAGTCAATAAATGGTGCTTGAAATTTAATTCAAACGATTTTGAACCTTGAACTTTCTTCATCCAGCTTTTGAAAATCCCAAAAGAGTAAATTTTCTATAATGTTACAGTAAGAAAAATATTGCACAGAATTTTGAAACTGATACGAGAGGATAATTAGTTTCTGTGTAAACAGACTTAAGCTATTTAAGATTATTTGCTGAGATTATCCATTAGTCATTTCTGTGGATTGACTAATGGATTAATGGCATTTGGCTGCAGATGTACTTCATATCCTCCTTCAGCCTCCTGCCCATTACTTTGAGTTAAGCTATGCATTAGAGACAAAAAAACAAGTATACGATGCTGATGGTAAAACAAAGAATTGATTACCTTCTGAGGCTATTTGGCGTATTTGTGAACATTTGGTTCTGGACTCTGAATAGCACCTTTGTTCTTCAGATTACTGGCAGCTCTCATGTTGCTGTGTAATGCCCTAAAACAAGAGGCCCATTGATAAAGAGATAAAATTACTACATCCTGCTGCATCACCACATTCTTAAGGAAGTCGGTGGGAACAGCATCACAAATAATTTATTTAACATATCTCTGAGCTGAATGGGATTGCAGACAATCGTGCTGGAGAAGTACAGAATAAAACTGGAGACTGTGTGTTTGTGTTTCCCTGCAGGGTCAGTGAAAAGCCACGATGCAGGCTCAGGAAGTCCTGAGACATCTGCGGATTCCTGAGCTGGATGATCTCCGGCAGTATGTCCGCAGCCTACCCACCAATGCTCTCATGGGCATGGGAGCCTTCGCTGCCATCACCACATACTGGTTTGCCACAAGGCCGAAAGCCCTCAAACCGCCATGTGACCTTGGGCTGCAGTCAGTGGAAATGCCGGTAGGTGACTTAAAAGTATGCTCATATCAAATGTTCCCATAGGGATCAAACAGCACCAAGTGTGATGGAATAACTATCCGACATTATGAAGATGAATAGCTGAAACATGACGCAACAGCTGGAATACTCGAAGGAAACTAGTCAGCAGACTCATTCAGCAGGAATGTTAACAGGATCCTCTCCAGCCTCTTCAATACCAGCAGATGTTTAGGAGTCTGATAACTGTCGACTTCCTTCTTCCTTGTGTTAGCTTAAGCACAAAAACAGTGTGTGCTTGAATGGGGCAGGTTGGGACTAAGGCTATAGAATGGGGATATGAAATGTTCAGATAAAACAGTGGGAACAGGTGAAAAGAGGTTAAATAAAGAAAAGGGAGTTTAAATGAGAGAGCAAAGAAATAATTAGATATTTTGGAAAGCGGTTAAAAGAACCCCAAAAGACCATGGTCCTAACAAGGTTGAAAGATAGTCATACAGGAGAAAGGTTTGAAAAAGTAAGATGGGGCTGAGAAACACACACCAGAGTTACAGAACTATTTAGCTGATTGGTGGGGCAGGATGTATGCTGAATAATAATGAAACAACATATAGTAAAACAATCATTGATGTGATTCCAGAAACACCAAAAACCACTGTTTCCTGTCTTAATTTAAGATCAAGAACTCATCAAATAGATTAAAGATGATATGCATAAACTCTGACTTTAACTGTGGTGTTTTTTGCATGTAGTGCCTTGCTCTTTGTTTGGTCCTGCTCTTTGTTGCTCAGCAGGTTTATACTTAAACATCTGTCAATCATTTTGTACGAATAGTCCTACACTTTCCTTCTGCTCACTGATAAGATTATTATTAGGAACAATATTTGTCAATGTTAAATATGGCCATCAGAGGATCTCCATCTAATTATGTCACATCTTTTTGTGAGCTTGAATTTGTAGGTGAAAGAAAATGCACTAAAATGACTGTAGAGCTCACTGTGGTACATTTGGTTGTACATTTCATGAAAATTATACTTATGAAATATTTAATCACAAAGAGTTTCATTGAGGCATTTATTATGTAAATGCTCTTGAAAATCTAGAAATATTGTTTTCTTTCTCTTCGCTCTGCAACATGTCGTGAAAAAGTTCACCATACATCTTTTTGTAAAGCAGTTTTTTTTCCCAAATCAGACCTTCTAAGTCAGTGTTTGTCTTGCCATTTCTTAAAGGGCGGAGAACGTGCAAGGAGGTCGGCACTTAATGATGGCAACGAGCATATGACGCACTACTATGAGGACGCACGCACAATATACGAGGTGTTTCTACGAGGGCTCCGAGTATCAAGTACTCTCTTTAATACTAGCTGATTATAATACTCCTTAAAAACATTACAACAGCTCCATGAAATATTTTCTACTCTGACTTTTCCTTTGATTTTGCAGACAACGGTCCATGCTTAGGGTCCAGGAAACCAAACCAGCCTTACGAGTGGCAGTCTTACAGAGAGGTGAGACATGGTCACACATCTTGCTGTCTAAAGAGTTACAAACAGTCTTGAGGTTTTATCAAATCTTTTTTCTTGTTTCGCTCAGGTGGCAGACAGAGCAGAGAACATTGGCTCAGCTCTCCTGCACAGAGGACACTCTCAGACAGGAGACAGATACATTGGGATTTTTTCACAGAACAGACCAGAGGTACGTAAATATCTCCAACCTTTGAGTAATTTTTCATGTTTAGTTTTCTCTCTGTCTACATTTTGGGCCAGTCTGTATTAATTTATGTTGTGCCTCAGTCCTTCACAGAGCCTGTATTATGCTTTCTTAACTATCAACTATTTAACTAAAGGTTTAATCATCTGTTTTTTTACCTAAATATTTGAGTGTAAAAATTCCATGCACCCTTTGAATGACTTTTTATTCTAAATAAAAAAGGGTGTCAGACTAAAGCTGTGCTCAAAATGCTCAATGAGGACTTATGAAGGGAAAATAAGTATTGAAAGTGATATTAATACTGATGCTTGCTGGCTTCTCCTCTCAGTGTGAAAAAGCAAACTGCAGCTGCTATGAGCCACGTCATTTAATTTCAGGGTGTCAGAAAATCAACAGGAAATGAACACAGTGATGGAAATGGTAGTTTTTACAGCTTTGTAAGGCTTATTAAAACAGCATTTTTCATCAGCTTGAACTGAGTCTGTCTTGGAAAGAAAAAACAATAACCTGAAAAAGGTTTCACATATTTTGTTTGACTATATTTGGAAGTAAAAGCTCAGTCTTGAACTGTCTATTGAACATGATTTGATTTACATGGAGCAGCCTTTTCCTCTGTTTTCTAAAATATTATTACAGTATCCAAAGAGAAGTATTTGCTGCTCCTTTTTGATCAAAGTTTGGCTTTGTTTAAGCTGAAATCATTGTGTCTTCCTTTTCAGGTTTTTTTCTTGGAATTTATTGTGCAACGTTGTAAAGTTCATTTAGTTGTAAGTGCTTATTTTAGGTAGCTATGTGTGTACAATTAGAAAGTTTTCCAATTTTAATCATTTTAATCCTACCAGATTTATCAGCTTACATAAAGACATGAACTTTGAAAACCTGAGGGTGCATGTGGCTGCGTTTTAGGTTGTCAATTTTTAAGTGTACTGATAATTTATATTCAATTTTGTTATGATCAGCATAATTCAGAAGTCCTGTGTTCTTCACATGTGCACAATGTCTCTGTTTTGTCCCTCAGTGGACCATCTCAGAGCTGGCCTGTTACACATACTCCCTGGTAGCAGTTCCACTGTACGACACCCTTGGCACAGAGGCCATCGGCTATGTAATCGATAAAGGTAAATCAGAG
This sequence comes from Scarus forsteni, assembly GCA_036419115.1. Lineage (NCBI taxonomy): Eukaryota > Metazoa > Chordata > Actinopteri > Labriformes > Labridae > Scarus > Scarus forsteni. The sequence goes on along the minus strand of JAZDUH010000098.1, from coordinate 20,604,014 downwards.
AGCGCCCTCATACACTAACTACACAAAACCTGGTAAAAAACTGGTATTACAAAATCATGGGGTAACGCTGTGCTGTCTTTTTGTCAGCTTCCATCACGACCATAATCTGCGACAAACAGGATAAAGCATGCATGGTTCTGGACTGCTTGGGGGGGAAAGGGAAAACGGTGAAGACGATTGTGCTCATGGAGGCTTTTGACAGTGACCTGGTTACCCGTGGAAAGGAGAATGGGATTGAGATCCTGAGTTTGAAAGAGTTTGAGGTGAGAGAACAATGTCATCCTCTATTTCTTGTTTTCATACTTAAAATGCGTCTGTCCTCTGTGTAAAGACAATCAAAATGATCGGGGACTAGTGTTGGGTAGCCTTGCTTTTGAAAGGAACTTGTTATCATACAGGATTACTGTAATTGAAAGGCTCATAATGTCAATGCTATGGATGCAAAGCATTATCAGCTCAAAACTCATCTGCTAATAGCTCCAAACATGAACTGCAGATGTCAGCAGATATTAAGATTGTGTTGTGCATGTCGTCCAGAATTATCCCAGCACAGATGTGAGTTGCAGCACACAGATGACCGGTGGGATCAGAGTAGAGGTTATGTGTCAACGTCAAGACCGCAGCAGGAACAACTGGAACTGAAAGTTTAAAAGACAAATCAATAAATCAAGTCAAAAGTTGTCCACTCATAAATATGTGTAATTAGATAGCAGATACATTCTCCATTATGTGTCAGGAAGATTTTATCAAAATAACATGGGTGTGCTGGTTCAACTAGCTGCTGTGTAAATTGGTGACTATCAGTTGAATCCTTCCATAGATCCCTTTGTGTTGTTAGCTAAAGCTTCTATGGTTGTATTATCAACAACTACTGTTTGTATTTCTTAATACAATGATAGAAACTGTTCAAAATAAAGCATTAGAGAATCCACCCTCTGTTTCCATGTATGCTGTCACAACGGCCTGTGAACATCAACGCAATTGACTTAAGCCAACCATGCTGATGATGATGATGATGATGAGATCTGACCACTGGTCATCTGTTACCAACACATATCTGATAGTGAGATTGAATTTTGGGGTGTATTTGTTACTTTTTCTCTCAGAATTATTGCAATTGTCACCATTTGTTAAGTTTAGTTCTCACACAACAGATTAGATAGTTGCACACAGCCCAAGGTCTTTGTGTGCCCTCTAGTGGTATCCTCCAGTAACATGCGTTGCATATTGGAAAGTGTATGAACAAAAATGCTCATGACGCCAAAAGATGCAAATGCAAAGGAAAAAGAGCGAGTATATCATTAGCATTAGAGTGTCCTGCAGCCTTGGGTTCAAGCTCTTTGTGTTTCTCCTTACAAACAGCAGGTAGCCAACAGTATGTCTGCCCAAGGTTTCAGCTTTACCCTCTGTGAACAGGCTGCTTTACTGCCCATCATCTGTAACTCTGCTGCCTTATAAGACAAAGGTCGACATGAGAACTTTAACATCTTTTCACTTGTTTAAAATGTGACTGAACTGGCTAGAGACACCATATAAGCAATGCATCATGGGCTCAGAGACTTATTTATCTTCACTGTTCAACGTTCAACTTTATTTAACCAGAAAAACCTCACTAAGATCAAAAATCTCATTAGCAAGAGCGTCCTGGCCAAGACAGGCCGCAGCAGAAATGACAAAGTTACAGATGAAACGATTACAAATAGAGTCACAGAGCAGGAAATCATCAGTCAAAGCATCTACAGCCTGCCTTATCTTGCTCCAATGCCTTTAACCTGCACCTAAAAAGATTTAAAGAGACCAGCCCTCCAAGACCCAGTTTTTCTTGTAGCAGATTCCAGTCTGTAGGAGCAGATTATCTGAAACCTCATTTGCCCATTTCAAGACAAACTTTGGGGACAGAGCAAAACTATGTTTGCGGCTGAGTCACAAGAGTGAAGACAGAGTCATCCAAAAACTTAAAATGTGAATATTTCTAATAAATGATGACATTACACTGCAGTTGTCTATGAAGCTAGCTACACATGTTGACACAGCTGTTTACCTTCAGGTCAAACTAGAGTAGCTTTATTGGGTGATTCATTTCTTTTTTATAAAAATAACCATTAACAGATTATTTAAATTGCAGATCCCACACATTGCTCTAATGGCAGAGGTGGAAAGACATTTGTTAGATTATCTCAAGCTTTTATCTATTTGTACTTGTTTAAGTCGTTTTTAAACCAGCACTTTTACTTTTACAGAAGTTCTGTGGTAAAAACTGTACTAAGTTACACTGTCAAAGTGTTGAGTGAAAAGTGGAAAAGCTGAACCAATCCAAGTTTTCCATCAAATATTGTCATTATAAGAGTTTTTACTTCCATACAACATGAAGTTTATTATCAAAATATTCAATTAAGAAAATAATCTTAAAACTGCAATGAAGCTGGTTTGATGTCTAAACAGAGAAGAACCAGGATGTCTGCAGGGGTTATGGACTTTATTTATGGAGTGGAGGTCATTATCAACAGTTAGAGTAAAAATTAAATGTATATCTATACTTTGTTAATGATTATCAGGACAGATTGAGAAATGCCTTTAATGCAAACATATGACTCAAAGTGTTTGACATACATTTTTACTCACAAATCCGTGCTTTCATTGTATTATTAGAGTCAAAAAAGTATTATATCCTGTGATATTACGAAGAAACAAATAACTGCTTGACACATAACTCTGCCGCTGTTTTACTTTTGCTTGACAAAGAAACTTGACCTCAAAAAACGTTTTACTTTGAGTTCATTTCTAATAAAGTACTGTCACAGAGTAGATTCACAGAGTCCTGTTTTTAACTTGTTCCTGAGTAAAATTCTATCCATATAAATGAACATTCATTGTGACCATGCTTGTATCTGTGTTTACTGTTCTGTTCTGTTCTTCTGGATGTATCCAAATGAAATTAGTTTGTTCAAAGCGTGATTTTATCTGCTCTTCATGCAGATCTCAGTTGATGTTTTGTATTTTTTTGTCCAGGCCTTAGGTAAAGCACACCACCAGACACCAGTGGTGAGTAGGAACACTTCATTTGATTACAGGGAAAAAGCTCTTAACCCATACTCTAATTACTCTATTACCAAAGAGGATTATATTTACAAACTGAAACAAAACACTTTGAATGAAGCAACTCTTTAGCCTTCATCAGCATTAATGTGGACGTGTCATTTGATTACAGCCTCCTACACCAGACGACCTCGCACTTGTCTGCTTCACATCAGGAACCACAGGTGAGTGCAAAAACCTGCTGCGTCTTAAACTTTTTGATAATCTTTTTTTAATAAACTGCATGATTAATAACAACCATCATTTCCCTTTCAGGAAATCCAAAAGGTGCCATGCTTACTCATGGAAATGTCATCTGCAACACTGCAGCTTTCATTAAGATGACTGAGGTAAACAAACTCAATAGACTGGACTTAGAAAATGTCAAACATATAGAAATAAATCTTCAGGTAACTGATACTGTTAAATCATCGAGTTAGTCTGTTTCTTTTAAGAAACTGTATTTACTGATCTCCTCTCACAGTGTCCTCTGACTACAGCTGCTAAAAGACAAAAGATCATAAAAAGTGGATTAACAATATCTGAGTTCAATTTTTAAATTACCTTCTACGATAATGAAAAAGGGCTTTTGCCTTAAAGTTTGTCTCTTTGGCAAATATAGTAAGTCCCTTTATGTTCTTGGTAGATGTTGATGCCATATTTGATGGGAAAGGGATATACCTATATCTACAAAAGTGCTAAAAGCTGTTTGATACCATAGCAAGAAAAGCCTGAAAATGCCCTAAATTTTGATTTAACTACAGACAAGATCACGTGGACAGTCTTAAGTTTTGCAGATGTGTTTCCTACACCTGGAAAATTGGCAAAACTGACAATGACAGGCTCACTCTTAAATCCTGCAAACATATTTTTGCAGTTAAACAGTGCTCGCTTTCTTTTGGTTTAATATATGACCGCACATCATGATGGTTTTTTACCTTTTTGCATCACTAATCATTTGAATAATTTTCTTCTACTGGATCACATTAATTTTTGAAATAGATTGAACTGTTGCCATTGTTTCTGAACTTAGGCAGTGTGTAGTGTAACATGCATTCAATGAATTTGTCAAATATTGTGTACACCTTTTATTTTTGTTGCCATGATATCAAACAAGTTTCTGTCTGTAAGGTTTATTTTTACCAGACTCATATCATAGTTAATAAATCTGGTATTTGATGGTCATTTGATTTTTTTTTTTAGGATTCATTATGGGACTGGTTTAGGCCTTCATGAGAGTAGACAGGATCAGAGATACTATTGTTTAGTGGAGAGAGAAGTGGAGGATGACTTGCAGCAAAGAAACAATGGGCTGGATGGAAACCACCAGCCTCAAGGACAACAGCCTGTGCACAAGGAGCGCATGGATAAAACCACAAGGCTTTTGTTGACCTGCCTTTGTCCAGAGTAGAACAGGGACGGTTCAGTGTTGGAGATCTTTTAGAAATTCAGGATCTCTTTTGGTTCTCTTTACAAAGCCTCTGGGTTTTTCAGAGTTTTTGGATTATTGCTGAAAACAAGCCCTGTTAACAACTTAAATTATCATTGTGTTAATCTTTATAAATTACTGTTATTTTCATGTTTATTGAGCATTAATGTAGGGATACATGTTATTATCATTTTGCAATATTTGCCAAAAAGCTGAGAAAAGTGACGTTTTGGCCAACATTAACAGTTGATACTTTGGCTATACATAATGTATGTCTCTTATATCAGCTGTAATATTGGCTAAATACATAAATGTACCATATCACTTCACCTCATTATCACTGCACTGGTAATTTAAAACTCTCGAGTTACATTATTAAAATATTGAAATGTTGTGCTTGTTTTACATCTGTTCTTCCACAAAAAAAAAACTGTAAAGTTAAGACTGTGCTCTTGACCAAAAATATCAGCATGGTTATGGCAATGATGTGTTCAGAAATATCAGCATATGTGCAAAAATCCAATAATGTGCATCACTACGTTAATGTGATCAGCAATAATCTAATGTCAGGCTATTATTGTGATACAACAAGGCCACCCTACATTTACCTTCTTACTTGATTGCATTTAGTAACCTTCTTAATGAAACATGATCAAGTTCGTGTTGGTGGCTGTATCAAGAGTCATTTTTTTCTTTGAATTTCAAATACAAAGAAAAAAATGAAGCTGTTCAAATTCCTTGGAAAAAGAGTTGTGTTGTAAAGAAAAATACCTTAATCTCTGAAACGTGTTTAGCATAGGCCTCATGTTTGACATTTTACTGAAAACTTGTAAAACTACCCCAAATACTGTTACATAAAGGAAACTAGAAGTGGCAAAATGCTAAGAATGCCTATTTTTCGCACTTGTTACTGTATCTTGACCTCTTTACAGGAAAAAAATAGATCTTTGTCATGTATTGCAATTCAGCTAAAACAAAATTGAGAAATGATTTTTTTTTTTTTACTGTATCGCTAGAACTTGATTTGCCTACTTGAGCATGTTTTTGTTTGGGAGTTATAAGCACACATAACACAGGAGGAAGTGACAAACTGAATTCTTCACAGTTTCATCTCAAATTCTGTCAACTTTTAAACACTCTGTCTTTAAACCAATAAGACTTTTTACTATAATATGTCCACATGTTTAAAGCAGAAGTCAAAGAGAAATATTTAAACATATTCTTCATGACTGGCATTATAAACAGTACAACGATATCAGGGTTTGTTTTTTTAGATACATTTTTTAAAGCACAGGAAGTAGCCACCTCCCGTGAGCATTGAGCTGGTAGATGGACCCTCTCTTACCTCCTTTGACCTGCCATGTATTTCCTTTCCTACCTGCCTTTGCTCTCCCTCCTCCCCTCTCCCGTGTGTCGCCCAGGGCATGCTGAAGCCCTCCACTAAAGATGTGCTCATCTCCTACCTCCCTTTGGCCCACATGTTTGAGAGGGTGGTGGAGGTACCGTATGCCATGCCTGACCTACAAACATGCATGTGTTTTGTTTTGTGTGTCTTCTGCAGGTACACTGCATGCTGGACCTCCATGACATTCATGTATCCTATCTTCCCCTAGCTCACATGTTTGAGAGGGTGGTGCAGGTATGTGTTGCTCCTAACAAGTGTTTTATTGTGCTATTTTAAGGGGTATAATGAGTCACTGGAACTGTGTTAGAGACTTCCACATTTTTGATAACTTGCTCAACAGTGTTGGAAGAGCCTTTGCAGAGGCTTGTGCTGTCAGGCATAGTCTCTTCTTATAATTAAGTCACAAAGTTCTTGTCTTAATGATGTCCATAATATCCTCATTTAATCTGTGTAACTCAGTATCTTCCTCAATCAATGGGTAAGTCTTGAAGACTGGTTTATGTTTTTCTGATCCACATGGACACTGATCAAGGGGAGCATTTAAGGGAAATTTGGTTTATGAGCTTTATGATATGGCTATGTAGAAATCAGCATTAATAACCTTTGAATGACTTATGAGCAACCTCATAACCCCATGCTACAACAATCTAATACATAACCCATAACCCTACATCAAATAATTTTGAAATATTTGTGTAATAACAAAAAAAAAACTGTTGTAGTCAAAATAAAGAGGTGCATCTTAGTACTTATCATAAAGAATACATTGATAATATCTGACATACACATTGGTTAACAGATTTTCTAGAAATCAAGGTAATCTCTCTAATAATTATAACAACACTACTAATTTTAATTTTATTAAAATAAGTTATGTTACTGAGTCTTGACTGCTTTGATGCAGATTTTGTTTCTTTTGTTTGGATCAAGGTAACTGCTGATACTTTTCAATATTGTTTCTGTCTAGTTTAAGTTAAATGTCTGTTGTGCTTAAGAAGAGGCTCCAACAGTATTGTTGTGATTTAAGAACTTAGTTTGGTTTGACTTTGTACCCAAACTTTGTGCAAAATTACACAGGACTCCCAAAAGCTTTACAGAAAATGACATATTGTGAATCTAACTGTGAGGCTGAAAGTGCCATAATGATGTTCTGTCAGTGTTTTGGGGGTTGAAGATGACATGAAACAGAAAACAAACAGCGCCCTCTTGTGGGTGAAGTTTAACTCACAGTTGGAGTAATTACCTCTCTTCATCAGGGTGTTATCCTCATCCATGGGGCTCGGATCGGGTATTTCCAAGGAGACATACGACTACTGATGGATGATCTGAAAACTCTGCAGCCGACAGTCTTCCCTGTGGTCCCTCGTCTCCTCAACCGCATGTTTGATAAGGTCAGAAAAGTCTGCTTTTTCTAAGCTTTATACTTGAAGGCCTAGATATGCAATAGCTTCTTTTTTTTGTTTCCAAGGGAAATTATAAGCTTGAAATTATACGTATACATTTTTTTGCTTTTTTAATTTCAGTCATCAAGTTAAGTGATTGTCTCTGGCACCAGCATCATTGTCCTCGTACCTTTTATCTCCACAGGTATTCAGCCAAGCCAACACGCCTCTGAAGAAATGGCTGCTAGACTTTGCCTTTAGGAGGAAGGAGTCCGACCTTAGAAATGGAGTGGTCAGAACAGACAGCATGTGGGACAAACTCATCTTCAAAAAAGTACAGGTACACATGACTGGATCCTTCAAGTTTTATAGCCTGTAATCTTACCTGAAATTCTTTACCCTGAAAAAATACAACCCATGCTGCTGATCTGTAGGGACGTCAGTAATATTTTAATTGATGCATGGTGATCCAGATGTGTGTTGAGATGCATCGATGCAGAGTCTGTCAATAATCATTAAATTTTGCCAAGGCTAGATTGCTAGATTGCAGCATCAGTTTGCTTCTGAGAAAGAAACAAGTATAGGAAGATGAAGCCTATGAAATTTATTTGTTCTGGTCTACAATGAAAACACATTTTAGCTGCAGTTGATCTCAAAAACTATTTCTCATGAATAAAAATAGTTCATATATATCTGACTGCTGGTGTATTTTTTTTTACCTAAAATGTAGCCTAAGGCAGTAATATGGAATACTACTCACTGTGTTGCATTGATATCGAACCTTAACTTACTGGCAGACATAATTGAACCAAGTCTAAAGAGTTTTACATTTCTACACTCTGTACTTAAATCATCATAAAAGCAAAATATCTGTTGTTAAGTAAATACCAATCTTATATAATAGCTATCTTACATTAATATTTTAATGTGTATTAGATCACACAGTGCCAGTGTGTTTCAGATTTGTTCTGAAGGCTTTTTTGTTTCACATGCTGCAGGCGAGTTTAGGCGGCCGGGTTAGACTCATGATTACAGGAGCAGCACCAGTTTCTCCAACCATTCTGACGTTCCTACGAGCGGCACTGGGCTGTCAGGTAAGCTAAATCAACATCCCCTCTCATTGAACAACTTATTTATTTTAAACTCTTAACTGTAAAACTACTTTGCCCTTCAGTTTTATGAAGGCTACGGTCAGACTGAATGTACAGCTGGTTGCTCCATGTCGATGCCTGGGGACTGGTCTGCAGGTAAACTCCACAACATCCCTATAATGCAACTCAAAAAAAGCCAATTTGATCCCTCCTTCTTTTATTTTATGGAAAAAAAATGAAATAAGATAAACTGACTACTTTGTGTGTACAGGTCATGTCGGCCCTCCTCTGCCCTGCAATGCTATTAAACTGGTGAACGTGGAAGAAATGAATTATTTTGCTGCCAATGGAGAGGGAGAGGTGAGCATCGGTTACCAATGAAATTAGGGCTGTGTCTTGCCAAGAGTCTGGTAATACGATTACATATTGCAATACATGGATGACAATTTGATGTATCATGATATTTTGAGTTTCTATTAAGATGGTGTTATTCAGTTTTTTTAAACCAAAAAGTCTTTTAAAACTTTTTTTAGAGCTTTGTTTAACTACACTATTGTATTAAAAATGCAGATTCTAATCAGCTTTATTTATTAAAAAATGTCCTCTTGAACTTGGATCAACTTTGTCAGTCCTATTGACAGAAGTTTCATGTATCAGATGAACGGAGTAAAGTGGCTGAAAGTCTGCTGTAATATGGCAGCGCTAAAACAAAATAAACCAATTTCTGTTACCTATTCAATAGTAAATATCATAGCATTTTTATAGTAAGTAGTAGTAGAAGTCGACAAACAGATTTACTAGGGTTGTTCAGGAGCTCCAGTTGATATAAAATTGGACACTTGCATGCAAAGAGATTACATTTGGGATAAAATGACACTGAGATGGTACAAAGAGCCTGTTTGGGCAGTTGTTTTGGGATTCATCAGGTCAGGGATAAAATGTAAAACATATCTTCAGGTGACACATTTGGAAACATTTATTTTGAGACCATGTTCCACTGTTACATTTTTCCGTTAGTATCGCCTGTTTCATTATTACTAGATGGTGAAATGTTAATTGAGAATATACATTTGTTTATTGTATAAATACACAACTTACCAAAGCTTTAAGATGCTAGAAAAGGTTACAGTAGCACAAAAGACCAAAATGTCACCATCATAGAAGCAGCATTAAGGGTCATGGTCAAGTCTTCATACTAAGAGGGATTAAATTAAAACTGAAGCAACACCGATTAGTGATGAAAGTACATGAATGTATTCACCAAAGTGAAATTCTGAGGTTATGATCAAAGCTTTGACCTGATGATTGCAGTGTTCATTTTTTTTGACAGATTAGTGCATAACTAAGGATGTAGGGGGAAACAGAGAAGGGAAAACATGAAGATAAGGAGCCACAGGGCAGATTTAAACCTGCACACTCTGCTTTAAGGACTATTTCCTTTCAACACGGAGCACAACCTAATTCCCCTTATGCACCCTGACAATGGACTGTTCAGCATTATCATCCCTCTTTCTAGATATGTGTCAAAGGACCAAATGTTTTCAAAGGATACCTGAAGGATCCTGAGAAAACAGCAGAGGCCATCGATGCTGACGGATGGCTGCACACAGGAGACATCGGGAAGTGGCTTCCTGTAAGTAAACAGGCTGAAGGCGCCATTAAACTTTGTTTTAATCTCTATTGGAGCTGCTCAGTTTTCTGCTCAACTTGATCCATTCCTCCTAATATGTTACAGAATGGCACTCTGAAGATCACAGACAGAAAGAAGCACATTTTTAAGCTGGCACAGGGCGAATACATCGCTCCAGAGAAAATTGAAACGGTCTACAGCCTCAGCGATCCAGTGGCTCAGATATTTGTTCATGGTGACAGCTTACAGGCGAGTGTTGAAGGAATGTTTGCATATGCGCACAGTTTTTCCATTTGTTTGACTTCTTTATTAGTTTAGCTTAATTGGGTACATCTTGTTTTGACTTTTTATACAAGTATTTTTAATTTTTATTTAAAATGTTAGAAGTCAAAAACTGAAATTAACATGCATGAGACAAATGACCAGGATAGGATGTGAACCACTGTATGACTGTGACAAAGACAACATCTAAGTGTAGTTTGAACATTTTTATTTAGTACATATGAAGAGCTCTTTTCCAAAACGCTATAAATCCATTTTCATATACAGTAGAAAAATGATTTACCCAGACCCACCATTGGGTTGACTGGGGAACTGAACTTTGAAGTACAGGTTAAACAGGGACATATAGCTTTCTGGCATTAAATACTGATAGGGCAGGAAGTACAATCGGTATACAAAAGAATAGCACTGAGTGATATATTTTTTTTAATTTGGGCTTTTATAGCATTTTGGAAAAGAACTCTTCATATAAAGTTACTTGTCATAGTCACAACCAACTCTTTTATTTGTTTTGAAGCCAAAGTCCTCTGAGTTTTCATTTCTCAAGAATCTTTTTCTTTCCTCTGCTTTGATTGTTGTAATTTATCAATGAAAATGCAATATGTTGTTTTAAAAGAGGTAAGGTGCAAGGTATCAGGCTTAATTACATAACAGACAATAGTTTCAGTAAATGTCTAGACCTCTTTAAAGTGCCATCTAAATTTTAAAAATCTAATTCTCTCTTTATCTATCTTTGTATTTATATTTTATTATTATTATCATTAATATCATTTGTCTGTGTGTGTGTGTGTGTGTGTGTGTGTGTGTGTAGGATGTTTTATGGATCTGGGCCTACCAACCCTTATGTTAAAAAACATGATGAATGTGGCACTGATCCTCTTATTTTTACGTTGTGATTTCAGGCGTGCCTGGTGGGAGTAGTTGTTCCTGATCCAGACTTTCTATCTCTCTGGATGAAGAAAAAAGGGATTGAAGGATCCTACACTGAACTGTGCAAAAACATGGTAACATAAGAAAAATCTAAGCAGTAAAAATGCACACTACGATATTTGAAATACTCACTAACATTTTTCTGACCGTCTAGGTTGTGAAAAATGCCATATTGGAGGACCTTCTGAGGTTAGGAAAAGAGGGAGGACTCAAGTCTTTTGAACAGGTGATGACCCACATGTTCACTCCATCCATATTCCTTAAAAGTCAACACTGAATCTGAATAAGTGTAGACTTTCTTGAAAGGCTACAACATAATAGTTAAAGTTCATCTTCTACATGAAGCTGGTTAATTTGATCATAATATCCCCCAATGAGTTAATGGCCATAAGTTCATATCTTGACTTTTTCTGTGGTGGCGTTCAGCAAGCACCTGCAAAAGTTGTTTCTGAGACATTACATGTCAGACATACCTCAGCTACAAGTGTTTCAGGTGTGTGTCAAGCAGAAACAGGTACTGTGCTGTATTTCAGAAACTGCCACTTTATCCTGTTTTTCTTTGCAATATTTGTATTTAAACTTTTTAATAGCTTAATAGATGAAGGAAAAGTTTTGGCTTAGAATTTAAAGAAGCCATTTTTAAAGTCTAATAAAAGATAACAAAAGCTGTGTTTTATATGTCAATTATTTCCATTTTTTTAAAGCCAGAAAAAAATGTTCACTAGTAAAGCTACCGTATGTTTGAAAACAAAATGATGATTAACTGTTTTGGTGAATACAGTGTATAAAGGAAGATGTTTGTTGAATTAAGTCTTCAGTTGATAACAGAGTAAGCTGCTGCAGAGGCAGGCAGAACTGACAGCATCTTTACACATCATCATCATCATCACTTCTTAATAAAAGGCTCCTTGTGGTTGAAATGAACATGCTCTGTGTTTAATAACCTAGACTTCTTATAAATCTATCTCAGAAGATTCATGAAACTGCTATTTTTCAATAGAAACTCAGTAGAAGATTTTCAAATCTTGGCTGATTTACAAATAAAGGCAGTGCAACCTGGGGTCATGAACGAGAATATTTATGATTCAGATAAGACTGACACAGCTTAAGATTATGTCGACATATTTGTTGTCTACAAAAAGCCTTGAAACGTGTTCCTCCCCAGTCTTTGAGAGGGGCAAATTTCTGGCATAATATTGTCTAGTGTGTAGCCAACCTTTCTTCAGATACTTTTGGCCCACTCTCACTCACCTCTGCTCTCTTTGCTCTGCAGGTGAGAGACATTGCACTACATCCTGAGTTGTTTTCCGTCCAGAACGGTCTCCTGACGCCCACCCTAAAGGCAAAGAGGACCGAGCTTCGAAGCCGCTTCAGAGAAATTATTGATGAACTTTATGCCAAAATTAAAATGTAAGCTGGGAGTGAAGCCTGCTGTTTAGAAAGAGACAATCAAATAGAGCACACAGCCCGAACGGAGACACAGGGGATTCCCTTCGATTAATCTATCCAGAAGATATCTTTACAGTTTTATCAAAGCTACGTTTAACTGAATGGATATCAGCTCTTGTATGAAGTTTTTGTTGTCCATGATTCATCTATAGATTGTGCCACTATTTTTTCCTGCTTGCACTGGCATATATTGGTCCAGAATGTTAAATTAATGCCATCTTTTTAACTGGTACTAGTACTCGACATAATGGATCAAAAACCACAAGATTCATGCCTGAACTGCCTTAAATCTGAGTTTGACTGGCATCTCCAGTCAGAAAGGTCCAGCAAATCACTTCTGCCAGTTTTTATTCTCGGGTGCTTCAGAAAAAAACTATAAACCTGCTTTGAGAAATAATGAGTATTTATATACCAGACTATTTAATGTTTTGGCCATGTATTTAAGATGATATTTAATGTAAGCATTGAAACTGTAAATAGTGTATCAGCTAAAACGTCTATTTGTATCAGAGTATCGTGCCCATTCCCATGTTTTTAAGTGCTGATAAACCTGTTTTGGTGCACACTGTAGATGAAGCCTTCTGGGAATCGTATCGCTTGACAGACTGTTTGTGCCTTTGTTTTGGTTGTGTCTGTTTTTCTCTTAACACTGCATGAAAAGTGCTGAATGTTTCTCTTGAAGCAGTTCTGACATTTTCGAGTTTCCCATTTCAGTGCCACAGTTTGCTGGAAAAGCCGCACACTGTCATTTGTATAATGCACAATACTCAACATTCAGGGTAAATATTGTTGCAGCAGTGGGTTGTGTAAAGTTTTTCAAGATTATTTTCGTGTCCTTGTCTCACATTAGCTTTGGTCAGTGAAGTGTCTCAAGCGAAACAGAGCAGCATTTTAGCTGTTTAACAGAAAAGAAGTTTTGTTGTGAATTTTAATGTTTTGGCTGAATTATGAACAATAAACAGCTAAAAGCCTCAGTGAGATTTCAAATTGTATTGTTTTTTTGTAACTCTGACAAAAAAAATGAAGGTACAGTTGTGCTGCAGTAACAAGTTGAGTATCTGTATGTTTACTGTGCTAACAAAACTGTGCTGTTAAGTCTGTGTGATACAGGAATGTAAGATACTGGACTTTTGCCAATATTCAACATGCTAATATGCCAATATCTCTGAAGACATTATCGCTGCTACTTATATTTTTAATCAAGAGCACAAAGTATTCTCTGCTTTGCAATACATTTTTATTGCATATACCACAAAACACTCTCCCAATTGTGGGTCATTGATTGCAAACAACATTTTTCAAGTTGCACCCAAAATGTATTTTTCTCAATTGAAGATCAGAATTAGGGCTGAACGATGTGGACAAAATTAAATATCATGATATCCAAGCCAGATATATCCATATGATACAGTTTGACTAATGGTTCGGTGAAAACCAAGAACTTTTTAAATATAAAAACATCATAAAACAAAATAATGTGGAAAGTGCAGTTTAATGTGTAAGAAATTAGTACCGTTTATGTCTTTGCTTTTTCAATATTAACATCTTGAGTGTTCATATCTCGATATAGATGCGGTAATGATCTATCGCTCAAGCCTAATCAGGATGCAAAAAAGTGCACCCCAATCAAAGGGGTAGGAGCAAAGCATCTTATGGTAAAAAAAAATTTAAGTTAAACTCAGCTTTGTCAAAACTTCAGAAATGGTTCTTTTGTTCATTTGGATATTGATTAATACATTACCTTTAACAGGGGATGTATTCATTTATGCTGGGCATTGTGTAAGCATTATGCAGTGTTTCAAAAACATGAACATTCGCTTGTCTCTGGAACGAGTTTGTGATTTTGTCCTTATATAATCTGTCTTAAAAGCAGCAACAGGAGAAATTCTTCCAGTTGACTAGTATGCTGAAAATATATTTGCTTACAACTACTAATAATGCATTTATAAACCATTAATCATTTCTTACACTATGTAGGAAAACTCAAGATGGTGTCTGTAATGTTTCAATCATATCTTGCCTTCTACTGAGTCTCAAACTCAGCCATACATGTGAGCAGAAGCTCATCTGAAATTTCTTCATTCTTCTGTTCAAAGTCTTCCAGGCTTTCTAACAAGTCCTGGTCATCCTGTTTGTCTCCCCACGTATCAGCAGAGTTCCCCTGTGGGGTCTGCTCTGCTGCTGGGCTGAGGTCAATGTTACCAGAATCGTCCATTAAGTAAGCCTGGTCTTCTTCATCCTGTCGCAAACAGACAATAGGATCATACACTGCTGCATACTGTGAACAATATGTCTCTGTGTTTCAAACTAAAGAGTTTATTTGAGAAGCTTTTTGGATATAGATGCTGCTTAACTTGTAAGGCAAACAAACCTGGGCCATGATGTAGCTGATGCAGATCTCCTGTGGCAGTGGATAACCTGAAACAGAAATATTGTGGTTGACAGCTTTTGTTCTAATGTTAAAATGTCACATCATGTGTCTTTCAGATTTTCTTTTAAATAGAAAACATTGATTTTTAAGGTCATCACATACTTGGGGACCTGAAGTTCCTGCACTCAGGATCATGACACTTCTGGTACCAAACTTCCTCTTTGAGATCCACCACAGTCCTGCACAGAGGGATTAAACCAGATCAGTGTCGAGCTCTGAAAAACACATTCACTAAGAACAGGAAGTTACAGGAAATACATACATGATGTTGTTGCTTTTGTGAAACCTCTGCACGTTTTCACACCAGCGGTACTTCGCAATGTCGTAAACGATCAGTTGCTCTGCAGCAAAGTAGTTCCATCGTCTGATGTCTGTTAAAGACAAAACTATTAATCTCCTGCATAATGCACATAAAACTGCAACAAATAATTGTATGAGCAAATTTTTACTACCATGAGCTGAGTAATACAGGGTGTATGCACAGGTAGTGAGCAACTTTTAGAACTTAGTTTCTGGGTAATTTGGTTCATCAAGCTTCAAAAGAACAGAAAAGTACTAAACCTGCAGATGTTTCGCAAATGATTCCCTATTTCATGAAGTCATGAGGTTATTTTTGTTGAGGATGTTGACTGGATATTGATATAAATAAGATTTCTCCAACTTAAGAGCAGCTTTTACAAAATGAGCTCTTTCACCATGGAGCAGTGAAACATAATGTCAAGTCAAGTTTATTTATATAGCACTTTTCCTACAACATATGTAACTCAAAGAGTTTGATGAATGGTCCTTTTGGTGTGTCAGGTTAAGTTTAAAGCCTGGTGAACTGACACACCTTGAACCGTTGTTAGGACATTAGATAATAAATCTGGGGTCAGCCTGAATATTTTAAACTCTTATATGCAACAGAATAAACCAAACACAGAAAAACTGAGCAGTTCCTTGTGGTTCCAAACGAAACAATCAAATACATAGTTTAAACCAAACACTTACTTCCTTGTATGCCATCTTTTTTAACAAGAGTTAAAACAAAGTTGTCCACTTCTTTATGAGGGGACGATAGGTACCCAGAGATGGGATCTGTCAGAGATGCAACAAGAACAAAGTTACCATGAATTTCATGAAGTCTGTATGAGCACAATAAACAAAGAAATACTAGATACCTGAACTCGAGGCTGCTCCCTGCTGGTTTTGAGATCCTGATGTCTTGCATTCATTCATTTGTGGGACGTCCCATGTGAGAATCCTCTGACCTGTGAAGCTGAAGTTGCACAAATATTAAGTATAGTACTGTTATTTAATGGGGAAAATTTGAGTAAACGAGAAATTGGGTGAAAATGATGTGATTTTACCTCACATTGCAAACTAAGGAGGACAAGAAGACGCTTTCCTCCATGGAGACTCCTTTAGCAGATTTGGCTGTAAATTTGTTGTCATCTGCCACAGTGAACGCTGCGTTCTTCCCCGCCTTAGATGACTTGTAAAGGCGGAAATTTCGGTTCTTGGTGTAAACACCTGTCATTGTAAAGGTATGACCTTAATTATGATCCTCAGTAAGACATATAGGTTATGTTTAGAAAATGCTGAAAGTGTTCTCTATGTAATGTAGACAGAAAACAAATGTACTCTATTCACACTTATCAGATAATTATTACTATATGTATGAACACAAACAGCAGTTTTTTTTTTCACTTCCCCTGGAGCTAAAACTCTGCAGCTCTTTCTTTCTGCTGTAATTATCTTTCATGTCATGAGTGTTTAATATTTACCTCTGAGTGCTACAGTGCTCCTGTCAGCTCTTTTGTTGATGCTATTGTGAGGCTGTAATATCTTTGCCAATTCACGCTGCAGCACTGCTTGAACGCCTGCGACACAGTGCGCACCCACAAGTACACACAAGGGCAGAGACACTGACTCGCAGCGCTCCTGTCTCCCACTGAGTCTGCATGCCTCCTCCCCTCCAGTATTACACCTCTGATACTACCTCTGAAGGATGGAACAAAGAGGGATACATCCCATTCCCCCAGTCCTCCTCCAGGACATTCACAGTGGAGGCAGAGGGGTAAATATTACACCTTGAAACGGCAGTATGGCTTTAGCTCATGACGTTGTGTGCGACCACGCCCCTCACTATCACTTCTCTCGTCTAGCAGAGCATACTGCCTGCTGAGAGGAGTGTGAACAACCATGTTAGGGCTGGGCGATATGGCCTAGAATAAAATCCCCGATTTTTTTCCACGACACATGACTTAAGATTTTAATTGATTTTTCCCTCCCTAAAAGAAACAAAACTCCCAGTGACATAAAAATGAAACAAATCAAGTTTTGCCTTTATGATGTCTAAATGTTTCCCTCTTAAAGTCAAATTCTGGGTTATAAAAGGTTGATTATGTAGTATAAACGTAGGCAGGTTTGTCTACATAAACACTAAAAGGCTGAGGTATTTTAACAGTATTAGCATAAAACTCTCTGATCAATATTCCATCTACTTAAATAAAAAATACAAGCCTATAAAAGTGCTTGTGCAAACCCTACAAGGCCGACCATCATGAATTTTTTTTTTTCAAAAAGTGCAACTACTTACCATTGGAATAAGGCAAGAAAAAAAAATCTTGATTTTTAATTTTTTAAATCTTCTGCAGAAAATAATCTGAATTAATCAATTCAATCGATTTTTTTGCCCATCTCTAAATCATGTCCGTGAATTTATCCTGCTAATTTCTGGGTTGCATGTGTGAAAAGGGATTATGAGTCATACGGGGGTGTTCCAAGATAAAAAAAAATTGCTTCTCTTACCGAGATCCACAAAGAGGCAGTCTTGGTCATCCTTGTTTTTCACTTTAAGAAACCTCAGGTCAGTCTCTTCTTTTTTCTGCCTTTTAGTCTGTGGACTTTCAGCCAGCTCACCTTCTTGTGCCGTCTTCTCTTCAGAAACAGCACGTCCTCTGCTGACGTACAGAGCAAAGAGGAATAAATGTAGACAGATATATAAAAGAAAAAACAACACTTTGTCCAGG
Source organism: Scarus forsteni (assembly GCA_036419115.1). NCBI lineage: Eukaryota > Metazoa > Chordata > Actinopteri > Labriformes > Labridae > Scarus > Scarus forsteni. Next base: position 20,585,896 of record JAZDUH010000098.1, on the reverse strand, counting down.
ACTGAGAAACAAACCTTGTTTTGTCACTGTGTGTTTCTAAATTCATCCCAGTATTCAGGGAACAACCAGTTTTGCTCAAGACTGGTTGCAGAATGGCATGGATAAACCGACCTGGAGTGAAAAAAGGAAAAATACAGAATAGATAAGCCCAATGAGCATTTTTTTGGTAGTTGATCAGATCATGTCTTTATAGGATCTCTTTGTATATTCATCGTAATATTAAAAACTCAAAGTCTCTGTGGGACTGAAATTATAGAAGAAGCTATTGCTAAGTCAGCACAACTCAGAACATACCCACATGTATGTTGTCTTTGAAGGCTGCATTTTGGAGGTTGAAGATGAGATGTCTGCTGAACTTCTCTTTTGTGCTGGAGTCCAGATTCAGGACATTTTTGACCGAGCATGAAACTCCATAAACTTCCATCAGCTTGTCGCAAACATACTGTAATGTAAGACACAAAACATTGACCAGGCAGGTGACTGACAATTGCAACTGCATATGGACAAAGACCTGCATACGTGTAAATGTATTAACCAAGTAAGATCAACTGTGGTGAACTCCACTCGCAGGAAATGTTAAGCAAGGTGTCTGGAGTCCTCTGAAATGTTTAAGAGTTACAGTCTTCATTACTGGCATGATTGCTTTTGGAATAGTTTACATGATGATGATTTAACATTTACTGTTATTATTTAATGTTAATAACGTTACTGCCTTGGAGGTAAACTTTCACATTTATGATAACTTCACACTGTTCTTTAAATGTGTAAGCTCAGACTGTTTAACGTGTGCTTTTCAGCAAGATTTCTGCTCTGTTTACCACCAGGAGCTGATAAGATTTTATTGATATCAGTGCCATTAACAAATCTGCCTATCAGTCTGATTCTTTAATGATAAACTTTATTGATTCTTACAGATTTTCTATGTGAGCAAATGTTGTTCTAGATGGGGTTTCAGTGGCAACAATATCAAATACATCACTCTTAATGTTCAATACTGCATTATTGGATAGACTGATAAAAGCCTATGCATGCTGTTGGTGTTTCCACATACTTCAAGTTTTGCAGTAAAAATCATTTTTCAAAAATTAAGTCACAAACTTTGACAACATCGCCCCATGTCTACCATGATTTTTGACTTCTACCGACTGCCTCCGATGAGAGCCAGATGTCTTTAATTTGCAAGGCATGCTGAATAAAGTGGAAGGAATTGACAATAGAATTGGCGAGCAAAAAAAAAAAAAAAGAAAAAAAAAACTTTGGACCAACAATTTCTGCTATAGTCTTGACTCATTCTTTGTTGTTTGCGCGGAGTAGCACAACTGTTTTGCAGGGCACATAAGGCTAAGTGAACAATGTGTGATTGGAAATTGTCTTGAAAATGAATTGATTTATTCCTCAAACGATGTGGAACAGGTTATCAACTGAAATCGGGTCTTCATCAACTTCTCTCTTAGATGTGTAAGAAAATGTTGATGCAATACTGATTGATAATATTTTAGAGCCCAAAATCAATATCATCAGTTAATAATTCATAGAAATGCATTACATTTCTTCTGTAATGGAGTTCTGCCTCCAGCAGCTGATTGGAAACAGACATTCAGCCCCTTGATTCTGTTCTCCATAACATATATTATCATTTCTTTTACTGGGACGGACAGAAAAGTTTGGCATGGTTGTATAGCCATGCTTAACAAAAATAGAACCCATAACAGACTGTATTATTATTATTAATTGATAGCGTTTTCAGTTCTTAATAAAACAATATTTTCCACAGAGTGCAATATTTGGTTAAAATTAATACAACAACAAAGGAAGACTAAACAGGGATATTTCCCTGCACATATCATCATGATATATGGTGATATATATTACCGTAAAATACCAAATAGTAGTCGGGGCGTTTATTTGCTTCGATCGCTGAGCAGACCAGGCGATTATTTGGGACCAGGCGACTATTTGGGACAGGCGTTTAATTTCTTTTGCACAAAAATTTTACTTTGCAAAAATGAAAAATATGGTAAATATAATCAAATTGTTTATTTAAACTAGTATGAATAACACCTGTACATTTTCAAGGCAAGATTACAGTACCGTTGGTACACTCTTGTCCGGTCATACTGATAAGGAACGACTGGTAGTTAAGTTAAGGTCTTACTTTTTTTTTTTTTGCTGCACCAGGGACATGGAGATAAGCAGCAACGTACCGCTAACTGACGTGACCAGCCTCTTGACATTAGTTCAGGGCAAAAAACGAACAGCAGCAGTGGCAACATCTTCTTCTTTGAATTTTCAAAGCCCTAGTTTGTAAGATTCAGGCTTTCTGCTCTCTAGTGTCCTCTGTGGACGTAGAGTGTAGCTGCACTGTTGTGAAACAGAGCGCCTCACACCAACATGCATTTGTTGACATCCAGAGGGAGGAGAAGCGAGCCAACAGGACGTCCAGAGAGACAAATAACTGTAAAGGTTCAGTCTGATCATGTTTCTTTTCAAGTGTCAGCTGTCAGTTGTGAGCTCAGCATTTGCATGTGTGTTCTGTAAACTTTGACCGTAGCTCGTACGCTGTGCCAAACAAATTACACCAGGCGTTTATTTGGAACGGGCGTCTATTTGTCAAAATGTACTGCTACACCAGGTGTTTATTTGGGACTGGGTGTTTATTTGGGACCGAACGTTTGTCACGGTATATTGTCAACCCTGCATCATGATACATACCACATCTCCAGATTCTTTTCAGTACATGTGCCTATTTCCTATAGTGAATGGTAAGCAACTGACAAGATTTTGGAGTCTAGTGTTCTTAAAGTCAGTCACAACCATAGTAGTTACCTTTGGACAAATAAAAACATGACTACAATCATCCTAATAATACACTTTCTTCCTACCTATACCTCTGTTGCCACAGAGTCAAAGATGCTTAACTGTAAAGCATGGCAACTCAACAAATAGCTGGAAGTCAGAACTGATTTTTTTTCCCCTGTAAATCAGCAGGTAAAGTATGAGGTGACTGAAAAGAGAACATCAATGCAACTTCATTCAAGAGTCACTCACTCTTACAACATACATAAAATCAGGGCAGGGCATTTAATGGAAATCGACATTTAGACCCTCTAATGGCAGTAATTTTACTCATGTCGATTATTTTGATTATTTTCCCTGTGTAAGTCACGTGATTGCGCCCCCTCCGTACAGTCTGCACTGCCAACATGGAGCAGACAAGCAGCAATCTATCAGAGGACCTTGTAGCCAAGAAAAAAGTTGTCTCTGTTGTTTGGGCACATTTTGGATTCTGCGCAGAGGACACTGAGCAGGAAGAAGTTAAGTGTAAATACTGTAGGAAGACCGTGTCTACAACCATCGGTATGACCACTAATTTGTTCCAGCATATCATAAAATAATCATTCATTAATCGTAATCGAGGTAAGACCTTGAATTAATCGTGATATTAAATAATATTGCCCAGCCCTACTTATAATCTAATTTTATTCATTTTAATTTTTGTTCCTACATATTGTGTCTCAAAACACAGCATGCTGCTCCTTAAAGACTCAAAGCTGTGAGAAGTGAATTACCTGGATGAGTGAAGACACCATAGCTCTCCCATCAGCTTCTGTGTTTGAAGGTTTGTGAAACTCCAGGTCAAAGTAAAGCTTACAGACTGCACCCTCTGGTATCACCTCATAGCAGTGCATCAAGGACTGAGTGTAAGTCCTGAGGAAAAGAAATAATATCTTCACAGCCCCCTTTCTAAACAAAAACATAATGAATAATGACCGTGTGTGTACGGAGATACTGACCTGTAGTAATGCCAGAGCTCAGTGTAACTGGTGACCAGATAGATCCTCTGACCTTGAGGTGTATTTTCTTTCTCCAGAGCAAAAATATGTACAGCCTAGAGAAAACAATCCAGACAGGTCAGCATTGTTCTGTCATGCTTGGATTGCAGAACAGGGTTTTCAGGAAGTTCACTATCTTTCCTGTTTTACCTCTTTGCAGCTCTGAGCAAAGCTGATGGCCATACTTTGGCGAGGAAAGAGTTTCCACACAGAGGACGGCTGGCATGGCCACAGTCGAGGTTTGTAACGTGAGGCCAAAGGGTTCAGCTGGAAAGACTGAGCAAGCTGCTCAACCTTCTTCAGGCGATCTCCCCACTTACTCATCCTCAAACTCCAAATGAGCCGCGTTCAACAAACGGGGTGTTGGACATTTCTCAAGGGTGCTTCAGCAGGGTGGATACTCGAGCTTTGTCCTTTCTGACAACTTTTTAATGAAAGAAAAACAAAGCATTTCACACTAAAATGCTTCTGTCATGTAGACAATATTCTAACATATTAACAGACTTAGGAAACATAAAGACAACCCATCAGCAAAACAAAACACAGTCCAACCGCATCACTATCATCTCCCGAAACTTGCATTTTATTTTTATCTGAAATGAGCAGGAATGTTCATACATCATCCACAAAAGCCAGGTTTAAGCATAAGTCATTCACAAAACTGCTAGTTCTATTACTCAGGTTAAGACTGATTCTAAATGCACAACTTTCATACATTTTTATTACAAAAGGAAACATTTTACTCAGTGCTGAGATGTTTTTCCTGTTTGAACAAAAGACAAAAATTACTTTATCCCAAAATATTGAATTGTAATATCATTAAACGTGTTAAATTTTACAGTCAGCACTCCATCAAGCATCACTATTGCCAGTTAAATGGATAAATCAAACTTATAAATCATTAACTCTGCAGAAAAAAAAAATGTTTTGCATAAAAAGGCAAGTCTTTTAATCCTTAAAAACTAGAGGTGTCAAAAAAATGTTGTTTTATATTTAAACTGAACTATAATAATCAGTCAAAATCTATTTAAAATACAACTTAATTGAACTTATACAACTATTTTCAAACATGCTCTCTTGCATGTAAAGTCATTTTAAAGTCAAACTAATGTTTCCCTCTGTTCAGCCCTCTCTCTCCTCTCTGTGCATACTGAGGAGGTGCGGCGTTCCTGGTGTGTTAGTTCAATCTTACATGTCATAGTAAAACACTTTTCAATTTTAGTATTATTTTGTGTTGCATTATTTTCTGTGTTGTATCTCAATTACTGTAGTTATGTGATAGAAACAGTACAAATACATTAGCTACATTTCCTATTCACATTTTACGTAGGTTTTTGGTTTAAATTAAATACGCAGACCATACACAATAGAATCTATATTTAATTGAACTGTAACTGACTGAAGGATTCACACCCCTATTTGGCACACAGTTTACTTTAATCCACCTCCAGGGGCCTCTAAACCAAAATAATTACAAAGGACAATGAGAAAAGGGCTACTGTATGAACACTGGTTTGTATGTATGTGATGATCTAGGGCTGGACAATTAATCGGATTTTGATCGTGATTTCAATTTTGCCATCTGACAATCATAAAAACATTATAATTGTTTCATAAAAGTTGCAAAACATATAAACTCAAGTCAAGTATGTTTGACTTCTGTGGATCAATAATACTGTATGTGCCGCTCGCTGGTTCTTTAAAGTTGTGTTTAAAATCAATACTGAATTTTTAAATAATGAATAATCGTGTATATTAATTGTGATTTCAATATCACTTAAAATAATCGGGATTCTTATTTTTACCATAATCGTCCAGCTCTATGATGATCTATTTACTGCTACCATTACAGTTTATTAAAAGTATGACACTAAAACAAGAAAAACTCAAGTCCTGATTGTCAACAAACACTTCTGCTTTAATCTCATTATAGGATAATTGATCACAGATTCTTCTAAAAGCAGGTTATATCATTACAGACATAGTCTCTGAACAATTTTTGACATCATTTTTGAGATTTATAGGAACTTTCTGAGGCCCAAATGGAGAAATAAATCTAAACATACAACCATAATATTGCTGCCAAATCATTTTTACTATTTCCTACAACAGATCTCCATAAAGCCCAAATTAAATTTGGCAGATTAAAGTCATTAAAGTTTAAGCCCCTCCATTGGGATAAACAGACTTGTAATACCTCAAATTACAGGTAAATCCAATTAAATGTAGAGAAAAATATTAATTCGGTCAGTTTAAGAGACAAAAACAACTGTAATTTCTGTGTCAGATAAAGGCATGGTGAATACAGGATTCAAAAACTTTTCATCGTGAGTAAATAAAGAACATTAATAAGGATTTTAATTGGCAAATGTTCTAGCTATTATGTTTCTAGACTGACTTATGGAAGTACAGATGTTTGAATACAGCTCACAAGTTAATCTTCAGTGTTAAAACTGATTAAGTGAATACTAAAACACTTAATAAATATTAAAGGTGTCTTCACTCACCAGCAGGCCCGGGGTAAAGAGGTCCGGGAGGTAAACACTGTTTAACTCGTGTTTCACGTCTTCTACAGAGTCTCGTCTTTTTGAGGAACAAGTCCTGAAGAAATGTAAACACACAAACTTTGGGCAGGGACGCTTGTTTTGACTTTTGGCGCGTCTGAACCCGGAAGTACAGTCTCTTCCGGTCAGAAAACGTCTTCCTCTGTCGGCACATCGCCCCCTACCGCACAGAAGTTTAGTGACATCAGCCTTGTCATTAAAGCAGGGTGGAAAGTCGACTAGACAGCTCTTAATTTTCCTGTTCCTTCTTATTTATCTTATTTGTTATTATCAGAAGAGACCAACAGGGACCTCAGGTCATTTAAACAGTCTCCAAAGTCAGAACCAAAACTTACAGAGCATAGATAGACAGGTCTTTCTATACATGTCTATGATAGAGAGGGGTTTCTTTTTATTACAGACCCCATCTGTGACTCAATCTACCTGAAGACCCGTGAGAAGCACCCAGTCGTCATAAAAGCAAACTCCATCTACTTCTTTCGTTTAGCTCATCGCCCATTTTATCTTTTCCTCTTTAGCTGTTTTATGTATCCTCTTGCTTTGTTTTAGTTGCCTCCATTTTATTACCACTTCCTGAGTTTTTTCTCTCCACTACCCTGTTTTAAGCATGTTTTATTACAATAAGCTTTTGGATTTTTGTTATTTTACATTGTTTTAAATACTTATTTCAAATTGTGTTTTCTAGGGTATCAACATAAATTTAATCAGTTTAGCCTCAGCTCTTGTGTTTCCTCATTTTAGATTAAGGTAAGTTTTCCTCATGTGGATGAACCTTCAAAACTATTCAAAGTATGCTATCTGTGTGTGTGTGTAGCTACAATTTCATGTGTGTCTGTGTGCTTAATGTACATCCTTTCACTTATAGTTATTGATTTCCTTATATTTTCTTTTATTTGTTTTTTCTCTGTAAGGTACTTTGTGATACATCATTTTTTATGAAAAGTGCTATATCAAGGTTTGTTTGAATAATTGTTTAAAGTAACAATTTCATTTAATAATGTTAGCGTAACCGAGAGGCCTTTTGAGTACCTTAGATATCATGAACTGTGTTTAGTCTTTTTTACTTTATCTTCATCACTTACTGAGAATTTTTTCTCATTTCATTCTGCATTTTGACATTGAGTTAAGTTATCCATCAGCTATCACCTGTACCACTAACCCCTTTATCCCCATCCCAGCTGACATTGTGTGAGAGGCGTATACCCTGGACCTGTCACCCGCCAGATGGCAAGGACTGAAGAGATAGAAAATCACTTATCCATACCTATAGGCAGATTAGAATCACCAATTCACTGAACCCGGAGTACTTCAGGCATGTAAACTCCACACAGAAAAGCCCTGACAGGCATTGGGTTTGAATCAGGAACCTCCTTACTGTGAGGCATGCACATTTTGATCCACCACCATACCAGCCTAAGTTCATTAGCTGAATAAGATTCACTAATAGTCATTTAATATTTATAAATGCAAATTTTAATGCAATGTAAGGTCTATTATAATAGCACATTTCAAGAGCAGATCACAAAGTGCTTCACAATAGAATACAACAATATAACATTAAAAAAATAAAACACTGTCATACATAAAACAACACAAAGGCAGATTAGACAAGGACTGTTTGAACAGATGGGTCCTACATCGTTGAAATTATTTCAGTAGAAACTGCTTTTTGGGGATTCATTACTTGTTGTCAGGATGTCACAACAAAATTATCCTCTTTAAACCACAACAACATACAGTATCTCCCTGCACACTGAATCTGATACTATTCTGGGGGCCAGACAGAAAGCTGTGGGGGGCCTGATGTGGCCCTCGGGCTGCCAGTTGATGATCTCTGGCTTATACCTTTGCGGGTTGTGGAAGCTAGAGCTTATCTCATCTGACATTGGGCAGGATCGGTACACCCTGGAACAGTCGCTAGCCATTGACAGGGCTGCATGTACACAGAAACAACCATTTACTCACATCTAAGGGCAAACCAGAGTACCCCCCATTCATGCACAGGAAGAACATGCAAACCCCACAAAGAATGACACCATTATCTCAGGGAGTCGAACCAGAAACTGTCTTGCTTTGAGGCACAAGCACTAACCTGCTACACACCATGCAGCCTAACAGTGTTAGTAATAGGGATGGGAATTGATAAGATTTTATAAATACCAATGCTGTTAACGATCCTGCTAATCGATCCAATTCTTTAACGATTCCCTTATCGATTCCAGCAAATTTTGCATGTGGGCAAATTGTCTCATTTTTAGTGTCAACAATGCCAAACATACATCACAGTATAGCTAACTTCTCCTGCAAGTTGCTGGTGTTTCCACTCACTTAAGGTTGTGCAGTAGGTGTAATTAAAATTAAGCTACAATTCTGACACTTCTGAACCCTGTCAATTGAATGGAGTTGATAAGGGAATTGATTAGCAAAAAGATAAATGATATCGATTCTTTGATGGAGCTGTTAACGATTCTCAACTGGAATTGGTTTTCGATTCCCATTCCTAGTTAGTAACTGTATCAAGCTTGAGTGCAATATTTTTGTACTCTCTCCCCGGCAGCTGACAAAGAATGCAGTGCCTTCATGACAGATCTCATCCCCTCTCCTCCTCCAGTTTCTAAAATTCCTGTCAGGCTCCGCTCGCACACGGATACCCTCTAATGCCGTCTTTCTCACTCAGATGTATGATGTGTGATGATGTATGTCCCACATTTTCTTTATCTCCACATTCCTAACGCCTGTTATCATTTCTTTTCCTTAGTAAATATACAGTATATTGTGTCATGCAGTCCATTATAACCCACTCAAAGTCTTGTGAAAATGATTTTGTTTGGGAAAAAATGTTACAAATTCAAAACTTATAATGATCATAAACTCCTCACAAATGTGTATAGCTGTAATTTTTCCTGCTAAGAATGATCAGACCTTTTAGAGCCTCATACTGCTTGAATTTAGAGAAGCTGAGATGGTGTTACTGAGGCACACTGAACTCTGCAAATGTGATCTCAAGTGCACCCATGTTGTAACTAACAGAAAGGAAGCAAGGGGGGTCCAGAGGTGACACACAGCTTTGCAGAATAGATGTGAACAAGGAACTAGACATTTCTGTGAAAAGAGGAAAACAACACTGTACAGGATACTGGCATTTAATGTGACCAAAGAAGGTCGAGGCATTTCTCATGTCCTCCTGTATGCCCTAAACATGACCTGTGTTTCCTGATGGAAAATAAAAGAAACTGGCAACTATGCAGTTAAGAAGATGGCTCTTAATATAAATATAGCTTTGGCTTATGAAGTTAATGCATTAACCAAGCTTCAGGAACAGGGCCACACCACAAATCACACCTCCAATCAGCTGACAAACCTACTTATACTCTACCATGCCTCACTACTCAGTTTGTCCATGACTCTTGAACCCACCCTGCCACCCTTCATTTTCCATCATGTTTTTTCTTTTCTCCACTCAGCTCACTGCCCACCTCATCCTAGGTGTGGTCAAGATCAGCTTGGGCAGAACACGATGTGACGGAACCCTGACACACTGAGCCTCCCTCCGCCTGGCTTACGACATCCTTTCAGATGTCTCATCTCTCAACATATCTCATGTTACATGTTCATCACTCTCATTCCTCATATTCCTAAATCTCCATTAAACCTTCAAATGCATACACATCTGACGCTCACTACATGGCACCCACACTGACCGCGGTTTTCACAAATCTTCTGGGCTTCCTCATTCTACTTCCTTTTATCACATTATACATAAGGTCACATGGGTTGACTGAGCATTGGCCTTTTAATGCCTCTGTGCTGAGCCAGTATTATGTTTTCCAGTTGTCTGTTCATTGGTGTCACTGCAATACTGAAACACTTGGAGAGATTTTCCTCAGACTTTGCATCAGTGTACACTCTGATTCAAAGACAGAGTCTTCAATAAATAATTACTTTTAATGGAATACTGCAATAATGTTATCTTAAAAAAAAAAAAACTACCAAAAATTATGATGTGCTGCACAGTCATACTTTTTTAGTCACTAGTCAAAGTTATAGTAACTAACTAAAAAGTTCAATGCAGCACAGAGGAGAGAGAGTGTGAGCTGCACTTTCAAAACTGTTTTATTTTTACGAGTTTGTGTTAATGCAAGATTCAAAGAACACTGTTGTCTTGAATGCTTTTTTAAACCTGGTGCAGATCAGTTTTAAAGAGGTAAAACCATATGTAATTTAGAAACAAATGTTACAAATGACAGGTGGCACAGTGGTGCAGCAGGTAGTGCACGTGCCTCACAGCAAGAAGGTACCCGGTTCGATCCCCTTTCTGAGTGAAGTTTGCATGTTCTTCTCGTGCATGCGTGGGTTCTCTCTGGGCACTTCAGGTTCCTCCCACAGACCAAAAACATGCTCATTAGGTAATTGGCGACTCTAAATTGCCCTGAGGTATGAGTATGAGAGTGAATAGTGGTCCGTCTCTCTATGTGGCCATGTGATTGACTGGCGACCGGTTCAGGGTGTACCCCGCCTTTTGCCAAATGACAGCTGGGACAGGCTCCAGCACCCCCGTGAATGACTTTTGATATCAAGAGCAATAAGTGATTCATTTTTGAAGGCTATTGTAGAACTTAGCATAGTGCTGCTTCACTCAAGTCTATGGGATATTTCATTGTGGTTATGGATCAATGCTGATAGTAAGGTCCGTTGCTGAACAAGAGGTTTTAAAACTTACACGCTTTTTTCTTTGCTTACAAAAAAATCTCACTTTCACACATTTTTAAAGTTTAAATGTAATTAAAGCTGCTATAAAGTTGCTGTGTGACCCCAACACAGCAGTTCAGCCTAGATGCAGTTACAATATTTCCAATCTTTAGCATCACATTGGAACCTCTTGTTAAAGAATGGCCTCTTCACCAAAATGGTCTAGGTCTATAATTTGACTGAAGTCTGTTGTATTACTTTTGAGTATTGTCAAACTTAAATGCAGTCTCTTTTTACCAGGTAATAATATTTTGTGTTTCAATTCACAAATCCTAATTTCAATGTTAGGCTAAGTCCATTTGAGCTTTGTCAAAGTATGTGTTTTTGGGAGGTTTATTGCTGGCTCATCTATAAAAGATTCCTGATGCTTTAATATGAGTGTATGATACTTTCTCTCACAATTAAAGATAAATATTATTCTCTGAAGCTAGAACCCCAACTCAAAGATTTTAGTTGTTGCATATTTGGACCATTTATGTGAGTTTAGCTTATCTGGTTTCTGAATATACAGAAACAAGCAGAAGCTTTCTACTGTAATTCAGTAGTTTGTAGAGAACAAACCAGAGCTCCCAATGACCTGAAACTTCCTTCCCCAGGAAAGGCAAAAAGGAGTTGCTTGCTGAGATAAGGTTTTCCATTTCCCACCGATCATGTTCAGCAGAGAATGATCACACCCTGCAGTCTCTCATATGGCTTCATTTCTTCAGTCTGTCTCAGAGATTATTTTTTCCAGCTTGAGGTATGTCTCTATGAACTTGTTCGACATTTGCTTTCAGTTAAGCACTCCGTATTTTAGGCTTATCTGTGAAGGAGGGCGGGATAATTGCTGAGGGCTTGTCTAAACAGTGTTTTAGAGCAACAAAACAGCTCATCCCATTTTTGGAGTTTAGAGTCACAGAAGTTTTTAATCAAGTTTGCTCCTGCAGAGTTTCTTCTGAGCATTTATTTCTTTTACAGCCTTTCGTGTGAGGAGAAACAATAGGAGTCATTCAAAATGTGGGACAGCAGCAAGATGTTTTTTGCTACGTTCATTTGCACACTTCTCTCTTTCAAAGTGAGTATAACTGTCTTTATAAGTAGCTATCAAGTACTTGTAATGGTAAACTTTTTATGCATGAATCCTAGAAAACAAATATTCAAAGAATTCTTTTTCTCTGCTAAGAGTTGCTTTACAATTGAAACCTTTCACATTTGAATACATATTTTGTTTATTCAAAGGTATTTATCTGTCCATGTACAATAGTATGTTAGTGCCAGTCATCAAAGGGGTAAAATAGGATATAAAGTACAAGAAGTTTCCACTGAGTTGTACCATAATGTAGGAAGAGGGGAAAACATCTTGTGTTCAAGTAGGCTATAGTTACATCCGGAACTACTGCATTATCTTTTACATACAGATATGGACCCCTGTGTCTGGAATACAGTCTAACTAAACAGCCCTGTACTGAGTCAACCTGCAGTGGGACTGTTTGGCTAATGCAAAGTTCTTTCCATGTGAATATTTCAAGTTGTCATGTGGTGTTGTGATATAAAAATTTGTATGATTTTTTCACTTTTAAATATGAGTTTAATCTAAATTAAATTGTGGTAAAAGATCATCAAAAATAATGAAAATGCAACAAATTAAAAGCAGAAATAGATATACGAGAAGGTTGCACTAAACAGGCTTTATTAAAGTTTGACTCCTATGCTCTATGATGTCCACATAAATGTGTACATTTAGGTTTTGTTGCATGAAAATTAGGGCTGTCACTTTAGTGCATTAATTAGATTAATTAATTACACCGCAAATTAATGCGTTATAAAAATTAATCGCAAGATTAATCATAGCACACAAACATTTTAATATTGGCCAGCTGGAGGACCCGTACATGGCAGTGGCACGTCACTTCACACATGTGTCTCTAGTCAAACCAAACAAAGCCCAGGTGACAACAGGAATGGCATATTTAAGACTTAGTCTTATTTTATTTTTGAATTTAATTATCTTTATTTACTGAATTCTTTAATAATGCATCAGGCCTAATTGTTTTGCTGGATGTCCTCGACCTTTTTCTTATTTTGAATTTGATTTATGAAACACACTTAAAGTGTAATTTGAGTTACTTGATTGAGCTTAGAATTTTCTGGACAAGTTGCCCTGACTTTGGTTTTATTTAGTCACCAATAAAAATGTGGATTTACAAATCTTCACTTCTTAGTGTATTCATTTGATTAGTCCTGCACTACAATTTTATAATATCCTAGAATTCAAATTCTTTATTTGGGTACTTTAAGCAGATATGAGATTAAAATGCGATTAATTAGATTAATTAATTATAAATCCGGTAATTAATTAGATTAATTTTTTTAATCGTCTGACAGCACTAATGAAACTTACTCTAAATTTAGCATTGACCTCCTTGATTAAAGGGATTCAGTACACAGCTAGGTCTTAACATTATACAGTCAAGCATCACTGTGATAACACTAGGTAAAGCAATTTTATTTCCTGAACACAAACAATACAAACCATATTTTCTAAGTGCTTTACAGTGTTACATTTGAAGTAAAAATAAGACAATAAAAATTAATTTTAGATTGCAGGAGAAATAATAGATAAATCAAATAAATGTATATTTTATTAAATGACAAAGGAGGTTATCTTTTCAGTAACTTCCTGACTACCAGTCACAGATATGTGTATTTACTAAGTAAGCATTAAGCTGCTTTCTTTTCTTTTCTCTTTTGTCCTAGGTTGTTGCAAGCCCTGTTTCTTTTGCTAATTGAATAATAGACATGAAATGTGTCAATAAAAATGCCATCCCCTGAAACACTGAATTATTTCTGTATGACAGCAACAGATCATTATGACAAAAAGAAATCCAACTTTCTGCAACTAAATCATTTTTCCACTGTTGCAGTTATTCTGTTGCTAAAATATTTCTAATCACTCAGTGATCTTAGGCCCCATCCACAAGAAGCCAAACCGAGGTCTAAACGCATATGTTTTTTGCCGAATCTGCGTATCATCCATACGAAGACGGCGTTTTGGGGGTCTGTAAATGATCATTTTTGGAACCAGGTTCCAGAGTGGAAATATTTTGAAATGCCGTATATGCAGCTCCGTGATTACTGGCTCTCCGGAAGTTTTCAGATATGCTTACGTCATAGTTTCATATCTTCATTGACACGCATGGGCCACACGCGGCAACGACATTGGTGGCGTAAGGTGTAACATATGTGCTGATGAAGCGAGTGACCCTACTATCCCTGTTACAGCAAAATCTCCTTCTTCTCAATCACCACCGAGTTGAACAAACAATCATCAAGGACACATTACGGCACTTTATGATCACTTCATCACAATCTCTGTTTACAACTTTTGCTGCAAGTGCGCATGCCCACTGTTTTTTCGTCTGTTTCTGCTTGTTTCCGTCATATCGCTACAATGCCCCTAGAGGTCTGGCATGTGTTTTACAGCATTTTGATGCGTATCAAGTGCATTCATGTAGATGCACACATTTTCTGAGACGCCTTCGTCTTTATGACTATCGTTTTGGAAACTGTTAACCGTTTTGTCTTCGTGTGGATGGGGCCTTACTGCAGTCTCTAATCTTCGTCAACACAGAATGGTATTGAAGTTGAAATAATGGTCTGATTCAAAGTAAAAAACATAATCAAGCTCAATCGAGGTGTCCGTGACAGCAGGCTGACAATGATGATGCTTTGCCAGTATTACAATGGCAGGATGAAGTGAGACATATCCTCATTTGTCATTTTTCTGGTCTCTTGGACGGCCAAATGCCTCAAAGGAAGGAGAATGAATCATTGTACCAGCCAAAGTTTGTCTGAATGAGGAATACAGCAGGTGTTTTCTGGCAGCCTTCCAATGTAGAATTGTAATTGAAGGACTTTTTAGTGGAAAGTAGTGCAAGGGATTACAATATCTGAAACAGAATAACAAATACACTGCCCGGCCAAAAAAATAAAAAAAGGTACCTCAGCAAATAGGTATGAGCCTCCTTTTGGATAATTACTGCATTATCTTTCAGCTGGCACCAAGTTATTAACCCCAGCTGATGCAATGTGTAGCTTCTAAGTAGTTAAACAAGAATTTCGAAAGACACATCCTGTGGTCAAGGAAAAGATGTTAATCTTTTTTAAGAAGGGTCAAATTATTGAGATGCATCAAGCTCAGGAAACACCTAAAGAGAATGCAGAAACTACTAAAATTGGTCTAAGAACTGTCCAACGCATTATTAAAACCTGGATAGTGGGGAACCTTTGTCTTTAAGGCAGAAATGTGGTCAGAAAAAAACCCTGAATGATCGTGATCAGTTAAACGTTTGGCCAAATCGAATCAAAGAAAAACAACAGGAGAACTCAGGGGTATGTTCAACAGTGAAATTAGGATCATTTCTACACACACAATGTGAAGGGAACTCAAGGGATTGGGACTGAACAGTCGTGTAGCCCTAAGAAAACCACTAATCAGTAAGGCTAACTGAAAAAAAGGCTTCAGTTTGCTAAGGAGCATAAAGATTGGACTCTGGATGACTGCAAGAAGATCATGTAGTCTGATGAGTCCAGATTAATCCTGTTCCAGAGTGATGGGCACATCAGTGTAGGGAGAGAGGTGGGTGAAGTGATGCACCCATCACGTCTAGTGCCTACTGTCCAAGCCTGTGGGGGCAAAAAATAATGCAGCACTGGATGGAAATAAAACTTGTGACATTGCAGAAGCTTACCAAAACAATGCCACAGTGAATGTGTGCTGTAATCAAAGATAAAGGCCATCCAACGAAATGTTAGTGTGTATATTGCAGTTTAGTAATGCAATGCTTAGTTACTTAGTCACATTTTGTCCTCAGTGGGCTGCTATCATGATTAAGCATGACAAACAAGCACAGCAGGGAGGATAAAAGGGACAGAGGACTGTATTTTTAACAACCTATTGTGTTGTCTTTATCTTGAGATTGAGTTTATTTAATGAAAGATGAAAAGACCATCTAATCTGACACATCAGAGGGGCTGTCAAACATATTTCACTTGTCCATCTGGGACAGGACTCATAGAAATTGTTTGGTGAGAGTAGAACCTTTCAAAAGCATATCCGGTAGGTGATTGGACAATTATTCCGTCAATCACATTCATTACAGGTCAATCAGATAATGTAGTAGGTGGTTGCTGCTGTGGCATAAAGTACAAAACTCAAGCCATTTTTCTGAATAAACCATGTCAAACCAATAGGTCATTAATTACAGATTTCTAGTGACTTGCCCAACATGAAGCAAATAATATTAATCAGAATCAATACAATTTGTCTCAATATTTGGGTCTTGAAACAAAAAATTACATTTTACAAAAAATTATCTTTTGTAGCCCAAATTTAAAAGTAAAATGTACATGTTGAAACACCAAGTGCCTCATTAATACAACATATATTAATATGTCTAAGGGTTTAGTACATAGCCATTGTGTCAGCCATCTTGGTATGATAATGTCATTGAGCAGTGGTAACAACTTAATACTGCAGTACTTTGATAGAAAGTAGTTTATTGGTGTACAGTTGTTAGAACAGTGGTCATGTAACAGTAACACTGTAGTAACCCTTGGGCTGTTAGAATAATGTCTTGTACGTGCACTGGCCACCTAAAAATTCAGCATATCACAAAGTACAAAAAGGAAAGATCGAGCTGTACATTTTATAGCTTAAGTTTATAGTTTTGTTTGATATATGTGTCAGTGAACATTTCAGAAAACACTGTTATCCAGAGGGACCTTAAAAGTCTCATGTCCTGCAAAATGCTAGAGGAAGCTTTTGGAGCAGAAGAACATGACACCTTTTACAAAACTTTCAGTTTAAAATGCTCAGTTTTTTACTTACTGTTTTTTTGTGTGTGTCATAGTTATATAGCATCCACCTACATGTGTGTTCTGCTTGTCACTGGAAGACACCATGGCTGTCTAAAAGTCAGTCTGTCATAAAATTTACTTTTTACACAAAAATTCACATTTTATATCAAAGAAACAAAAGTAATTATTTGTACTGCTGCTGGTTTCAAAATTAACTCCTCTTTTCTTAAGATACTGTTTGAATAACATACAAACCCAATGGAGTCCAATATAGTGTATACAAATGTGGACTCTATGCCTGAAAGGGTTGATACATTAACCTTAATTTCTTGTTGAAGGTGTTCGCAGCGGGTATCAATGTCCTGGACATGGCCTCTGACGCTGTAGACGACCAGTACAATGGCTGCCATGTCAAGGCCATGGAGAAGTTCATTAAGTCAGGCCTGTTAACACAAGAGCTGGACCGCAATGAAGAATTCAAGAAAGTCTGGACTGGAAATGACAAGTGTCCGAACCAGATCACCGGCGGAATAAACGAACACACGACTGCTCTTACAGTAATGGCCAATGGAGGTTCATGGTTTAAAAATGTCTTTAACAACGCTGTGAAGACACTTGGTGCGAATGTCAGCACCTATGAAAACCATTTCCATTTCAAAGCCCTACACTTCCTGCTTATGGATTCAATGAGGCTCATTCAGGATCTTAAGGGGAGGCAGTGCAGGACTGTGTATTTATTCTCAGAGGACAAACATGAAGCACAGGTGGGCTCAAAGGTGAGGTTTGGAGAGTTCATCACACCCTCCAGTAGCTTCAGTGAGATAATGCAATTAGAGGACATGGAAGGCAACGTGATTTTTAACATTACCTCTTGCTTCTACGTCCATCTGGATGGCACCGTTTGCAGTCAGGATACAAATCTGATGCTGTTATCTCCAGCTGAAATGTTTATTGTGAAGAATGTGACTAAGGTCCGTGATGCAGACAATGGAGACTACACTGCGATTGTTCTGGAGCAGCCAGAGATGAGCAACAAGCACAACTGTATTCTTTTCTCACAGTAAGACTCCCTTTTCTTTATAACTTGAAACATTTCAAAGAATTATTGACCAGAAAGCTTGTAGTAAGTAAGTAAGTTTGAAAATGAAAGTTAACACTCAAGTTTGGAGTAAAATGATAATTTAAGTTTCGTATCACAGAGAAGGACTGGGCTATATCAACTTATATGATTAACTTGATTTTTTTTTTTAACTGCAGTAGACTAAAAAAAATTGAATAAAAATAATCTCCATCATGTATATTTTAAACATTCCCCTTTTGTTTCCCAGGCAGAATACAGGAAAAAATCATTTGGCTTCTCTCTACATTTGACCATAAAGACAACCTCATCTTCTTTTACACAGCAAATAAACAGGACTTGATTCAGCTGAAGGCCTCTTACATGCCAACAAACACCAAGAATGCAAGGCAACCTGCTTGTTGCCTAAACTGGGTAAAAAAGTCTGCTTCTAAGTATTAATGTTTTATGCTCTCTCTCCTTCTCTCTTCAGGTCTCCAGCCGTTGTTTCAGCTCGGTGGTTCATGTTGGGGCTTGTGGTTTTGCCTCTCCTTTTGTAACATAAAATTGATGAGTAAAAGAAGCAAGTATTTTAAGCTGCTCTGCCTCTCATTATAGCACAAACACTCATTGTTTTTTTCCCTCATTTTAACACGAACAATGAGGTCAGCAGGCTGCTTGCTCTTGTCTGTTGCAAAAATAGTCATGCCACTGTGTTTATCTGCCTCTACCATGTTTTTTAATCCCTGACTGAATTGTTTTCTTCGTGCTAAATGGAAATTAGGTACTAAGATTGAAATTCATGCAAGGAAAGATAGAAACGACTTTGACTGATTATATCAGTTTAGACATGTGTGACATGAACTTTATAGACAATATTAGAAACTAATAAAGTGCTTGAGCTGTGCTATGCTCCAATTACAGTTAACATGCAAGGAAAGATAGAAACGACTTTGACTGATTATATCAGTTTAGACATGTGTGACATGAACTTTATAGACAATATTAGAACCAATAAAGTGCTTGAGCTGTACTGTTACTTGCCTCATATCCTTTACACCTCTGTTACACCTACATGTAATGATTTTTTAGAATGACAGATTTTGTTTATCTTTACAGGTGACAACCTAAATTCCAATCAGCTTCCTTTCTTACTTAAATATAATATGACATTATATTTTACTGATTTAACATTAAAGCTCTTGTGAGGAACTTCTGGTTTGGATCTATGTGGTGACTCCTGTAGACGCACACTTCCTCCTGTCTTTTTGTTTATTTTGTCTCAACAGAATTTTGTTGTGGAGAATATCTGACACCTACCTCTATTGTTAAACAAGTTTCAGGCAGTACAACTAACTGTAGTAATAGTTAATCTTAATGCTGATGGGGTTGATTAATTTCTTAAAAATACAAAGAAATCTGTGTTAATGTATCACAGTTACCCACAAACTCCTAACAGGAGCTTTACAGTAAATCATGTATCACAGTTACCAACAAACTTCTAACGGGAGCTTTAAACTAAATCATGTATCACAGTTACCAACAAACTCCTAACAGGAGCTTTAAAGTAAATTATGTATCACAGTTACCAACAAACTCCTAACAGGAGCTTTAAAGTAAATCATGTATCACAGTTACCAACAAACTCCTAACAGGAGCTTTACAGTAAATTATGTATCACAGTTACCAACAAACTTCTAACAGGAGCTTTAAAGTAAATCATGTATCACAGTTACCAACAAACTCCTAACAGGAGCTTTACAGTAAATTATGTATCACAGTTACCAACAAACTCCTAACAGGAGCTTTACAGTAAATCATGTATCACAGTTACCAACAAACTCCTAACAGGAGCTTTACAGTAAATCATGTATCACAGTTACCAACAAACTCCTAACAGGAGCTTTACAGTAAATCATTAGACTGGCTGTTGTACTGCTGCACTGAATCATCATGAACTGTCAAAAAATAATTCCATTTTACAAAAATAAAACTGCCAGCCCAGTTGCCTGTTTGATAATGTAAAATATATGGGAAAGTTGTAAAATACATGACAGTAAAATATTCAGAAATCATAAAGAAGAAACATTTCAACAAATCACAACTCTATGAAACCACCCCATCCCCTCCTCCTGACCTTTATTTTTTAAATAATAAAAAAAAAAAGATATCTAGTTTTGGAAAACTAAGGTGATGAGTGAAAGTGGTCTAGCTTAACCTCACCCCCAGCCTCTATATCTGTCAGTGGTTTGACACAATGTGATGCGACAGGTGTTGACAGTATGTCTGCAGATATGGGCATGTTTCAGCAGTGTTTTAAAGGCTCATTGATAACCAAACAGCTGACATCACATGGTTCATTCTTTCTAAAGACAGTAGTCTGGTGATGCAGCTGAGTATTAATGATAAAACCTAATAATCCTGTCAAGTAGGAAAAACAAGGAGGTAAAAATAAACAAATCTCATTAGATTCTGAGAAAATCTGAAAGCACTGTGATGTTGATAATCCCTGCCCTGCAGAAGGATTCATGACTATTTCTTACAGACACCACTGCCATCTCTATCATTCAAACAAAGTCTCACAAAGAGGAAAACGTGACCTTTTATTTTGCTTTTTACTCTGTTTTAACTCAACAAATGATTTTACATATCCATATATTTAACAGTAAAAAGCAATCTATTACAGCCCCAAAAATGTCCCCTTTTATGACCCACAAACATTTCAGTATTAAGCACTTGTGAAGTTACATTCTGTCATGAATTCAGAGGACACAGAAACATATAATACTACCCTCTTACAGATTTAGGAGCATTAATGCTGGTAAGGCAGCATTAAAACGGGTATTATAGAACAACAGCAATTCAGTTACAGCCATGTTACATAATAGCAACACGTAACATTAAACAAATATTACAAGCAGCTTAAAAGTATTTTTCAGCTGACTACATATCCTGAGGGAAATGCATGAATGTAATAAAAGCAACAGACCATTCAAAGTGAACAGAGTCATTATAATCAGAGTTTTATCAGGGGGGCTCATGATCAAAAAAAGAGTAAAACATTTCTGTTCAATGTAAAAATAATTGTTTTAATTGTCATTGAAAATGCTCAAATTCAATTAACCAGGCTGTAACCATGGACTTTATATTGCAATGTTCCTCCCCCTGTTCTGCTGAATTAATGCCAGAACATCTACATAATTGGCACTGACAAATAAAGTGATTTTGCGTCAAGTAAAAAGAAAGATCTCTATGTACAGTAATGTCAGCAGCAGAGCAGATCTTTTGTTGGAAACAAACATTCACCTTTAAAGAAAATTGTGTAACCATATTGTAAGTTGAAATCATAATTCCTCTCATATTTTTTCCTCAACTCTAGCCAACACTGCAAGAAGCCTCATTTGACAACTAAAGGTTTATCATGACATTGCATTTGATTTAAGTATAAAATAAATCAACAAACACATAAAAAAAATATTAAAAATATACATTTTAAAATAATTTTTAAAAGAGAATAAAATATATACTTAAAAAAAGGAACACAAAAAATAAAACCATAGCAACGGACCCTAGGTTTGAGAAAGAAATTCTGACATACATTTTAAGTTTATATTTTGACCCACGGCTTAATAGTTTGACTTGTTAAGGAGACAAAGCTCATGGCCCTCAGGCAAATCGGGGAAAAGAGAGATGTTTACCGTCATTGCAGTCATGGTGTCTACCTATATCAGTCTGATGTCTGAAAGCTGACTAAAGAATTAAATATTTTTCATCTTTGGCATTACTTTCTTTACACTCTAATTTCTGCTGGCAATGTATACGACTTGTAAGAGACAAAGATATTCTTCAGTGTGCATCAAGAATATAATAACTACCTTTTCCTCGCTGCTGTTTAGTTTGTATTTATACATAAAATAATATTGTCAACAGCAGTCATCTCCAATGACCTTTATTAAGTTTAAACTGCTTATAATCATGCAGGACAGGTAGACTGACAATAGAGAGACACAAGGCTAATTAACACGAAAATAAAAAAAATGTGTTGACTGGTGTTACTAGTCTGTGATGTTTGAACGGAGCTGTTATACTCCCACCTATCTGGCAGATATAGTAACGATACTGTCTCAGAATGTGTGGCATAAAGTCCTTTCATTTATAATATTTCTTACATACTAGATGTACTTGACATGGATCAGTTGTACTTTAATATGCAGAATATTAGCAGAGTTAAAACAGCCTGATTAGGTATTTTTCACAGCACCTCTAAAAGCTTTTAACCCAACCATCCCAGTGTGACTCTATGCAGGCAGCTGCACACTGCAGGGAGACTGTCTGTTCAACAGCGAGTCGGCAGGGAAGACTCTAAATATTCTGGACTCATTACCAAAGGCCTGATGATCTGGTTATCTCGACCATGCCAGGATAAAAATCTTTCATATTCACCACTACCAAAACCTAGAAATGATGCAAATCCAAGAAAGAAAAAAACATCGTCTATTGAAACAGTTCTAGTTAAGAGTATTTAGTGACTCACAGGTTAAATACACAATATTATGTGAAACTATGGAAAACAAAAAACATTTTATTTACAAGACAAAAAGACTCCCTGAGGTCAGTCAGAGCTGTGTTTGCCTCATATTATTTTGTTTGAAAGAAGATATTCTGCAGAGGATCCACCAGGGGGCACAAACTAAGCATAAATAATCATGCACTGATAAACCTCTGAAGCAAAGCCTGCAAGTTAATGACAGACATCAATGCTATCCAAGTAGAAGACACAAGATTTATTTCAGAAATCTGCAAAGTAAAATTATGCAAGACTTATTTATCTTTCAGCAGCTATAGTTTGCAATTAAATACTTTATGATGTACAAATCTGTCAGTTGTGTGTAAGTTGCTAAAAATGTTTTTTTTAGACAATGTGTGCCTGTTTACTCATGATGATCACACATATTAAATTCCTCTATACTTTGAGCCACACTAAATCTAAAAATCTAAATACAGGTTTGTGTTAGAGCACCATCCATGCCAGTATGACCTGTGTCACCTCCCCTGCTGCAGCCGCTGATTAATGGCTCAGATTGACAAGAAAAACTGCAGTAGAAGATCAACAGCTGCCATCATCACCTTTTTATTTTAAAATCATACAGGAGAGGATCTGATGATCTCTGTAGATGTGCAAAACACTTTCACCACTCCTTTTAGAGTCAGCGGTAAACAATCTAATAATCATTTCAGAGCACAATGCAAGGGTAAGAACTCCAGCTAACTGTTTTTATTGTTGGGCTCAGAGCTGAGTCTTGACCTATTTCCTTGGGAACAGAGATTCTTGTCCTTACTGAGGATGCTGGCATCAACACGGGAGAGGGTGCACATGCTGCTCTGGTTCTCCGGTGGAAGTCTCTTGTTTTGAAGTTCCAGCTCATCATATGAAGACACATGCACAAAGGGACACCAACGAAAGGCCCGCTTAAAACCAGCACGAAACCTGCAGCCAAAGAAGACCCCTCTGTGTGTGTGAGTGTTGTTTATGAGTGTGAAGTGAAAGAATTGGTACTGCGTGTGCAGGAGTTTATTTGCACTCACCTGTTGTTGAGGCAGCAGTAGATGATGGGGTTGTACATGGTGGAGCTCATGGCCAGCCACAACACAGACAGGTAAACCTGCTGGATGTACTTCCACCTGCTCAGACTCTTGTTCAGTCCTGTCACAATGAAGTAGATGTGATAAGGCAACCAGCAGAGGGCAAACGTCACAACCACGATGATCATCATCTTCACCACCTGCAAGAAAATCAGGAAATGCTCAAATTGATGGAATGACAATTTAGGTGAAACTTGACAAAAAAAAGAAAGATCATTACAAATAATAGAATACCAAATCATGAAAATATCATAATTATTTTTTTATTTAACAAAGAAATCCCCATCACAGCATCTGATTTGCTCATCCTTGAGAAAAAATTGTAAGCTGTAAGAGGTGATATGCTAAAAGTTCAACAGCACCCCATCGAATTGACCCAGTTTATAATATCAAGACTTTTAATAGCTTTAAAATATTAATAGTGTGCTCTGTGAGGCCTCTGTGTCCACATAAATGATTTCAACATGACTATTTTAATGTGTAAAGTAGATCTTCATATCTATGATATCTTCAGTATGTTGACAGTTTTTTTTTCACTCTGTTAACTTTGGCATTTTCCATTAACTGGTCCAAAATGGCTGCCATGTGAAGTAAAGTAAAGGTCATTAATGACGTAGTGGTAGCAGCAGGTTTCAGGTGGAGCAGTTGAGACTGACACAGAGGCCATCAGTACAATGCGGAGCTATGGGGGGTTAAAAGTAGCAGAAGACTAATAAAACCTCGGCAAAGGCTCATCTGGAGAACGAAGATGAGAATGATTTCCTCTTATCTCCGGCCCAGATGACATTTTGTCGGCATGGTCTTTGAAATAGGCCTGAAACTGTCTCGTGGCTTTGTTTTCTGACATTTATGAAATCTCTTTGATCTTTTGCGGCTCAATTTAGCCAACAACCTGAGCCTCTGATGAGTCTCCTCAATGAGGTCACACAAAAAGATTGCAAATGGCAGATCTGCACCTGTGCGTCTGCCTTTATTCTGCGTATGCACTGGATTTGGGAATTCATGCCTGCCGTTATCGAGCATTAATATTATCTCCCAATAACATCAAGTTCAATTTTTGCACATGGATTAAGGCACTGAACTGCTTTTCTGGGAATTTTACTTTGTCTAATCTGATGCTTTTCTTGAATCTTTCTTGATTTTTTTCTGACAATGTCACACAGCTTCCTCTTTAGAGTCTTTGTGGACTGATAATACAGTCTAAGACTTACACATTTAATATCAGTAAGAAAATAATCGATTTGGTGTGACATCAAAATTTGCACAAATTCCCACACAGATTCAAGGATGAAAAAGGACAAGATTCCTATAGTCACAGGTCAAAGTCCAAGGTTTATGAGCTTTGTGGCCATCCTGTCTGTGTTAATTCATTATCTTAAGTAAACTTTCAGGGATCCCTGTCAAACTGCTGTGATGGACCCTGCAACAGTGTTTGTGTTAACTTGTGTTATGTGCTTTTCTTCCTTATTCTGAAGTCTTATGAAGTTGCCTCATACCCTGTTCATTCTGGACCAGCCAAGGATATTAAAAATAGCCTCCTGAAACACTCCCTCTCTCTTTGACTGATCAACACCTTAATCGTTTAGTTTATTTTCTTAGATTTTGGTTAAAACACTTTCTACACAAACACACAACACAGAGATCACACACAGATCCATACTGATACAACAAACCAACATATTTGTTGTTTATTTACTTCACTTTTGTAATAAATATTTGTTGTTTACCTTGGTTATATTTTGACTTCAACCATCAGTCAGCTTGTGATAAATTCAGGTCTTGTCCCGGATTCATACCCTGGACTAATTTTGCAGTGCAGCTGGGTCTGCTTGATTCACTGTCTGTACTCAGTCCAATCCATCTTGCTAAGCTCCAAGTCAAAATGATTGAGCTCTGGAAGCTCTGGAAGGTAATAAGCGAGAGCTTCAAGCATGACAATAGCAGAAAGTGACTGCTTGTACAGAGATTAGCATTGATGCTCATACCTTCAATAAGAGTTTTATCAGATCTGGATCACATTTCTTTATTAATGAATAACGAAACAGCATCGAAAGCATTTCTCTATGGTAACAATGTTTTTGCTCCAAAATGTTTGGCTAGAAGATTTTTTTCTGCAAAGTGGCTCATTTTTTAATTTACACAGTAGTGTCTGCCGAATACAACATCTGATTGGCCTTTTGTGAATGTGATTGATGGTCATCCAATCACCGGCCAGATATGCTTTTAAAATATTTTCTATGGGCTGTTGCCCAGATGGCATGTCAGGTTACCCTGGGACCTCCTTTGTCAGAACCTTCTTTGGGGTTGTGGCACAAGGCACATTTTCAATGTGTCTAAGAAATAAGATGACTACATACATTGTAGTCATGGTTCATCTGAGGTATGTTTGAGGGATTTCCATCTAACTCTGCAAATCCGTCCTCTGTGACTGAGTGACAAACTGATAACACTTAAGGACTACAAAGTCAAAGTCATCAGGACTCATGTTAATGTTTTGCCTGTAACACCAACACAAAAACCACCCTTGTACTTCTTGATCCATCAGTGTACTGTACTGTACTTTCAGTGTTTGGTACTTGAAATCCTTGAAGAGGCATAAAACAACCATATGGTATTCCCAGGCACAGTTCAACAGAAAAATGTTTGAGGTGCAAATATTTAAGTCTGTTACAAAATAAAAAAACAGCTTTTCATCTCTAAGGATAAACTCCACAGCCTCTCTGACATATTTGATATATTAAAATGTAGTATTTTTGTTGTTTTATAAATAAATTGTATTCTTTAGCGTAAATCCACGGCTGTCGTGATAAATACTCGTCATTACAGCTGTGATGACCTTAATCCTAGTTTAACCGCAGAGACCCTCGGTCACTGCTGTGAAGCACAATGAGCAGTGTGACGTCTGATAGCAGATGAATAAGTCTGATGGCTCTTCTTAGGCTCTGATGTGCAATTAGATAACAGGTTACCAAAGGAAATTCCGGACATCACCACCAACGTAAAGCCCTTTTTCTGTTCTGTGATACAGACGGTGGAAGCAGTTCACAGTGTTGAGTTGATGCACTAAGCAGCTTTTTATGACTCTATTAAAGGAAAACGTGTGACTAATATGCAGAAACTGTAATGCACCCATAAGTGGAATTTTTGGCAAGGTTGGTGGGGACACAACTGTGAAGCAGCAGATCATTTTTGTTAGCATTTCAAAAATTGGGATTATTTTCTTCTGATAAATTATTGCAATTTCATTAAAAGAAGGACGAACAAAAAGCAGACGTATTTCAGCACAAAATCTTAGTTTATCATCTACAGTAGAAGTTAAAAACATGGTATTTTTCTTAACAATTAATTCTGTTTTTTTATCTGAGTCATTTTCAGTCTTTAAAAATGTCAGGGTCCTTCTACAATCCACACTAAAAAAGAACAGCAAGAAATCAGAAATACAACAAGAAAAAGCCTGGCATGCTAAATGTAAAGATAATCACACAAATGAACAGAGTACGAAAACAAACTGTCACTTAATAGAAAAATATGTCTCTTAAAACTGTCAGCATGTGTATCTGGCTGTTTGAAGACCACATTTTCTTGTCATTCACATCTCTGTTTTTCATGTCAACCCCCAAATAGTAAAACAAACTTGAGTAACTGTGTTGTTTGTTGATTGTGTCTCTTACCTTCCGTTTTGCCCTCAGCTGGCTATGATAGTTATCAGATGAGTCTCCTGGGATCTCCCCTCCCCACAGGGTCACACCCACGATGGTGTAGGTGATGCCCATCACCACGAGAGGCAGCACGTAGACTAGAACAATCACTATGATATGATACCTGCAGAAGAGGAAACCCACATAACACAACTGAAATGTAAATGACAGGTTGTGTTAAGATAAGAACTACGACACATCTTGAATTGATAAATAAATGCATATATAGTCATATATATGATGATGAAGCTTAATAGTATGGGCCATTGAAATATATATACAGTATATTTATTTATGTTGTCTCACATGAAGGAGTCATCAGCCATGCGTGGCCAGGCCACATAGCAGAGGGTCCTACGGGGCAAAGTTCGGATGGTTGAGAAGTAGCACAGAGGGAATGCAAGAACCACGGCCAGACTCCAGATACACACGATGACTCCTGTGGTGGCCTTCGCTGACAGACGAGGCTTCAGAGGATGGATGATGGCCATATACCTGCACAGCAGAGGTCACACTTAACCCATGGAGGACAAAGCACACAACCCCAGAATATAAGTAACAGCACATCCTCCTGGTTAAATATTACTCTGATAAAAGTGAAAGTTTCTCACTCAAATAAAAACTTGAGTTAAAAGACTGGGTTTTTGCTTGGAGGAATAAATACTTGAGTCTTTAAAGACATTTTTACAACAAATCTAACTGTTGAATTCTCACAATTCATACTCTTAACATCATTCTGCTAAATGTTTGTTTATAAGACACCATTTACATTTCCAAGTCCCACAATTCTGAGTTACAGATCTGCAGTGCCCAATATGACTTGAACAGCCAAAGGTAGTGGATGACATGAAAAATTTTGCAATTTAACAAACATTTCAGGTGGTGCAAGGTCCTTTTAAAGACACAGGGGCTCTGAGTCAACAGTATGAAGAAGACCTACTGCGCTGCCTTGATCAGAAAAATCTTTATGCTTAGTATAACTGTATTATAGCATTAGTCTTATTTTTCTAATAGCCATACCTAATATGCTTAAGGTTGAACACAAGTGTTCAGGTGGAGAATAGTTGTCCATCTTGGCTGCATCCATCACAACCACTGCTGAACTAAAACTGGAGAGTGTCTAATGGGTGTCTTACCTTCTGTACAGCCATGGAGTTACATGTTTTAAATTAGGTAATTAACATTTAGACAAACCTCACAAACTCAAATGATTGTGTTCAAATATTAAAAAAAGACAAGAAAATTCATCAGCTGATTTCAGGTAATGAGACAGAAGAACACGTAGACCTACACACACATTCTTGTGCAAAGGCTTTAAGAAGTATTCACTAAGTGTGTTATCATTGTTTTGAGAGAGAAACTAAGTTTTGACACCCTAAAAACTGACAAACCCCCCTGGGACCCTGTGGCACCACTAATGGTAGGGGTCTGGACCCTAGAGAACCAAGAATTTAGATGACGGGAATTTGGACTGTTTAGCTTAGAGAAAGTGGTGCAGTGTAGAGATACAGTACAACAAGTCCTGCAACAAAAACACTGTGTAAAAGAACAATGATATAAGCAGTGAAATATGGTTCCACAATGAGTAAACTGGTAGTAGGAAAACATTTTTACTCTGAAAGACATTAGTTGTTTGGTATAAGGATTACAGTCTATATGTCAGTTTATTTAGGACAGGAATTATAATTTTCATAAAGGCCTAAATGCATTCATAAGATGCAGAATAATTAACTTTATACATTAAAGCAAATAAGAGTATAGGATTTTGAATGTAGTGTTAGGCTTAGGTGTTAAATTCTTGCCTCTATTATTTTAATATTTGACTAGAGCCTGAGTAAGGCTAATCAAGGTATATTTAGACATTTTTATGACTGTCTTTAATCAAAAACCAATTCCGGCCTAGTATCAAGAATAACTCCCTCAATGAATCAGTATCTATTTTCAGTTCCTTCCACTTTGTTCTACACGCCCTACAAATCAAAATTATCACACTGTCCGGCAGAAATGATAAAGAAGTCAAAAACACCGGAAGACAGGAGGCAGATGTGTTCAAATTGTGGCTAAATTCTCAACAAAAAGATGTATCCTGCATGACTGTCAGTCAGTGCAAACACCAACATCTTGCAGAAGCACTAATCTATGCAGCACAGCACTTAATGTTCGTGTTTAAAATCGTTACCTCTGCAAACCAATTTAGACCAACTTTTGCCCATACACAAATAAGAGAATCATTAAAGAATATCACAATATGCACAATCATTGATGGCATTGGGATGAATGAAATCTTGTAAATGCTCATCCCTGGTCTTTCATGAGCTTTCATGACATTGATCTAAAGGGAAAGCTCAACATGTGGTATAGTTTTGCAATTATGAATAGCAATGATGAAGCATTTTATTAGAATATTTTCAAAAAAAATACTATCTGCTGCAGATGTGTTCAATGGTAATGTTAGGATATACCGTTTTTTAATAAAACTGACTACATTTATAAACAAGTACATACATCTTTAGCTCTTTATAACCTTTTATGATCCATCATACCCCAGTTCCCCCTACACTGTCTCATAAGAATGTGCAACCTGATCAATTCATAGAAAGTACTAGTAATCGGTTTTGTTCTTTCTGTTAACGTGGGCCAATAGATCTGACATTTTCAGCTAACATCACAGTGGATCTTAAGTTGAAAATTGTTGGTAACCACTCAAAAGCCGAGCATCACTAAAGGTATAATACCCCAGTCTCCCCTAATCTGCAGTTTTTCCTCTTACCTGTCTATAGCTATCGCAGTCATGCAGTAGATGCTGGCAAACACCGCTGTGACCGGAAAGAAGTTGTGAAACCTGCAGTAGACCTCTCCAAAGTACCACTCTCCGTGCGCAGCGTAGATGAAGTTGACGAGCGTGTTGAACGCGGCCATGGACGCGTCGGAGAAAGCCAAGTTGAGCAGGAAATAGTTTGTGACCGTCCTCATCCGCTTGTGCGCCAAAATGATCCAAATTACTATCAAGTTCCCGAAAACCGCCACAGCGAGAACAGTGCTGTACAGGACAGACCAGAGCGCGATGCGCCACGCAGGCTGCACGAACTGGTTGGTATGGTTGCTGCTGGTGGTGGTGTTTGTGGTTTGATTCCGGTCAGAGGCCATTCCTCAGGTGTACCCACACTGGACTGCTCCTGATGGCATGAGACACAAATCAATCTGACTGCACCATCATAGGACACGCGCAGGGAGCTTGCATGTGACCAATGAGAGAGAGAGAGAGAGAGAGAGAGAAAGAGAGAAGAGGGAGGGGGTGGTCCTGATGCTGCAAGGCTCTGACTTTGACCAGATGACAACAAGCTAAAGAATAGAGATCAGGTGCACGAGTGGACCAGCTGTGACCCGCTTTAGAATTTATGTGTTCAATGCAATTGTGCCATTTGGATATACAACGATCAATTAGGCCTACATTATATTTTTGTCCACACAAATAGATTTAATGTTTTAAAAAGCACAAACCCACAATCCAATGAATTTGGGGCTGTGTAACACGTAAGTAAAACTACAATGATTTGCAAATCCTTTTCAGCCAATATAACCAGGACATTACAAAAAAGATATTTCAGTTCTCAAACGCATCAACTTGTTTGTTTTTTTAAATATATACTCACTTGAATTTGATGGCTGCAACATGTTTAAAAAAAGGTCAGATGGGGCACAAAAGTACAGAAAAGATGAGGAAGCCAAAAAAAGGAACATTTCACAGGTGAACAGGTTAATGGAAACAGGTGAGTGTTGTGATTTGGTATAAAGGAGCATCACTGAAAGGCTCAGTTCAGAAGCATGGATGAAGCGAAGTCCAACTGCTGAACAAATAGTCCAACTGTTTTATGTTTCCCATTGTACAACTTCAAGGAATTCATGAATATCCTCATCTACAGACCATAATGTCATAAGAACACTTTGGAAAACCATTGTTAGTTCACAAAATTGTCGATAAATTAACAAGTGCAGCTTAAAACTCTACCATGCAAAGCAAAAGCCATATTTCATCACCTAGAAACACAGCTGGTTCCTCCATGCCGAGCTCATCTAAGATGGAATGGTGCAAAGAGGAAAAGTGTGCTGTGGTCTTAAGAGTCCACATTACAAAATTTGTTTGTGGAAATCATGGACACTGTGATAGATAGATAGATAGATAGATAGATAGATAGATAGATAGATAGATAGATAGATAGATAGATAGATAGATAGATAGATAGATTTTTAGACTTATCAATTTGTTTCTGAGACTTGACACCTAACAGTCTGTCAACATAACTAAACAGAAAAAAAAGCTTCATGGATATTGGGTTAAATGCAATGGTGATGGTTATACAAATATTAAATGGTGAAGTGTTCTGCTCTGCTGGTGACCCGACAGTCTTCCTGATCCTGTCTACCCATACTTGAATGTTCTTGGACGGGTTGAACTTTAAAGAAAAATTACATTGCTCTGTACTTGTTACATGTGCAATGACAAAGTCTGATTGATTGATCTTACTGATTAAGACGGTCAGAGAGGCATAGATGGATTAACTTCCCATTGACATGCGTTGAGATTTGTTTAAATATTACCACAGAAGAAACCAGACAGCACTTGGAGAGCATAGGTCTCTCACAAGGCAGCTAACACATTGCTTTTATACCTAAAATATTATACAAATATAAAATATAAAGTTTGATTTGATGTGATATACAATAGTTCCATGACAAAATAACTCTGACAATATGATTCCTTCACCCCAAAAACCTGCCCTTAGAACTCAGACTCATGTTTATACTACATCATAATTAGTTTGACAATATTGAGTGGAAACTATCATTCACTAAAGGTAGTTATATGGATTGCCACCAATATTTAATCATTATTAAATTGGGCCATTACTGATGTCTTTCAAAAAATTTCAGCAAAATCAGTCAGGTAGTTTTTGTACAGTCTTGCTAGTAAAAAAACAAATGCTTTGGCAAAGGTAAAAAAAATAAGTTTATCACTGGATTATCTACAAAAAAAACAGCCAACATAATCCCTCTGCTCTGTGCTCAGCATCACTTATTTGATACGGATGCCATTGGTGGTGTTATACCAACTGAGGTCACTAAAGGCATCTGCCTTCATAGAGAAGATACCCAATTAGTGCCTTGGCGCCTGCTGTGCACTGCTGCCAATTAGCTTTACTGGGCCTGCTATGATTGTTTTTAGAAGCTGTATTGTACAATGTGCTGTTACCTGTCATTACATGACTTGTCAAGAGTGACCTCCCTCATGAAATCAAATCTTCTGAACAGATAAAAAAAGACAGATTTATGAATCAGTCTATATTAGGTATGACAAAACACCACAAACACCAAGAATGTTAAAAGTCTGTTCCCTCTCAGCAAGACCTCAGTACCCAGAAGCCACCTATTCTGGGCCACTCCCTGCCTCAAATGTCACGGTTTAAACCTCATATAAACGCACCCTGTCCCTCATACAGAAAAGGTCACATATTAAGATACACGTTCATATTATCATTAGCTGCATAATAAAATCCTCTTTCCCTTGTAAATAATTCAGAATTGAGTTAATCACATGGGCAGCATCAGCGGGGGGAGATGTGAGTATATCTTTGCCTGATCATGTTTGATTAGTTTACAGCAGATAATCAGAGTCAGAGACAATCAGCTCATACAGATATGTGACAACATTTTATGTCTTTGACAAAATCAGCTAAAGTGTCAACAGCCATTAATGGAATGGACTGAGGGGTTCAAGAGTTCACAACAAATTGAGAATAATTAAAATACTGGTGTTGGTAAAACAAAAATCAGAGTTCAGAGTTAATTTTATTCCATTAGAGTCAAATCCCTCAAAATGCACTCTCAAAAAAAGTTACATTTTTCTAATCTCAGAATATTGACTTTGCATCTTATAGCTCTGGATTTTAATGAATTTTCTCTTGGTTATTTGGGGTTTTTACCTCACAAAACTTTTTGTCTCGTGATTATGGTCCAGTTCTTCATATTTTATTTATGAAAAAGAAACACATTTTAAAGAAAGATATCTAATTATTGTTTAAAAGTTATCATAAACATATCCAAAGATGCCATAGATTTGGTATATTTGAGAGCTTTTCCGCCAACTATTGCAGCTAAATCAAGGGTCCATTTGTGGGGGCCTGCATTTGCCACCTTTACGCTGCCAGCTATGAGCAAACTGGGCCAACTTCCTCAAAATAAAACAAAAAAATGTGATTTCTATTTACTTAAGTGTTCATGTCTATGGCTGTGTGACACTAAGAGAAAGGTCAAGCAGACGTCATCCCTGGTGGCACGACTGAATCCAGTTACAGCTCGATAGATTTCACCAAACTAAAATAACCTGAAATGAAATGAAAAGAAATCCATTGGATTAAATGAAGCAATAGAGAAGAGATGACAGTGACACGGAGTGAACAAGCGAAAGGAAGCAGCTTACAATGAAGTGACTGATCCTGCAGGATTACACGACTTAATAGAGCTTAGGGTGTCCCTTTAGAAAGAGAGAGAGAGAGAGAGACTGAAGAGGGCAGAAGGGTTACACAGAGGGAAAAGAAACCAGCGATGTGAGGTAATCAATATTTTTATGTGTGGTAGATTGGTGTAGATAAAGTTCAGTACCCTTTGTTTTTGTCACATTAAGATACTGTTAAACACTTAATTTTAACAAATTAAACTTCCACTTAATTTGTTTAATTTGTTATGCAATTCTTGCGCAGCAGCTGGATCTGCACGATTCAGTGTTTGTGATCAGACAAATTAACACAACACAAAAACATATTGGTGCCCTGAGAGGGATTTAATTTGTGGATGCCTGTAAATCAGTTTTGATATCATTTGCATCAGTCTTAAGCAAAGCTGCCCATAAAGGGGATAAAAGGGGTACATATTCTGGGGCCTTGTCTTATATGGAGGCCCTTAAAGGTTAAAAAGGGCTCCATCATAAATTTAAGCAATATCCAAACTTAACTTTTAACAAACTCAAATTCCAATGAAGCTGTGACCGTGTGTAAAACAAATATAAAAACTAAAAAAAGGGACCTGCTACTCCTTTTTTACCTTTTCTCATTTGAATGTGAACCTGTCATTTCAGTGGGTGCATTAAATGAATTTAGTCTTAGATTTTCATTAAAGATCCTGCTAATTTCACCCTCTCCTGAACTAGTTAGCTGGACTGAATATAGACTCCAGTGTACATGTCCAGAGCCTTTGACATAAAATAGAACCTTGGGCATAGTCAGATGCTTACTGAGATGTAAATTCAGTTTGTAATGTTCATTCCCAAGCTCAACTTAAACTTGTTTTTTGCTGCCACTTCTATGGGACACATCTCAGCAGTTGTCAGCAAGTCTCATGAGTAAAAACATCAGGTATACACTTTTCTTACTTATGTTGCTGCTGTTATATTTGTGAGCCTTCCCCACAGCTACACTCTGTCCCACAGGGCACTCAGAGCGGCTCCTGCTGGTTTGTTGGAAAACAACAACTTCCTGTAAGATCACCAAATGTCAAACGACTTGAAATTTGATCTTAGGACCTTAAAGAGGAGGGCTCTGGAAAAGAAACCAGACACAAGGAAGTAGGGAGGCTGGCTGCACATGAAAACATCCTGCTTGTGTGTGCTGGTATGGCTTGATATAGCTTGAGTTTGCATTCACTTCTGTCAGTGCACGTGAATGGTTAACAGCTGGAGGTACGCCTGAGCACTTGTGGCTACAAGTTGTGAAACACTGTTTCAGTTCTGCCCTCACACCACTTTCTGTGGGTTCAAAGGTTGCTGGAGCTCAGAGAGAGCAGAGCAAGCAGAGAGTCAGAGAGGTAAGACATGCAGCTGTGAACAAGTTTCTCTTTACAGATTCTGTTTTTTTAATGTTGGTTTTTGTGTTGTTGATCATATAACTTCATCAGAACAGAAAAGCTGCAGTGTGACTCACAATCAGCTGGTTGTTAAAAAATGGATAGCTTGTTCTCTCATTCATTTGTATTTTTATTCTTCTTACCAAACCTACTAATGCTGGCTTTCAGAAAGACTCACTTTTAAGAAGTATTTGTCCAGCCCTTTTGCAGGTGATCCACAGAGGTGTTTCCCTATTTGAAGACCTCTTTGGCTTTTTTTTTGGATGTAGTTTACTGTCTCCCTCTACAAGAGTACAGTAACATCAGTGCCTAGTTTTAAAAAACGTTGCAGTAATTAACTGTTTTTAAGCCACCATTTAGCAATTTTAGGCAGTTGATATGACATTTTAAGTGTAGTACACCATCATTATTAAATTTACACTGTTGGGAGTTTTAAAAGTTTAAATCAAATGTATGCTGGCAATTCTGTAAAATAAAGCAATGGAAAATAACTAAAGAAAATGGACTTTATAAACAACTGAAAAAACTCTGAGTGATATCAGT
Organism: Scarus forsteni; assembly: GCA_036419115.1. Classification (NCBI taxonomy): domain Eukaryota; kingdom Metazoa; phylum Chordata; class Actinopteri; order Labriformes; family Labridae; genus Scarus; species Scarus forsteni. The sequence continues at coordinate 20,550,075 of JAZDUH010000098.1, read as the reverse complement.
TATTTGGTTACTGGTATTGTCTTTTGAATCCTGTACGCTGTGTTTGCAATATTGTAGTGTAAATGCAACTCTGATTTGCTTTAATCAGATTTCATGGCTGAGCTGCAGTCACACCACAAGCCTTAATGCTCAGATTTTTTTTCAGGTCCAGCTTTTGTGGCCATTAACTTTACATTTGAATTGTTGCCTGTATCAGTCCCCATAATAAACTGGTGCCAGCCCAAAATGACTGAAATGCAGAACATGAAACCAACCTGCATTATATCCCATGTATCGACTAGATTGCTTAATCATTGGTTCCCAAGGTATTTTCATTATTTATTCTGTAATATTTTTTATCCCAGGTTCTCCTGGTCTTATTTTGTGTTGCTGCAATCTTGCATTGCCTGGTATTCTCTGATGTTGTATGTTGGATCTCCTGTGTGTTTTGTTTGAGTCGTCATCATTGCTTTGGTATCACTGTTTGGAGTTTTTAGGGTCCTCAGCTTGTTTCCTTTGTGCTTGAGTTCTTGCGAAGTTATTATTTATTTTTATTTATATTATATCGCAAAGCTCAGTGATTGGATCCTGAGAGGAGAGAGAAAGACAAACACTTTTGGTTTCACATGATCATTTTTAACAACATATCTAATAATAATTTATATTGTGAACTTAAGTATAATCATGTGCACTGAATACCCAATATAGCCCTAAATCCTGGGGATGCTTTATAGGTAAATCACATGTAAGATTCAATGTAATGATTGCCTTCAGTGACATTTTATTGAAAACATCAAGTATGACTTATAAAGCCTGCATCACTCCTTAAAGTAAATAAGCATGAAGATTAACATAACATAACATTAGTCAGACATTCTAAATATAAATGAAACATTCATTTATGTATTCATTTTGTGATCAGATTTAGTGTACACTTAAGATTCTCTAAAAATGTGTGCATCTACATTGTGAGTTAGTTTTTTGTCAGTACACTTTTTGGCCTTTGTTTGAGTGAAGAGACAGTGGATTTGCTTTAAAAGAGGAGCAAAAGTTGAAGAAGACATTCAGTAAATGGGCCTCACATCACAATCAATCCCGGACCACCCAATTGAGAGTAGAGCCTCAGTAAATTGAATGTGCATGGTTGTAACCAACCCGCAAAAGAGAAAGCCCTAACAGCTAATTTTGAGGAATCAGATTCTACTTGATTATTTACTTTGCCTGGAAATGGTTTAATTTGAGTCCAATGAAAATATCAGATTCATTTCACTTTTACCTGAGCCTCAAACACAGTTGTAGGCTTTTAACTGAGTTTAAGGGTTACAGAGCTGTCAGAGTTTTAGTAAATGTTTCTGAGTCAGTCACTTATTAAACTAAGTTACTCACCAATGTGTCACTGAGCACTTGTGCTTGTATCAAGTCATGTTTGTGATCACAGACTGGACCTGACTTCACCTCCCTGTCACAGCTGCCTCTTGGAACAACATGTTCACATTTTTTACTGGTTTGGTCAGCTGTGATAAGTCTTAACCTTAACTTCATCATGGATTCGTTTATAGAGGATCCAACTGGTGAATGAATGTAAGAAAACACTTCTCTGATGCATCTTTCCACTTGCAGATGGAGCATGCCACAGTCCCACCACTGTCCCGTGTTGCCATTTGTGGTGGCACCCATGGAAATGAAATGACTGGGGTGTATATGATAAGAGAGATGCAGAAACAGAAAGCAGAACAAAAAGGATCAATTTCTATACAGACCGTCCTGACAAACCCACGAGCTGTGGATGCCTGTAGAAGATACATAGACGCAGATCTCAATCGCTGTTTCACAGATGCCCTGTTGAGGTAAGACGACTTGTTGATGTGTACAATATAATACATATGAAAACAAGTACAAGAATATTTGTCCAAAAAACTCAACCTTCCTACTTCTAACTTCCAGCACCCCTATAACAGACTCTACACCCTATGAGCTAAGCCGAGCTTTGGAGCTGAGCGCTCTGCTTGGGCCTAAAGGAAGTGAGAATGCTGTGGATCTGCTCTGTGACCTCCACAACACCACCTCCAACATGGGCCTGTGCCTCATCTTCTACTCTGTAGACTGGCTGACTCTGCACATTTACAAATATCTACAGGTTAGTGGTTCCTCAAGTGATCAGAAAAAAATACTTAAGAGAAACAGTCTGACTTCATGACTGATCTTCTCTAACCTTGCAGTGCAGGTGTATCAGCCTCATTCAATGTCTGTAATCAGGCAGATCCATCTTGCTAAGCTTCAGTCAACGATGATTGTGAGCAGTCAAAAGCCTCCTTTGGAGCTGGAAGAGGGAGGAGCTACGGGCAAGACAACAGCAGGAAGTAGGGATGGGCATTTTATCCGATGCGCAATCATTGCATCGTTGCGAGGGTCTATGGTAGATTGCATCGGTTGGAGTGGTGTGCATCGGATTAGAAACTGGGCTGAAACCACAATGCATCGCATCGTAAAAGCTTTGCATCGGTAAAATCCGATGTCATGTTATTATATATATATATTTTTTTAATTTAAAATTATTATTTTCAGTGTGCTGAAAGTGCTGTTTTTTCAAACTGCTGTTTATATGTTTAGTCTAAATTGTTAATGACAGCTTTGAAGGCTGAGCTCCACTACTGTTAGGCCTATGTCCCTGTTTGTGAAATAGGCCTACTTTTTTATGTTGACAAACACACCTCCTGACTGCTTAAGTAGCCTACTGTAAGTGGTCTGAAGTGGTCTTGAAGGAACAATAAAGTTGAGCTGAATTTGCACAGATTTGCATCGTTATTGCATCGTGATTGCATCCTGATTGCATCCTGAGTGCATCGTGGTAGGAAGATAAATCGTATCATCCTGAATTGGTAGATGCTTCATGTGAATGGTTAGTGTATCGTACCGTAGCCTACATATCGAGATGCATATCGTATCGTCCTGGGGATGGAGATTTCCATCCCTAGCAGGAAGTGACTGCTCATTCAGAGATTAGCATAGATGCTAACAGCTGCAGCAGCAGTTTTATCAGATCTGGACCGGATCTTCTTTATTAAATGAAAAACAAACGTCAACACCACAAACTTCTTTATAGAAACGATATTTTAGTTCTGCTTCTGACATTTTTTCCCAAGTTTGTTTTATGGAGTGTCTCGTTTTGTCCTTTACACCACACAGTGGCACCCACCAACTATACTATCTAATTGGCAGGCTGGTGTGTTGATTAACATATGTTCATTTATGTCTTGTCGGTTTGTAAAAGTTTAAAAAGTGAGTCTTATAACAAGAATGCTACACCTGACACAAAATGGAGTCAAAACAAGATCCACACAAGCACACACATGTACCAAAGTTTGGTGTACTCTGAGAATGGAACCAAAGTTACAGCTAGAGAGAAGAGATTAAGCATAATTAGGGGAAAGGATGTAAAAATATACAGCACAAATTGAACTGTAAGTAGGCAATACCAAGAGGGCATCATGTTTTCTGATTGTTAGCCAGTCTGTCTATGGTCTAGGCCAGTAATCATCAGCTAGCTGCCAAGGTGCAATGCCAGGCCCCAAAATATTTGGGATTGGAACATTTTTATCAGGAAGGGCTTCTTGTTTGATCTTTTTACAGAAATCCACATATCAGCCATTTTTAGCTGATATTTAACTAGGACAACAGGTTTATTTGAGTCAAACCCAAGTCAAAGGACATAATCTAACTTCTAAAGGCTAAGAAATTGATATATTTTGGAAAAAAACAAAATATTAGACTAATAATATGTGAATTAGACAAAAAATACATTTTTTAATTCATTTTTAAAAAGAGCCCGTAGTAAATATGAAGAGAAAATGGCCATTGTGTAGTTAAAGTTGATGACCCCTGGTCTGGGACATCTTTGTGAATGGTAAATATAAAGACTGCTTTGAAGGATTTTCTCCAACTTTTGCACAAATATTCACTCTGGCTAAAGATTGGAGGACATATATTTGAAGGTCATAGGTCAAGGCTGAGGTCAATCAGACTTGTGTCCATCCCCTGCCTGTGAAGAGCCGAGTCTCTGAGGACGTTTTGTCACACTGTGCCTTAAATGTCCACCTCGACCTGTGATTAAAGTCATGATCATTTGGAGGTTATTGGTGGGGTTGCTGGGCCCTTGTGTTCATGCCTGTGTGCAGGAACTCTGAAGAACCCTTTCAGTAGGGATTGAAGACCTGGTTCCACTTGAGAGCAGGTTCTAACTGCTTGTGGGATTCACATAATTCTAGAATTCCCTGAACAGTTCTTTAGTTTCATGTGCATTTCAAAACAATATCACATTCTGTGAAAAGTTGCCAGCATGAACAACTACAAAGGCGTTCAGAGGAAAATCAAACAATCATGGCAAATGGGGACAGACGTATATCAATGTGTGGCCAACAAATCAAAGAGCTCAATGGACATGTCTGTATGTGGCCATGTGATTTTAATCAGAGGTGGCAAAATCAAAAACATGCTTCAACATGTGTTAGTACAGCATGGCATTTAATCTAATATCAGGGGTTCCATGTATTGTTATTAGAACTAGCATTGATTCTATTATTTTTTTAGAGCAATAATGGAAATCACACCTTAGTCATTTTACAATTCTTTAGTTGTTACATAGGTGTGGCACATTGAACAGCTAAATGTATAGCTTTGTAAACCATGAAAATTCAAATAAATTACTATTGAGATTTCTTTAATTCCATAAATGGATGCCACAAGTAGGCATTCATCATAAGCTGAACCATGTTACCTTTTGTTTTCAATACCAGAAACACCAATCAGCTTCACCAGGGTCATTCAAACTACAAAATAAGAGCTGACTGGCAGTCCGACAGCATAAACAAACACTGTATGCTCCACAGTAGTGTGTGGTAGCAGTGATGAACCTCCACTAAAACCACAGCCTTTCTTTTTTACCCACTAATGTATTTTTTACTGTTGCGGAATCATGCACCTCATGGAGGCATATAAAAGCCAGACAGGTGTTATTTAATCATAATCCTTTAACTGACCTTCAATTGCTTTAGCTTTTGTAACTGTATTAGCAAATATCTAGCCGCTTGTTTTTATTTCTTGAGTGCTGACATGCGCAGGGGCACAGACCAGTATTTTCCAGGCCACTGTTGCTGCTTTCCTGAGTAAATACATATGTTTTAGTTAAGCGGACTAAATAAAAACATGTAGAGCTGTAAGTATTTGCTAATTTGCTTTTCAGAGCAGGATTACCTCAGCCCCTGTGACAGCACTCCAGCTGGACATACCAAAGACCGAGGCTTATTCCCTGGAGTCAGTGGGCAAACGTGGCTTTGGTGGGTGCTCACTTTGTCTACTACAGCACAAAGGTAGAACTTGAACTCTGAACAACTCTTAGTATCAAAATTATTTGTTTCCTGTGTTCTCTGCAGCATTCGAGATTGGACCTCAACCCAATGGAGTGGTCAGAGCTGATGTTTTTAACATTGCGAAAGAGGCAGTGGACCTGACATTAGAGTGGCTACAGAGATTTAATTCAGGTGAGAAACAATGACAAGCAGGGTCTGAAAATTAAGTTTTCTATTAAAAAATGTATAATGATTTAATTTATCATTATATTCCACAGATTGGAATATTTGATGAGCTAAGAAAATATGTGGTATTGTTCAGGAACAAATATTGACCCCCATGTAATGGCTCCCTGAATTTAGCGGTGAACTGAAAATTTAACAGCATTCGGTGCTTGGCATCTATTAATTTTAGAGCCTGATTGACGAGCTGTGTGGTGATATCAACCAGCTTTCTGCTGTCCAGTGTTGAGGCTGCTGTGTGTTTAGCCACTTCCCTTAGTACTGGAAAGTTACAATTTATACGCCCACAGAAGGGTACCTAACAAATGGCATGGTTTCAATCTGTTATTTGAGTACCTTGTCCTTTGAACCAAAATGCTTATGACTATGTATGTGCTAGACAAAAAAAAGAAAAGTACTTACATCTTTGTTGTTGACAGGTGAAACTTTCCCAGGGGGGGAAGTTGAAGCATACACTCCAGTGAAGACCATAGACTACCCAAGGGATCCAACAACTAATGAGATAACTGCTGCCATACATCCACAGCTGCAGGTACAAACAGGAGCATCTACAAATGAGACATGCATACGTCAGTCTTCCTTTAAAGCTACCACTGTTCAACCAATATAAATATACAAGATGTGGTTTAAAAAGATTAAAAGGTGGAGCTCTTGGGGATGAAATGGAAAAACTACCGCACAAATCTGCAGCTTAATTCAGTAATTATCATCTACTCTATTCAAGATTAGTAAAGCCCAGGTAATGTTTAGTTATCGTCTCTAAAGCTCTTTGACCTCCTCCAAGGAAAATTTTAGGATAGATCAGAAAAAGGGCCAAGGGTCAATCTTTTTTTTTTCTGGTGGCTATCTGGATCTGAATCTGCATCAAGGAATTTTTGTTCAAGGATTTGTTTCTATTGCAAGATGGGGCAGTTTTCCACTTTTTTAAATAATAAATCCAGATAGTTCTCTTTAGATTTTGATGTCAATCTTTTCTTGTTAATCCATTAAGTATTTTAGGGATTTGATGAAAGTGTGAGATAGGGCTAACTTGGCCTGCAGATGAACCATTCAATGAATGTCATTAGTCCATCTGAGAAAGAACACTTAGAAAGTGTTTGGGAAGGGGCAAAGCCTTTTAAATAGCATATCCAGCAGCTAACTGGACAATTGTTTCATCAATCACTTTCATCATTGGCCAACTGGGTAATGTAGGAGGGGGGAACTACTGAGGCCGTGAAAAGGACAGAGTGCAAGCCGGTTCATTAAACAAACTCTCTGCAAAATGTGCCAGAAGTAGGCAAAAATGCAGTTCAGATCTGATGAAACTTCTACTGAAGCTGTTAGCATCTATGCTAATCTCTGTCTCATTAATCACTTCCTGCTGATGTCTCACTCAGAGCTCCCACCTCTTCCTGCTGACTTGGCTTTGTTGCTTTAGGTCGCTAACAATTATTGTAGATTGGAGCTTTGCTAGACAGATCTGCCCCCTTGGGGACATTGAATCAGGCTGATTCATCCACACGGCAAAATTAGGATCGGGCAGCCTTTCACATTTTTGACAGTAACTTTCCCGACAATGTTGGAAAAGCCTTGGCAGGGTACTCTTGGAGAAACTTCTAGTTCCAGGTACATTTTTACAGTTTTTGTCCAAACACAGCAAACAGCAGTTTGACTGCAAAAATATGATTTAATAATGATTTAAATATATTATAGACGAACATACCATCTACCAATATAGTCCTTTAACTGAGTTATTGACGATATAATCAACACTGCTTTAGACATTGGGTATTTACTCTTTGCTAATACATTAAAGTATTATTAATGAGTGACATAAAACAATCAATAATGCCTTTAAAAGTTGACCAGCATTCCCCTGTGCTTTACTTATGCTTGATCGTGCAGTTATTAAAAAGTGTTCCTTAAATGGTTGGAACATCATTTAACAAACATGTCTTTGGCACTTGCTTTTTAACTTCTGGCAAAAGGGGTTTGCAAATTGCTCTTTCACAAATGTCAAACTACTCTGACATGCACATACGGTTCATAACACATCCTGATTTTCTTGCGTGACTGTGGCATAAAAATGTACCTGCCTTTACAATCCTCCCTGTTTGACGATGACTCACCTGTCTGCACTCTCTGCCTCTTCCAGGACAATGACTTCAAGCTTCTCAAACCAGGAGACCCCACGTTTCTGTCATTTTCAGGGGAAACAGTGAGGTACCAGGGAGAAGCGCTCTATCCTTTCTTTGTAAATGAATGTGCCTACTATGAGAAGAAGATTGCTTTCCAGTTAGCCAAGAAGGTCACTTTTACCTTTCCATCCATAAGTGTGAAGAAAGACTGAGAGCTGAAGACACCAAGAGACCAAAATGTACTGTAGCAGGATTTTAGATTTCAAACAATGAGTGAATGGACACACTGTTTATATGATTGCTGTTCATCATTTTAAATGAGAAAATGAAAAAAAGTTTTAAATGTTATACAGGTGCCAGATGCAAATGTATGATTTCCCCTTCATACTGTAAACAAGCCAATGTGTCTCTCCCTACGAACCTCTCTAAGGCTTTCTGTTTTACCAAAGATGTTTTCATACTTTACATTGCACAGAAGTTGAAGTGATGATTTTGCTGCTTATTTTGAGATCACTTAAGGATTAATATTTTGACTGTGAAATTATTGATTGAATAAATGCTGGATCTTTTCAATTTTTGGTGATTCAAATGCTCCTAATGATGTGTTGTGACCAGAACTTTAAACAGTGCTTTCCTCATACTGAAGGGAATAAATGTAATATAAATTAGATTAAATGGTTTTACGATTAATGGTTTTATGGTTATCAAACCTTAACTGTTGGGGCTGGATTAGTCGTTTATGGCTGGCTACACAATGGTGAAGATTTTTAATCATTTACCAGCCACTTAAGATAAAAAAAAACAAAAAAAAACAAACAAAAAAACATGCCAGACTATAGACACCAGGACAGGACATTTTAATGGACACCTAAAACAACTCACTTGTTCACATGACATGAGGGGGAAACAAATATGGAGGACAATGGACATTGTCGTCTTGCTGTCTTAAGATGATGTTTTGCAGCATAGTAAAGAGTATATGAGTTAAATCCTGGATAAAAAGGGCAGATACTTGTGTTTGCCTTTTTTGTAGAAATATGCAACAGCCAGTCAGTAATGCATACCAACCTGTTTGCTCTCATTAGCTGTTGCAGGTTAGTGGTAGTCCGACCCAGAGTCATAACTACAGATTTACTTGGTATATATGTGACTGAAAAAGCCCTGACTTGAATGTGACAGTAAAGAATGTCTGTAGTGACACCACATACTTTTTGCAGTTGGGCTGGGGGAGAAAGAAGACTCCCTGGGCTTATCTGGGTTTGCATGTTCATCTTGTGCATTTATGGTTTTCTGCAGGTCCTGTTTTTATTCAACAGAGCAGAAACATGCTCACCAGGATAATTGATGACTCTTAACTGACTGTGAATGGTTGTCTGTCCATGAAAAGCCTGTAACTGACAGGCAACCAGTCCAGGGTTTCTCCCTCCTTCAGCCCTGGGACATACTACAGCACTCATGACCCTAAAAGGGATGAGCGTAATGAACAATGGGTGGGTGGTTCCTTTTTTGATTAAATCAACAGTGGATGTATTCACATAGTGAATAAGTTGAATAACTCTTCTGACACAGTAGCCATGAGTTTGTAAGGAAGCAACTGAGTAGCCATTCCTACAAATAGCAAACAAAAAAGACTGACAATATTAGCTTAATACACTTTACATTAAAATGTCAAAGAACAGGCTAATGACTGTCAACCAGAGTTCACCACATACAAACAAGGACATAATCTGAATGGCATGCAAGTCTTGAAACAGCCACAGGTGGGGCTGAGGAGGGTCTTGTGCATCCTGAAAAAGCTACAGTATACTCATCAGTCACATCAGCCAAGTCTTCAATGATGAATAACTCCAAAGCTTAAAAAACACTGCTGAAGAGTCCTAGAAGAATCTACCCCCGAAAAAATTGTGACACACAAAATGGACGGTTTTACAACCACTGGATATATTTTAAGTCCATTTTGGCCAGATGCCATAAAAAGTGAGCGGGAAAAATCAAACACTGGCTTAATATCAATAACACCAGCATGCTAAAATGACCCATTTCAACACCCACAGGTCATACTTGCTGCACCCTCAAAAACTGGGTCAATAATTGTTCAAAATAATTTTCATATGTTCATGTACAAAAACCAGCATAAGAGGAAATCTGTAATGTTTACTTCTCTGGACTGTTAGTATTTACATTTTTCTGACAGAAAGACGAATGTCATGTACACACAGGTCAGCAATTGACAAATTTATTGGTACAGAAACAATTACAGTGTGCTTCATAACACATCCAAATATTTTAAAAGCCAGGGTGTTGACTCACACAACATACATGTAACATTACTTTGTGACATGAAAATATCACATTTTTTGTTGCTACGAATTAGATTCACCACAATCATACAAATGTTCATGTGATGCAGATTTCTTATGACTTACAAAGTAAAATTTTGCAACATCAGTTTATATATTAAACACCAGTTTCCAGTCTCTTTTACTGTAGAATATTTTAGATTAACAAAATAAAACAAATGCATGCAACCCATAAATTGGCTGCTAAACCCAGCAGTTCAGTAAGTGAAGAAATTAAATACCCAGGATCAGAAAAGAACCTTGAAGTGCTGCAGCTAAGCAGTGAAAATCCACTATCGCAAATGTATTATGGCAGTAGTGTCATTTTGGGCTAAAACATTTGATTTCAAATGTTACAAAAATATCACAGTTTTTCTAATTGAGTGGCATCAAATTTATTTTTAACATTCAAATTATATGCAAAATAAATACTAGATCTATGAACACAGGGTTCAATAGAGGCAAGTGGTTACAGATGTAGGAGAGATCATGGGATCACAGACTGAAAACACAAATTACCACAGGTGACAGATCTATCTATCAAAAAGACATGCAAAGCAAAGGCTGGATATTTCCAAATAAGAAAAATCCAAAGTATGTATTCAAAAAGATCATTATGGGGCTTTAAAATATCTCTCATGCACTTTAAGTAAAAGCTACCCTGTCTTAGATTGAAGTGAATATCTGACGTTTTGTGCGGTTAATGTTTTCTTATTGATTTAAGGACAATGTGGTGATGAGCAGCTTTTGAAGCAATGGCAACTGAAATGAAGGCAAACAAAGAATTGCACAGCAACGCACCTTACACAAAAACAACAAATTATTCTTAACATCCAGGCAAAAATACATAAAAACATGCTTTTAAGAGACCCCAGATATGTCTGGGAAGAACAAAAAAGGCGAAATGAGTCAAATCAAAGATATGAAGTCCCTGTGAATGAGCACTTAAGATGATTAGCTGCAAAAAAGTTTGGTCTATTTTTGCTATACCTGACACGTGATAGTATTATCTCTATTGAGATTGTGACTGAGGAAGTGAAAAACTACAACCAGTAGAGTTATACATCCTTTTTGTAGAAATCAGAAACAAGAGTATGTAGAAACTCTTGGGATCAGGATATGATTGAAGGTTGTCTATCTTCAGGCTACCCTGTAAGCTGTCATGCGAGTGTAGTTTTTGCGGTGACTCCTGGCCGCCCACAGGAACAAAGCAGCAGCCATCATCTGCAGGGGGAAGGAGATGAGAGCGAGATAGAGGGACCAGCCAAGTGAGCCCTCCACCCCTTCAGGTGGTGCGGAGAACTGGTGGAGCAAGTCCACGCCGGCAAGAAAACAGCAGACGCTGCCGAGAGTGCACAGACCTGTTGGGCAAAAGAAACAAGTCAAAACATTCTTCGTCAGATCCAGCATGGTGTGTGTGCATGTCTGACTGTAGGCTATATCAAGTGCAGTTTAAGGCAAAATGTTTGTATCCTTGCTGTAAGAATAATAATGCATTTTCTTTAAGGGTGTCTTACATGACACTTAAGTCTGCCTGACAAAAGTACAAATAAAAAAGTGCACGCAAACAGATGTAAAAACAGATATAAAACCAAGCAATACAGAGGGCGTGGGAGAGCCTCAACAGTTGGGTTTTGAGTCTCGTTTTAAAGAGGGGCAAAGAATCAGTGTTGCAGAGGTCAGGGGGGAGCGAGTTCCATAAGTAGGGAGCCGAGCGGCTGAATGCTCGACCCCCCATGATGACAAGGCGAGCAGAGGGGACAGAGTACAACAGAGGAAGAGGATCGGAGGGTACGGGTAGGAACAAAAATGTTAATGAGGTCAGAGAGGTAAGAAGGGCCGAGGCTGTGGATGGCTTTGTAGGTGTGGAGCAGGATTTTGTACTGGCTCACTCGCTAACACTGAGGAAAAATAATGGCAGCAAGACACTCGTAACGCTTTTATGTTGAGCTCAGAGGGTGCAACAGAGGTATAACAGCGGCAGCAGGGATGAGGTGTATGCATTGTGCATGTTTTGTGAAGTTTTATGTTTTTTTTACTTGTCTGTAATTTTGTTCTGCATCGAAAAATGTAAATATATCACGACTGAGGCATCAGCATAATATCTTTAAGTGAAATCAGGCTTGGATCAAAAACTTTCAAATTTCTAAGATTCTGATTGAACAACGTACACAAGTTTTGTTATGGATTTTTGTCTCTAACAACTACATGAATCTATCTGAAAGTTATCCTGAGTGATAACACGGCCATCTATTTATTTTTTGACCTATCTTCATAAGAGTAGTTCAGTATTTTTGGTGGGGTTGCGCGAGGTAATTTCAATAGCAAATACATTAGCTGTTGGGATTTGATCCGCCCTGCCCTGGTAAGCGAACCAGCATGGAAGTTAGGCCATGCATTTTAGCAGTAGGGACAAGTGCACCACTGAATTTCAGTGAAAATAAAATAAAGAAACAGCAATTTTTAACACCTTTACAGTGCTTTCTTTTCTGCTAGAAAACTGTCTTTATTATAGTTCTACTTTGCTCCAGGCAGCAGGAAAAGTAGGCTATGCAGTGAGAAAGAATACAAAAACAAAAGTGCTTTTTTTTTTTTTTTTAATTCATTTATTTGATTAGGACAGTGCACATCAATCAACAATTTCGTTATACACGTCATTGTAAATATGCCAGAATTAGCACAATAGCTAAATTTCATCCGCTTGCATGTGGAAAGGTAAAGCACTGTACTGTATGTATGTACATGTCCACAGAGCGGGGAAAAATCAGCCCAACTCTGTTTCTTTGGTTTGTTTTCAAACTGTAACTCCATTAGTAACTTCATTAAGTAATTCACACTGAGCTCTTAGCCCCATTTGCAGCAATGTATAGCATAGCTTCTCTTCTTCTACCATGGTAAACAAATATACAATTAAACCAAGTTTTATATTTACATGTCATCACTATGTTTAATTAGAAAGCTGACACAATAACTACCATCAAGATAATAAAAGAAAAACAGCTAAAAAAAAGTCATGTCATGTAATTGTTTTGCCATTATTCTATCAGATAGTTTTGGTTTGGTTTATAATTATTTGTGATGATCCATGTTAAGGAGATCAATTTTGATTCTTATTAACAGAGCAGGAAAGAAGCCAGCTCAAAGTGCTGCGGTCATATAATGGAGACAATCATGGTAAGGACATTTTATTCTTGATAGTGTTGTGCTCATGACCACAATATCCGAGACCGAGACTTGCCCTAGACCAGAATGCACCGAGACTAAGACAAGACCAAGACTTTTGGGAGTTGAGACCGAGTGGAGACCAAGACCAAGCCAAGCTGAGAGTGAGATAAGACCAAGACCATCAAAATCAAGTTTAAAAACAATGACAAAGTTTAACAGTTAAGGGGGCTGTCCCTCAGTCACAACACCGGGAAGGTTGCAGTCATCACAGAGGAAAATAACACATGAATTGTTCCTCCTTATTCACATTAATGAAGTTAAAGAACAGTAGATCAGTAATGGTCTTGATCAGTCTTGACAGAAAATCCTAAGTCCAGCCAGTCTGAGATTGAGACAAGACCGAGTTAAAATGCTGGAGTCCGAGACAGGACCAAGACCTTCAAAATGTGGTCTTGAGACTGGTCTCGAGTAACACAACACTAATTCTTGAAACATTTATTACATTTCAATCCTCAAACAAAGGGAACCTAATAGGAAAATTCAAAGCTGTATATGATATACAGAGTAGGAATGCTGAACCAGAATCAATAAAATCAAAAACAGTGCCCAAACCAAGGTGTAATGTTGGTGGAATTTTGTTATGCGTCTTTTGCTGAAATGTGCAGTGAATACGGCCTAATGGAAAGACTTTAGGGTGCTTACAGGCCATTTAGATTTCAAAGAGTTTAATCAGATGAGCCCAAAAGCTGTTTTAACAAAAGTGAGAATGAAATGTTTGTTACATTTTTTTGAGCTATGCATGCATTACACTCACCTGCAAGTAGATGGAGCACCCCAACCCCCAGAGTGGGAGTGAAGCTGCGGCAAAGGCAGGCACAGACCCCAACAAGGCCGCTGAGGAACACCAGAGCCAGAGAGACAAGGGGCAAGAGAAACTGGCACCTCCATAAGTCTGGAAAAGAGAGGATTTGATTAATAGCAACAAACGCAGAACATTACATACCTTTTACTGTGAATTAATGTAGAGCTCATCTTAATATAACAACTAATACACAACTGGGATATTATGTTTCTTATGTTTAGATATATTTTATCTAGGTATTGCAGGTGTTTTCCATCCAGGGCAGTGAAAAGAGTACAACAGAAATATGGTCAAAATCACGACAAAGTAAGACAGACTTTATCTCACAGCACATTTAAAGACTTTTACTGATATTTGATGAATACTAAAGCCAGAAACTAAAAACAGCACTATACAGTGAACAACCATCCACTGCTTTCTAAAACATTTTTTTTTTTTACAACGGAGATGGAAAACAAAAAGGCTGGTGAGCAAATGAATGGTAAGAAAAAAAAACTTAAGGAAGTAAAATGACAAATCTAGGGAAAAACTACCAAAAAACAATTTAAAGTATAAAATAAAAAAAGAATAGGGAAAACTCACATGTTCTCAGTATGTCTTCTTCACTGTTGTTGTGCCCTGTGACTTTGTACTTTGGAATAAACTGCTGAGGAAGAGTGAAGCTCACACACTGTGTCACCATCTTTGGATCTATAGTAAGAATCAGAGAAGAGAAAACTGGACATCATTTACCTACACACAGGATCACCATATTTCTGTATAATTAATCTTAACGGTGTTACTTTTCTACTAACAGAACATTTATAGAAAACAATACTGCAACTTGATGGCATTAAACATAACTGTCACACACAAATGATTGCATGCAGATACACTCAGAACATTTTATTCTAATTCAGTGTCATTCCTTATAAACACAAAGTTCAGAAAGTGCCCATGCTAACCAAATCAGTCTTGGCAAAAAAAAATATTGATTTGAAGGTTGTCTATCTGTCTAGTCTAAATAGTGTTACTTCCTTTACATGTACGAGGAAGTTTTAGGTGGAAAATCTTAAAGGTTTTTTCAAACCTTGTGCCTTGAAAAAGGGGTGTTGTGCCTGTTTTTGACACAAATTGCAAATGTTCCCATGTAGCCAATTTTGGATGCCAGTATCTCTGA
The DNA here is from genome assembly GCA_036419115.1 of Scarus forsteni. NCBI lineage: Eukaryota > Metazoa > Chordata > Actinopteri > Labriformes > Labridae > Scarus > Scarus forsteni. The sequence goes on along the minus strand of JAZDUH010000098.1, from coordinate 20,534,863 downwards.
AACAATCAAAGATTTCAAGCTGAAATTTGTTTTCTTTGGTCATTTGGGCTGAGGTTTTAGATTATGTCACCCGAAAAGGTCTAGTTTCCAGCTAGTTTCTGAGTAAATGGGTTCCAAAGTGGTGATGTTTTTAAGCACAAAACCGAGAAAAAAAAAACATTTTCAGGGGTCCAAAGTGGAAGGGAACCTGACTCTGCAAAATACTTACATAAAAGAAAATATTGGACTCTAAAAATGGTTCTGGCTTGACCAATTTTGACTGCAAATTCACCTTGAGGGCAACGATCCATGGTCATGAAGCTTCTTCCATTCAATGGTACATATGTTATAATCATCTGCTCAAAATAGCAGCCTGTTCTTGCACCTCCTTAAACATTTTTTCTCATTTTCACACATAAAATATTCACCACTTTGAAAACCAATTACAGACACTTATCCTTAATTAAATATAATTATTTCTTTTATCTCAGACATGCAGATTCTTCACGTACCTTGACATGTTTCGGCGGAAACTTCCGCCTTCCTCAGAAGTGTCACTTGTGATATAAAAGCAAGTAACTATATATATGTAACTTAAAGACATAATGAACACCATTCACTATCCTTAATTAAGCCTGGGCCGTGGAAAGTAAATTTTAGCCAGAAATCTTTGTTTGTTTCAGAGATATTGGCCTCCAAAATTGGTTACCAAAGAACATTAGCAAGTTTCAAGTGTCAAGGACAGGCACAATACCCCTTCTTGAAAGGCACATTTTTCTGAACCCTCAAGATTTTCTGCCTTACACTTTGCATATGTTCATTATATACTGTATCTAGAGGCACCAACACAATAATTTTGGTCAAATCTGAATCGGTCACCATGGGACCTCTGGTTGAGTTCACAAAGAATTATCCTACATCAAGAGTTCATTACATCCGTCACTATATGTTATGCTACCAATTTAAACATAACAAAACTGGTTTAAATATTCTTCTTCAAATCCCCTCGACAGAAACTCTAAAAAATATTCATGATAATAGCCTGTAATAATATGAGGTCTTTTACAGGACCTAAGGACACTTAAAACAGCATTGTTTTGTAGCATTGTGTTGTCCTAGTATACAGTATATTCTGTAGTCAGTCTGTTTTTCACTGAAGCTAAGACACCAGTGCTCACACATCCTGACGGGAACATTCTGGATGTTTTCTTATTCTTCCATGTCAAGTATACTGATCAGTTCAATACATTCAATATACAGAGCTATCTATTGGACAGCTTGGTACTAAGGGGACAAAAATGATTTGGTATTGTAAAAAGACAGTCTGTGTACATGGTGAGGATGCAAAATTCTGAACACGTCGTCTTACCTGGTTCTTTAAACCAGTGTGTCTGTCCAGGTACCATGATGCACCTCCACCACAGCCCCAGGGTGCCGTTCAGGCGAAACATGGTGTCACTGTACATCTTCTCATCAAAGTCTCCGTTGATGAACTCCGAGGCATTGCTTTGCATTGTAGCTTCATGTTTGGCTGGAGGACTGCTGTACTGGTACCAGTGCTGAGTTCCCACTGCCACAGAGAGGTAGACTGTAGCTAGCAGGCTCAATACTGAGCCAATGACCAGAGCTGTGGCATATCGGTTATCGACCATAGTTACGACAGAGGAAGCCCGTTTAGAGCCTGTGTTTATGCTGAGAAAACTGCTACCTGATATTAAAAACACACGAGGTTTGGCCCACAAGGACAATATAGTCCAGTTGTATGGTTAAAATCTATATTTCCATTTAGTGTTTGGGCACCAAGGCATGTCTGTGTGAAATACAGTCAGATAAAAATGTCAGAGTAACAAAAACATTGTACTTCATTCAGTCAGGCTGACCTCCTCCTGCTGCATGTTGAACCACAGTCACAACCTGTCAAAGAAACAAACAAAGAATTTCAGTTTCATAATGTGACAGAGAAATGCATTAGAGCTGGGCAATTAACTGGGTCTTAATCTCATATATGATTATTGCCTTATACAACTATGAAAACTGAGCAATCAAGATCATATCATTCCACTGCCACACAATTTTTAAAACCCTTTTCCTTCTATATCATCATTATCATAATAAGCATCAATTTTGAGTTCTCTGTATTTTAAAAGTATAAGTCAAACTTTGAACTTGAATAACTCTTAAACAGAGGAACAGAGTTGAAACCATGATGTTACATCCGTTCATTTTGAGCTACCCTAAAACCAACCTTCCTTCTCAAGCTTCTTATTAACTTTTTATATTCTATTTAAGGCACCTCTGTGTCACAACAAGCAATAGGAATTGTTAAGGTTATATTGACAGTAATACCATGATCACTTAGATAGAAAGCAGGTTTACAGATGTTTTTAAATGTCAAGAACATTTATCATCAGTCATTCATTATGAAATATTAATGCAGTGCCCAATGACCATTGTTACAGTCAGACATAGACACTGGATTTTTAGTAAAATTACACTACACATTATAGGTGAACTCCTGCCTGCCATGACTGCACCTCAGACCACTCATGCTGATTGCCTTTGATTGGAGAATGACAGCTTTAATTCACAAGGCAGAAAAAAGGGAATTGATTAGCAGATCATTATGTCAACACTATTGATATTGGTTTCTTAAGGTAGTTGCTTTCCATTTACAAGTGGAACTGATTTTCAATTTCCACCCCAAGTGACAATGACAGAATACATCAATATCCATCAAACTGTACAGTTAATCTCTCCAAGGGTTGCAGGGGCCGGAGTCTCTCCCAGCTGATACTGGGCAGTGGTAGCAGGATACACCCTTAACACAAAGAGACGGACCACCCTCCAAGCTCACACCAATACACCCAATTCATAGTTACCAATAGATCTAATGAGCATCTTTTTGGGTCTCTGGGAGAACCCTTGCATGCACAGGGAGAACATCCATACAGCACGACCCTGACCTACAGGGTGATTGAACCAACAACCGACCACTACCTGCTGCGCCACCGTGCAGCCCAATGACCGAGTATAATGTAAAAAATACACATCACAGTACCAAAACTCAACAGTGCATGCTGAGTTTAATCTACATCCATTTCGTCAGCTCACCGCGTGCACATGACTGCTAAGACAATAAAACACAATATACAGTAAACTACCACCGATGTTAAACTATCAGCTCCAAAGATAAGCTTCCCAACAATGAAGCCAATGCATTATACTAATCATAAAGGTCTGTGTAATTGTTACATTTAAAATGAAGACTTCAATTTGTGTCTAAAGACTCATTAACCCGTGGATAAGAATGACCAGCCTTGTATCAGTTTCGAGGAGAGATCTGCTCTCACTGCCTCACTGTTTTTACTCCAGCTGTTTTAGTATGGTCAAACAGAGACCACCTTTAGCAGCAGGACCTGCATTCATGTTAGTTCCTGATGACAAAACGTTTATTTTAGGTTAACATTTCCTCTACAAACTTTAACAGACATGTTTTCGCATTTGAAACTGGACCACTTTAATATAGTGTCAACAAAGGCAGCTTCCTTAGCCATGCCACCTAATGAGGCTAACTAAAGCTAATCACAGTTAGCTTCAACAGTCCGACTGAAGTGAACCTTAATCCAACAGCTGTGTATTTAACATTTACAACATGTTCACCTCATTGCTGAGACGACGTCCAGTCTGCTGCCAGATTCTGTATTTAGGTCGACAATGTTTAGCTTTATCGCAGCAGGCCTCCGCCCTCCTCTACATCCCAACTTTCCTCTTTCCTCTCCGGCGTGTGGAGGTTTGAGTGGTTAGGAGCCAGCTGCCCGTCAGAGCTCGGACGCCATCTTGTGTTTCGGAGTGTTGACAGGACATGATGGTTCTTCTTGCCCCACTGCTTTATTATTTTGATGTGAATAAAAGTGTAACACTGTGCAGAAAACCTTTGGAATTTCATCTCAAACATGGAAAATAAAGGTTCATATGTTTTGTTTATCCAATCTGCCTTACAGGAACAGCCAAATACATTTATTAAAAAAACAAAACAAAACAAAAACGTACATTTTCACGTTTACACCCAGTCATGTGCAATGAGAAACAGATGAATCTTTTAACTACATTAGGAATTATAAACTTCAAAATTTCCACACAGACACAACCAGGACTGACACTACTTTCTGTTTTCAGTACTTTGCTTGATAAGATATGCAGACACTTTTTCACCAAACTTGGGACTGTCTTATCATATATCCCCAACACTTTTTCGAAGAGGAGATTCAGTAAAGGATCACAAAAATCACTTTTTATATTAAACTGTCTTGTTTATTGCTTTGAAAGTCAAAAATCCTACACAAATACACAATTGCAAAGATCATTTCTTTTAAAATGAATAAAATATTCAGATCAGAAGTCCCACATGAAAAATAAAAACGATTCCCTGATTTGCTTTTCACATAAAAAATAAAACATTCCCTTAAAATCAGGCCATTGTGATGTTCAGGCAATATGTATGGACATTCAAACAAGCAATCAGAATCAGAGAGGTAAGATACCCTGTACATTAAAATACTTAAATTATTAAGAAAAATTTGCCATACTCACCTTCTTTGACATGCTACAACTTGTGATTGTTTTTGTGTAATCAAGCCTGCATTAGGCTCAGATGTGTGCTGATTCATAATCAGTAAGCAGTGCAAATAGATTCATTATGTGCAGCAGTGAGTTTGCTGATTATCTCTACGATTCATCTCGACTGAAGAGCGTCCACTGATGTTTTTGGTCAGACTGCACTGTTGCATTGAGGACAGGAGTGGTGGTAAACTCAACGCTACATGGCCCTGAGCTGCAGGGAGCCTCCTCCAGCTCCAGGATGGTCACATTGTTTATTGCACTTGTACTCAAGATGTGTGCAGGCACAAAAAGGGTCTCCTGGGGTCCTTGGCTTGGCCAGTAACGTCCCAGATTAAAGCCGTTTATCCAAACTTGTCCCTGCAGAGAAGAAAAAAAGCCACAAAGTTTCAGGTTATTAGTGTCCTAATTATTAGGATTTCATCATGTTGATAAAAAAACATAACAAATGTGGCATAGCTGTAAGGAACAGTGACAACAACCTTGAACGTTTTTTTCCGCATATATATCAATACATTCATGTATTCCTTTTAAATGTGTGAATCATTTTGTTTTTAATGGCATGAATTAATACAACAAACATTTTAGCGCCATAAAAATTGCGTCTTCATAGTGCGCCCATTGTTTAAAGGGGTTAGCGTAACTTACCTTCCTCCATTGAGGCAGGCTGATGTAGGAGTCCTGTGGTAGGTCAGGAATGCCATCAGGAATGACAAAACTTCCCCCGTAAAAGGCTGGAAGGGAGAAAGTGGCGGGTGCAGGTTGAGCTGTTGGTTTTGTTTCACCCAGAAGACCTTGATTGACAGCATCATCAATACTGAGACTGTACATGGTCCAGCCAAGCAGAGTATCTGCCCCTAGAGTCAGGTTAGACACCAGGCCCTGCGTAGCAAGAGAAAATTAAACAGCAATTTTTAAATACCCAAGTATTTTAAATTCACTGGTTGAAGTTCATAATTGTATCCAAACTTAAAGAAAAAAGTTACATAGAATTAGAAGTGTAGGCAATAACATTTAACCTTACTGTAAATCATGCCACCTTAAAACATACAATCAGGATAAATGATGACAGAGAGCAAATCCTTTTTAAATCACCTTAAAGTCATTTATGTCTCTCCCGTAGTTGATTCTGCCCATGTTCTCCACCAGTATGTCCAACTGACTACCAGCTTTTCCCGTCACATTCACCGACAAAGCCTTGTTCCTTTCAAGAATCCCCATTGCCACCTTTGAGAAGACATCAGCACAGTTACAGCGTGGCCTGACACAGTTCACAGAAAGCATATGTAACTTTAAGACCTTGGGCTCTAATTTCGTAGACCAGGCGCAAGCGCAGGCGCAGGCGCACCTGCTCTGCGCCAGCCTTCGCCACACGGACAGGGTGTGACCTGCGCACTTTGCAAGTTTCCTGCAGTGCCAAGAGAGGCGCACTCAAGGCGCAGAGGGGCACAGAGGGGCGCAGAGGAGCGCGTCCACGCCCACGTCTCTGCCTCTCCGCGCAAATGTCAGAGTAGGAGGAGAATAGATGTGAGTGGGATTAACACAGCCGATCGCTGTCTTCACCAATCAAATGAGCGCCTCTCCTCGCCTTTAAATGCGCTGCGGCCGAGGCACAGCGTCTGATTGGTCTGAATTATCCCCGCCACCGCGGAAACAGTGTGCTGGAAAGACCCAGCAGTGGAGACGCTCCTTCAGCAGGAGAATGGACAGCGGGGCGCGTCACCGTGTGGGCCAGCTCCCAGGACAGATGTAATCTGTTCCTTTGTCATTAATAGGAGTAAAAAAAATAAGAGACAGTTTCACACCCGCTGGCTTATCCATTCATAATACTTGTGATCCACCTGCACTCCTGGTTTGTCATCACCAAATAGCAGAGCCTTTAGTGATAAACTGTATACTCTCCCGGTGTCTCCTCCTCATCCTCCTTGCAATGATGTACTCCATCTTTTTAGATCACGTTAAAAATAAAGACTAAAATAGAGGAATATGGGAAATCATGGGTAAATCCTGAGTGACAGACATTTATTTTCTCTCCTTTTTCTTTGTCTTTTTTCTCCCTCTTTTCTTTGAATTTCATGAAATGAGAGAAGCCAGATATATACTCAGTATCAGATGTTAAGGCTGTTTATTGTTGACTTGTAAGATGTGCATCAAACTTCCAGCTGCTGTCAGGTTAAGTTTCCATGATGACAAACGGCTTTAATCCGACATCAGATGTGACGGGACAATTAATATAGATATAAATGTATCTGCTGGTTCAGACAGTTACATTAAATAGTGATTGCTGTGATTGTTTATTGCATTAAAACGTGCCTGACACTCTGGAAACCTGCCTCTGAGGCATGCGCACATGTGCGCTTGTCACCAAATTACAGCTGCGGAGGGTGCGCTCCGCCCTGCGCCGAAGATAGACCAGGTTGGAGCTGGTGAGCTTTCAGCGCACCTTCCGCACAGTTTTTTGGCACGAAATTGTCACTGCGCCACTCGAATCTGTCGACACCTCCCCCAGGTGCGCCTTCAACTCCTCCTGGTGTGCCGTCACACCCATCTCTGCGCAGACGGTCTACCAAATTGTCAAATTGGCAGCAACGGCGGTGCGCTGCACGAAATTAACACTGCGTGGGGTGCGCCAGGCTTGCGCCTCCTGCACTGCGCCACGAAATTAGAGCCCCTGCACTTGTTTCAGAATTGAAATGCAAAATGTAATTTCACCTGGAAAAATGGAAACTATCCCACAACCACAGTGTACCTTTGGCAGCTGGCTGCCGCTGCCACAAATGGTGCTTGCCCTTACTGAAAAAATTCAGTAAGTACGAGCCAGCTAAAAAGCAGTCAGTTGGACAAGAGAAAAAAAAGTCTTAAGGGCTCTTACACTTCAGCAAGAGCTTTGTGAGGTATTTGGCTGTAACTTAGATGCTGCACTGACAATGTTTCTATTGGACCCAGGGTTGCTGCAAACTTTGCAACATCAAATTTAAGACTTTTTAAAAACCTTTAAAGACCCAGACACAGAATTGTAAACATTTTCATTGCACCTTATAACTATCTTATTTTACATCTGCATGCTCTCGTGGGACTAAGTGTGATTCCACTTGTGCAGGTCAGAAGTTCTTTTTTGTCATATCTCAAAACATAACCTATTCTCTTTCTTTTTTGTTGTTGGAGCCTAATTTCCTGGAGCATGTACTTCTATATTCTTCTAGCAGAGTGTTGTGAATGCTTTCAAGACATCATGCGGCAACAGTTTCCTATATTACTGCAAACTGTTTGAACAACCAACAGGGATTAATATAGAAAAGCTTATAACAGTAACTGCCAGTGTTAATCCTATAAGTAATCAGTGATGTCTATGTGCCAAAAGAAAAGTTTTCTTCTGAGTGAAAATGAGACTTTAACATCATTTTATGACCTTTAAACTGGAGATTTAATGCCAGACTTGCAAAATTCTTTAAAGATCCTGGACCCTGATCAGACAGATCAATAAGCTGACAAGACATTGTGACTTTCTAACAAATGTAAAAGCCGATAAAAGAAAAGAGACACAGCGCTAAGAGATTTATAACAGTGCACTCTCACTCAAGCACCTTTGGTGGGCACCAGAGCACATCAGACCAAATTCTAGCATAATGTTAACTTTGATCCACAGTTCAATTTCTAGCTACCAAATTATATTTTTAAAACATGTTTACAAAAAAAATCTATTTTATATAGACCAAACAGCTGCCCAGTATCTCAAAACAAAAAAAAGTACAAAAACTGTTGCATATCTAACATTTATAAAAGCAAATTGATGCATGGTGTTTTAACTTGCATAAACTACATGATTCTAAAGAAGACAACACAGAACTTCTGTAATCACATGGTGCCACACTGATCAAACAGGAACTACAATCTGACTATTATGCATTTCTGCAGTTTACAAAAAGTCAGAGACTGTGAAAGCACAGAGGCGTGTCAAAAAGACAAGTTTGGGCAGTTTTTCTTTTACTGTGACTGGTACTATATTATTCCCTTCATTGTGTAGGTGCGTGTTTTGCTACAAGAAAAGAATGAACATTTGGCCATATGACCTTGAACTTTGACAATTTTGAGGGGGGAAATCGTCACAAGAAAGGCGCATATGAACAGACAGAGGGATGTGCATACTGTAGAGACTGACAGCCCCAAAACACAAGATGGTTATATTTTTTTTAGTAATTCATTTTGAGTGGGGAAGCAATAAACACTATTGATACCATAGCATGATATCATAGTCCTCACCCATATTGTGATTTTCACTATAAGATATTAGTCCTACCTTTATTTCATCCAAATATTAAAATTCCTTAACCATGAAAACACACCATTAACAATTGGATTCATAATAATATCGATTTTAGTTCAGTAGTTTTTCACGAAAATCACATTTTTCATCATGGTGGTTTTTACGCTGATACATCACTCCCAAAATCTAATCATAAGTTTCTTGTTCTAATCCAGACATTTCCTAAAAACTTCATTGGAATCCCTCCATAACATTTTGAGTTCTGTTGAAAGAAGAAACAAACAAACAAACAAACAAGACACCAGCAGTAACATAACCTCCTTGGCGGAGGTAATTAAATCTGCAAGGTAACTGAACTTTGATCAAATCGTTGAGTGGAAATGCAGGAGCTTTTTGTGTTTGAGGTGAACATTTTTAGAAGTTGATTTGTCACTTTGGATTATGCGTTGTAGACAAGAAACAAACATAAATTCTGAATTTATTTTAAGTCTGTGTAAGGTTGCCAGTTGCAGAACTGTTTCACTGATTTGTTACTCATAAAATGGTCAATATTGCACACGCAAGGGTCTCAACAAGTCATTAGCAACACATTCAAGCAGTGGTGTCAGTGATATTACAGAACTGCAACTGTGAGCTCTTGTAATTAAAGTTAAATTCAAAGTGGAACAAAAGAAATAAGACCATCAGACAAGCACCTTAATACAGCGTGTGACTCACCCCATCAACTGACACGTATGCTCTGTCATGGACTCCGTTCAGTGGAGATGACAGGGGAGTTGGTGTGCTGCAGTCAACCGGCAGCAGAGTCCTGTACAGCATGAAACCAAAGGCCTGCAGGACAATCATAACAGTATTTTTTAAAATAATACATTTGAAAAACCTCAGATAACCCCACAACAAAGAATACAAAAATCCAAGAGAGGATACCTGGTTCAGCTCAATGAAAGTCTGAGGATACATGTTTTTGACCGGGCCCGAGTAAGAAAGTATATCTAAGGATTCTGATACCGTCTGGAGCTGTGGGGTCAAAGGGTTGTTATTAGGATTTTTCAGAAATCAGAATCAGAAAAACCTCATCACTTCCCAAGGGGAAGTTTACATGTTAAAGTCTCAATAACCTTGAAGACATTTTGTGTGTATATAAAATGGCTAATACCTGTTTCATCACGACAGTCCCATATGCAAACTTTGGAGTTGTTGGTGGCACTGGACCCTCTGGTATCTTCTGGTACTATAATGAAAAGAAACAGCAGTTATACCATTTACAGAAAAAACTCTAACACTCAAAATTCTCAAACTTGATCTCTGGTTCTTAATACTAACAAAAAAAAAAAAGCTTTTATTAAGCTTAACCATTTTACCATTTTGATGACATCCCGAATAGCAAAGTATTTTTCTGTGAGGTCTCCTGCCTCTGAGAGCGGGGCATCGTAGTCGTAGCTCGTTGGCTGCGGAGCATAAGGTGCGTTGGCTCCTGATGTATGAGGAAGTCATGAGAGAAAGATTGGATTAAATCTAGGGATGATAATTAATACGATTTTATTGATACCAGTGCCATTAATGATTCTACTCATCAATCCGATTCTTCAATGATTCCCTTATCAACTCTTGTGGTTTTTTTGTGCAGAAAGAAAGTCAGCCAACACATGACACTCCTGACATTCAATGCACAGATAGTAAGCAACTTTTTCTGAAAATTAAGAATGATATTGACCACTTTATGCCCACTGTCTGCCATGATTTATACCCTGTTATTTCTGCTGACTGCCTCTGATGGCATCCTTGATTTCCAAATGGAAGGAGATGATAAGGGAATTTATAAGCAAAAACACTAATAATGATTATTGACTGGATTTATTATCAACTGAAATTGGTTTTCGATTCCTATCCCTGACTATATCTACAGAAAACAATTTGAGGATTAACCATTTGATCAAACATATTCGTCAAAGTGCACTCACCATTCCAGTATCCAAAGTTTGTTCCTCCTATGAACATGTACCTAAAGTATAGACAGGAATAAAACACAACTGAGGTTCAGGATAAACACTGTAAAAAAGGTTCAATTCAAATCATTTTTGGCATACATATGTAAAATATGGTTGAGGACTGATCAGCTAACATTTGCTAGTTCACACCACAGTATTTAACAGTGTCTGGTTATGGGGCAGAACTACTGGATACAAAGCATGATAGTTTGATCAAGTTGAAACAACAGTTTATAATTGGCACTGTAACCTACTGCTACTGGAGAATTCTAGTGGAGAATTTGAAGGCGTGCAACCCCTATTCACACCTCTATGGGACACAGCGTTCCATTTTAGTAAAATCTAAGCTTATGGCATCTGTAAGTTTGTCCATCAGGCTGACGAAGGAGACATTCACCTAGTAAAAAATCTATTAATAGTCGGGGGATTTTAATGTAGTTTCTGGATGCGTTGGTGTGTAGATGCAGATGATGAAGAAGCTTTGCCGACACAGACTTGTTTGCATATAAGAGAAGTTTATTTACAAACCAAGCACACATGTCTGAATCAGGCACTCCGGACAGCCTGAGAGGTTCAAGCCCAAATGAAAAAAACTCCTGAGCATGTCCAGAGGACATGTATTTATACCAGACTTATTGTTTGAACCATACAAAGCCAAGCATGTAGAGTGGATTCTTATTGGACCAGAACATCTTAGATAAATGACCAGTGACCTAAAGGCTGATCCATGATAGCCTGAAGTGAGGGCCCTTTAACCTTTGACAATTTTTAACCTTTGTTTATCGCCTTAGATATCAGTCTTAGGTCCTCAGTTATTTACCTAACCCCAGGTGTTAGCATCCTGGGCATGCATCCGGCCATTTGTATATCGAGTGAAACCAGGCTAAATTCAGTCTACTCATTAGCTCACCCCCAAGGCCACCTATTTTCCATCTAAAACATTCACATCAGATACTACATTAATAAGGAGGTTTAGGTGACAGAACACACATCAGACAGAGAGTAAAGGTGGTCCATTACAGGTACACAGCACAAAGTTTGGATAAGATACAGAAACAGAGCAGTAGCAGGCCATGCTTACCTCTCCAGCAGCCTTTCACGCAATACTACAAGTTCTCATGGCAACAACAAACAAGTGGTAGCCATTAGAAGGCCTGCAGGGTTCTACTGTGTCAATGCAAAACTATGCCAACTGTATTAAGAATGACACTTACCAAAGGTCCATGAGGCTCAGCATGTCTCTGAGCTTCAAAGGCTGCTGTTACATTTCCACCTAACAGAATACAGACGTAAACATGACTGGGCATAAAGAGGCACTTCCTCAAGTCTTCTGACTAAGTAAAATGTGATATCTAGTCAGTATTTAAAAAAGAAGAGGCTGAGGACTCGCAATATGCCACTTCTCCAAGAAATCTAATAAGAAAAACTGCATTAACTGAAGATGTCAACACATAAGTGAACCTTCAAGATTTCATTTTGTAAAAACAATATTAAGAACTTTAAAAATGAGCATCAAACTGAACTAAGATTTTTTTAGGTTATTACGTAAAAAAAGGCTAATCTGTAGAAGAAAATCATACCAGATAAATACTCTGCTCTTTATCGTGCCTGTTATTTGTAGCTTGAATAAATTATACATTGTGCCACCTCCCAGTACCGGTACCTCCAACATTTAATACTTTTAAACCCTCTACATTCTGAGTTTGACTTCTCAAAAAATCTAAAAAAATATTGAGGTTTTTATTCTCAAAAATTAAAGGATTAGAGGGGCTCTAAGTACTGTTGTAACTTTAAAATTAAATCTTAATTGTTACTGTATGGTATAACGACAATGAACTATTCCAAAGGTCTGACTCTATTTCTTTACCCTATCATCGATCTGACCCAACGTGACAGATAAATAGACTGAATCTTTAGTTTCATAATAACCTTAAAAGAATTCAATGGGCCTCTACCCCAAATGAAGGGTGGGGATAACACTGACAACTACATATAAATAAAATAAACAGTACATATCTGGTGTGGCACCATGTAGTGCAGTAGGTTATGGTAGGATTCATAGGATTAGACAGGAAACAACATGCAAGAGTACAACATGATAAGTCTCAAAACAGTACGGTAAAATACCATAGAACACAAATAAAAAAACTTAATGTACAACACAAAACAAAGTTGTATGCTAAAGTTTAGTGAGGTAAATGAGACTGCAATATCATGTTAAATGTTATTGAAAACGTTACATTGCAAAAAATGTCTTTCAGTGCATGCAGATAGTTACAGAACATCCCATCTTCTAATATCTTAACTGCTGTTTGTTTTCTGTTTTTTGTTTCCTCTTTTTCCCAACCCCTTTTCTCTCACTTAGATCACTGTTTGTTTGTGTAATGTGCTAGATAAATAATTTTTGCTTGCTAAGAGTAAAAGAAAGGATCTCTAATAGACACCCACCTGGCCCAAAGTCTACAGTGGCATAGAGATCTTGAATAGAGCCACACTTCAGGTATCCGATCCCGGCTCCATCGGTGGTAAAAAGCACCACATCGTCACCCAGGTACGACCTGAACAACTTGGTCAAGTGGCGCATGTAGTTGAAGTCACAAGCAAAATAACTGCCGTACTCATTCTCCACCTAACACAAAGGCATAGATGTGGGATGAATAATTAAACAATAAACAAAAGCATTTCAAAACTAGCTAAGTTTCCTACCTGCACAGTGATGATAGGACCTCCGTTTTGGTAAAGATATGGCTTTATCATGGGCAGCAACTTCCCCATCCAGCTATCTACTGCTGCGATGTAATCTAATGCACACAGATCATAGAGTTGTACATGAAGCAGCAGGTAACATCAAGTGGTCATTTGTTTTGTTCATCTTTGACTCCCACCTGGATCTGAGGACCTCAACACAATGTCTTTCTTGTTGAGAAGCCAGGCAGGAAGCCCACCCTAGTCAATGAAACAAAGCAATCAGAAACAGCAGATGGCAATAAAAATTAAGTCAACAACCACATTTCTTTTAACACAAACCAATTAAAAAATATGTTAATGCTATGTTTGGCATGTCTTTGTCCGCACAACTCTAACAATATGACATGAAAATTATTTTTACAGTGATATACTTTGTTAAATATTCGAGTCCCAAAGCCCACAAGAACATTTTTCTGATTTTACGATCATTTTATTAAAAAAGCATTTTTAAACATTAAAATACAAGCATATCAAAACAGAAGCAAATGTTGTATTTTTGAACAAAAAATGGTAGAAACAAGTTAAATCAAGCAAGGACTTACTTTACAACAAATTATAAGAGAAGACACAATGTTTCATTCTTTTCAGCTATGCCAAGAATGTAAATCAATATTTGCGAAAGCACAGAGGAGCCATTTTGTAGGGATTCATATCTAAACTAAACTCAACCTATGAAAAGGAAAAATGAATCTCTGTTTGTCACAGTATCTACACTTTAGAAAAGATTTATGATCATAATAATAGAGTAATTTAACAGGCAGTCAAACTCAAAGTACTGAGGTATTTTACTTCTGTAATGGAGCAAAACCCTTCAAAACATCTTAAAAAGTCTCAACGTAAAAGACCCTTTGTTGCTCTCCAACTGATCTGCTTATCCACCAATCGAAGAGCCGTCCTCTCACAGCAGCAGGCATCTGCATGAGCAACTTCAGATACACTTCTATTCATTTCTGAACACTTCTCATCCTGTTTCCTTATTCAAATGGTTAATCATAAAAATACTCTCTGGATTTGACTCTATGGATGACCGCACAGGCAGTTCAACCAATAAACATTTACGAGCACTAACCTACTCTGCAGGGTAAGAGCCAATATTCCAACATGTAATGTTCTCTTCAAGTAACATGGGCTCAGAAGAACTTAAAAGCAAACTTACCTTTTTTATGTTCTCAGTGGGGTTAGTAATAAGCAATGTTTTCATTAGCATTCAATGGCATTAAATATACTGAAAAAAATATCATGCAACTTAATGTTTATTAAGATGTCTGGTTGGGCAGGTATGAATAGAAAAGACATCTTGTTCATATTTTTTGTGAAACAAGTTAACTGTTGATGTGCTGCATGGGGACAGCTAATGCCAACCGTGATCACTAGCAACATGCTTTGTGCTGTTTACATCAATTTTAGCAGCATTAAAAAGATTTTAAATCATCTTCATACACCCTACTGCATCTTTGTGGAGGGATAGAAATCAAAAAAAGATTCCAGATGAGACTCAATAACAACTACAGTAGTACAAGGTAGTCATTGGTCACTGCTTAATGATTCTTTTTCAGTTACTTTCTTTGTTCTGCATGCCTCGCAAAGTGAGAATGCTACACTCAGGCAGTCAGTAGAAATGATTACAAAGCAGAAAAGACGCAATCATGGTAGACAGGATATTGGAAAGATCCAACTGCAGCTTAATTTGACACAAAATTAATCTAAAGGCACAATTTCCAGTTTATGAGTCTGTGATTTCCAGCAAGGGTAGAAACACTGGCAGCTTAAGTATTTTGCAGAACTGCCCTGAATTTCAATAGTGCAATGTGTCTGACATTGTTAGCCACTGAAAACAAGTCCACAGAAATCAATAAGACAAGCTATAATGAATCAGACTGATAATGGCATTTGTATCAATAAAATAGTATTATTTCCCATCCCCATCTTTTTTTCATTCTCTTAATGAAGCAAAGTTTGTAAGGGAATCAAGCTATTTAACATATAAAAATCACATTGAGGGAGATGTTTTAACTCATGTGTAAATTTAACTGTGAGGGAGACCGATAACAAGAGATTTTGTCAAATCCAGAAGCCAGGAGGGTAGGACTTGACACAAAGTCACTTCCTGTTGAGGGTGGGGCTTGACAAAGAGTCAGTTAATTGATTTACATTTGACTTTCGTCTAGTATGGCATTGTTATGTGTTTTTACACTTCTGTTTATGTATTTTCAATGTAATTTTGATCATTATATTAAGACAGTTTTTGTATGCATAAGTCCCTGATCTATTCTTTCTAAATTAAAGACAAATATAGTAATGTTCCTCACCATGTCCCACTCTGCACATATGTAGGGGCCAGGCCGAAGGATGACTAGCAAACCGACGTCGTTGGCGAGCTGAAGAAAATACTCCAAGTCTCGGTCTCCACTGAAACTGTAGCGACCTGGAGACTCTTCATGGTAGTTCCAGGGGACGTACCTTCAGTGCAACAAAGACATAAATTTAATCCAAGCACACAGCTGAGATTCCACCACAGGTCACAAGGCTAATTTATTCATTCACAAGGACAGGACACCATTGGTTAGTACCATTTTGAAGAGAGTACGAATCAAAAACTCAACAAGAAAAGTTCCACAAAACAGTATTCATGGAATTCACACTACCAGAGAGTGCAGGCAGTCAAAGGATTTAGTTTAGAAATGTAAATATTTACTGATAAAATAACCAGTTAAAACTTTTTAACCCTACCTCTTTGATATTTATACTATTACCAGAGGAAATGTGTTTACATTTATACAGAGTTGTGGTGCACAGCTCTCTCCAATACCTGCTGTCTTTGTTCCTCAACATTTTACTGATCAAGTTAAAATTTAAAACAACAAAGCTGAGCTTTTAATAATCCAACCTGGAATAAAAAAAAACTTTCTGAGACGTAAATGTCAAAAGTACAGAACATATTTTGCACTGGAGATCAAATTGCAATAGGAAATATATTTCTATTATGTTATAAAAATACTGATAAAGTGAGATTGTGCTTACAATGAAACTTAACAAGCCAGAGTATTAAATAAATGTAATGATATGTTAACAAGAGCAAGCACATCTCCAAAGAGAGATGCAGACATGAGAAGGGATGGGCATTAAAATCCAGTACCTTTGTGTTGCCTGTGCCAACACTTCAGATACCTATGGAACCAAACCACAATACTGACTTTGGGGATTTGCTTCAGTACAGTTTATTGAAGTAAGAGCCCAAGATGCTAAACCTGCTGTGCCTACTCTGCTCAGTGATGCATCGAACATTTCCCCCTTTTTTACAGATGTGCCTTGTTCTTCCAAGTCTGTCCAATGACAAGGCAAGTATTCAACTCTTCATTTACTCAACTAGTGGACCTGCTTTATGTACATTTACATACACCAACAGTGGAGAATTCTGTAAAATCCTTAGAAACCTTCACAGTCTCTTGTACCAAATTTGCAAACATTTTTACATGGATATCATGTAAAAACAATGCAATGTGCAATGTGCCATGACACTTTAACCTGATCTTAGATCCAAGGTGCATCTTAGGGGAAACAACCCACTAATTTCTGTTTAGTGCATAATTTATGTCTAATCCTTATTTCATGTTTATAAAGCCATAACTCTGTTTACAGTCCTACATTGCCCAAGGCTATAATGTTTTTAAGGGTTAACTTGGTTACTTTAAGTTCCCTTTGAAATTAAAAAGGAATTAGGATTCTTAATCATTTTATATTATTTGATCAGTTAGCATACATAAAAAATAAACTCCTTAAAGAAAAGAAAGAGAGAATAAGGGGGAAAACATTTTTGGAGCTGTATTAAGCCTGTCTTGAATTATGGTGTATACTGTCTCACATAAAAAAAAAAATTCAGCAGGAAGCCTGTATACAGTACCTGTCACATGCAAACATTAGGAGAACCACAAAGGTGGGTTTAAGGTGATACATTCTCTCAAGTAATGCTGCATTCCATTAACCTCAGAACTGGGAACCGAGAACCAAGAACTGGGAGTGACGTCATCTCCGACTTATCAGCGTTCCAGTTGAAGTCAGAAAAAAACGTGCCTCTCTACCAGGCTATTGTTAGCTGTTGTTAGCACGCCTGCGTTGTTGTTCACAAATATCCCATGAAGAATGTGATTATCACTATGGCAGCATTTTTGTAAATATAAGTCTAACAATACTATGTATACAGCTGATCTAGAGCAACACACCCCAGTCAGAAGTGCAAATAAATTGATTATTGCAGGAGCTAAATAACTGTTCACACTGGGGGCATCCATCTTCGATTGTCAACTCGGGGGTGGCAAGGTTTCACTGAGTTCCCAGTAGGAAATTCCAACCTCGGGGGGCGTTCCAGTTGCAGTTTCCTACTCGGAACTCGGAAATTCCGACTTCCGACTACAACTGGAACGCACCATAAGTTCAGTTTAAAACCCCTTCATGCACTGATCATTTATCTAACCAAGCTAAAATGTCCAAACTGTTGATCGTTAATTATAGAGACACTTGATAAACATACGTCTGGATGGCGTTTAGTCCGGCCATGTACATCTTCAGCAGTCGATCCTTCCAGTACACTCTGGGGATCCTGTTGTAGTGGAGGCTTCCTGAAATGTACCGAAATACTTCTCCATCTTTCCTGAAGCAGTCATTGTTGTAGTCCAAGGTAAATGACCGGGGCTGCCCAAGCTGCAAGTACAAAAATATCACAGGACATGTTTTCTCACAACAGGAAGAACATGCTTTCAATGATGATCATGACTCGTAGATGGCTGAGCCGGCTTGTGTGGTTAAAGTGTCCTTTCTTATGGCACAAGGCAGATGGCATCTCAGCTGACTTTGAGTCAGATGGTAATCTTGACTGTCTCAGAGAGGCAGAAAATGTCCTTTTATAAAACCCATTTACAAACCAACCTATTTTTATTTGTCTTTTATAATCTGATAATGTGCCCTAAAGAATGCCCTTTCCATGGACAAAACCTGAAAAGAGCTCCCGACAGTGCTCTTGCAATGGATTTGACCTGATAAATTGTTTGTGAGGTGCCCTTTCAATACAAAACCTGATAGAGTACCTCACAGGATACCGTTCTTGTGCACAAAACCTGATATGATGCCCTTCCAGTAGACATTTTTGGTCAGATGCTCTCAAGGCCGACCTCTGAGGTGACAAAACATTCAGTAATTTTAATAAAACTTTATTTAACAAGAAGAGCCTCGTTGAGATTTAAAATCTCAATTGCAAGAGGGTCCTGGCCAAGAGACAGGAAGCATCACATTTACCAAGTTACAAACATAAAACATAAAAACAGACACAGATACATACAGCACATATGTATATATTAAGTGCTTCAAAGAGAGCATGTGCCCAATAATGGTGGCTCTGAGGTAAAAATGTCATAAAGGTGACTGTTCTTGTTGGAAAGCAGCATCTTATCACATATTGAGCAATGTTTGTTCTTATCCAGAGTTTCTGAAATATTCAGTACAAGTGTGTGCTGAACTTTGTTAGAGCTGAGCTCCTCAAATGATGCAGTGGGGCACACTACTGCTCCTCGAGACAAGTCCACATACCCCTGGGAACTAAAAGCCAGTTCTTACACTTTAAAAGCTGACATAATGTTGACATGACTTTTAAGTTCTCGTCAGATAAATGACTGTTATGTGAATTTTTATTGTAACTATAATGTGTTTAACTGCAGCATCACTTTTATTTGTAGTAACAAACCGTAACATTCCAGTCCAATTAGTCCATGTGTTATTTAGTTGTTTGTTTAATATTACAAGGTTTGTAGATAAAAAAATAAAATAAATACAGTGCTTGTCAAATTTATTAGACGCCACATGATGTAAGGTTTATGCCACAGCTTCCTATTAACGGCATAAATAACCACAGAAATCATTTCTTATGTTTCTGTAGGAGTCAGTTCACCAGTATGTAGAAACTCTCTGTAACCGAAATAAAACTACCTTCTGTCTAAATTAATAATTAAATTGTTGTCCATGAATTTTCAAGTTTAACAAAAAGATAACATAAAATTTAAAAAAAAGTAAAGTATATTTTATTTCTTGATTAAGATGGCAATTCTATTTATTTACTTTCATTCCTAAAAAGAAAAAATAGGTTTAATCGTTGAATGTTATGCTGGTTTAATAATCTGGATTCTGAAGAGAAGCCCAGTGAGCTGACCAAATCTGGATATAAAAAGATACATTTCTTAATCTGATAAAAGTAACATTTTCAGTGTTAAACATTTTTTTTAAAGTTTCTAAAACATTTACGTTTTATGACAAATAGTCCAATCAATGTGTTGAGCACTGTATGTAGCCTGCAGAATAATCAGATACTCAAGGAATGTGAAAGAGACGATTAGACATGGTTATGGACGTTTTGGTTTTAATTTCAGTGTGCCTCGGGTTAAAAATGTTAAAAACTACTGTTTTGGCATGTGAATGTGTAAGTACGAATCAAGCCATTAATTCAGAGGGAGTTCAGCCACATTTCAGTTTAATTGGCAGGGCTCTGAAAACTATCTTCACCCTTTTTATACAGCATTGAAAAGTAAAAGAGATTGTAAAGGAATAACTCATTTCATGTTGAGATTAGAGGTAAAATCTTGCCGACTTACTGAAAAAGCAAACAGCAGCAGCGTGACTCCAAATCTGAGCAGAGACATGATGCTTGCTCCACAATCCAGTTGAAAACATGAACATTAAAAACACTAATTCACATTAACATTATTCTTCCTGCTCTGCTTATATTCACTCAGAGCTGTGCACGGACGGAGCTCACTTCCCTGATACACCGGAATGTTTTGAATGACTCGTGAGGCCCGGAAGTCAAATCATGTGACGCTGCGTCGTCGCGCTGTAGTGGCGCATCATAACCAGTAGGTGGCAGCATTGTGAATGTTAGAGGTCAGATAAAGCTGTTCTTCAGTTCTGGGCCTCATTGACAGGGGCCAAAGAACATGCAGCATTTTCTGCATAGAAATAGATAAAGGCTTTTCTCTCACAGATTAAAAAAAAAACATGCATATTAGGTTAATTTGGGACTCCTCAGATGTGATTGAGTGTGTAGTGTTGTGCTTGAGACCACTATATTCTAGACCAAGACTTGCCCAAGACCAGATCAAGACAAAACCAAGACTTTTGGGAGTCAAGACTGAGACAATCGAAGGCCGAGACAAGGCCAAGACCATGAAAATACATTTCAAAAACCATGACAAGGTTGCACAGTTAAGGGGAGTGTCCCTCAGTCACAACACCGGGAAGGTTTCAGTCATCACAGGTTCCTCCTTATTCCCATTAAAGAAGTTGAAGAACAGCAGATCAGTGCTGGTCTTCATCGGTCTTGATGAAAAATTTTGAGTGAGTCCAGCCAGTCTGAGAACAAGACAAGACCAAGTAAAACTGCTCTTGAGTCCAAGAAAGAGCAAGACCTTCAAAATGTGGTCTTCAGACCAAGACTGGTCTTGAGTAACACAACACTAGTGTGTGAATGGTTTTCTTTCTTTCCATTTGGCCCTTAGATCAACTGGCAACCACTTCAGAGTGTACCCTGCCTCTCACCCCATTAGCAGGGATGTGTAAAGGGATTAATGATGGATGGATGATTTATTATAGGGCCCAATGTGATATATTTTCATGGAGTCCAAGATTTTTGGAGACACCTCTGAACCAAGCCATAAGAGCACGCAAAGCATGCAACATAAATCTGACCTGAATGACAAAAGATAAGACAGGCTGAAGATAGAGAGAGTCAGTCAGCAGCCACTGACCAGCCCCTCTCAATGGGGGTGCCATGGCACCCTGGTGGGCCCTCTGGCTCTGTCAAGTGCGCCTTCAAATGTACAAAACATCAGCCAGAAGTTATTAAAGATATGCAGATGATTAGTGTAAGTTCCAATCACTGTAGATATGTTGAATATATTTAAAGTATACAGTATGATGTAAAATTGTTGGTGTACATTTAAACTATTTGTTTTAACTTTGTTTTTAAAGTTTGAGATGAATAAAAAATCAAATCAAGATCTGAAACAAATTGTCTTGTTCATCCTTTCTCCGAAAATTACAGTCTCAGCATCACAGTTAAACAATTAGACGCACATCAGTATCCAGCTATTTTGTTTATGGAGTGAACACGCAGACCTGGTGCTGCTGTATGTTTTTTTTTTTACAAATACAGGCAGTTCTGAATCAGAGGCATGAACCTAAAGCTTGATAGCCATCACTGTTTCCCCCATGAAGCAGTTAAAGGCAGAAAATAATTCTATGTGTTGATAGACTGCATTCATTTGCTGTTCAGAGTACTTCATGTATGACCTTTGTTCTAAAAGTTAGGGGAGAAATACAGCTTTACATTCAGGAAAAACTGTCACTGCAACTTTTATTATTTAAAGGGACAGTTCAACTTTTATTTGAAGTGGAGTTGTATTTAGTTCCAGATAAATTTTATATTTCCGAAAAGTTAATGCACTTAAAAATATGTATAGAACATAGGTAGCATACTTTTAAACTGTGGTATTATGTTTTGGATGAGAGGTTTTGTAGGAAGAGAAAAAACTCTTCGTATTTGGTACAATACTTCCCTGTTTGTGGCTCTTTTTGTGTCTATCACAATGATCAAATCCGTGCAGAAGGTCTTCAGACACAGCTGTCTCAGTACCTCTGTTGGTCTTTTCTTTATTTCTGACACAGAGTCAAAACATGTTCCTTTGGGCATATATTTAATGTCAGGGAAAATTCACAAGGCAACAGATCAGGTGAACATGGGTGATTAAACACTGTGATCCGTTTCTGTGCAGTGTGAGCTGGTTTGCTGTCCTGAAGAAGAATTCAACTGTTTTCCACAATTGTGGTCTCTCACTTTGGACTTTTTGTCACAGTTTTACTTCTTCTAAAATGCCTCCACAATTTTATTTCCTTTTTCATCAAGGGGCAGTAGTTTTAGGAAAACTTTTGTACACACTTTGTCATGTACAGATTTTCAAGTAGCATTTACTGAACTGTCACTTTATAATTAGAGACTTTTTCTGCTGTCATTCTCATACAGAATCAAGTTTCTGAAGTGTGTGGGCGCCCAGAACATTCATCATTCTGGACATCCTCTGTGCTTTCACAAAATCTTTTGTGTCATTCAAACACGTGACATGCAGGTTTCCCCACTCACCTCATTTAATGGAGAATTAGCAGCTGTTTTGATCAGTTTAATATATTTCAGTAATAATATTTCAGTTCTTTGCTCAGCTTTTAAGATTAGAATTTTCCAACAACTTAGCAAAAGCAAGTGTAGCTGTGAACTAGCTGTGGAAACTTACAGCAGCTGTTTGTGAAAATCCAACCTTTTATAAATAACACTTCAGTGTGACTTTAAACCAAGTGGTTTTAATCTCACTGGACCAGCCTCGTTATTTAATAACACACAAAACTTAAAATGCAGTTGCAACACTTATCTGTAATTTATCTGTTTACTCATTGACCTGCACAAACATGCACAACTTTTAACCTGGCATGAAGACAGTTTACCAGCTTGAAGGCTTTAAGGAAGAAACTGTCAATGCTCATCAATAGATATGACAGTTGCCTACACCCATGTTGATTTCCACACCTAATATGCAGCACAGGTTTTACATGATATGGTGCCAGCCGTAATCCCCCTTTTACAGCTACACAAAAGCAGGTTAATCTTAATGGGGGGGGGGGGGGGGGGGGGGGAATTGTCTTGGAGTGTCTCACTGAAGGAGAATCATTTTTAGTGTTTTTTAGTGGCTTTAGTTATAGGCTTCTGCATGTATAGAGGTCATCTTGGAAGTCCTGGCATCAATTCCACAACATAGAACAAGAAAGTGAGGTTGTGATGTGAAAAGAACAGACAAACTATGATCAGACAAAATTACTGAACCAAAATGTCCACTCAATGAGGTAAACTGGAGTAAAATGTTTTGGCAAATGAATGTGTGTTTATTAAGTACACTATTGTGAAGTAACTAACCTTCTATAGTTGCCATCAAAATTACAATGGAAAGCCTACCTTAGATTTTTTTTTGTTCAGGTGATGGTCCATAATGAAATTCAAGCATTTTCTCTGCTTGCGACACTTCTCTGGATTTTGGTAGACTGCCATACTGTTAAACAAAAAAAATAATAAAACAGCACAGTGGATTGAAATCATATTTTAGGACAGAACCTCTCAGTCAAGTCCAGTTGGGCAGTATTGTCATCAAAACCAACTTGAATTATAAAAACAAATGAATTTGCTAAGCACTGTAGGTACTAATAAATTCTTATAAAAAGGGCAGTGAAAGTTGCCATTGCATGTGTAGCATTATTTTTATGATAAACCAAATGCCTTTAAAAGTCACATCCAGCCCTCTGACAGCCCTGTCACCAGCTAAAGGTCCATTTACACTCCCTTATATATAAGAAAATGTTTTCTAACGACATCACCATCACTGCGCACATACTTCCATGCATGCTTTCTTTTTGGCATTGCTGCTAATCAATACATCAACCAGGGGGGCTCAAACAATCTTTTGCGCACACACCTCTGCTTCTCCTTTGCTACCGACCAAATTATATTTAATTGCTCCCCAATTTCTTCTCAGATGTTTTTTTTTTTTGCATTTGTTTACGCCAAACCAGCACCCGTAACTATGCTATTTTGATATTGATTCTACAGCATTGGTGTTAAAAGCAATGATAATAACAACAAGGTATGCACAATATGAACTGTATGATAGTATCAGCGGGCAATAGCTGAAAAACGTAAATATTTTTTTTGCTTATATTTCTGCCAGTGTTTACAGCCAATATATTGCCCCCCATATCTACTAAAATATCTGCTTACAGTATGATTTTACCTTGATGCTCCATTTTATCATCACTGATTGTCTTCAATAAAAAAATCAAGAGACTGAAATGCTGTTCTTCTGCTTGACACATGTCTCGAACACTAATAAACTGTCACAGTGTAAAGAAATGGTCAGTTCTGGTTAAGTGGGAATGCATGATTTTGACCGAAAGATTACAGTATCAGTATTTCATTCATTTAATTTCATTTTATCTACTTTATTGTCCCCTGTTTCTCCAGAATTTAAACCTGTCAGACTCACAGTGAGCACAATAAGTCTAATTACAAGGAACTTGTTTGTACTGGAATGGTGGTGTGACTGCAGGTGAACATTTAGTTGGAACTAAGTAAGTCAGAGAGTTGTGCAGGGATTTGTTTCCTTGACTTTGAGGGCTGTTTTTCTTTGATCAACTGTTTTTTTAAATATGAAGATTTTAGAAATTAAGATTAAAAAGCTTTAACCAGAATGATCTGGACTGATAATATCCTTTATTATTATTTATTATTATTATTTATTTTGATCTGTGGAGTTTATGCATATCAAACCTTCATCTTCTGAGCTGACTATTGCTCAAGATTTGACACACCCACCTTTTTATCTATAAAGGAGGATTCATCTGTGGTGTTTTTTGTTTCAGGAGTCGCTCATCACAGGACCCTCTTGGCCTTGCTGACTGGAGTGTAACAGGTGAATATGAACACAAATTCAAACTTTATTCAATGTTTTTTTAATAACTGCTTGATCAATGCTATTCTTGCCTACAGGGATTTTCCTGCTATCTGGAGTGAAAATGACAGATTATGAAGTGACTGTGTTCACTGGCAATATTAAATATGCCAACACGTTCAACAACATCTACATTAAGCTGGTGGGGACAAAAGGAGAGAGCAATCACACTTGGCTTTGGAACATCTCTGGGCCTTTAAACTTCAATTGTGGAGCGGTAAGTGTATCTTTAAGGGCATCATACACTTGTGCAACTCTGTCTTTGTGAGAATTAAAGACTTTAAGTACAACTCTAGAAGAGCTGCTGCAAATTCTTTCATTTCAGAATTATTTTATTTCTTAAATGTGACCTGAGCAACATTAAATCCCAACGAGGAGTCACCTAAAACTGATGTTTTATATAAATGTGTCTTGTCCAATCTTATATTTGTTTGTTAATAACTGGGACGTTGCAGTTCTGTGTTTGTCAAATAACTGCTGTCCTCACATAAGGAAGCCACTTTCACTGTGTGCTGCCCTGAGTCCATCCAAGAGCTGCTCATGATAACGCTGGACAAACAACATGGCCTTTTTCCTCAAATTGCCTGGTTCCCTTCTGTGGTGAAAATCAAAACCCCTGAAGGATCCACTTACAACTTTCCCATCTACCGCTGGATCACTGACAGTGAGGTTCACATATTCAGAGAGGGAAAAGGTTTGTACTGTTCATTTGTAACCCAAAACACCACGACACAGACAGATTGTTGATTGTAAAATTGTGATAGTTCTCTGCATACGCTAACAAGCTGCACTAACTTGACTGTTGCTTGTTTCTTTAAGCTCTTTTGGTCTTTCAAGACGAACATCCTCTTGGCAAGTACAGTCGGGACACGGAGCTGCAGCAGCGAGCGGAAGAATACAAGTGAGAAATGAGAGCATTTAAGTCTACCATCCTCAAATCAAACCTTCATTAAATGTTAAACCTGTTATTAAATGTGATTATTGAAAACCATTAACACTTACCTGAAAACCTGAGAGCTCTAACAGGCTGACAGGATAAAAGAAAATCAGATATTTAAACTAGAACAAGACCGTGAAGAGATTTATAACTAACAAGTGAGCTTTAAAATCTCGGATAGCAAATGAAGAGACTATAAAATCATTGTGATGTGAGCGCTCTATCTGGTCTTCATCAGCATCCTCGCAGCTGAGTTTTGCAGCAGCTGAAGCTGGGGAATGTGGTTCTTACCAAGACCAAATAAATTACAATAATCAATTCAGCGAGTAATCTATGAAACACATAAGAGTCTGCACTGGCTTGTCACACTCTGAAATGTTTTTAAATGATTGTTCTGTTTTCGTGGTTTTTCTGAGTCTCCAAACTAAGATTATGATAAAATAGGACAGCTGAACTCATCACTGACTGACATGAATTAAAAGCTATACTGCTTGGACTTTTGCTTTCAGTTTCTCTCTCAGACGTACAATACCTCTTACTAAGTTCTGACTTTTATCCTTGTGTTAAAATGTATCTTCCATCAAAGACTTGACCTTAAATACACAGTTAAGAGGGCATCAAACTGGTCCTGTGTCATCAGTACATTCAATATATAAAACTGCACATTACAGTCATAGCAGTGAAAATTGGTGCCATGTTTTCTGTCAATATATTCTAGGAAAAGAATATGAAGATTTAAAAGTGAGGAACCTAAACTTGAACCCTGGTGGACCACAATGTAACATTTCTGTCTTGACTGTCATTCTCCCAAAACTTCCCATCATTCAAATGCAATGTAAAACATAACTTTTGGTTTCACAATCAGATAAATGTTTTTGATTTTATATATTTTTTACACTCAGAGAATAATTGCAGCCACAAAAGCCAGTTGCCACTGAAACAGTGGAGAAGTCAGGGACAGATGTGCTGCTTTGATTGCCCCCTGTGTTGCATGCTCTTTTTTTTATTGCAACAATACTGCAGTGAAGATAAAATGATCTTAGACGCACATCCTTTTTCAAAATCTGCTCTTAGCATGTTATTGTTTTAGATTAGATACAGCAAAGCAGATAGAGCCTTGCAACCCCCTCGAGACTCTTTTGTGTTCCCCAGTGGGGGGATCTAATCTTGCTTCTCATTCTGATCTTCTGTTTTTCTAGATGGGATATATATGTCGATGGAACCCCTCGTTGCATGAAGGCAGAAAACACTGAGAGTCTGCCCTATGAGGTTCAGTTCTCCTTCACCAAGTCCACTGAGTTTCTCTTCACTGCAACTCAAGGGTGACGTCTATCATGTCTTTCAGAAATATGTACTTTTTAAATTAAAACTCATTAGCTGGCTCCTGGCCTGTTTAGACACACACTTTTTTTCTCATGTAAAGCACTTTGTATTACAAAGTCCTGTATGAAAAGTGCTATACAAATAAAGTTTGATTGATTGATTGATTGACTTACAAATATTGCTAAATGACAATATTTTCCAGGTTGCTTGACCTAAAACTGGATGGACTGATTTATAATACTGATAAGTGGACTTCATTGGAGGATATCTATCAGGTGTTCTGCTGCAAAAGCAACAACATATCAGGTACTACTCAGTAATCCACTTAGGAATGAATAATTTCAAATTGTATTATTATGTAAATGTAATTATTTTTAAAAAAGTTTTCATGATAGTCATTACCTAGTTGATTTGAACAGTAAAAGGCAAAATCAGCAGAGGCAAATTTACACTGTCAGAGTGTACATGAACATATAGCTACGATATATACTTGTATACAAAAAAGACTACCACTGAAAGTCATGCACACAGATATTGAAAGAGGCTGTCCAGACTGTTTTACAAACACAATAGAGATCAGAGCCAAGGATTCTTGAGGGAAAAATGAGAAAATACATTGTTGAATGCGATCAGGGATTTGGTATACAGTAAACAGGTTAATTAAACATATATGGCCCTTTTCCATTAGCCCTACTCTACTGTACTCGACTCTACCCGGCTCTACTCTACTCGCCTTGTGCTGCTTTTCCATTAGCCCCAGTCGCCTAAACGGGGAGCAGTGTCCCTGTAAACAGCTGAGCAGCACTGCCGTGACGTAATTTTGAGCGCGACACAACAATCTGTGGCTTTTCATCATAAATTGAGTAAAAAGGAAAGCAGAAGAAGGCTGCAGGTGGCAAGAAGAAGCACAGGAGATATTTGGATGCTATACAACAGAATGAAGCCGAGGATGACAGCAATTGAGCTGCAAAGTTAAAACGTATGAGGGTAAGCTAACGGTAGCTACCACTAGCATGCTAGGTCGTCATTCTCATGACTCATCGATGACGACATTGTCTGACCAATCAGTAGCCGGCAGTCGGTGACGTCCTCTTCCAGTATCTACTCTGCTCGCTTGGAACCAGAGCAGAGTAGGTACTAAAACTAGCTTGTTTTAGGAGGTACCAGGCTACTGGAAACACGCTGCAAATCGAGTCGGGCTACGGCGTGCTAGTGGAAAAGGGCCATAAGACATGTGATTCTGTTGCTTTTACCTGGAGATTTTAACTATTAATGTGGTTTTACTTTTTATGTGTATTTAACTAATCTTTTTGAATTTGTTTTTTATGCCCTGGAATCTTCAGAGGAAAATGGCCCTTTAATCTGAGCATCAACATACCGTATTACAGTGTCCTGTGAGAATTTTCTTAGAACAGCGATACAACACATAGGCTATAGAGGAATTAAATAAATCAGATGAAGGTTAGACCTGCTGTATAAATAACAAACACCCAGCCCACTGGTGAACACTGAGTGCATGGGAATAAAAGCTCACACACTGGCTGATTCAACCTATTTTATGGCCAAAACACCATTTTGTATGATCAAGGTGTGTAATCTGTCCTGTGCCTTGCATTGTGCTGAGAATTTGCATCAAAATATCAAACATGCCCCGAATCCCAGTGCGGCACACACTTCTAAACAAGACATTTCACACCATCAAAATAGGGTCCTACAACAGCCTGTTCTCAGCAGGGATAAAACAGATGGGTTTAAAGACAAGTCAGATTGATCAGTTAAGTAGGGACTATCAGGCAGAAAACTTTAAATACATTGTCTAGGACATGTGGCACCAGTGTAAACTTGTTTAAAAGGAGCATAACGTGGGACCCTTAAGTTTGAAACTGAACCAAATATCATCCTTCTTTTTCCAGTCTATGTGTACAAACACTGGAAGGAGGATGAGTTCTTTGCCTACCAGTTTATCAATGGCATGAACCCCATATTGATCAAACGTTGTACAGTCATCCCTGACAACTTCCCGGTCACAGACAGCATGGTTTTTATCCATGGTCCACACAGCCTGGAAGAAGAGTTGAAGGTAACTGTGTTAACTTCTGTTAGTCAAAGTTTAAGAAGAATGTATTTCCCCATAACATGATTAATGTGCACTGATATGTCACAGATACATTTCTGGGAATTTATAATGTCCACTTTTTGTGTATGAGATGAAGGTCATTTTATATCCTTACCCTAATTTCAAACAGAACGGGAACATATACCTGGTTGACTACAAGCTTTTGGATGGAGTGGAAGAAAACACCATCAATGGGAAGCAGCAGTACTTGATGGCTCCTCTCATCTTGCTCCAAAAAACACCAGACGACAGGCTGATGCCAATTGCCATTCAGGTAAAAGGAGCATAAATAGAGATGAAACCATCACAGTTTTGAAATTTATGATGATGAGCTTTATATAACTATCTCCTCCATGTTAGATTGAAAATGAAGGTAAATGAAAATGTTTCACTGTATCTTACCACCAATGTCAATTACAAGAGGTCTGTCACACAAATTATTATGTCAACGCAAAACTCTTATGTATACACGTTATATCTATAGCCATTTGAATATTATTAACAACCCAGTACAGACCTAACTGACTTGTGGCTGCCACCCAGAAACCTGAGACTTGATTTGGACAAACCCTTAGAGACTTTAGACTTGACTTGGACTTGCAACAAGTGACTAGTGCCAGTCTCTGGTATATATACAAGAACAGTAAGCTCAGAAAGTAGGCTCAAGACCC
This sequence comes from Scarus forsteni, assembly GCA_036419115.1. Taxonomy (NCBI): domain Eukaryota; kingdom Metazoa; phylum Chordata; class Actinopteri; order Labriformes; family Labridae; genus Scarus; species Scarus forsteni. The sequence goes on along the minus strand of JAZDUH010000098.1, from coordinate 20,504,635 downwards.
ACCTTTTTAATTTAGCTTTTAACTAATCCCATATTTTTATCTGTTATTTTTATCTGTATTTTTATGTTATTTATTTATATAATCTCGCACTCTTTTTACTTGTTATTCTTATTCTGTTACTGTTTATTTCATTTACTAGTGTTTTATTTATTTATTTTATGATTCTTAGCCTATGTAGTTTTATATTTTTATTCCATATCTCCAGTGTTTCCTCAGCAGGGGGCTGCCTGCACTGGGGGCCGCTGTTGGCTCTGGCTGGGATGTCTCTGTCTTTGGTGGGCGTCGTCTTGGACAGGCGGGGGGTCTGCAGCAGTGCTTTGCTGCAGTGGGCCCCTCGCTGGTCCTGTAACGAGGCACGCCCGGGTGGAGGCGTCCCGGCTTTGGACCGTGGGCACCGCCCAGTGCAGTCGGCCTCCTGGCGTTTCCTGACCTGGCTCCTCTGTACTCAGCCACACGATTTTAAATCACACATTTTAAATCATGTTATGTGTGTGTGTGTGTGTGTGTGTGTGTGTGCGTGGGCGGGTATGCGTTGGGGTGGAGTTTGAATGGGGGGGTGGGGACTGTTTTTAACATGTACAGCATTTTGTGCTGCATTTTTAATGTATGAAAAGTGCTTTATAAATAAAATTTGATTTGATTTGATTTGAGATAGCAACAGTGAAACAAGTCTACCAGCACAAGGCAGAAGTGATGTAATCAGACAATATAATGTCACATAAAGGAGCTCAAAATGCCTGCTCACATGGTGACGTAAAAAATCACATAAAATTTGAAAATCATCTCCCTGGCTGGAGAAGATATGACCCATGATACCTACCTTTAAAAGGAAAAAAAAGATTCGGAAAACATTGTCCTATTTGTGCTTTCCTTTGCTGTTTGGCTTCTGTTTTCTTTTCCTTCATCTTGCGATACATCTTTTTTTCTTTTTATTTAAATAGCTTGCTTCTTTCCTCTTCTGTAGCTAAAGCAGACTCCAGGAAAGGACAACCCCATCTTTTTCCCGACTGATCCCGTCCATGACTGGTTGCTGGCCAAGACTTTTGTGAGAAGTGCTGATTTCAACTATCATGCAATCATTTCTCATCTGCTGCGCACCCATCTGCTGGCTGAAGTGTTTGCTGTGTCTCTGCTGCGCAATCTACCCATGGTGCACCCTCTGTACAAGGTGTGTTCAAGTATTTAACTCCACTTAACAGTATTTGTACCAGGATCAACTTAAAGTAAAAAATTATTCATTTTACAAGTTTAGATTGTGTATTAATGTGAAATGTCTTTTACATTGACTGATTTAAAGCATAGTCTTAACTGTTGTACATTATTGTGTGTGCATGCTGCATGCGTGTGTGTGTGTGTGTGTGTGTGCATGCATGCGTGTGTGTGTATGTATGTGTGTAAGCGTGTGAGTTTTTACAACAATGTGATGTTTTGATTGTGACCTGCCAAGGGACTGCAGATGTAAATTAGCTTTAAGCTAACTCTGGTACAATGCATCAAATGGTGACATTTATGTTGAATATTGTACATGGTCCCTTTATAAATAAATTTAAAAAAAAAACAACAAAACAAAACATTAGTATACCTGTGGCAGTTAGAGTACTCAAAGGGGAAGGATAAGACCTATAAGACCCCCCCCCCCCCCCCATTGAAGTCTAGACACTGAACATGGTGATGAAGGAAGCAGGATTTTATTAGAGGTGTATACATTTGAAGGGCTGGGCTGGGACACTGATGATATTGGCTTGAGGTTAATGGAGGAGACAAGTAGACTGAGGGAGCGGAGAGAACAGATTTTGAACATTCAATAGCAGAAGGATGATTGGTCGAACAAGGCCATGGAAGATATCATGTAAATTAAGGCCCTGGGAGAGTGAATGCCCCTTGTCAACTGATCATTAGTGTTTAAAGACTTGAGAGTAAGAGACATGACATTGAGGTTACTTGTAGATGGATTGGTGAGTAAACATGAGTAAACACAGCAGTCTTCCTCCTTGAACTTTCACAATTGTACTTGCCTAAAATCTTTGATTTTTTGCTGAAGTAACAGCATTAACAACATGCCGGGGGGATCTGGTACAATGGGCTCTCTCTCTCTCTCTCTCTCTCTCTCTCTCTCTGCATCTGCTTTTGCCCCTTTTGTTTGCTCCTGTACTCGTTTCTGGCTCTTGTCTTGTAGGTGGCCTGGGATCCTTGGTGGAGACTTCCTACTGCTGTGGAGTCACGAAGCCTCAAAAACTACAATTATAGACATGACACATAGTTGGCCATTTCATTAGGAACATTCCATTCCCATTATCATTATAGCTGTTAATGTAGATATTAGCATGATCTCCCTATCCATGATCAATACATCTACAGTATCTATTTTTTATTACCACATAGGCATGAGGTCCCTCTTGAAAATGGGATGTCACATCTCAAGAGGCCTTTAACACATTTATACTTAATGGAGACAAATATGGTTGGGATGCACTTGTGGTCTGGGCATCCATGAGTTCGTCACTACCATAAATTCTTATTTTCAGTAAGAATATCATTGGTTATACTACTATAAAATGATCACCACAACCATTCAGACATGAGGACCCTTCTGAAAATGAGATCTAGCATCTCAGGAGGCTAACCTCTAATAAATCAGACGACAGGTCTATGGTTCATGGATCTATCACTAACTTTAGTTTTTACTTTAGTCCACTTGTCTCCTCTTACCTCCCTTCCTTCGCCCTCACACCCATCACAGCATCGTGTGGATTTGCTGTTCATCATGAGACTGGGATCCACACTCAAGATTTCCTGCTGCTTAACAGAAGGTTTTTTCTTGCTGCCATGATGGAGGGATTCGTGATTGGCTATATGGATTCATGTTGGGTGTTGGATGTATATATTTGTATATATATGTATATGTCTATTTTATATGTATATATGTATCTATGTGTATCCACAAAATGAAGATTTCTTGCTCTATTGTAAAGTAAACTTATGAATTGGTGCTATACAAATAAAGATTGATTGATTGATTGATTGACATAGTCTCATATATTCCTCAGCTCCTCATCCCTCACACTCGCTACACCCTGCAGATCAACCTTATGGCCCGAAATCAGTTCCTTTCTGAGGATGGATCTTTCACAATGGTAGGAAAGTGTAACATGATTTGTAGAGTATTACACTGACACATTTCAGCATGTCCCCAACAACACTCAGTGCGTCTAGTTGTCTGTAGTTTGCAGCTTGTGGTGGGAAAGGCATGCTCACAGTGCTGAGGAAAGCCACAGCCTCACTGACCTACAGCTCCCTCTGCATCCCAGAAGATATCGCTGAGCGTGATGTGGAAGCTTTGCCTGACTACTACTACAGAGATGATGGACTCAAGCTCTGGGATATCATTCACAAGTACTGTTTTGAGTTTTCCTTGAGTTTGGCATTTTAGATCAGCAGTAAACAAGCCACCAATCTTATGTTAGACTATGACTGTTTAAAAAACTGCCTACTAAATACTACTAACAACTCTAGCATGTGGTTTACTTGGTAATAGTATGTAGCCTACCATAATTGACTCTTCAGTATGCCAAAAACAACAGAATGTCACACTAATTCAGGAAAAATTAGCAACATGCATCCAACCAGTCTACTTTGCATACCATTACCCACAATGCAAAGTGTCAACAGGTAAGTTGGTGCAGAATGGTGCAGTCAGCCTTAGCAGGATTAGCATTAGCACTGAATCTGTTACATTTTCATAGTAATACAGGGAACCACAATCTTCAAATAAGAGATTTTTTTAGTTTCTTTATGGGTGTTTTTCATTTCTTGTGTGTATTATATGCTGTCCATCCAAGCAAATAATTTACTAGTTAGATGTCGTCCGTCATAATTAATGGATGTTAATTTAGCAGTGTTTGACATTTGCTAAGCTACAATTTACTCTCATTTTCATGACCAGAAACTAAAATCAGCTAAATGATTAGATTGGCACTGGTTCATCTGCAAAATCCAAAGAAATGTGAATATGTGTTTCATTAATTGTATTTTACAGAAATAGTTGCTCTGATCTAAACTTTAGCCCAGTGGGTGGCAATAGTGGGCCCTTTTCAATAGTTGTCACTGTCAAGATACTTTGTCTGTATACTTTGTTTGGGGACAGAGAATTGTAGCTGCTTTTCATGTAAGGTGACTCTCCGTTTTGTAAGCCTGTTTTAAAATGTGAGTTGGTGCTGTTAATGTTTTGTCTTGTCTTTTTAGTCTGTAACACCATATTGGCGGCTACCTTGACCAGGTCTTCTTGTAAAAAAAAAAATGTTTAATTTCAATGGAACTTCCTGGTTAAATAAAGGTAAATAAATATAATATAATAAAATAGAATAGAGATACCTGATAGTTTTACTTGAGAGCTGTTATGTTAGAGTAAACATAGTGTTCCCTCCCACAGATGGAGCTCAATGCTGTAGCCTTGACACCATAATAAAAAATAATATTTAGTTTGCCAAAGAGAATTTCCCTGGAAATCCCTTTATCAATAGCATCTTGGATTTTTTCAAGAAACTCAGGAGTTGCCATGCCAGTCGTGTTTTTCTTTCTAAAGCCATATCATGCAGGAGCAAGAATGTTCTGTTTATGTAACTTAATAATAATAAGTCTAAAATAAGCATTTTTTTCTTACAACTTAGAGAGAGTGGGCAGAACTGATATAGGATGATAATTAGTCATGTTGGTTTTAACCCCAGATTTAAATACAAGCAGAACTTTGGCTTCCTTTGTCATTTTAGGCACCATTCCAAAAAGTAGAGAAAGATTTATGGAACAGACTAGAGGCTCCAAGATATCAATTATAATATCTTTTATAATTTTACGGCTAGTACCATCAATGCCTGGGAACTTTTCATGCTAATTATGACTTTTAAAAAATTCCTGTTTGTCGGTTGGCATCAAAAAGACACTTCTGACAATTACCTCTAAAGTAAAGATGATAAACAGTGCCCTCCGATGTGGTAATAATTTTACTGAAATTTTCCCCAGTGATGATGAATTAAACACTTAAATTGTTTGCAAGATGATCATTTTCAGAACATTTCCTGTAATTTTCCATAACACTCGTGTAATGGTGCACAGTGTTTTTTTTTTTTTTCCTCAGCTGAGGACCTTGTTGAGTACCATCAAACATTACTTTTGGTCACCCTGAGAGGCTTTGATAAGGTCATGGTCGTATTTCCTTTTACTGAATCGAATAACAGGGTTTTTTTCTATATTTAGTAAACTTTTCCTTATTTTGCTTGGGTTTATGATATAGCATTTAATGGGTGTGTTATTTGTGCCCTGATTTTAGTCTTGAGTCTTGAAAGGGGTTGATCAGCCTTTTTAAGTTATTGCTTCGCTCTGAAGTGGCTAAAAGGGAAACTAGATCATCATGATGCTTCTTAAGGTGTCTAGTGCTTAAATGTATCAAAGATAAGATAATAAAATTAGAAAATAAAAATAAAAGATAGGGGCAGTTATTTTTATTATTTAAAAACCATGATAGTTTTCCTTGGTTTGTCTTTTCTGTATATGGATTTCAGTCCAAGGCTGTGGCTCTGGTCAATATCACAAGGCTGTATGTCAAGGCTGAGATTTTTCTAATTATGTTACTGAATACCTCACTGGTGCTTTCATTGGCATCTTCCAGTATACCAGATGCTCTGAGCATGTGCATTACCATTTTCCCAAGATCAGTTCATAACGCCTGTACCACAGACTTCCTCATGGTGAAGGCAGGCTTCCACTTTGTGGAGCTTCATCTGCTGTCAAGCCTGGGAAATGTCACCAGTGAGAGCAGGGGAAGGAAAAATGCTTCCCCTTGACAATCAGTCTTATATCCCTTAAGAACTGGCCAAAAAAACTGTTTAAACCTGGTAACATTCAGCTCCTGTCGATAATTTGAAGAGTATAAACCTAATTTCAACCTGGATCGACTGCAAGTTACACAGGTTTTTATGGGCTCGCCTCCAATCGGTTTCAGTGGAAACATCACACCCGGGTCAACCTGCCAATTTACGGATGATGACGGTGTAACGTGCCCATGCCATAACATTATGTCCGTCCCCTCTGTCTGTAACTTACCTGACTCTTTGCCATCTCAGCAACAAATTTCATCTGCCAACATCAGCAGCCAGTTTGTACATTTTTAAAGAGGGACAAAGTACAAAGTACAGAAAGCCCTGTCCACGTCTTCCATGCTCCTTTCCATTGTTTACATGGTTGTGTTTTGTCGCACTGATGATGCCATCAATGTGGTGACATCAGCTTAATGCGCCAGAGGAAAGAAAAAAAAAGCCACACAGCTCGTCTGCTGGTGATTTGACCCGGGTCCGCTGATAATGGGAAAGGAGTCACTTGATTATTGTTAGCAGGTTAACCTGCATTAAAAAAACCCACATTGACCTGATAATTTTAGTGTGAAAGGGATATTAGGGACCAGAAAGGGGATATCAAAAGCAGAAGGGGCAGAGGGGGGGGGGTATCCACCCACCAAATTACACCCGGAGGGTAACCTCTCAAAAATAGTCAATTAGCAAAGATTTGATCAGTTTTAATGATGAATTTAATGAAATTAATGCTATTATTAAAAGTGCAGAGGCTGGTGACATGCAGCCTGTCTCTTAATTTTGTACGTTAAATTGATTTCTTTGTTCGTAATGGGGATTTTTGCACAGCATTCAGACAACTGCAGCCTCCGTCTGAGTAAAGGGAAAACAAGAAACATATTGCACCAATATCATTTTAAAAAGTTTCCAGCTGCTTAGAAATATGACTTTCTAACAGTCCTTCAAAAGAGTGCCTTACAAGTGCAGGTTTGTTTAGAAATACAAATCCACTAATATATTTTGACAGAACTTCTCACATCCAACAGATTTGTGAAGGGGATCCTCATGTACTACTACAAGAGCGACGCAGACGTCCAGAAAGACACTGAACTGAATAAGTGGATTTCAGACATTTTTGAGAAAGGATTCCTTTCCAATGAAGAAACAGGTGGGCTTCTTAGAAGAAAAAAAACTTCATTTCTCTTTATTTCGGTGTCCATAACTTCATGATTCCTCTTTAAACCATGTTTTTATTTCCTTATTATCAGGAATTCCTCAGGAATTCACCACAGTGGCTTCACTGGTCAAATTTGTTACCATGGTGATTTTCACCTGCTCAGTACAGCATGCAGCGGTGAATGCTGGACAGGTATGTGCTCCTCATTTTGATCCTTTACTTCGGTATGTTTACGGTACCAAAGATACTGTGGACAGAAATTAAAGAGAGAACTGGGAATGACATGCAGAAATGGAGTCACAGTTTGAACTTGGATCTGAGCTGTCTACTCTGAAGAGCACAGTCTCTGTTCAAGTGGTGCAACCTAACCACTAGGCTACCAGCACCCCATGGTGTATGAATTCAATGCTTATTTCTCAGTTCAGTTTGTGGAGGATCTGGAGTTTTTTTTCTGAATTGGAGTTTGAAGTCCAGCCTCACCAGCCTCACTGTTTTAAAGAGTTCATAAATGTTATTAACTGACACAAAGAAACTTTTGCCCTTTTCCTTGTTTGATATTTTAGGTTGAGCCAAAGTTGTGAGCAGACTCTCAATCAGCCTGACATGAGGCTGTTCTCATCACTACGAATATGCCAATCACTTTTTTGCAGTCTGGTCTAAACATTATCTATCAGCATTCTCAGAAAGCTTTTTATCAAATTTGATTACTCAACCTTTTTTACATTGCAGTATGACTTTGGTGCCTGGATGCCCAACACCCCAGCCACGATGCAACTTCCTCCACCAACCACCAAGGGAGACACCACCATGGAAACCATCCTGGAGACGCTTCCTGACATCAATGTGACCGCCCAGGGGATGGCCATCCTGCATCTTCTTAGCAAGCCGTCCACTGACTATGTAAGTGACAACGATTTTAGAAATAGTTGTTAAAACTGAATTACAACCAGTGGCGGCTGGTGAAAAATATTCTTGGTGGGGCAGTACTGTGCAACACTCAGTTTTTAACAACCATCCCACTACGATTCGACGCAAACTACAGGCTCATCCGTAGCCAAATGAGTTATATAGTTTTATACATTGGTAAATAACAAATATGTATATTACACCATTTTAGACCTGGATAAATTGGAACTGATAAAAAAAAGCTCAAAGACATGCTGTAAATTTACTCTGACAAACCAAAAGAGTTTTTTGTGTTAAAAGTACCAACTGTTTGGTGCTTCTCTTCAACAGAAGCAGGGTGAAATGATCAGGGCTTTCTGAATTTAGGGCCTCATGACAAGAATTATTTACTGTTTCCCAGAAACAGGGGCTGGGTCAACTTACCCACTGGCTCAGTTTACCCCACTCTCCCCTACTCTGACATTAATTCTGACATTCACTCAGTGAACAATCCTACCTGCCCACTCTGCACCTGTGCTGGGCTCATGGCTGCTGCTTGGTGCTGCTGCATCTCTTCTGAGGAGCTAAGACAAAGTTTCCCGTTATGTGGCGTCATCATCACACGGTGCAAGTGTCATTTTATTCAACACCTTCCCTTACCAGTTTCATCGTCATCCTCTTTCGTTTCAGACCGCGAGCTCGTTTTGTTAAAAAAGTCGCTATTTTGCACATTTTGCTGCATCATTTTCAAGCGCTTTCCTCTTTTTAATTCTTCTCTTTTCCGCGCCACCCTTGCGCTTTTTGTCCATCTTGTCGGCAGTCCAGCACCGCGGCTACTATCTGGCTCATCTCACAGACTCCGACTGGCGGAGCTAATTGTTTTTAGCCTGCGCGGACGTGTTGTTACGTCAGGATGCCTCTGAAAAAAAAAAGGCTGCCGAGGGAGACGGCCCACAGGGACAGCGGTAACAGCATGGAGGTAATACTCACTCAGTGCCATGAATGAACACCAAACCAAAAAATTATAATAATATTAAAAAATGTATATTAACACTGGCCCTCACGGCCCAAACGTCAGGCCGGCCCACCGGATATTGTCCCGATCCTCCGAGAAGGGTCTGTCTGCGGCCCGCAAGACGGAGGCGTGTTATGTAGTGGGCGTGTCGCGTAATGACGTAATACTACATGACACGCCCACTAGCTTAGACGGAAATCACGGAAAACCACGCGAGACACTGTTAAAAGTTTATGAAAAGGAAGAAGACGAAAAATAAGAGGGAAAAGAACGTTTGGTCTGTGGTTTCTCTTACACAAATAAAACCTAACGTCACCCATATGCTAACCCTTAACCTAACCATCACTCTTTTAGTGCCTAAATCTAAGTTTCCCCTTGAATATAAATATACATACATACATATATATATATATATATATACATACATATATATATATATATATATATATATATATATATATATATATATATATATATATATATATATATATACATATATGTATGTATGTATGTATTTTAGCTCATTAATTCTTGTCCCGAGTTGTTTAATTATTATTATTATTTCGTGGCAGAGTCAAACAATATTAACATTTCAATGCTTTTAAATCAATTCATTATAAGGCAACAAGCAAAACGGTATTTAGTGTAGAAACAGAACAGAACGTTCAAACTTTAAATGCTTAAAGGCTCATATCTCTTTAAGAACAGTATAGTGGGTTCTGTCACGTAGTGACGTCACTACACGACACGCCCACTACGCGACAGAACCCACTACAGGACACGCCCACTACAGGACACGCTACAGGACACGCCTCCGTCTTGCAAGCCGCAGACAGATACACTTGGATCCTCCCGACCAGAGCTATAGAGAGTAAGAGTTACGACACTCCCATAAGACGCCGTTGTACGCTTTCTTCCGGGTCTACTTCCGGGTTGTGGAGCCTCGAATAGTTCCAAACACCGCTTCTACAGCGAAGGACACCGCTCATTTGCATGGTTGGACATCGAGTATATTAACAGGTATGTTGTTTAAAAAGCTACCCCTTTTGAATTGTCAATCAAATATTTTCTATCAGAGGCTCGTTATGATGCATATGCTTTGCTTTAGTTGTATATGCACAGCGTAATTACGTAGATTTTTATCTTTGTTGGTGTCCGACTTCCTGCTGCTTTTTAAGTTGACTCTTGCTAACTGTGACTGTATGAAGGATAAACTGATTAAATCGCTACTTTTTTTGACCGTCAACTCCATATGAGAGGTTATTTGTAATGCATAAACGTATCTGTAAGTGTGTGTATTAGTAGATTACGGTGCAGAGTACAGAACAGAATCAGAATCACAACAGTCAGATGTAGTAGGCTATTGCAAGTGTTAATTTTAATGGCAAATTAAAAGTTATAGTAAGCATTACTTAAATGAACGACGTTACAATTAAACAATTTACAGATAATTGGATGATTAAAATAATTAATTCAAGTAATTGGGTTCAAATTTGTTAAACTTTGTATATTACAAAATTTACTAATTGGTACTGCGGTGCTCAAATTGTTCAGAACAAATAATAAACTAAAATGGATGTAGAACAAAATATTTACAAGTAATTTACAAATTATTTACAATAATTTTCAAGATTATCTCTCTCTCTGTCTCTCCCTGAATTTTCAGGGCTGTTTCATTAACATATGATTTTGAATAATTTGCTCTAAGTGCATCACTACCTGCTGTGCTAACTGTTTTATCTGTTCTCTCCCTATTTGCCTTCATGTGCTTTTTAGTGTCCAGGACACAGATGAAGAAGAAGATGTCTCCTAGCCCCCACCCCGACCCAACCCCCACACACACTTGTTGTTGTTGTTTGACCAGTTGAATACAAAATAAATACTATTTCATGAATCAAAGATAGAAACTTTATTGTCCGTCATCAATGATAAGTTTGTCTTTGTTAGGCGCTCCTTCAAAACATTTAAAAGGGATAACATAACAAAACCATTTAAAAAGAAAATACAATGCTTAAAAAGGAATACACCAGACATTCTTCCACAAAAAAGGAGGGGAGTTGTTAACAGCAGCATGTGTCTATCTCTGTTCATGGTGGCTATCGCAGAGGAGATGAAGACTAAAGATGTTTCTCCGGGCCAGAGGAACTTTATAACGTCTGCCTGATGGCAGCATCTGAAAGCAGTGGCAGAGGGGATGGGAGGAATCTTCTGTGATCAGGGTGGCTTTTCTGTTCACAGACCAGGTGTACAGCATGAGTTATTTAATAAATTGATTTATCTATATGTCTCACTCAATATATATATATATATATATATATATATATATATATATATATATATATATATATATATATATATATGCATATGCATATGTATGTAAAGAGAGGGATACATAGGTAGATATAGATATATACAGGGTGTCCCAAAAAAATAATACACGTTTTAGCAGCTGATAACTCAATTTAAATAAAATGCTACTAGAAGTCTGAAAATGCAGTTGAAGTGCAAAGACAATTTGAGAGGGAGTTTTGAAAAGAACCACCAACACAAGTTACCATCAGTGGATCAGAACAGACATCAGTTTGAGAAGAAGTAGTGATAAAACAATAGAATGATGTTCGTTAATTGTTTTACATGTTGGAAATGTAATTATAATAAACACCTAGTTTACAATTATTGAACGTGTACATTTTTGGGAACCCCTGTATATATGTATAAATAGATAGATAGATATTCTGTGTATGGTTTAGTCTTAAAATGATACTGATGGTCCGGTCCTGCTGAATGGATTCGTTCTACTCTGCTTTTCAGTCATTTCCAGGCCACAGGTAAGTGAGTGGAAGCAAACTTAAGCGAATATAGACATTCTTTGGAAATATTATAATCCAGTTGAGCAAAAAGAACACCTTAAATCATCTTGCATTTCAATGTAAAAGTCCATTTGTCATGCTAACACGTACGTGAAACTTTCCCTCCAAAACAAAACATCTACTTTACAAAGTCTTCAGCGGTCATCTTACCACTCCAAGTGTAACATTCACATATGCAAGAATGCAATAAAAATCAAACAGGTACTTGGATATGTGATTTTATTCATGTTTACCATGAAATATTGCGATCCCTGCTGTCTGTCCCATAGAAGAACATGACAGCGCAGCGTGTGTTTGGAACTATTCAGGCTTACATGAACCACGTGACCTCTCCGCGGCAAGGTCATAAGTGTCATAACTCTTATCATCTCTATAGCTCTGCTCCCGACTAGTCACTCCGGGCATGGCCGACACAAGCCGAATAAACCCGAGGGGCGATATAAGAATCGCCCTTCGGAGATTATTTTCAACCACGCTGATTGGCCAAATTCACGTTGATAGGCGCTTATCTTGCCCTAGTAACATTCCCTCATTGGCTAATCGTCACTGTCTCAGGGGCGCTATTTTCAGCGCCCCTGAGACACAGAGACAGAGACGAGAAGGCTTACTTTTGTTCTACATTCATGAAAATTAATTACTTTATATCTTAATGGATATATATTTATGTTATATTTATGTTATATTACATGTTTAGATAAGTAATTTTTGGTAATATTCATTTTTTCAAAATAAAGTAAATACATTTAATATCACACTCTCCACTGGGGGGGGCGGCGCCCTAGCGCCCTCTATTGGCCAGCTGCCACTGATTACAACCATGACCCTAATGATATTATAGGGGGATATTTTTAAACAGCATATTTGAGAAGTACACTTTCTGAAAACTGGAGGAAACAGGAGGGAAACTGGGAAGATTTTTCAATGTTGGGAAGTTTAGTAATATGGACATGTAATTTTGAAAAATAAAACTAATCAAAGGATGACCTTCAAGATATGGTGCATAATGATGAAGAAGTATGAAAATGTAAAAATTACACCCTTAAAACAGCGACATGCAAAAGAGCACTTCACTGAATGCAGTTTTATTAATGAAGGCAATGCCAAAGAGAACACACTACTACAGCACACACAAAAGACTTAATTACAGTGTATCAAGCTCCTTAGGACCTTAAAGGAGTACTCATCTGCTTTTCTGACCAATTAACATTGTTTCAGTGTTGGATACTCATGTTAAACAATGCCAAAGCGGAAAATAATGAGATTCATGCGTTTTGGAATTGACTCCTGCAAGCTGTTTTGGATGGCCCTGCACACTGTGTTACAGTCTGTCCCCTCCAAGTCCTCGGGATTGTGACCAATCATAGCAGGGGGGGCTTGGCAAGAGGCGTGCATGGAAGAAGGCCAAAGGGGTGGAATAAATTAACAGATGTTGCGGGATAGAAGAAATACGAGGTAGCGATGCAGCTAGAGGCACAGCACTTTCACATGGCAATTATGTGTAGCTGCTCTATGGGAGTCCAAAAATTAAATACAGAGGCCTTAAAATTGGTATAACAGCTCTTCTTTAACAATTTCCATTTTCAGGTTAATGAAAAAAAGTCAGTGGCATAATCTTCCGGCATGTTGCATTATGAGTAATGTATTTAATGACATCTTTATTCATGTCTGATTATAATTTCTAAATCTATTTTTGTGTCATCAGGTCCCTCTTGGCCAGTATCCTGACCAGGAGTTTTTTGAAGACGTTCCCTGCTGGCTGATCAAGAAGTTTCAAGGAGACCTTGAAGTGCAAAGTGTGATCATCAAAGTCAGGAACGAGGGTCTGGAGCTTCCATACTCTTACATGAATCCAACTCGAGTAGAAAATAGTGTGGCTATCTAGAAATGTGTGTGGCATCCTTAACAGGTGGCAACAACCAAGGCTCATCTCAACAAAATATTTCTTACCTAAACTGAAAATCCAACAAAGTAATCTGTGCTACATGACATTGTCATAAGGACTTTAGGGACCTGTGTTTGTTAAACTCTCTGTTTTGTATGACCTACATTTACATAAAAATCATAATTAAAGGGAAAATATAATTCTTTACTTTGTCTGTTTTATTTTTCAATGGAAAACATGGATATTCTTTCAGGGAATCGTGTGTCTACTAGAGATGCAACAATTCTCAAAAAACGAACTATTCAGAGCATTGTTCACGGTTCAGTTCGGGGGTATGAATTGCAGTATTTTTGGTTTTGAGAATGAACAGCTGTTTGTGCTGCTTTTTTTCTCTCCTTTTTGCTCTGCTGTATTTTTGCCTGTGATTCAACATACAGGAAAGTGACTCCTTCAGCTGCAGTATTAGCCATGTGCTAAAATTGGGCCAGAAAATCATAATTCACTCTGTGGAGAGGTTGTGACGCTATTTTAATCATTTGTTGGTGAAGGGCTGAAGATAGCTCAATGCTTGCATCACTTAAACATAACAATGTTTTAGTTGATCAATTCAGCTACGTACTTCACTTTGTGGGACTTGTGACAAAACCATTTTATTAAGCTAATGTTTCATAAACATTCACCAGTTCTTGAGCAAAAAAACATGAACCCAAAGCATCCGTGTCAAATTAAGAAAAACTTTCCCACCTTGGAACCTCACCTTGGGTGTGGCTGTTGTGACACATTTGTCTCTGCAGTCGAAAAAATTCCCCTTAACTGCACATAACAGTTATCAATAGAAAAATCATCTTTGTTGAAAGTCCTGTTGGTCCAGAATTTGAATCCACTGTTTAAGTTTGAGCTGAAAACATCAGGATAACTGTTAAAAACACAATTAACAAGCCTCAACAAGTGAACTGCAAGGTTTCATCCCGTGGTTGCAAGACGACATAAAAAATGACAAAAACATTAATATATCAAATGTCCCCATGACGTTTCCAAGTATAATTTTTTAAAAACTAAAGTTTAGTTCATTTAATACATTTGTTTAACTTTCACTTATGTCATGCAGCATTTGATTTTAACAGCAAAATCTTTGTATTGAATGTATCCTCACTCTTTACACAGCTATCGAAGAGTGTTTAAATCATTCAAAATCAACCTCTAATGTTAGTGCAGGTTACCATAAAAATCCCAATTCCAATTAAATTTATGTAAATGTGTAAAATGTAATTTGAAACTGGATGCAGTGACTTGCAAATCCTTTTTTACTTATACTATAATGAGTACATCACAAAGACAAAATATTTTATGATCAAGCAGATAAACTTTTTGTTTTTTAATTATTTTGAATTTGATGACTGCAACACATCCCAGAAACTGAGACAGGGACAAAAAAGACTTAGAAAGTTGAGAAATGCTCAAAAAACATCCTGTTTATGACATTTCAAAGGTTATCAGGTGGATTGAAAACAGATGACTGTCAAAGGAGCATGTCAAGGTGGGTGGAGCATCCCCAAAAGGATCAGCAGTTCACTGGCAATAATGACTGCTTGAGCAAATAGTCCAACAGTTTAAGAACATTCTTTTTCGGGATTTGAACATATATTGTCCATAATATCATCAAAAGTCTCAGAGAATCTGGGGACATCTCTGATTGTAAGCAACAAGGGTGAAAACCGTCATTGAATGCTCATGACCTTCTGCACTGCATTAAAACCCAACATCAGTCTGTAAATCAATGCAAAATTCAAAAGTCAGTATCTGTGATGGTTTGGGGATGTGATAGTGCCCTTGGCGCAGGTTACTTGGACAGCTGTAAAGGCACCATCCATTAAAGGCAGGGTTGGTATCAGGTTTTGATACACTTTTTGTTATACTAGTTAAAATGCATGAAGTGTTCTTAAAAGCGAGCATTACTCCTGCTGTAGCAGCTGTCTACAGCAGGAGTAAAGCAGGGAAAACACCAACCAATCACAGCTATTTGAACCAAATTCTTTGAACAAATCAAATCTCATGCATGTTCTGCCCACCTTCTCTGCGTACATTTTGCTGGCTTGCACAGACCCTGATTCAATGCGCATAGCCGAACTGAGAGGAATCCAAGTACGCTGGATTATATAGCCCGATAACTGGTAACCGCTCCTCCTGCTAAACAGAGCAAGAAAAGAAAGACAGCGGCAGACAGGCCAAAAAAAAAACTACTATGAACAAAGCCGGGACAAAAATGAGGAAAAATAAACATTGGGTACTAACTAACTTGCCATGTTTGTTAATTTTTTCTAACTTTACTATGATAATGTTTTGGTGTTTTTTTTACTGCTGAGTTACACATGACTTGGCGTAAACAAAAGGATTTGCTGAGGTCTGGTTTTGAGTTGAATCAGTCATATGGGGCCCTAATTTCGTGCCGCAGCGCAGGGTGGCACAGGGTGCGCAGAGGCTGGCACACCCGGCGCAGTGTTAATTTCCTCCGGTGCACCGCCAAGTTGACAATTTGGTAGACCATCTGCGCCGAGATGGGTGTGACAGCGCACCAGGGGGAGGTGCCAACAGATTCAGGTTGGCGCAGTGACAATTTCGTGCCAAAAAACAGTGCGGAAGGTGTACTAAAAAAACTCATCAGCTCCAACCTGGTCTAATCTGGGCGCATGCGAAGTGCACCCTCCGCAACTGTAATTTAGTGACAAGCGCACATGTGTGCACACGTCACCAAACCCTCAGAGGCAGGTATCCACAGTGTCAGGCACATTTTAATGCAATAAACAATCACAGCAATCATGATTAAATGTAACCGTCTGGACCAGCATATACATTTGTATCTTTATTAATTGTCCCGTCACATCTGATGTTGGATTAAAGCCGTTTGTCATAATGGAAACTTAACCTGACGGCAGCTGGAAGTTTGATGCACATCTTACAAGTCAAAAATAAACAACCTCATCATCTGATACTGAGTATATATCTGGCTTCTCTCATTTCATGAAATTCAAAGAAAAGAGGGAGAAAAAAGACAGAGAAAAAGACAAAATTAATGAATATCACTCGGTGTCTTAAGGATTTACCTGTGATTGCCCATAGTTCTCTTTTAATCTTCTTCACGTGATCTAAAAAGATGGAGTACATTATTGCAAGGAGGATGAGGATGAGATACCAGGAGATTATACAGTATATCACTAAAGGCTCTGCTATTTGGCGAAGACAGACCAGGAATGCAGGTGGATCATAAGCATGAATGGATTAGCCTGCCTCTGTATTTAAATGTCTGTCAATTAATTTCATACTCCTATTAATGACAAAGGAACAGATTACATCTGTCCTGGGAGCTGGCCCACACGGTGACGCGGGTTGTGGCCCCGATAGCCCCTCTGCTCTCTCGATGCTGTAACGGTGACAGCTGCTCTGACTGTCTCCGCTACCAGTCAGACCAATCAGCTTCCTGTACTTGCCCGCAGCGCATTTAATGGCAAGGAGAGGCGTTCATTTGATTGGTGAAGACAGCACTCGGCTATGTTAAACCCACTCACGCCTTTTCTCCTCCCTTTCTGGCACTTGCACAGAGGGACAGGTACGGAGGCGTGGATTCACTCCTGTGCACCTCGGAGCACCACGCAGGAAACTCGCAAAGTGCGCTGGACACACCCCGTTGGCCGTGTGTCCAGTGTGCCTGACCTACAAAATAAGAGCCCATGGTCACGACATTCAAATTCATAATAGTTTTCAGTGATTAACAACTGTGCCTTTAATGTTGAAAGGTACATACAGGTTTTGGAGCAAAATGGTGAAATCTAGGTGACGTCTTTTCAGGGACATCCCTGCTTATTTCAGCAAGACACAGACAAATGACATTCTGCAGGTGTAACAACAGCATGGCGTCGTAGTAAAGAGAGTAGGCTGTCTGAAGTCAGACCTGTTTTCCATTAAAAATGTGTGGCATTTTATGAAGCACAAAATTTAACAGACAACAGAAACCCTTGACTGTTGAGCTACTGAAGTCAAACATCAAGCAAATATTCAAAGCTAAACCTCATTTCCATAACACTTAATGAGTGTTGTTAAAGGAGTGGTAAACATGCCACTGTCCCAGCTTTTTTGGAACATGAGCCAGTCATTGAACTCAAAATAAGTGAATATTTGCAAAGAAAACAATGAAGTTTAAGTGTAAACATTAAACATCTACTCTTGTGCTGTACTCAGTTGAAAACAGCATGCGAAGGATTTGCAAAATGTTCTGATTATTCATACTACACTCAAAATCCAAAATTCATTAGACTTGAGGTTTGTAAAGTTAAATCCTGTGGGACACCTGTGTGGGCGTTTGTATATATGTGGGGAAACAGGGTCTTGAGCAGGGTTATGGCTAAGGTTGCGTTGTTTTTTAGTGAATGGTGCATCCCTCCTGACTGTTCAATGGACTGCAGAATAAACAAAAACAAAACCATTTGATATGGAGGAGTGTAGATGGTGCATCAAGTAATCTCAGTGTGATGTTACAGCAGGGTATACTTCTGTGTCTTTTGCCTGTTGGCAGCAAGAAGGTTGCTGGTTCAAATTACATGTTGGTCAGAGTCTTTCTGCGTGGTGTTTGCATTTTTTCCTACTGCATGTGTGAATTCTCTTTGGGTACTCTGACTTTCTCCCACAGACTAAGAAAACTGACCATTAGGTTAATTTGGTACTCCTGATTGCCCTCAGATGTGGGTGAGTGTGTGAATGGTTGTCCGTCTTTCTGTGTGGCAGTTACATTAGCTGGCAACCAGTTCAGGTCACCCCCCCCCCCCCCCCCCCCCCTTGGCTTTTTTTGAAGCATACTATGTTCTCTTGGTGGTTTCTATTCAAACTATTCAAACTATTCTGCTTTTACCTTGTTTTTGAAGCTTGAGATGAATGAAGAAATAAACCAAGATTTTATACAAATTTTCTTGCTCATCTTTTCTCCTCAAATTACAGCAGTAGCATCAGAGATTAATAATTAGGCATGCATCAGTATTAAGCTATTTTGTTGATGGCATGAGAAAGCAAATTTTAGTGCCAGGAAATAATTCTTTGTGATGATGGACTGTGAGCATTAGCTGTTCAGAGTACCTCACACGTGACCTTTGTGCTTATTGTAAGGGAGAAAACCAGCTTCACTTTCAGTAAAAGCTGTTACTGCATATTCTATTATTTAAGCAACATTAAAAGTTTTGGTTTGTTTAAAACTGCTCCAATAATGCTAGTTTTTGTTCATTAAGAATTTTGGGATGGTACTTGGTAATTAATGCATTGTTGAAAATAAAGAAAAAAAGTTATTTTTTGTGCACTACCTTGCACTGTTAGCAAATACTTGCTCTTGGATCTCTGCTGACCTATCCTGAAAATTGCACTGCATTCTGTTCATAACTTTTTAACTTGGGCCCTAATTTCCTGGTGCAGGGTGGCACAGGATGACACAGAGTGGTGGAGTGTGGCGCCCCCTCCGCAGTAGTACATTCATCTAGCATACCACCGATCACAGCCAATATGGCAATTTGGTAGACTGACTACGTCAAGATGGTTGTGGTGGCAAACCAAGGGGAGGTGTCGACAGATTCTTGCGCTAGAGCTTGGCACAGTGACAATTTTGTGCCAATACACTGCATGGACAGTGCACTGACAGCTTGCCAGCCTGGTCTATTTCCGCCGCAAGCGAGGAAATGCTCAGCTCTTGTCCTTCAATTTGCTTATATGCCTGTCGTTTATACATGTTTTGGCCACAATTTACTCAGTCACATTAAAGATACACAAAATCATTCATGAGAAAAGTAAATTGTATTTCAATGTGTCTCCTTCCTCTTCCTCCTCATGCGCTTGGACTGCTGGTTGGAGAAGAAAGGAGGGAGCCTGAGGAGAGCTGTCCTCCCCTGTTGTAATAGAAAAATATTTTAGCCTTAACTGTAATCCCAATTTTAAACTCACCGAAGGCCTCAATGCTTATCATGGAGAGGGTGGAGGACATGATGTCCTCCGCTGAGCTCATCTTGAGGCTGGTGCAGGGGTCACCCACGCCGGCAGAACAACATCCTCCTTGTGTAAGGTAAATATGTGTTGACTTTGACCACTGTTTTGACACACTGCCTAAACAGCAGTCTCATAGACACAGGATATGTTTTTGTGTGAATATTCCTGCTGAACACTTCTTTGTAGCTTTGGGATTTATCTGTTTGGTTAGGGTGAATTTTAAAAGTAAGTGAGGAACTGTTGTATTTTGGATGGAATGAATATCCAAATATATATATCAGAGAATTGTAAATAGTTTTCCAGTTTAGCAGCAGGCAAGGAGATCATACCGGAAGATCAGAGTTTCAATGCATTTCCTTCTAATCATCTTGGACATCCACAAAATCTTTTGTGTCATTCAAACACACATGACTTGCAGGTTTACCTCACTCACATCAGTTAATGAACAAAAAGATTCAGCATCTGTTTTGATCAGTTTTTACTAAATATTTTAAGTCAGTTCTTTGCTCAACTTTTAAGATTATAATTTTCCAATAACTTAGCAAAATCATGCACAGCTGTGAAGTAAAGACCCTTATTGGAAACTTATAGCCACTGTGCATGAAAATCCAACATTTCATAAATAAAACTTCCATGTGACTATGAACCAAGTGGTTTTAATCTCATGGGTCCAGCCTCATTATTTAATAGCCAGGACTCTTTGCATTTTCACAATAAACTTCAAATGCAGCTGCAACACTTGCTGCAATTTATCTGTTTGCTCATCAACCTGCACATACATGCACAACTTTTTACCTGGTAATAGGACAGTTTAACGGCCTGAAGGCTTTGAGGAAGAAACTGTCAATGCTCATCAATAGATATGACAATTGCAACACCCACGCAATTTCCACTCCTGAGATCAGAGCTCCCTCTCACAGCAACTATCGCTTGGCTGCATTTGGTAAGACAGCATTTCTCTAGAATTTAAACCTGTTAGACTCGCAGTGAGCACAATAAGTCTAATTACAAGGAACTTGTTTGTACTTGAATGGTGGTGTGACTGCAGGTGAACATTCAGTTGGCACTAAGTAAGTCAGAGAGTTGTGCAGGGATTTGTTTCCTTGACTTTGAGGGCTGTTTTTCTTTGATCAACTGTTTTTTTAAATATGAAGATTTTAGAAATTAAGATTAAAAAGCTTTAACCAGAATGATCTGGACTGATAATATCCTTTTATTTGATCTGTGGAGTTTATGCATATCAAACCTTCATCTTCTGAGCTGACTATTGCTCAAGATTTGACACACCCACCTTTTTATCTATAAAGGAGGATTCATCTGTGGTGTTTTTTGTTTCAGGAGTCGCTCATCACAGGACCCTCTTGGCCTTGCTGACTGGAGTGTAACAGGTGAATATGAACACAAATTCAAACTTTATTCAATGTTTTTTTAATAACTGCT
Organism: Scarus forsteni; assembly: GCA_036419115.1. NCBI lineage: Eukaryota > Metazoa > Chordata > Actinopteri > Labriformes > Labridae > Scarus > Scarus forsteni. Next base: position 20,483,511 of record JAZDUH010000098.1, on the reverse strand, counting down.
TGATCAATGCTATTCTTGCCTACAGGGATTTTCCTGCTATCTGGAGTGAAAATGACAGATTATGAAGTGACTGTGTTCACTGGCAATATTAAATATGCCAACACGTTCAACAACATCTACATTAAGCTGGTGGGGACAAATGGAGAGAGCAATCACACTTGGCTTTGGAACATCTCTGGGCCTTTAAACTTCAATTGTGGAGCGGTAAGTGTATCTTTAAGGGCATCATACACTTGTGCAACTCTGTCTTTGTGAGAATTAAAGACTTTAAGTACAACTCTAGAAGAGCTGCTGCAAATTCTTTCATTTCAGAATTATTTTATTTCTTAAATGTGACCTGAGCAACATTAAATCCCAACGAGGAGTCACCTAGAACTGATGTTTTATATAAATGTGTCTTGTCCAATCTTATATTTGTTTGTTAATAACTGGGACGTTGCAGTTCTGTGTTTGTCAAATAACTGCTGTCCTCACATAAGGAAGCCACTTTCACTGTGTGCTGCCCTGAGTCCATCCAAGAGCTGCTCATGATAAAGCTGGACAAACAGCATGGCCTTTTTCCTCAAATTGCCTGGTTCCCTTCTGTGGTGAAAATCAAAACCCCTGAAGGATCCACTTACAACTTTCCCATCTACCGCTGGATCACTGACAGTGAGGTTCACATATTCAGAGAGGGAAAAGGTTTGTACTGTTCATTTGTAACCCAAAACACCACGACACAGACAGATTGTTGATTGTAAAATTGTGATAGTTCTCTGCATACGCTAACAAGCTGCACCAACTTGACTGTTGCTTGTTTCTTTAAGCTCTTTTGGTCTTTCAAGACGAACATCCTCTTGGCAAGTACAGTCGGGACACAGAGCTGCAGCAGCGAGTGGAAGAATACAAGTGAGAAATGAGAGCATTTAAGTCTACCATCCTCAAATCAAACCTTCATTAAATGTTAAACCTGTCATTGAATATGATTATTGAAAACCCTTGCCACTTACCTGCAAACCTGAGAGCTCTAACAGGCTGACAGGATAAAAGAAAATCAGATATTTAAACTAGAACAAGACCGTGAAGAGATTTATAACTAACAAGTGAGCTTTAAAATCTCGGATAGCAAATGAAGAGACTATAAAATCATTGTGATGTGAGCGCTCTATCTGGTCTTCATCAGCATCCTCGCAGCTGAGTTTTGCAGCAGCTGAAGCTGGGGAATGTGGTTCTTACCAAGACCAAATAAATTACAATAATCAATTCAGCAAGTAATCTATGAAACACACAAGAGTCTGCACTGGCTTGTCACACTCTGAAATGTTTTTAAATGATTGTTCTGTTTTCGTGGTTTTTCTGAGGCTCCAAACTAAGATTATGATAAAATAGGACAGCTGAACTCATCACTGACTGACATGAATTAAAAGCTATACTGCTTGGACTTTTGCTTTCAGTTTCTCTCTCAGACGTACAATACCTCTTACTAAGTTCTGACTTTTATCCTTGTGTTAAAATGTATCTTCCATCAAAGACTTGACGTCAAATACACAGTTAAGAGGGCATCAAACTGGTCCTGTGTCATCAGTACATTCAATATATAAAACTGCACATTACAGTCATAGCAGTGAAAATTGGTGCCATGCTTTCTGTTAATATTTTCTGGGAAAAGAATATGAAGATTTAAAAGTGAGGAACCTAAACTTGAACCCTGGTGGACCACAATGTAACATTTTTGTCTTGACTGTCATTCTCCCAAAACTTCCCATCATTCAAATGCAATGTAAAACATAACTTTTGGTTTCACAATCAGATAAATGTTTTTTGGTTTTATATATTTTTAACAGTCACAGAATAATTGCAGCCACAATAGTCAGTTGCCACTAAAATAGTGGACAAGTCAGGGACAGATGTGCTGCTTTGATTGCCCCCTGTGTTGCATGCTCTTTTTTTCATTGCAACAATACTGCAGTGAAGATAAAATGATCTTAGACACACATCCTTTTCCAAAAACATTTTAAAAAATCTGCTCTTAGCATGTTATTGTTTTAGATTAGATATGTAAGCAAAAATTTGACAGCAAAACTGATAGAGCCAACCCCCATGAGACTCTTTTGTGGCCCCCTGTGGGGGCGTCTAATCTTGCTTCTCATTCTGATCTTCTGTTTTTCTAGATGGGATATATATGTCGATGGAATCCCTCATTGCATGAAGGCAGAAAACACTGAGAGTCTGCCCTATGAGGTTCAGTTCTCCTTCACCAAGTCCACTGAGTTTCTCTTCACTGCAGCTCAAGGGTGACGTCTATGGAGTCTTTCAGATTTATGTACTTTTTAAATTAAAAGTCATTACCTATGGCCTGTTTAGACAGACTTACAAATAATCCTATATGAAAATATTTTCCAGGCTGCTTGAGCTAAAACTGGATGGACTGATTTGTAATACTGATAAGTGGACTTCACTGGACGAGATCTATCAGGTGTTCTGCTGCAAAAGCAACAACATATCAGGTACTACTCAGTCATCCACTTAAGAATGTATTATTTCTTATGTAGATTTACTTATTTTAGGTTTTCCTGATAGTCATTTCCCAGTTGATTTGAACAGTAAAAGGCAAATTCTGCAGAGGCAAATTTACACTGTCAGTATTTATATGAACATTTTTATCAGTCTTTATAGGTCCAGACCTCAGAGAGTTGAAGAGTTGACTCTTTTTGGAGGGTTGGTGATTAAGATCTCATTAATTGCGATAGTTGACTGTTTATGGGGTTAAACTTTAAACATTTTTAATACTAAACAGTGTGACTTTTGGTCAAAGCTGTTATGTAATGTTAGGAGTGCGCTGTCTCAGAGTACATTTTTTTTGCTTAAGTGTTAACTCAACACAGCAAAGTGTAAATATTGCTGTACTTCCTGCACACTGATGAAAAAAAAAAACTGAATAAAGATTACATGTTCAGTAAGAGCAGAAATATAAAAATGATTGATTTTACAAGTGTCACTTTCAGGTTCAGAGTGAAAGAATAAACAGTGACATCTATTAATTTAATCGACTGAAACATAATTTTTTCATTTTTTCATTGACACCAGCTCTTTCAAATGAGAGGTATTTTTAAAGGATTTGACTCCATCCAGAGTAAAATGATCTCTGCATTTGCTGAAACTTTTCCAACGCCATCTCTCTTTTCTGTGTAAATCTAACCAAGGTTCACACAGTCAAGAATTATGCAGGGAACAAGTCGGTTAGACAGATACTGGCATCACATAGGGGAAGATAGAGAGAAATCACAGACTTTTTTTTGGTTGCAGAAATGCCGTAACATACAAATCAGACATTTTAACACACTTAACAGTAAGCATATCTATTTTAAAAAAAAAGCACAATTTGACTTCTTTATACCTGGTCTAAAATTCCAAAGTCTGTGGCACCAAGTGTGTCTGCTATAGATGATGTGACGCTCATCAACACAATGCACATTTTAGGGAATGAGTTTCACACACATGGGATTCACATTAGCACACCACTACTGTCACATATCAGAGCATTTATGGATAAATTCAGTTAAAGATTATCACTATAAAGAGAGCAATGGGAGCCTGGCTTTGTTGCAGTACTCCTCAGTGTGCAATTCCAGTACGCTCTAGTGGACATAATACTCCCAGAAACACAGAAAACAAACATGAATGAAAATTTTCACGCAACATAAAGCTACAATATAATACTTGTATACAAAAAAAAGACTACCACTGAAAACTATAAACATATAGACATGTTACTCTGTTGCTTTTAACTGAAGATTTTAACTATTGATGTGGTTTAACTTTTTCATGTGTATTGAACTCACCGTTTTGGATTTGTTTCTTATGCTCTGGATTCTTCAAAGGAAAATGGTCATTTAATCTGAGCACTAGCACTTTATAGTGTCCTGTGAGAATTTTCTAAGAACAGTGGTACAACATGTATAGAGGAATTAAATAAATCAGATGAAAGTTAGACCTGCTGTATAAATAACAAACACCCAGCCCACTGGTGAACACTGAGTGTAAGGAAAAAGCTTACACATTGACTGATTCAACCTACGTTATGGCCAAAACACCATTTGTATGATCAAGGTGTGTAATCTGTCCTGTGGCTTGCATTGTGCTGAGAATTTGCATCAAAATACCAAACATGCCCTGAATCCCAGTGCGACACACATCTAAACAAGACATTTCACACCGTCAAAATAGGGTCCTACAACAGCCTGTTCTCAGCAGGGATAAAACAGATGGGTTTAAAGACAAGTCAGATTGATCAGTTAAGTAGGGACTATCAGGCAGAAAACTTGAAACATATTCTCAGAGGAAATGTGGCACCAGTGTAAACTTGTTTAAAAGGAGCATAACATGTGGTCTTTATGTCTGAAACTGAATCAAATATCATCCTTCTTTTTCCAGTCTATGTGTACAAACACTGGAAGGAGGATGAGTTCTTTGCCTACCAGTTTATCAATGGCGTGAACCCCATATTGATCAAACGTTGTACAGTCATCCCTGACAACTTCCCGGTCACAGACAGCATGGTTTTTATCCATGGTCCACACAGCCTGGAAGAAGAGTTGAAGGTAACTGTTAACGTCTGTTAGTCAAAGTTTAAGAAGAATGCATTTCCCCATAACATGATTAATGTGCACTGATATGTCACAGTTACATTTCTAGGAAGATGTAATATCCACTCTTTGTGTATGAGATGAAGGTCATTTTATATCCTTTCCCTAATTTCAAACAGAATGGGAACATATACCTGGTTGACTACAAGCTTTTGGATGGAGTGGAAGAAAACACCATCAATGGGAAGCAGCAGTACTTGATGGCTCCTCTCATCTTGCTCCAAAAAACACCAGACGACAGGCTGATGCCAATTGCCATTCAGGTAAGAGGAGCATAAATAGAGATGAAAACATCACTGTTTTGAAATTTATGATGATGAGCTTTATATAACTTTCTCCTCCTTAAAAATACTGTACATCATTATGAAAATTAAAATAAAACCTTTACAGGAGTCATCACATCAGAAAATGAATAAAAGCCCTTACTCCTGAAGTCTTGCACACAGATCTAAAATTGCTTTTTTGAGAGCATTAAACTTCATCTTCATAAAGCCTGAGCTCCCGTCATAGCATTAAAGTCACAGTTCACACAATATGAAAGACCCTATCTTATGCCAAGCACAAACAACGCATCCCCCAAACAGTTATTTAAGTTATTTTTACATATTTTTTACAGATTTTTAATGAAATAAAGGTTTCCGACCAGTACAGGTGTTAGATTAAGAGTGAAGGTAAATTAAAATGTTTCATTGTATCTTACCACCAATGTCAATTACAAGAAGTCTGTCACACAAATTATAATGTCAACGCAAACTTCTATATATACACGTTATATCTATAGCCATTTGAATATTAGTAACAACCCAGTAGAGACCTAACGAACTTGTGGCTACCACCCTGAAACCTGAGACTTGATTTGGACAAACCCTTAGAGACTTGAGACTTGACTTGGCAACAAGTGACAACTGTTAGTCCCTGGTATATATATGCAAGTATATAAATAGTTCAGATAGCAACACTGAAACAAGTCTACCAGCACAAGGCAGACGTGATACAGTCCTACTCATCATTATTGGCACCCATGAAGTTTAAGTACACAATGTTGAATATCTTCTTGAAAAAAATGAATCAAGTCAAACATTTGATTCTATGGAGAACTTGGATTTGACACAAAAGAGAAATTGATAAACAGTGTTTGTTAAACAATAAAACACGGGACGAAAAAATTGAAATAGCAAAATTTTGCTGTGTCACTGGTATTGGCACCCTTTGCTGCAAATCAGTATGGAACCACACTGTGACTCTCCTGTGGCAAATCAAAATGAGAATCACCTGTGATAAATTGTCTGTGCTCATGTGACATCTATTGGCCAATGATGAAATTAAAAAAAAATGAAATAATGAGCACAATGGTGAAATGGTGAAAACAAATGAGCTGTCTGAGAACATCAGAGGTGTGATTATCAGCAAACACAAGACCTTCAAAGGATACAAGGCCATCTCCAAAGACCTTGGTATTCCTGTATCAACAGTGCGTAATGTTATTAAGAAGTTTGCCAAGCATGGAACTTTCAAGAACCTCCCTGGACATAGAGGGAAGAGAAAAATTGATAACAAAAGTCTTCGAAGGTTGGTGCGAATGGTGGAAAAAACACCACGTCTAGCTTCCAAAGACCTCAAGACTGGGAGAAAATACCAGCTGAGAAGTGTAAGAAGCTTATAGATGGCTACAAGAAACGTTTGAAGGCTGTCATCAGTGTCAAAGGGTGTGCAGCAAAATACTGAAGAGGGGTGCCATTATTGCTGCACATGGTATTTTTCAGTTTTCCTCTTTGAAATTACAAGTTGTAACTTGTCAAACTATTTTTTTGTTAAAGCATTTTGGGCCTCCAATTAAAAGATCCTGATGGCATGAATTTGGTACATTTCAATTTATTTCTGAAGATATTGTTAAAGTAATGAAAATAAAGAAGGGGTGTCAATAGTACTGAGCAGGACTGTATAATCAGACAGTATGTTGTCACATAAAAGAGCTCTAAATGCCTGCTCACATGGTAACACTAAAACATATCACATAAAATGCTTTTAGAAATCTTCTCCCTGGCTGAAGTTTACTAAATATGACTCATAATGCCTTTAAGGAAAAAATTAAAAGGAAAACATCCCCCTGCTTGTGCTTTTTTCAGCTGTTTGACCTCTTGTGGGATTGTTCATCTTGCAATACATCTTTTTAGCATTTAATTGAATAGCTTGCTTCTTTCCTCTTCTGTAGCTAAAGCAGACTCCAGGAAAGGACAACCCCATCTTTTTCCCAACTGATCCTATCCATGACTGGTTGCTGGCCAAGACTTTTGTGAGAAGTGCTGATTTCAACTATCATGAAATCATTTCTCATCTGCTGCGCACCCATCTGCTGGCTGAAGTGTTTGCTGTGTCTCTTCTGCGCAATCTTCCCATGGTGCACCCTCTGTACAAGGTGTGTTCAAGTATTTTTAACTCCACTTAACTTAACAGTATTTGTACCAGGATCAACTTAAAGTAAAAAATTATTCATTTTACAAGTTTAGATTGTGTATTAATGTGAAATGTCTGTTACATTAGTATGCCTGTGGTAGTTAGATTACTCAAAGGGGTAGTGAGGCCAAGGGCAGGATAGGACCCTCCACTAAAGTCTAGACACTGAACGTGGTGATAAAGGAAAAAGGATTTTATTAGAGGTGTATTTTACTGAAACAACAGGTTGAGGTGAGCAAAGAAAGCAAATTTTGAACATTCAAAAGTAGAAGGATGATTGATCAAACAATGCCATGGAAGATATGTAAATTCAGGGCCTGGGTGAGTGAACGCCCCTAGTCAGTTGACCATTAGTGCTTGAAGACATGACAGTGAGGTGACTTATAGATGGATTGGTGAGTAAAGATGAGTAAACACAACGGTCTTCCTCCTTGAACTTTCACAATTGTACATGCCTCAAATCTTTGACTTTTTGCTGAAGTAACTGCATTAATAACATAGTCTCATATATTCCTCAGCTCCTCATCCCTCACACTCGCTACACCCTGCAGATCAACCTTATGGCCCGAAATAAGCTCATTTCTGAGGATGGATCTTTCACAATGGTAGGAAAAGTGAAACATGATTTGTAGAGTATTACACTGACACATTTCAACATGTCCCCAACAACACTCAGTGTGTCTACTTGTCTGTAGTTTGCAGCTTGTGGTGGGAAAGGCACGGTCACAATGATGAGGAAAGCCACAGCCTCACTGACCTACAGCTCCCTCTGCATCCCAGAAGATATCGCTGAGCGTGATGTGGAAGCTTTGCCTGACTACTACTACAGAGATGATGGACTCAAGCTCTGGGATATCATTCACAAGTACTGTTTTGAGTTTTCCTTGAGTTTGGCATTTTAGATCAGCAGTAAACAAGCCACCAATCTTATGTTAGACTATGACTGTTTAAAAAACTGCCTACTAAATACTACTAACAACTCTAGCATGTGGTTTACTTGGTAATAGTATGTAGCCTACCATAATTGACTCTTCAGTATGCCAAAAACAACAGAATGTCACACTAATTCAGGAAAAATTAGCAGCATGCATCCAACCAGTCTACTTTGCATACTGTTACCCACAATGCAAAGTGTCAACAGGTAAGTTGGTGCAGAATGGTGCAGTCAGCCTTAGCAGGATAAGCATTAGCACTGAATCTGTTACATTTTCATAATAATACAGGGAACCACAGTCTTCAAATAAGAGATTATTGAGTTTCTTTATGGGTGTTTTTCATTTCTTGTGTGTATTATATGCTGTCAGTCCAAGCAAATAATTTACTAGTTAGATGTCGTCCGTCATTAATTGATTAATTAATGGATGTTAATTTAGCAGTGCTTGACCTCTGCTAAGTTACCATTTATTCTCATTTTCATGACCAGAAACTAAAATCAGCTAAATGATTAGATTGGCACTGGTTCATCTGTAAAAGTTTAGTGTGGGCCATGATATGGCTATGAGTTTCTTCTGTAAAATCTTTTAATTCTCCAGATGACTTAATGACACCATATGATACTACAACAGTTTCGGTTCAGCTCTAATAGAGATCTTTAATGGGTCAAGAGAGCTTCAGAAGGGAGAAGATATCTTAGTTTGAAGAATAAGCTAACATTAGTCAACAATTTCTTTGTCAGTTTATCTACATGCTTCCTGAAATTCAAGAATTCATCAATATGAACCTCAAGAAATTTCGTGGATTCTGCCCTCTGAATAGCCCGACCATCCGCTCTGATAAAAACCTGGTCAACACTAGGGCTGGGTATTTCCAGCAACTTCACGATACGATACGTATCCCGATACTAAGGCCACGATACGATACATATCCCGATACATGTAAACTGTGAATATTGTCTATGCTTTAAGCAAAACTCTTGACAAGTTTAGTTTTTCCTTATGAGAAGAAAAAGAACAAGGATTAGTTTTAAGTGGTTCTACAACTACCATCCTCAGAGATGGTCGACCTAAGTTCAAATTTAGAACATATGCTTCATTATGTAGCTCGTCTTCTACCTTGAACTGTGCCACTGTTAACATTAGCCAAAGTGTATTGACAACAACTGTCAAAGTATTTAGGCCGTATCGATTCTGGAGAATCCGTATCGATACACGTATCCCAAAGGAGTGCGATACGATATTTTGCCGTATCGATATTTTGAGCACAGGCCTAGTCAACACTAATTCATTTTCTTATTGAGCAGAGCACAATGATGTTTGTTTTACTTAAATGATAGTTCATAACTGGTGATGACCTTCTTAAATTTATCTATAACCTTATTTTGAAGATTAAATAGGTTCTTCTGTGACATACATAAATTTGCATCAAAAATCTAACCATGTAAAGTAGCAGAGGATAGAACAAAATTATTTATGTAGATCAGCACGATAGTGTCATTGACCTCGCTGACAAAATCTAAAAATATTATAAAGAGTTTGGTGACAGAATCGTGGCTGCTTTTCGTGAAAGGTCACTGTTCATTTTGTAAGTCTGTTTTGAAATGAGAGTTGGTGCTGTTAATGTTTTGTCTTGTATTTTTAGTCTGTAACATAGTACTGGCTGCTACCTTGACCAGGTCTCTCTTGTAAAAGACATTTTTCATCTCAATGGGACTTCCTGGTTAAATAAAGCTAAAATAAATAAAATAAAACTAAAATAGAATAGAGATACCTGATAGTTTTACTTGAGAGCTGTTTTGTTAGAGTAAACATAGTGTTCCCTCCCACAGATGGAGCTCAATGCTGTAGCCTTGACACCATAATAAAAAATAATATTTAGTTTGCCAAGAGAATTTCCCTGGAAATCCCTTTATCAATAGCACCTTAAATTTTTTCAAGAAAATCAGGAGTTGCCATGCAAGCTGTGCTTTCCTTTCTAAAGCCATATCGTGCTGGAGCAAGAATGTTCCATTTGTGTAACTTAATACTGTCTAAAATAAGCATTTTGTTTCTTACAATTTAGAGAGAGTGGGCAGTACTGATATAGGACAATAATTAGTCATGTTGGTTTTATCCCCAGATTTAAATACAAGCACAATTTTGGCTTCCTTTGTCATTTTAGGCACCACTCCAAAAAGTAGAGAAAGATTTATGGACTGGACTAGTGACTGCAAGGTATCAATTATAATAAATGCCAGGGATGGTTTCATGCTAATTATGACTTTAGAAAATTCCTGTTTGTCGGTTGGCATCATAAAGACACTTAGGACAATTACCTCTAAAGTAAAGATGATAAACAGTGCTCTCTGGTGTGTTAATAATTTTTATCAAGATTCTCCCCAGTGATTATGAATTGAACACTTAAATTGTTTTCAAGATGATCATCTTTAGAACTATTCCTGTAATTTCCCATAACACTTGTGAAATGGTACACAGTGTTTTTTACTCCTGCTGAGGACCTCATTGAGCACCTTCCAACATTGCTTTTGGTCACCCTGAGAGGCTTTGATAAGGGCATGATAGTATTTCCTCTTACTTTATCGAATAATAACGGTCAGCTTATTTCTATATTTAGTAAACTTTGCCTTGTTTTGCTTGGGTTTATGATGTAGTATTCAATGGGATATGACAGTTTATGGAATTAGTATTTTCATCAGTTAGAGCATTATATGCAGCATCTGGGTCTTTACAACCATAAACTGAGTTCCATGTTTTAGCTCTACTATTTTCAGATAGTTTTGATTGGTTCTTTTCATTCAGTACTTTCACTTTGAGTCTTGAAAGGGGTTTATCAGCCTTTTTAAGTTCTTGCTTCGCTTCGAGTGGCCGAAAGGGGAACTTGACACAGGAAGGATCAAGAAGCGTAGTAACAGTTGTGGCTCACAAGAACCAGACTTTATTTGACAGATCTTGAACACAGTTCAGTGCAGGAATCGAACCCGCGAGTCTTGTCTTGCTGGCCCGGTGCTTTAACCACTGGACCACACTGAAGATGAACAGCATATGGAAAATCAGTCTTTGTAGATGAACAGGAGAAGTGAGAGCGGGAATCAAATCCACGTGCCTTTGTAAAGAGATCCATTGTGCAGACCACTCGGCCACACAGGAGACTCACTCCCACTTAGCAACACAGAGGGTTTGAGGAAGACTGGGACTGGACTTACTCTGTCTTTAGCGTGTGGGAATGAATGGGAAAGCCAGGAACCAGGCTGCCACTGCTGGATCAAACACTCAGGCGAGTACTCAACAACTGGAACGGGCTGGAAGGTCAGATGCCGAGAAAGCCACCACGGGTCAGGATACTCAGACAGATACTCAGCATCGAGGACAGGCAGGAAGGTCGGATACCAGGAAAGCCACCACTGGTCAGGATACTCAGACAGATACTCGGTGTCGAGGACAGGCAGGATGGTCAAATACCGGGAAAGCCACCACAGGTCAGGATACACGGGCAGATACTCAGCGTCGGAGACAGAAGGCGAGGTCGACAGCTGGGACTCAGGCAGACGGGAAAGTGAAGAACAGAAGCTAGTCGATACCTTGCAGTCAAACCGAGGGTCAGGCGTAAAAGGCAGAACCAGGAACAAAACTTGTTGGCAACGGGTGATCAATCCGGAATACAGGTCTGGAGTTCTCAGCATGAAGGCGAAGACAGTCTGACACTGACTGTGTGTGGAGCAGGGGTTTAAACAGGTGGCTTGATTGCAGCAGATGAAGTGCAGGTGTGAGCAGGAGTGCAGGTTAGCTGAGTTGGACTGATTAGGCTGAAGCTGGAATGTGGCAGGCCGAGGCAGAGACTGAGATTGTGACAGAACTTGATTATCATGATGCTTCTTAAGGTGTCCATTGCTTAAATGTATCAAATATAAGATACTTAAATAACATACAGAAAATAAAAGATAAGGGCAGTTATTTTTTATTATTTAAAAACCATGATAGTTTCCTTTGGTTTGTCTTTTCTGTTGATGGATTTCAGTCCAAGGCTGTGGCTCTTGTCAATATCACAAGGCTTTATGTCAGAGCTGAGATCTTCTGTAATTGTGTTACTTAACGCCTCATTAGTGCTTTCATTGGCATCTTGCAGTACACCAGATGCTCTGAGCATGTGCATTACCATTTTACCAAGATCAGATCATAACACCTGTACCACAGCCTTTCCAATGGTGAAGGCAGGCCTCCACTTTGTGGAGCTTTGAGGCTGCAGAACAACTGCTGCCATCTGCTGTCAAGCCTGGGAAATGTCACCACTGAGTGCAGGGGAAGGAAAAATGCTTCACCTTGACAATCAGTCTTATATCCCTTTCAAACTGGCCAAAAAACCTACCACTGAACCTGTAACCACGAGGGATGGTAATTTACATCCAAAATTCAGTGCGATAGTTGCAAATATTTCAATATTGTTCAGTAAACCCTAACTCCCCAACACATTCTTACATTGAGCAACACAGAGGAAGGACATGCATAGCTCTGTTAAGAATAAAATCTGTAAAAACGGGGAAAAAAGCCCTTGACAAAACAATAAAACTGATCAATAATGTCAAATGTATCCTATCTGCTTATATCTCACAGTTGGACCAGCAGTGCGTCCCAGTTCGTTAGCTTGTCTCTAACACATTATGTAAATTGTCTTTTACAGACCAAACCAGTGCACCGAATCACACATATTTAAGCTAAAGACACCATTTCATTCAACTTTGTAGAGTAAAATAGATCCCTGAATTGATAATTCACTCTATTCAGTCCAAAAATCTCTCAAGTTTATCATCAGTTATCTGTACAGCTCATCACTGAGAGGGCCACAAAGGGCTGGAGACTATCTCGGCTGACTCGTTCAAACAGGGGATGGTCACCAGCCAATAACAGGGTCAACATAATGAGACGGGAAAACAGTCACCATCAGTTTCACACTGGTGAGCACTTTGGAGTCACTTATTAATCTAACAAGCATGCTGATCTTCTGTAGGAGGAAACTGGAGAACCTGCAGAAAGCCACATATTCATGGGGAATACCTGCAAACTCCTCACAGTAATACCAAACCAACATGGGGAGTCAAACCAACAACTTTCTTGCTTTAAGGCAACAGCACATCCTGCTGTGCCACCATGCAGTCTTTATATTAATTTTAAACATGTTAAACCTATTTCTTTGTGCTGTAATGGTGGCTTTGCACAGCATTCAGACAAACCGCAGTCTCCTTCTGAGACAAGGGAAAACAAGCCACATATTTAACCAATGTCTTTTTAAAAGTTTCCAGCTGCTTAGAATTATGACTTTCTAACAGTCCTTCAAAAGACTGCCTTACAAGTGCAGGTTTGTTATAAAAATATAAATCCACTAATATATTTTAACAGAGCTTCTCACATCCAACAGATTTGTGAAGGGGATGCTCATGTACTACTACAAGAGTGATGCAGACGTCCAGAGAGACACTGAACTGAATAAGTGGATTTCAGACATTTTTGAGAAAGGATTCCTTTCCAATGAAGAAACAGGTGGGCTTCTTAGAAAAAACTTCATTTCTCTTTATTTCTGTGTCCGTAACTTTATGATGTCATCAATTCATCTTGATACCATTTTTTTTGCCTTATTATCATCAGGTATTCCTCAGGAATTCACCACAGTGGCTTCACTGGTCAAATTTGTAACCATGGTGATTTTCACCTGCTCGGTACAGCATGCAGCAGTGAATTCTGGACAGGTATGTGTTCCTCATTTTGATCCTTTACTTCCGTATGTTTATGGTACCAAGCACACTGTGGACAGAAATTAAAGAGAGAACTGGAAATGACATGCAGAAATGGAGTCACAGGTTGAACTTGGATCTGAGCTGTCTACTCTGAGGACCACAGCCTCTGTTCAAGTGGTGCAACCTAACCACTAGGCTACCAGCACCCCATGGTGTATGAATTCAATGCTCATTTCTCAGTTCAGTTTGTGGAGGATTTTTTACTGAATCCGAGTTTGAAGTCCAGCCTCACCAGCCTTACTGTTTGAAAGTGGTCATAAATATTGTTATCTGACACTTGCATACTTTTCCAAAAACTAAAGCATTTAATAATCATCAGAACAATCAGATAATAGAAACTTTTCTTTGTTTGATATTTTAGGTTGAACCAAAGTTGTGAGTAGACTCTCAGTTAGCCTGACGTGAAGCTGTTCTCATCGCTAAGATTATGCAAATCACTTTTTTGCACTCTGGTCAAAACATTATCTATCAGCATTCTCAGAAAGCTATTTCAACCCAACCTTTTTTTTACGTTGCAGTATGACTTTGGTGCCTGGATGCCCAACACTCCAATCACAATGCAACTTCCTCCACCAACCACCAAGGGAGACACCACCATGGAAACCATCCTGGAGACTCTTCCTGACATCAATGTGACAGTCCAGGGGATGGCTGTCCTACATCTTCTCAGCAAGCAGTCCTCTGACTTTGTAAGTGACAATGTTTGAAGAGAAAGTTGTTAAAGCCAATTGAAACCCATGACCCTAATGACATTATTAGGGGATTTTTTTAAACAGTATGTTTGAGCAGTAAACTTTGTGAAAACTGAAGAGGAACAGGAGGGATATTTTAATGTTGGGAAGTTTATTAAAATATTAAGATTTTTTTAAGATAATTTTATTAAGATAATTATTAGATACATTCATGTTTTAAGTAATATATCAACACTGTATATGCCCAAGAAAGACTTCATTACAGTGTATCAAGCACCTTAGGACCTTAAAGGAGAACTCGTCTGCTTTTCTGACCAATAAATGTTTCAGTATTGGATACATATGTTAAACGATGCCAAAGTGTCAAATGATGAGGTTCATGCATTTGGAAGTGACTCCTGCAAGCTTTTTTAGATGGTTCTGCACACTGTGTTACAGTCTTTACAGTCTTTTTTAACAATGTAGTCCAGTGACGTTAATGCATGCTGGATTCCCCTACATGGCTATGTCCAGGCATGAGCTCCAGGCTGTCCCATCCCTTTAAAAAGTCCTTGGGATTGTGACCAATCACAGCAGCACGGGCTTGGCGGGAGGCTTGCATGGAGGAGGGCCAGGGGGTGGAGTAAAGTAGACTGATCGTTTTGCGGGATAGAAGAAATACAAGGAAGCGATGCAGCTAGAGGCACAGAGCTTTCACATGGCAATCATGTGTGGCTGCAGTAGGAGTCCAAAAATCAAATACAGAGGCCTGAATATTGGTATACCAGCTCTTCTTTAACAAATTTCCCTTTTCAGGTTAGTAAAAAAAAGTCAATTACTTGATCTTCCACCTTTTAATGTAAATGATGTATTTAATGAAATCTTAATGCATTTATGATTATAATTCCTAAATCTATTTTTGTGTCATCAGGTCCCTCTCGGCCAGTATCCTGACCAGGAGTTTTTTGAAGACGTTCCCTGCAGGCTGATCAAGAAGTTTCAGGGAGACCTTGAAGTGCAAAGTGTGATCATCAAAGTCAGGAACGAGAGTCTGGAGCTTCCATACTCTTACATGAATCCAACTCTACTGGAAAATAGTGTGGCTGTGTAGAAATGTGTGTGGCATCCTCAAATATTGACAACAACCAGTTTTGCTTTAAAAAGTTAGCTTATCCAGGGTGCTGGTTTGGCGTAGTGGTTAGCACCCCATGTACTTGCTTCTGCTGGTCCATGTTCAAATCCTGCCTGTGACCAGTTTGCAGAGTGTCTTCCCTACTCTCTCGCCCCCTTTCACAAGCCTATCCACTGTCTCTCTCCTATCAATAAAGGCACAAAATGCCCCCCCCCAAAAAAAAGTTAGCTTATCCTAGCTACTCCTAAACTAAAAATCCTTGAGGGATGCTAATGTATCAGTTGCGTTTGCTCCTACACTGTAACGCTAAAGAAGTACACTGTGCCTCATAACACTGTCATAATGACTTCAGGGATCTGTGTTTAATTTCCTATATTTCTTATAGTTCTACATCTACGTAAAAAAAAAAAAACAAATTAAATGGAAAATAAATCATTTACCTTGTCTGTTTTATTTTTTTAAAATGAAAGCAAATGAGATTCTCACAGAGAATTGTGTGTCTGATGCAACAATTCTGAAGAAAACATTGAACCATTCAGAGCATTGCCCACAGTTTTGTACGGGCATGTGAACTGCAGTATTTTGGGTTATGAGAATGAACAGCTCTTTGATTCAACACGCAGTGCTTAAAGCTGGTGTCTACGATTTGAAACCGCAGCCTGTCCCTCCTTCCCTCACCTCTCCCCTCCGTGTTCCAAGATCCCAAAAAGTGAACTGGTGTTGCCCACCGAAATTGCTGGTAAAAAAAAATCTATTTATTGAGAAATAATTCACTTTAAGATATTTTGTGCATGTAAAATGTGGGAGGTGGGGGTGCAGCAGGCTTAAACATTTCTTTTTCTCGGTGCTACAAGTGCATGAGAGTCGGGGGTACATGGCTGGAGGTAAAGTGTCTGAAGGGGTACAGGCTGTGAAGAGTTTGGGAACCACTGATGTAGATGAATTCATACCGTGAAAATGGAGGTGTTTTGGTGATAGAGCTTCGAAAAAGACGAGGGAAACAGGAAGATGATAAATTTAGCGCAACTGTGACTACGTTTTTTAAGCAGAAATCAGGTGGATGTTTTTTTTTTAAAATACCATGTCTGCTGTGATGTGATAGCCGTCAATCTCTCTCCCTAACTCTCTCTCTCATTCAGTAACTACAAAATGAGGTGTGTGTGAGTAACTGTGTCATTTGTACAAGACTGATATGAAATTAAAAAATGGATTACTTAGCTCACAAGAGTATCTCATGATAATTTTAAAAATGTGCATATTTTTTTTAGAATGCTGGAAAGAAAAGATTTAAGTCTAAAAATGTCTGAAGAAGACCCTGTGACCCTCAAACCACCTGATGATTAAAAGATATAAAAACATACATACATATATATATATATATATATACATATATATACATATATATATTAGGGCTGTCACTTTAGTGCATTAACAAGATTAATTAATCACTCCGCAAATTAATTTGTTATAAAAATTAATCGCAAAATTAATCATAGCACACAAACATTTTGATATTGGCCAGTTGGAGGACCCGTACATGGCAGTGGCACGTCACTTCACACATGTGTCTCTCAAACCAAACAAAGCCCAGATGACAACAGGAATGGCATATTTAAGACTTAGTCTTATTTTATTTTTGAATTTATTGATCTATATTTGTACTACATTCTTTAATAATCCATCATGCCTAATTGGTTTGCTGGATGTCCTCGACCTTTTTCTTATTTTGAATTTGATTTATGAAACACACTTAACGTGTAATTTGAGTTGTCTGATTGAGCTTAGAATTTTCTGGACAAGTTGCTCTGACTTTGGTTTTATGCTGTCACCAATAAAAATGTGGATTTACAAATCTTCACTTCTTAGTGTATTCATTTGATTAGTCATGCACTACAATTTTAAAATATCCTAGAATTCAAATTCTTTATTTGGGTACTTTAAGAATAGGCTGTATGAGATTAAAATGCGACTAATTAGATTAATTAATTATAAATGTGGTAATTAATGAGATTAATTTTCTAATCGTCTGACAGCACTAATATCTATATCTATATCTATCTATCTATCTATCTATCTATCTATCTATCTATCTATCTATATATATATATATATATATATATATATATATATATGTATGTACACACACATACACATTTTTGGGAGGAGTAAAAGTTTGAAAAGGCCGTTTTTGCACCCCCTGCTGGCTCGAGTTACTTAAGAGGATGAGTGTGCATCTCTTTGGTTCACTTTTTCGGAGGAGCTTGATGAGAGAGGATGTGCCAGATACTCCGACAAAAGAAACTACTCTAGAAAGATTTTAAGACTATAAAAAGTGATAAACTGTTTATTCCAGTCAGAAGAAACCTTAAGCAGCAAATGCAGATCAACAAGGACGTTTGAAGGAGTGAAAATCAGCACTTCACAGAGGAGCTCTTTGTTTGAGTGTGGTGCATTTCCCGTGATTTTCCCGGTGAGTGAGATAAACTAGACAGCCTGTATGGCAGCATTATCCATGGACACAAACTACGTCGATGCCTGATTGAGCGGGTCGGCCCGTTGCTGCGATACGTCGGCGTGTCCACAGTGACGGCCGTTACATGAGGGCGCGCGGGCGGAGCCCCGCCTGGGCTGTGTGAGGCAAACGGAGATGTCTGCTGTCTGCCTGAAAATTATCACAAAAATAAGCAAACTGTGCTATTATATGAATAATTATATTAAATGTGAGTTCAGTCCGTTAGCGATCTCTACGCCCAGCCTCGGGGCGAAATCGAAAGTCTTTTGTCTCACGCATGCTCAGATCACAATTTTTCGTTTAAGTCAGGTGCGCCACGCATCATTAGATAATATATGATAAGAAAAAAAAGGGCAACGAATGTTGATAATAATAATAATCATGATCATAATAACAATAACGTAACAAGAAAACATAGATGAGTAAGTAATAATGGTAATAACAACAACAGTATTATTAGTAGTAGTTAGTAGTAGTTAGCCTACCTAGTAGTAGATGTATTAGTAATTATAAAATCAACAATTACAGTAGGCCCTATATTTTTTATTTTAACGTTATTTTTCTTTATTTTTTAAATTACCACTGTCATTGGATGTGTTAGTTAAGGGTGGAGTGTATCATGCATTATGCTGTCTAAAAAAAACGGATGATTTGGCATGTTAACAACGGTATTTATACCATTGCCAAATCATAATTGTATATTTTAGTAATTCAGTTTAATAGTTCATTTGAACGTATTTCTCTTCTCACATACATACACACAACCATCACACTTCTGTACACACTAATAACACTAGAACTTCTTCTTTTGTGTGTGTGTGTGAAATTTGAGAATATTTAACTGAATTATTTCAGGCACACATATGTGCTCCAACACACAAACCAGACATCTCATATCCTGTTGAATAAGTGTTTTAGTCTATTGTGTTGGAATAAAATTAAAATATGTGATCTTCTGCTTTCAGCACTGTGCTGGTTATTGTAACATTAGGCTGCACAAAGGAAGGGCACAGATGTGTGGACTTCTTTTGATGCTGGTGCTAAAGTAGAGTAAAGAGACCCATTCCAATATGGCAGTGACACCGGATTACACTCCAGTATGTCATTAAGCATCTCCGTATATTATGTCTATGCACGCCACAGACCAGTGCGAAAGCCCTGTGCTCTCACACATGCTCAGATTACAGTTTTGCTTTAAAAAGTTAGCTTATCCTAGCTGATCCTGAACTATAAATCCTTGAGGAGTGCAAGGGAACAGCGCCAAAGCATTCCTAATTTCTGTAACGTACTGATTACTGGTTTAGAATTCTCCATGCTTGAAGATGTTGTTTATTTATTTTTATGTTTATATTTTTATTATAGTTTGTTTTGTATTGGTTCATCCAGTTGTAATTCAGTTCCAATAAAATATATAATTTAATAAAATTGTTTTTTTTATTTAAAGCACTTGTTTGTGTTGTTTTCCTTTGGCTGATCATATTGACATGCAGTTTGATTTATTATAAATGTAGGCCTGCTCTTCACTATTATTCTGCTGTTATCTTTGTGTGCTCCTGTGCTGCAGCCTAAACCATTAAGATGCAGGTGAAAGTATAAAAGTATGCTACTGTCAGTCTTTTTATCATAGGACTACATTGAGGTAGGCTGCATGTGCCCTGTTTATAAGCTGAAATATATCATGTCGATCTTGAATCACTGTCAGTCTTGAGACTGACAGCTATCACATTACAGCAGACATGGTGATAAAGAAAACATCCACTCAATACTTTTGCATGACCTTCAAAGACAAGGTCACTTTGTGCTGAACCTATCATCTCCCCCTTGACTTTGACAATGCTTTTTCGCCCCTGTGTTAAAGTTTGGTTTAAATTTAAAGGTGGTGTTTTCATAACAAATTCAACCAGGCAGTTTTCATTGCGTTTTTGCCTTCTGGTGCCCGCAGTGCCTGAATCTGCAAACTTTTGAAACCAGGGTCCAGAGTGGAGAGTTTTGAAAATGTATCAGTGCCCAGCCCCGACAGACGCGATTCAGCATGTCAGTTTGAAACACTGATATCACTGATTTTACATGAAGGCTGCACAACACACCAGGAATAACACCAGATTCGGCCATCTCAATCAATTTCCTTTTTTAACCAGGTAAAAACTCATTGAGATTTAATGCCTCTTTTTAAGAGTGACCTGGCCAAGACGGCAGCACAGAAACAAAAAATATGATGTCCTGAGAGTGCATGCCATATTGGCTGAGGTTCCTACACATGTGTGAACACAGAATTGTAGGCAGAAGTCCTAGATTTGTAAATAAAAAATCAGCCAATGAGAGAGTCTTAGAACATACAAGGAAGGACAATACCCAACAGTTTACAGTGAACAGTGAAGTACATGATAGCTGCAATCAGTAATAAAAAGCAAAGCACAGTGATATAAAATATCCAATTTAGCAAAAAACTGATCAAGAGCATTCATAAAAAGCAGGTCTCCATAGTTCAACAAGGGTAAAAAATTTGTGGTGATCAAATATTTTCTGCTTACAGCACTCCATTTATTATCCAATCAAAACTACCCCAAGATTTGTTGTTCAGACAAGAATCTCCTGCATCTTCATGCATCCACTCATCATTGTTGTTTGTGAAAAGTTTGTCTTCACCAGAAAGTGGACACATGTTAAATCACTGTTTCTTTGCAAACCTATATAGCCATCTACTAGACTGGCATGCACACTATTGCATTTTCAGTCTTTCTCATGTTTTTGTGGAAATGTGTTTGAAACGTAAAGAAAAAACCCTGTCCCTTTCTGGTGAAAACGTCATATAAGCGTGGCCAGAGTTTGACTCTCCAACCCTTTCATACCAGCAGCTGATGTTTTAAAAGTACAAGTTAATAAGCACATGACCTGAATCAAATGTTGAAGACAACATCACTGGTGAGGATGTTGCTAAAAATGCAGCTGTGTACAAACCTGACATGCCAGATGGACAGTTCCATATTAAAAATACTTCACTAATCCATCTGGGGAGGTGCCCTGTGAGAATGTTTTCAGGAGCAGAACATTCAAATACAATAGCAGCTTGTGATTGGACGATCGTTGGCTCAACACACTCATTGCAGACCAATCCAGAACAAGCAGCACTGCTATGACATAGCATATGTAGTGGCTAAACATACTGGCTAACTGTTAGCCGTTAGCTGCTAAGGCTAATGGCTGACAAGAGCAAACAACAGGAAATGGCCGTTAGCTGTAGCAGCTAACTATTGTTAGCGGCTAACTGTTGTTAGCTGCTACGGCTAACGGCCAACTGTTGTTTGCCCTTGTTAGCCGTTAGTCATAGCGGCCAACGGCTATCAGCTGATAGCTAAACTACCTTGAGACTGTTTCACATTAAATTGTACCATACAGATGTCACATATAACACTTTATACATGACGTGAACCTTGTCAAAGACCACTCCTATGAAGTAAACTTCTGAGGAGAGCATATTTCCCCAACCAGTTTTTTGCTTTTCTGTCCTTTGACCCTGTGACTGACGGGGCGTCGGTCGCACTGTTGGATAGTGTGCTTGGTTAGTGATCAGAAGGTTGCAGGTTCAAGCCCAGCTCCGGGCAACACATGGTGATAAGTCCTTGGGCAAGACACTTAACCCCAAGTTGCTCCCACTGCTGCGTCAGTGGTGTGTAAATGGGCATGAAAGAGCGTGAATGCGTTCGAAATACTGATGGATAACTAACATAGAAACTCTGAACCATCAGTGAGTGAATGTGAGAGCAAATGGGTGTGAATGGGTAGGTGTGACCTGCGGTGTAAAGCAGCTTTGAGTAGTCAATGACTAGAAAAGCGCTATATAAGCTCAAGTCCATTTAAGAGAGCTACTGGTTAGAGCAAAAGAGACACATCTGGTTCTGGTCCCTGGGTGCACAGGCAGGGGTCTGGTCTCTTGGAGAAGCTCGTACCAGTCCAGAGACAAGGTTTCCTGTGCCATCTTTGAAGACTGAGACGTCCCAGCAGCCATAGGCTAAAGTAAAAGATAAAATACAGGACTTGTCTCACAGTGTAAAACAAAATACATCACTGATTCCTTCTTACTCATAAAGGAAAAAACATTTTCAGCCTACACACCAGATGAGCTGGGAACTTAAAACTGAAGAAACAGCTCAATCTCTTATTCTGACTGACCTGTCATGTCAAAATCTGGTCTGGAGTGGTCACTGCAGAGCATGGATAACTGAGAAGCAGAAAACCCCTCCCACCTGACAGCTGTTTCCCACTGCTTTATCCTATCTTTGGGAAACCGACAGAGTATGTGAAAATTTAGCTAAGCAACTAACAACAACAACCAGAGCTGTTCATTTAGTTATATTGGAAAGACTTCTTTGTTGTTTGGAGGCTGATTTTACCATAAAAATCAACAGTATTATGCGTGAGACTTAATTGTATTGGTCACAAAGTCATCAATATCTATTTGTAAAGTTATGTTGTCATGGCAAAACACAAAAGTATTTTTTCAGTCTTTCTTGGGAAAGATAGTCCCATAAAATCTGGTGTGGACTGCCCGCAGCACATGAATGAGGTATCTTCTCTGTTCACTCTTGTCACATCCAATATGGTGGCGACAATGACATATGATTCAGCGCTCAATGCAGCTTCTATAGCATTAACAATGTCTTAGCTTCATAGTTGAGTTTAGCTTGAATATGTGTAATGAAAACCAGTAAGAGCCAAAACCATGATTTTATTTAGAAAGGTCATCTTCA
This sequence comes from Scarus forsteni, assembly GCA_036419115.1. Classification (NCBI taxonomy): domain Eukaryota; kingdom Metazoa; phylum Chordata; class Actinopteri; order Labriformes; family Labridae; genus Scarus; species Scarus forsteni. The sequence continues at coordinate 20,460,648 of JAZDUH010000098.1, read as the reverse complement.
TTCATCTCAGTTGTCCTCATCCCGCTGTAGTTACTCCCAATAGGAATTGTTCCTCCTGGTCATGGAAGCGCGCATGCATTCAGCAAAAACAGAATAATACTAGGGCGTTTGATTTCACCTTAATTAAAAGAAACTATCCACATTTGTGGTGTTTGATTATTACTTCAGTGTTAGTTTTATCAGTGAGGTTTTAGTAAGTATCATGGCTCAACCACCAAAACAAGTATTTTAATCAGTGCATGTTATTCAATGCATTTTTGGAACCACACAACCAACTGAATTGAGGAAAAACGAGGCTAGCATTCAACTGAAAAGGAATAATGCACTCTTCATTATTTTGATGAATAAAATAAATAAAAAGTTGTTTTTGAGTAAAGTAAATGGAAACATTTGAAAAAGATCAGGATCACTATTTCCTGTCCTCATCTACATAATTTTAAGTGATGTGATGGACAGGTGAGTCCTTCCCACATATTCTCTTATTGTGTGTGTAATCTAGGCCATACTCATTTACCTTGGTGAAATTTAGCACATTTACCCTCTCATAGCCAAAGTTACAAGGGGAACAAATTATTTCAGACTCAGTTTTTTTTAAAAGTCACCTTTGAATGAAAACGAGGACACTTGCTCATATTTTCTAAATTTATCAAGAATTATTACCTAAGTTATACAGAGATTAAATCACTTGGTGAGCAGGCTTTATCTGTCTTGCATCACGGGAAATAGATGCGGCCAGCAAATAGATATGGTGATCCTAATTTTGAAAAGCGGTTATACTGAATTCAACAAAATCCTGAATTAGACCTCTTATGTTATATGTTATATATGACAGGAACAAATGCTTGCCTCATTTTTCCTACACCCTGAATTTGGTGGATAGTAAAGAAAAAAAATGCATACAGATTGAAGTATTTGTTTTGGTGGATGAGACACGTTACTTAGCAACACATCACTGATAAACCTACAACACTGAAAGGAATCAGACACTGTGGGTATTTTCCTTTATTTAGGTGAAATCAAGCGCTGTATTATGGTTTCGCCTTTGCTAAATGCATGAGCATTCCCAGGAGAAAGTATTTCTATCAGATATACTGGAACAGTCCCCGTTCGTCATCATCTCTTCTCATCTCATTGGAGTGATGGTTGGGTATCTCAAAGAAAACTATAGACTGAGTCAAAAAATAATAAGGAACATTTGTTTTATTTTAATCATATATATATATATATTTTTTTTTTTTTTTGATGAAGATTGTCAAATTACTTGCTAATTTCTGTGTTTATACTGTTTTTTTTTTTTCATCAGTAACTCCAGTACACTGATACTCATGGTTTAATATTGGCTATAAAACCATTTCAATTACAGTTGTCTTTGGGACTGGATTCATATTTGTGAGGATTTAATGACAAAAACTTGCCCTTTAAAATCACACTAAAATTTTCACTATCACATTCTCTGACTTTAACAATACTCTAGTGGAGGGCCTGGTGTGACCCCTGAGCTATCAGTTGATGATCACTGATTTAGAGGCCGTCCACACAAGGAGACGTTATGTGTATCCATATGAGTTTTTCATCATATAGGCGTTTGTTCCTGAAAATGCACATTTTGGAACATGTTCCCAGTTGATCTGAAAACTCCAGCCCTGGGTTCCATGTGTACAATGTTGATAAAAAAGCTAAGGGTATTACTGGGATTTCACAAAAAAACAAATATTGTTTCTCCTTTTATGTCAAACAGAGACAGATGATGTCCATCTTTCTAATTTGTCTTGATAATGATATATTTTACAGGAATGCCTCCACTCCAGGCCTCAACTAGACAGTGTATTTTTATATTTACCATAAATTGTTGATTTCTCAGTTGACATTATTCTTTGCATTCAAAAGTGAACTGTACTGCTTAAAGAATATGCTAGCTTACACAATAGTATATTCTTATTTATAGAGCCATTCTGAGGAAAGTGTTGGATACTTATCCTTATTTGATCCTGACTGCACAACCTTCATACAAGCTCCACCGTCTGCAGCTTAGCTCAAACTCAATCTCTGATGTGCCTCCACAAAAGAGCCTAAATCTTTGATACATGATTTTCTGTTTTCATCACATATTTAGCTGAACAAATCAAATGCCTTTAACTTAAAACTCTATAAGTCTCAGCATAAGATTCTGTTGTCTTTGACTATTTACATTTTTTTTTACAATCACCATGATTGTTTCATGTAAAATTCCTTTAGTCCATGCATAGACAGATAACTAGAACTATGTGACATTGTTATCTGCATTCTGTGGATGTTTTGCAGCTGTAGTTTTTGCCAGTGATTGTGTGGTAAAGAAGACTAATACTGCTAGGACACTATGACCAAACTGTTTGTTTAAAAAAGGACTGAGAGGTGGTGACGTTTATCCAAACACAAGTCTATCAAAAGGACCTCCAGGCTTCACTGAAAGGTAAGAGAGATGCCTCATTGAGAAGTTTTTACAATGAATCGACCGCATGATTCCGAGAGAAATAATATTATATTGTGCTATTGCACTGTTTCCAATGCTATCTTAATTCAGTTCAGTGATTTAAAGAACATCTCAACTGACATCTGAGAAATTAAATTCTCTTTCCAAAAGGACTTCATCTGCTTCAGGTGTGAAAATGATTGATTATGAAGTGACCATATTCACCAGAGATCATGGCTGTGGCACCATCCATGACATCTTCTACATTAAGCTGGTGGGGATAGATGGGGAGACCCATCGCACCTCGCTAGGAATCTTAAGCTTTTGCAAGGGAGCTGTGAGTATGAAATATTCCTCACTACTTCTTCTTAACCACTCACATAAAAGAAAACAGAGGGAACCAAATACTGTATTTTACTTTGAAGAGCAAAAAAGTTTGTCAGCTTCCCTTGGCCACAAAGGCCAAGGCTAAAAGCAAATTAAGATATTAATAAAAACTGCCAGACATAGCACTGTAGACAGGCACTTTATTCCAAGTGCTGTAAAGAGTTTGGCACCTGAGCTCTGTAGTTTATCAACTCTCAATTTCAGCTGCATCTTGGACTTCTTTTAAATATTAAAAAAATATAACTGGGATTGAAGGACTACTGAAAAACATAAACACTTAACTTTATTCATAAATTTGACACATTTTCTTTAAACTTTTCACTTTAAATGTAGAAATGCAAACATACACACAGTGGTCTGCACATATTTTTCAGGAGCAGGGGCAAAAAGAGAAAAAGTGTAAATACAGCACATCCTTGCCACTGAAGAGGGTATTAAGTTTTGTGTGTTTTCAAGGGCACTTTTAGATGTGTCGACGTTATACAAATGGCACAATATATGGGCTTTAAAAAGACTAGACAGACTACTCAAGTTAGTGTGTATTTACGATCAGCATCCTTAAGAACTGTGGAGATTCAAAGTTGGATTTTGAAGATCACGCAGAAATAAATAAATAGCCCCTCGGGGTTCTGGGGGTCTCCCCCCAGAAATTAAGTAGATGCCATTTCCTGCATTCTAGTGTATTCAGGTATGAAAATTGGTCAGTGCCAAAAAAGGTGAGAAGGATATGACCTCTCTAGGGTGTCTGGGAGCATGCTCCCCAGGAAGAAAATTTGGAATATTTCTTTTTTTTAAATTTAAATCTGATGCATTTTGAGAGCAAAACCAAGCAGAATTACAGGAGAGTATGATTTTATAATAAAGTGTCTATTTGGGTTGTCCCGATACAACTTTTTCACTTCTGATACAATACTGATATTGTGGCTTTGAGTACTGACCGATTCTGATATTGATTCAATATAATACCAGCAGGAATCATACTATTACTTCTCTTGTAGTATGGACTGTATGAAAAGGCTTGATCGAGTGACTTTACTCAAACAGAAAACAGGTGTCAGCAATTGTAGGTATGAGATAAAATGACTCATTTGTTATAAACCAGTGGGTAAAAAACTGTCACCTTAAACATAAGAATATACTACAATTAAATAAAAAATAAATAAGACCCTGAAAAGTAACCTGAATAAATCCAATAAAAACAAAAACAAATATTTTTAAATTGCAAAATGGCCACTCTGTTTAACTTAAGCATAAGCATGTTCCACAACCGAATTAAATAAATAAAAAAATAATAATTTAGAATGGACTTGTATCAGAGTGCTTACACCAGAGATTTTAGATGGAGGCCGATATAATCTGAAATTTGTTCTTTGCTGATATTGGACTGTCATGGCTGGCTCAAAGTCAGAGACAAAGACCGGGAGGAGAAATGGAGCAAATGTAATTATTCAACATTTATTTACAAAAATAATATAGTGTTTTATGGAAATCAGTTGGTCAGTGATGTAATGCATGCATGCATGCATGAGTGAGGATATGTTGATGGGATGTTAGCTGTGAAACAAACTGGCAAAAATGGAGCATGGGAGGGGAAACAGCCTGCCAAAGAGAACTCCCCAAAGTTGAATGCCTCCAGCCTGCTTCATATGGATCAGGGACACCGGGTCCAGGTGTTACAAATCCTCAGCAACCCATCTAGCCACACCCACCTGCACCTGAAACAGTCAGACACAGCCAGAAAAACAGCATGTAGATGGGGTTGTCACAGGACTGATATCAGATATCAGCATGGGATCATTACAGCCCTAGTGTCTATGGTTACATTATGCTACATAAGTAGTCAGACTGACAACTTCTCTCATGAAAGGCGTTAGCAATCAATTCCCACTGGAGGGTTGTTAAGATAACTACATTATATCTCCCTCTGTGTTAACTAACGTTATGCGTTAATGACACAATGCCTCTGTCAGCAAGCTATAATTCTTATAGTGATATATAACCTGTAGCTAACGTTAAGCCTGCACTCCTGGGTAACTTTGATATACCAGAATATATTGAAATTGTTGAAACCATCACTCACCAAATTAGGTCAGGCAAATAACGTTAGTTATATTTCACTTGGATCGGCGCAGTGTCTTCAGCTTCCAAATGCTTTGGTCTGCATGAGTGAAATTCTTGGAAACTTAACAAACCAATCAGGCAGCAGTATTCCCCGCCTTCCCAGAGAAAATACAGCTGAAGTGAGGTTCTTTTTGCATATATTTACATGCTCTTGCACTTGTAGAGTGAATTTTCGTATCCAATTCAAGGCTCCCTTTGGGCACATGCATGTTACTACTGAAAACTACTGAAAAAGTGAAACAATGTGCTCGTTTTTGGGTATGATAGTTTATAGAGGATTATAACCATCTATATCAACTAAGTGTGTTTTAAAATTTAAACTGGGTTAATTAGTATTCAGGTGCCTCCACAATTAACTAATGGGTGTTATTGTTAAACTATGATGTTAGTATATTAAGTAATGAGGCAAAATGATAATACAAACTTTTGTGCTGTTATTTTATTTTTGTTATGACTGACCTCCATCATTTAACCACGCTCTTTTAAAATAAAAATGTGCACTTTTGACTTCAAGCCAAACATTTCTCGTGTTCAAAGTAGAAATATTAATTTTATGGTAGGTCTTAAGGAAGACTGAGAATAAGCCCTCACTGTTGTCCTTCTGTACAATAACAAACTTTATTAATAAGTGCACTACAAAATCAAATGATGTGATAACTTACTGGACTTATGTGATTAGGCACCCGTGTGTGTGTGTGTGTGCAGTATGCATCCTCTGCTGCCAGATGGACTGACCTTAATACAGCAGTGCTAATTACTGATTGGCTGATAAGTCCAGCGCAGAGCATCTTGCTACACAATCGAAAGCACATATAGCGATGTTACTCAGTTACAAAATTTAATTTAATTTGTGACAAATAGCAGGTGCTGTGAGTGAGAGTGAAAAGAATCAAATTCATGTCACGCGCCAAAGACGCTGAGACTGAAAGACGGCTGAGAGCCCTGAAAGCTCCAGAGCAAGGGTGGAAACTGTGAAACAGTTATTCTGTCAGAACTTCAAAATAAAGGTGCATCTTAAGGATAATGATGGTTTTGAGTTTCCTTTGATTTAGTTGGATCGTTGCTTAACCAATGGATGGATTGATCCAGATCGATGGATCATTACACCCCTATTTAGAGTATGTTTTGCTTCCCAATGTCACTTTAACACGTTTTGTCTTCCAAGAGAGACCTTTAGCCCAGCCATTTCTTCAGGCACTTTACAGCCACATTTAGTCATTAACATTTTCAATACTGCAATAGTCATTCTTGAGTTTAATCATGATCACAATCAGTAATGTGTACTGTTTTAAATTCTGCCAACCATTTGGTATTTGTCCTCATATATTAAATAGATGTTCCCTGACTCTTTTTGTACATTTCCCAGGTGTCCACTTTCACTGTGCCCAGCCCTTCATCCATTGGGAAACTGCTGCTGATAGAGCTGGACAAAAAACCTGCACTGTTTTTCTGTCAAGGCTCCTGGTTCCTTAACAAGGTAGAGGTGAAATGTCCTGAAGGGCATACCTACACCTTCCCCATCTACCGCTGGATCACAGATGGAGAAGTTCACTTCTTCAGGGAGGGAAAGGGTTTGTCGATATCAGTTTTTCTTACACATTAGGCCTCACCTGAACCACAGGAAGTTTAAAGTAGGAGTTCTGTAAGCCAAAAAAGAGCTAATACATGTACCCTTCCCATGTTCGTTATGTTTATGTTTTTTACACCCTTAGCCTCATCTAAACCACAAGGAGCTTAAAAAAGTTTGTAAGCCAAGAAAGAGCCAATGTAGCCTTGCTGCCCATTGAACTGGTGTGTTTCTTTCTTTCAGCTCTGAGAGTGTTTGATGACATCCATCCTCTTGGAGCGTACAGTCGTCTGCTGGAGCTGAGGCAGCGAGCACAGGGTTATTGGTAAGCCTGGAGTAGGGACAGGTGATATATGATGATATATTTTATATACAAATACCATAAAATTGTTCTTTTACTGTGGTAACCCTGATCCTCTCTTGTATTTTAAAAAGGCAGAAACCTGGACAAGACTGTGTTTCTGTAAGGGCGTATTCTTTTCAAAATATGGGTTTTAAGAAAAAATTAAAGTGATTTATTTAAAGTACATTTTCAGCTGAAGTTTTTTTTTTCACAAAGAAACCTCACATTCATATATAGCATTATAGTTATCTGCAGATGATAAGCTCTGCTGAGCATAAAATAAAATGTATCGCATTATTGTTTTTTTCTGATCCTACTGAAAAAATGATACTTTAAAAGCAGTGCTGGTGTCTTAACATCTCCTTAATCCATACTAAAAAGAGAAAAAAGAAGCATTGATATAGTTTATTCACATTGACGACTAGGTTAAAATGTCTCTGTTTGCCTATAAATTCTGTGTTGAAATTATGCATGATAGGCACTGGATGTTTTCTCCTGCCTGGTCACTATCAGACTTTGGTACCCATCCCAGCTGATAAGTGGTTTCTGAACCAACCTTGGGAAAGTGAATAGATTTTTAGAGTATAAATCAAAGAAGCAGTGGTTCAGATCCATCACTTCAGTCAAAAGGACAAGCTTTGGAGGTTAAGGACTGAGTGTTAGCTGCTGAATGCACCCAATGTACAAAGAGGGCCAATTCTCTTGGTGTCTACTGAAGGGTCAAAGCTACTTTTTCCCTGTGCTGTACAACTTCCTAAACATTTTCACCACATTTTCTAACTCTCCCCAATCCATCTTAATTCAAAAAGGCTTTATTAAATGTTACAGGATGATAGTGGCAAAGTGCTGAATGAAAAACAAAAGAACAAAATAAATGTATCCATTCAATCAAATAATTCAGCTGATATACTCCATCAGTAAAAAATATAGGCAGAAATATTTTATTCACTAATGCACTAATGAACTTTTCAAGCTAGCATCTGCTTGCAAAAGCAGCTATCCATAGTTTGCAACTCCCCAAACTAACTTGCACCCACACCTGAATATTGTCATGAAAAAAGTAAAATACAGCTTTATAACACTTAAGATCATGTTGGGTTTTTATGCTGTCTTGATGTGCACATCCACCCTGTCCAGAATTACTCACTCAGCTTTTCCATGTCAATGCTCTCCAGCTGGGAGGTGTACGCAGAGGGGATACCCCACTGTATAAAGGCAAAAGACCCTCACTCTCTGCCCTCAGAAGTCCGCTTCTCCTTCACCAAGGATAAAGAGTTTACCTCCAACGCAGTTGAAGCGTGAGGCCCTCAAACTGTACCAGAAATTTACTCAGCAATAAAACAATTTTCCTTCTTAACAACATGTGCATAAAAAAGCTTGAGATCAAATAACTCAGGTTGTTTTCTCCTTTTTTCAGGTTCTTTCAGGAGCTGAAACTGGAGGTACTAGCTATTTGCTCAGAGAGATGGACTGATATTGAGAAGATCAATCGGATGTTCTGCTGCAAACACACTGACATCTTAAGTACATAACATCATAAGACTTTGCTGAAATACTTCACTTAATAAGCATTACAGTGCCAACCCTTTATTTTCTTTACCCTTTATCCTTTCTCTTGTCACAGAGGCTGGAGAGCCTCTCTCTGCTGATATAGAGTGGTGTAGGAATGAGTCCAAAACTGAAAAGTAATTTCATGATCTAGTCATTTAGTACTTGTATTACAGGCCTGGCTACCAGGGCCGTAAGTACTGTGTATGGGATAACTGAATATCCTTTTTGGATAAATGATATAAAATAAGGTTTTTGTTGGACACAAGATTTAAGTGTTTAATCTGAAATAATAAAATGTATATGATATTACCTGCTTTTGAGTTTTATGCATTGTTACCTGTTTAACAAGACAGATGCTAACTAGCTGCTAATAAGGACTAAAATCATGGCAGGGGAATCTAATGCAGGCATATCTAGTTGTTTTTAATAATCGGTAATCCCAACATAATTGCCACAGCCATGAGGACCAACTGGCTCCTCGATTATAATTAAATTATCAAATAAATAGTTTGAAGAAAAAGTTATACGTTGAAATATTGTAGCTGTGTCTATGTAATCCACCATGTTGTAGTTCCATAACAGTTTAATAATAGCCTTTTAATCTTGCCAATTACATCTAAGCTTCAGAAATCGAGAAAATTAGATTTGATCCTCAAGATTAGTATAGTGAAACAAACTTGTAAGTCTAATTTTTTTTGTTCACTACAGAATCATATTAAGAACAATGATTCAAAACTACAGTGAACCAGTGTAATGCTAACTTCTGCATTCATGCAAAAAATGTCATCCCTGCTCCATATTGCTTCTATTGAGAAACAAGTGGGGCACTTGAATACAGGTGAACGTATGGGAAAGACAAGGCCAGTCGACTTGTTAAACACAACCGCAAATTATATCTACTCCCCAAACTATTTGGAACAGATTTCTTACTGGTACCATCCTTAAACAGAGACAGTCTTATAATAATGATAATAATAATAATAATAATAATAATAATGCATTTTATTTAAAAGCGCCTTTCAGGACACTCAAGGACGCTGAACAAGATGAAAAACAACCACAGTAAAAATAAAATAAACAATAATGATTAAATCAACAATAGAAAAGCACAAACAGAGAAGGACCGATGGGGAGAGGAGGTAAGTTAATGTCCAGTGGGGTATGCAGTCCTGAACAGGTGAGTTTTGAGTCTGGACTTGAAAAGAGACAGGGAGGTCAGGTTTCTGAGGTCTGGAGGAAGAGAGTTCCAGAGCTGGGGAGCAGAGCGACTGAAGGCCCTGCTCCCCATGGAGCTGAGGCGGGCAGAGGGCACAGTGAGGTGGGTGGAGGAGGAGGATCTGAGGGAGCGAGCTGGAGTGGCAATGTTGAGGAGGTCAGACTTATGCAGAGGATTAATGTATCAAAAACTCCAAGCAAACAATATTACCTGAGTTATTTTGTTTCTGTGGTACAAACAAGCATCAATATGATTCAGTTTTTAACTGCTATCTATCAAAGTGCTAACATAATGGCAACCCTGTTATATAGAGACATTTGAATGTTTTTTTTCTAAAAAAGCAATAACTTGAATGAACTGCAGTTTATTAATAATAACAGACAGCACTCAGCAACCTAAAAGCAATAGTTTTATGATGAAGTAACACTCATAATAAGATTCCTTGACCCCAAAACATCCCTCTAGCATTTAGAATCATATTATTTTCATTACTAGCAAAAACCAGTAGTTCATCCCCCCCAATGAAAATTCCACTCTGGCCTCTTTTAAATTAGTCGTTTTCCATTAACCTCCTTCACAAGATTTCAGCCATGAAGTTTAAAATGTTTTGATTTTTAAGTCAAAACCTTGAACTCATAGGTTTTTCATGGTTTCACTTTTCCAGATTATGCTCATAAACACTGGAAAGAGGATGCCTTTTTTGGCTCCCAGTTTCTGAATGGCATGAACCCCATGTTGATCAGGCGCTGTTCAGTCATTCCCCAGAACTTCCCTGTGTCTGAAAGTCTGATCTACCTCCCTGGTCATTGTACCTTGGATGATGAGTTACAGGTAGTAGTCTCAAATATCAATACCTTAGTGTCAGAATAAGGTATTGTGGCTTGACGTGCTAAATCATTAATGACATTTATGCAGTTTGCTGTTGGTGACAAATAATCTTTTTGATGCTTGTGAAAACTTAAAAACAGAATGGCAACATATACCTGGTCAACTACAAGCTTTTGGATGGAGTGGAAACAAACACCATCAATAAGAAGAAGCAGTACTTGATGGCTCCTCTTGTCCTGCTGCACAAAACACCTGATGACAAGCTGATGCCAATTGCTATTCAGGTAAATCATTTAAATATGTGCTATTGTCAGCTGAGTCTATTAAGATTGCTTCAAAAAGTTAGTGATCAGACAAGATTATAATCATTGTGGGACACGGGGTATTTGATAAGCTTGAAGTGTTTATATTTTAACTTAATGGCAGCTTGAACAGGTTTGGACAAAATAGACCACCACATCTAACTTTGCTCTCCTGCAGCTGAAGCAGACCGTGGCCGAAGACAATCCCATCTTTTATCCCTCAGACACTGAGTATGACTGGTTGTTGGCCAAGACTTTTGTGAGAAGTGCAGATTTCAACTACCATGAACTCAATGTGCACCTGCTGCGCACTCATCTGCTGGCTGAAGTTTTTGCTGTGTCTCTGTTGCGTAATATACCCATGGTGCACCCTCTGTACAAGGTATATTTCAATATTTAGCATCTGGGTTGTCTATGTTGTTCATACAGTGTGGGTAGGGATTATAGTTTAAAACTGGGGGTGGACTTTTAACTTGTTGTTGCTTTCCTCAAGTATAAAAAAACTTATTATTGTTCACAAAAAGACTCACCTTAAATCAGTGGCGACCTCTCTCTGGCAAGAGCGTACTTTTTAAACTACCTGCCTACCAACCCAAAGCCACAAAAGGGACAACCTAAGATTTATCGAAATACAATCAAGATAGTAAAGACTTATTCCTCCATCGGATGTCCCATATCTTTCTGTTGATTCAAACTGGCAAATCCTGAGACCCTATTTTTTAAGGTAACTTGCCTTAAAAGCCATCCAGATCTTGGATTTAGAATACCTATAAACCCCTCTGTTTTAGCCAAAACAGGCTCTCAAAGTAAATCTTCTTGAAATGTGTCCTATCAACTGCTATAAGAATAGGATGTGGCATGACATCACTGTGCTCAACTGTTTACTAGACATGCCTAGACATGTTCCTTCCACTGGAAACACCTGTGGACTGAACGTACACCTGATTATCCTGGATGAGTGTTTCCTATCTGAGGGAGGTGGCGTATCCCCTAGTGACAACAATAAAATCAACAAAACAATACAACTATAAAATCAGCAAAATACAACAGACAGATGGAAAAGTGAATGAGAATGGAAATTCATGGTAAAGAGTATGAAGTCCTGAACATGGATGTGTTATAAGAACTGGATTGCGTGGCTCCGCCTTCTACCATGTAACAGATTTGAAGCCATAATATCCCCCGTCAGGGCGCCGCCATTGTGCGGCCAGTAGAGAATCTGGACCATATTTCGACGTAGTTGTCGTAAACTGTCGCAAAACTCCCAAGCATACGCCGTACACAATCATTGTGAAGCAGCCGTAAACCGCGGTTATTTTTTAAACTTTAATAACTGATGAAAAAGAAACTCTTCAGAAAAAAGAGGACTTGGAAAAAATGCAGCCCAATAATACTTTCATATCACCACAGCATACGGATGGGAGAAATATTTCTACGAGGTGTATTAATTTTTTGAAGTTTCACTACGGCCTGTTGAGATGAATGGGGGAGACGGAGATTTGACCTATACTGCAGCCAGTCACCAGGGGGAGCAATTTTCGTGGCGGCTTCAATTTGAGCCCAGCGACATGGCGTCCATGTCTATGGTCCTGAACAGGTGGGTTTTGATTCTGGATGTAAAGACGGGACAGAGAGTTTAGGTTTCGGATGTCTGGTGGGAGAGAGTTCCAGAGCTGGGGAGCAGAGCGACTGAAGGCCCTGTTCCCCACGATGCCGAGGCAGGCAATGGGCACAGCGGAGGTGGGTGGAGGAGGAGGATCTGAGGGAGTAGGCTGGAGTGGCAATGTGGAGGAGGTCAGACAGATTAGGAGGGGTGAGGTTGTGGATGGCCTTGAAGGTGTACAGGAGCAGTTTGAACTCTATCCTATGCTTGACGGGGAGCCAGTGGAGGTGCTGTAGGATGGGAGTGATGTGATGGATGGGGGCGTCGGTGGCGACGTTGGACAGTGTGCTTGGTCAGTGATCGGGAGGTTGCAGGTTCAAGCCCAGCTCCGGGCGACACATGGCGATGTGTCCTTGGGCAAGACACTTAACCCCAAGTTGCTCCCACTGCTGCGTCAGTGGCGTGTAAATGGGCATGAAAGGGCGTGAATGTGTTAGAGATACTGATGGATGACTAACATAGATACTCTGAACCATCAGTGAGTGAATGTGAGTGCGAATGGGTGTGAATGGGTATGAATGGGTAGGTGTGACCTGCGGTGTAAAGCAGCTTAAGCAGCTTTGAGTAGTCAAAGCTAGAAAAGACTAGAAAAGCGCTATATAAGCTCAAGTCCATTTACCATTTACCATTTGATGGTGGGAGGGGGTTCTGGTGATGATATGGGCAGCTGAGTACTGGTCCAGTTGGAGTTTAAGGAGGGACTTTTGAGGGAGACTGAAGAGGAGAGTGTTACAGTGACTGATCCGGGAGGTGACGAGGCTGTGGACAAGAGTGGAGGTGCTGTGAGGAGTGAGGAAGTGGTGGAGTCGGTTGATGTTATAGAGGTGAAAGTAAGCAGACACCCAGACTCTTAACCTGAGGGGAGGGGAAGACCAAGGAGCTGTCAATGGTGAAGGAGAAGGTGTCAATGATAGAAAGTGTGGATTTTGTGCCAGTAAAGAGGAGTTCTGTTTTGTCACTGTTTAATTTGAGGAAATTTGAGGTGAACCAGTATTTTATTTCAGATAGGCAGAAGGTGAGGGAGGAAGGTGGGAGTGTGGATTGGAAGTGCACGAAAGGTAGAGCTGGGTGTCATCCACGAAGCACTGGAAGTTAATATTGAATTTACGGAAAATATGGCTGAGGAGGAGGTAAGTGATAAAGAGGAGGGGCCCCAGGACAGAACCAAACTAGAAGGGCTCATAAAGGTTATTGTTGGTAAGGTGGGAGTAAAGTTGGCTGGCGACTATTTCTTCAAGAATTTTGGCGATGAATGGTAAGTGAGAAATGGGGCAGAGATTATTGAAGTCATTGGGATCTGATCCAGGTTTCTTAGAGGGTAACGGCTGTGGATTTGAAAGATGAAGGAACGATATAGGTAGAGAGTGAGGAGTGAATTATGGGGGATATGAGGGGGTAGAGAGGAGAAGTGGGATTAAGTATGTGTACAAATGTGCCCTGTGATGCTCTGCCATGATTAAGCTTCTAGACATTTGCAGTGATTCCTGAAAAGGTGTGATATTGGTGTCAGTTCACAGTGTATTACCGTTTTGGAAGAGCATGAGAGAGTGCAGATACACATACGCACGTCCATTGTGCTCTCCCTCAGGGTCCATCTGCTCCCATTTAATGTATACTTTGATAATGATGGAACTAAAAGGGTTTAGCTCATCGTCCCATTCTGTGCCGATCACAGTAAAGGGAAAAACATCAAAGGGGTAAATACTTCACTTAATACACTAAATACACAGAGAATGAGGCTAAAAAAAAGCTGCAGCCCACACTGGTTCAAACATGAATCCCACCTCTGACAGTGCAGATTGAATTACATTTTAGGGGAAGGTGGGTATTTTCTTCTTTAATCATAAAACTATGAATGCAATATTAATTCTAAACAACTGTCAAAGACCATTCAGTAATGAGCGAGCACTGACTCGTTGACTCTTTCACAAGCGACAATGTCACTAACAGAGCCTCATGTTTCCTCAGCTGCTCGTCCCACACACTCGCTACACCCTGCAGATCAACGTCATGGCCCGAAATCTGCTCATCTCAGATACCGGTGCTTTCACACTGGTAGGCAAAAGATCTACATGGCACATACACCTCAAGAGCATTTTTGCTGAACTTCATTAACATGTGCAGCCATTGCCTCTTTCTTTCTGGTCCCTAGTATGCTGCTAGCGGAGGGGAGGGTGTTTCCACAATCATGAAGAGATCCATGGCTGCAATGACCTACAGCTCCCTCTGCATCCCTGATGACATCGCTGAGCGTGGGCTGGCTGTGGTGCCAAACTTTTACTATAGAGAAGATGGACTCAAGCTTTGGGATATCATCCACAGGTACCATTAAGCATTTTGTTTATTTTACAAACCATGCTGGAGCAGCTTGTTGAAATGCACTGATGAGGAGTTTCATGCCATGCTGTATTAAAAAAGACAACTTAATTGACAGATTGTGAGGGGGGCAGGTAAGTTGTCTTTATCACTATTGCGGCTATTTGTCACTGCTGATGTTGGTGGTTCTTAATGCAAAAAAAAATCAAATCAGAGCACAAGGCATGACATCTATTTCCCTATAACACTGTCAAAGCGACAGTAACGAGATATTATACTGTCTTAACATATAAGATGTCTTAAAAACTCATCGTATTTGTCCAACCGAACATGAACCTCTATATTTGTGTTTGTCTTAATGAATGCATCTTATTTCTATAAATTCAAACTTAACACATGCACATTTGTGTCTGCAATGGCATAATATAGTTTGTTTTAATTACACATATAAATGTTTCAATAGACTTGTCCATTTTTAAAAAGCTTTGTCCAGGGAATCCTCAGCTACTACTACAAGAACAATGATGAGGTCCAGAAAGATTCTGAACTGCAGAAGTGGATCTCAGACATCTTTGAACAGGGATTTCTCTCTAATGCAGATGCAGGTGAGCTTTAGGATGAAACCTGAATGTGCTCATTGAAAGAAAGCTTTTTATATGGGACAAAAATAAATCAAAGCTCTCATTAAGTAATGCAGTTTGACTTCTGTTGTTTTCAGGGATTCCCCAGAGCTTTGCTACAGTGGCGGAGATGGTGAAGTTTGTCACCATGGTGATATTCACCTGCTCCATGCAGCACTCAGCTGTGAATTCTGGAC
The DNA here is from genome assembly GCA_036419115.1 of Scarus forsteni. Lineage (NCBI taxonomy): Eukaryota > Metazoa > Chordata > Actinopteri > Labriformes > Labridae > Scarus > Scarus forsteni. The sequence goes on along the minus strand of JAZDUH010000098.1, from coordinate 20,445,088 downwards.
AGGTAAATCTTTTTTATTTGTGGGGTGCATTTTTTTGTGGGGGAGGGGGTGGAGGAGTGATAGGGGTCACAGTGGTCTTCAAAATGTAAAGAGAAAAAAAGACCTTTGGCATGGAAGGCTTTTGCCTGTCCTTTAAGATTAGCAAGAGTCAACATGTGTATCCTTGAGTCAGTGTTGTAGGACTCGAGTCCAGGACTCAGACTCAAGTCCAGGACTGGGACTTGATGTGTCGGACTCGTGACTTGACTCGGACTGTTGGGCTGATAACTTGGACTTGGAAATGCAACATGTTAGCTCACCTCCAGCAGGGGCAGTTGTTATTTTGTAGGTTTTCAGAAGGCTTAGAGGCTGTCTTGTTTCCAGGGGTGTTGGTGGCTGATTGGTTTTAAGTTATAATATGGAAATGTTATTTTAAGCTTATGTAACATTTTTCAATCATTTGATCTTAATACATTCTTGAAAAAAACAGCAAACTCAAAACACTTGTTGCTTAAATTTGCAGACGTCTGGCAGCTAGTGAAGTCCTGTTGAAATGGAGAAAACTGTCTTTCTTATGTTTAATGAAGACATTTTTGATTTGCATTTCATTTCTCAGGATTTGCTAAAATGGAGAGCTGAAGAGCATCTCGTCTCTTGGCTCAGACTCAATATCGAGTACTCAGATTTAGGATCATGGAACTTTTCTTGTACGTGGGCTAAGTTACTGAAGACTTGACCTGGACTTGACTCTGATTTTTTTTTTTTTTTTTTTTGGTGACTCAGACTTGGCTCAGACTCGAGCACTGAGGACTCCTACTCGACTAGGACTCAAGCAATGGTGATTTGACTACAACACTGCCTTGAGCTATCTTTTTTGAAGGAACAAGGGACAAGGAGACACACCACCACATATGAAACCCCTTGTCAACACAAGGGTCTTCCTGAGGTGATCCAAAAATGTAATTGCTTTGAGGTAACCAGCTGCGCCACCCAACATATCAATACCGAACACAGCACGTTTTGTTATTCTTGCACTTTTTAGTACAAAGTAAAATTTACCTCAATTTGTATACACTCATTTAAAATAAGTGCATCAGATCCTTCTTTATTAAGTGAAAACAATTACTCAATTACTCTTAAATGCACTGATTTATTCTTATGAAATGATTAAGACAAATGTAGAACAGCATGAGGTGCCCATGCGGTGGACAAAATTGTTGGTACCCTTCTGTTCAAGAAAGAAAAACCCAAAATGTTCTCTGAAATAACTTGAAACTGACAAAAGTAATAATAAATCCAAATTTACTGAAAGTTAACGATAAAAAAAGTATCAGATTGCACCATCCACCGCTGTTTGAGCTACTGTTCAAAGCAAATCATGAAAAAGCGAGACTGGACATTTTTGTTCATGGATGACAGGAGGATATAAAATAAATGATTGAGAAATGTCTTGTGCATCAGTCATCACTACTAGTTGTCTATTTGAATACAGACGCTCATCAGATGATTGCAGGTTGACAGAGTAACATCTTTCTATACATTTAGTCTATGGCCACACTGAAAATTAAAATATTTGGACACTGACACTTCAGAATTTAAAACATGTTTTCACAAATACAGTTTTAGATAACCAAGTTAGCAGGTCAAACATTAACTAATTTCAAATTACCAAAATACAACTTATCAGTTAATTCATTACAAGACAAAAAAAAACTGTAGTTTTTATCTACAGACCTAGATAAATAATGAGGCATAAATCATTTATTCATTTCAGTACGACTACGGGGGCTGGATGCCCAACTTCCCCACCACCCTGCAGCTCCCTCCACCGACCACCAAGGGGACGACAAGTGAGGCCACTTTTCTGCAGACGCTCCCTGACGTCAATGCCACAGTTCATGGGATAGCCGTCTTGTGGCTACTCAGCAAGCCGTCCTCTGACTTTGTAAGTGCTTGCTATGTTATTTAAAAAAATCTTTAAATTACTTTTTTGTAAAAATGCAAAGTAAGTCAATTTCAAGGATTTTGTATGTAGCCAAACATACTGTGAAACAAACAGAAATACTATGAACTAATGAACCCAAGTTTTGCTGAACATTTTAACCTACAGCAGGTGAGACACGTTTAGATGATGTTGATGTTTTCCAGGTCCCATTTGGCCAGTACCCAGAAGATCATTTCACTGAGGAGATTCCCCGCAAGCTGATAAAGGAGTTTCAAGAAAATCTTAAAGTGCAAAGTCTTGCCATCAGCATCAGAAATGAGAGTCTGGAAGTCAAGTACACTTACATGGACCCAAAAGAGGTAGAAAACAGTGTGGCCATTTGAATGTGCTGTAAATGTTGTGAAATCCAGACACTGCAAGTTACAGTTTTACATGCGCTGTTTCAATTTAGTGGAAATGAACTATGAAGGATGATTGTTTGATGTTTACTTTTGATTTTCATACAGCTGTAGTGACATAACTTTGATTTATCTTCACTGCTTAGAATCATAATCAACCTGGGTCAATGAATTTATGCTATTCAACTCAGAAAAATCCCAACTTTGCTTCATTCATGTACTTCAGAAGTGAAAGGTGCCTTACTTGCTGTCTTCATGAAATATATACACACAAAAGTCACTTTTGGAAATATGTTTGATTAATAAACACAACCATTTACTGTCTGATGAAACAGTGTTTCATTCATTTGTAAGCGGGAGGGATGATTTATTCACTAAATTGACTAAAGTGAAAAACAGAACAAAAAGGTAACACAGCAACAGATCACATCAAATCCATAAAACACAACAGTAATTAGAATATGTAGCAGCAAACATAAAAAACAATAACAAAGAAACGAAAAAAAATCTCAAAATGTTGTAAATCAAAAAAGAACCCAAAAACTCAAAACAAAACAGCAAAATGACAGACATGACAACCAATTAAAACAACAAGAAAACAGCTGTTCTTAAGACCAAATTACAAATAAAACACCATTGAAAAACTGCATCAACAAAATATGTATTAAAAAACATTTTAAAAAATAATAAACAATGTTGCTGTGTTTTCTTGGTTTGTTTTTCATATATGTTTAAATTGTTTCTGTACATGTTCATTTGTTTTGCTTTTTTCTGAATTTTTCGTGCAATTTTATATGTACTCACATTTTTTCATTTCATTTTTTTTATTTATTGTTGTATTTTTTTTATTTCGTCTTTTTGAATTATTGCTTTGTTTCTGCATTGACTTCCTGTATCTTTTACAATTGATTTTAAGGTTCTTTTATTAGTTTATGAATCTCTTTATGGTCCTGCTCCTTCATGTTTATCTGATTTCTTTTACCCTATGAGCCCAGTGGAGTTCTCAGGTCTTCAGCTAGTGGTCTTTCAATGGTATCCAAAGTTAAAACTAAAACATATGATAAAGCCCCTTTTCATTACTATATATCCCCCATCAGTGGAATACTACATGCTACTGTTCATATTTTAAAAGCAAACTCAAAATCTACCTTTTTAGTCTAGCTTTTTGCTGATTATATTTATTATTATCTTTTTATTTATTTCAATCCTCTTAATCTTTTTATTTCTACAGTTGGGTTCAGATGTGTTATTTCGAATTTTATTCTCTGTAAGCTGCTTTTCTTTTTCCTAATAATTGTCTGCCTTGCCACTACAGTGCAGAGGTTTTTCCAAACTCCCTGAATCTTTGGAAAATATTATGGACTGAACAAATTAGGACAAAGGACAACATGTATACACAGTTCATGGAATTCATAGATACATTCCAATATCAAAAAGGCAAGAGTCTCTTTTTTAAGAATTACGCAAATCCCAATTTTTTTCAGTATTCATCTCCTTTCTTCTTTTAAGGTCATAAAGAAAAAGTACTTTTCTCCATGTTGAGAATGGAGTTTATAACATATACAAGGAGCTTCAGGGTGGGAGGATTCTCCTGAAGCTAGCATTAAGTGATTGTTTTTCTACTTGCCACCAAGAATGTCTTAAGAAGATATGAGTCTCCTCTTTTGGGGCATTCAAGGAAATTTCCAAGGCCGCTCCACTCCCAAAAATTTTCAGGTACGCACAAGACCAAAAAATATGTGCATAGTCTGCTGAATCCACTCCACACCCCTCCAGCAAACAGATTTGGCACCACTCAGTTTTGATTTTACTACTTGGGGTTATAGAGAATCGTATCATGTTCTTCCAACAGAAATCTTTTTATTTTATTTCTGCTTTCATCTCTTTAAAACGTTGTGTATTGTTTTGAATGAAAGCTGCCTAAACGTGTTCATAATTGATGCAATAAAAAATGGCTGAACAACTGTCCATGGCATACTTACATACTTACGTATGTTTCCCATGGATGTATTAATCCATGATGTTTCCTCAGGCTCACTTTATATCCTGCTGTACCATCACAGAGCCACGGCCTGATTCACTCTATAAACCCCTCACCCTCCACACCGCTGGGTGGCGCAACATCGTTGTTTACTATCAGTCGGTGAAAGCGGAAGTACAATAACGAACACACCGCTGACTGAATACACGTGGGTATCCGCAGGTTGTTGGTGGTAATGAGTTTGAGTTTCTAATCAAACATGTCGAAAAGGCAGAGAGCCGTACCTCAAGCACAGACCCCTGCTGATGCGGGGCCCGCGGATGACGACGTCCCCATGACCAGACGGACCCGCAGCGGCCGTAAAGTGCGCACCCCAGCCGCACTGCTGGACTCTGAGGTCCCGGTGAGGACTCCCACTCGGAGGACAAGAAGGTCTGCGGTGCAGGACCCACCGGCGGTTGAGGAGGCGACGCAGATTCCCGAGACTGTGGCCGAGGAAGAGCTCAGTGTGTCCGCTGAACCTGAGGAGAAGCGTGCCGCCCCGGAGCCAGTGGAGCCGGGGACTGTGACAGAGGAGCCCGCAGAGACACCCAGTGACCACCATAACGGGGTCCAGGTCTCAGGGCCCGCAGCAGCAGTGGAAACAGTACCCAAACCACCGGATACCATCCCAAATAAGAAGCCTCGTTTGGGCTCCGGGGGAAAGCTAAACAAGACCATACCTCTGGGAAAACCCAAATCCGGGAGAGTGTGGAAGGACCGCAACAAACAGAGGTGAGCTGATGTTCATGATGTCTGAATGGCTTTAAGATGTAGTCACAAGAATATTATACTAAACAAATTGTGATGCACTGCGTATTCTGGCTCCTCTCTGTCAGAACCAGCATCAACTTCTACAGCTATTTTAGCAGCAGTTACTTATATGCTCATCATTGAGCCCCTGATTGTGTTGCCAGTTCAGAAAACCTCACAAGATCTGCTCTGACCCAGTCATCAAGTCGCTCATCAAGTGGCCCTTGTCAAACTTAATCTTTTTTTTAATTTAGACACATCAAATTTGAGGACAAGATGTTCACCTACTGCCTGATATATCCCACCACTATGTGCCATGACAAAGCTGTTGTTGTTATTCACTTCACCTGGAAGGGGTCATAATGTTTTGTCTAATGGCTATTTCTGCTGCAGTAACTTAAATGATGGTGTGTATAAATTATCCTTTAAAACATTCTGGTTCCTATAAAATTGGATGAAACAAGGCATAGATGTGGTAAGTAGTTTGGAGCAGTTGGGTGAAAAGTTTTACTTAAAATAATTAGGGAGCCACATTATCAGACCAATATCAGTATTGGTAGATATATACATGCCTAAAAAGTTGATTAACAACATCGACAGATCTATAAATCTTTGTCGATAATTTATAGCTGATATTTTTGGCCATAAACATCCCACATATTGGCTGTAATATTGACACAATGTCCATGTTGGTAAACATCATTGTCAGAGAGTGCCTATTTTATGGATGGAATGTACAATTTATTAAAGAATAAAATGTTTTTCTTGCTTCACATCTGTTTCTAACAAAAAATGACTGTAACCCTGAAAGGAACAGGTCAAATTTTGTAAGACTTTCTGCCCTTGACCCAAAATATCAATATCAGTATTAGTAATAATGAGTTTAGAAATATCTGCATGTCAGATATCGGCAAAAAGCCAATATTGTGCATCCCTAATCTTAATGAAACTAGATTCTGTATAAAAGTAGTGACAAAGATCTTAAAAAGAAAAATACATGATATTTATATCTTATATTTACAGCAGCATAACAGTGCATGTTTTTTTCAGGTTCTCTGCACTGGTGAGAGATAAACCACTGAACACCTCTTGGGAAAAGAAAATGGAGGCCAAGCGAGAGAAAGACCTGGTGAAACAGTACTCACTGCAGCTAAAGGAGGATAAAGCCAAACAGAAAGAAGTAAGTGAAACCTGTGTTATGATTAAACCTTTTTCATTGTGAAAGTATTCCCACCATAAAACATACTCTGTCATTGCTTTGAAGGAAAAGAGGAAAAGAAGAGAGGAAAACTTGAAGCGACGTGCCGAGAACGAGCGCAAGGCAGAGATTGTTCAAGTGGTATGTAAACTGTTCAAACAAGCAACAAATACTGCACAATACACTATTTCTAACTCAGAGAAGCTTTCTACAGAGTATACTAGGGTGTAACAAAATGGTCAACTCACGAAACGATACGAAATACGAAACAGGGCCAACGATACGAAATAAAGATGAAGGAAAATCCCCAGCAGTAGGAAGCTGTGAAAAAATCTCATTTTCTTTATTTTCTTCCTAATGCAGACAAACAAAAAATATTGCTGCATCAGCACAAAATAAATGCTCTTTGAAAAAAAAAACTAAATTGTAGTTTTTTTTCCCTTATTTAGACTACAGTGCAAATACAAATATAAAATCTCAATAAAAAGTGCTTTGTTTGTTGTAACAATCAGGAAAAGTACATTCTTGAATGAAAAAGAAAACAAATAGCAGTCCTCAGAGCTGCAGTTTAGACCTTTAAATGTCTGAACTGTGAACTATAATATTTAGCCTATAACAGTGCATATACTTCTGATCTTCAAGTATGATCAAATTCTGTCAACTCAACAGTAGATGCAAAAATCAAATATTGTTTTTTATGCAGACTTACACAAACAAAGTGGAGCAGTTCTACTGTTTGTTTTGTGTTCAATGTGGATTTTAGTGTTTCCTATGAATTGACGGTCAGTGAATGGAGCAGGAGGGTGGGGCGAGCAGGTCAGAGTTCAGAAGGGGAGAGTTTTGTGTGTGTTTGAGCGAGGAGGGAGAGAGCCGTGCAGGAGGTGTAGAGATACTACTCACTGTTTTGTTTGGGAATTAAAATTGAAGTTGGCGTTGTCACAGCTCACAGTGACTGTTAAATAAAAGCAGGTATTCGCAAGCCGCAGGTGGTTGTTCTCGCCGCAGTATACGGTGAACTGTAGCGGCATATTTTGCACACAGTTGTTGTTTTGTCCGCAATCTTCTCACCGTTCTCTCGTCTTTTACATGGGAAGCCAAAATAGGTCCACACAACCGATTTATTTGACGAAGGAGCGTCAGCTAATTCCTCTGCTTCGTCCTCCTCCTTATTGCAGCTGGTGTTTTGCTACGGGAGGCGAGGAGGGTTTATTTCGTCCTTTCATTTCGAGCGTCTGATTTTTATTTCGTCATTTTTTATTTCGCGAAATTTCGTGGCACGAAATTTCGTTTCACCCCTAGAGTATACAAATGAACTTCTTATTATTATGTGCTAGGTAGGCAGCCATTTATTTAGCAGTCAAATCAGTATTTAACAGCCAAAAAGAAAATGTGTTGTGTTGTGTTCTTGTTGCTGAGCTGGCTCGACTCTACTTACTTTGGTATTTTTGATGAATGAGGACGGATAGTTTCTTCCATGTCTAATCCTCAATTTGTCCAACAGAGACACTTTACAGAGAGGTTTAACAGCAAAAATGGCAACTATTGTGTGTAAGCATAAATGCTATCTTTATGCTTATTTCATGTCAGAACTGCTAATCCGTTCATATTTTTGACACACAATTAGGTTACACACTTGCTAACTTGTTGCCAGGTCTAGCATAAGCGTGTCCATAGTGTTCAGCAGAAAAGGGTAACGTCGTCAGGCAGAAATGCCTCAGCCAGTTGTTTTTTTTCCCTGTACTTGAGTTCTGGAACTGTCACCGCTTGATTAAACCTTGCGTCTTCTATGCCCATTGAATGTGTCTCAGGGAAAAATGCTGCATTCCATTAATCTCAGAAGAGAAGTGGGAGTGCCATCATCTCTGAGTTATCAGTGTTCCAGTTGAAAAAACTTGCCTTTCTAGCAGGCTTTTGTTAGCCATTGTGATAGCTGTTGTTTACACGCCCTGCATTGTAGTTCACAGATACCACATGAAGATTGTAAATAACACTATGGCAGCATTTCCATAAATATAAGTATACGGCTGATTCAGTGCCATAAAAACTAGCCAGAAATTCAAATAAACAGACTATTACAGGAGCTCAAAAACTGTTTACACTGGGGGCAGCCATCTTTGATTGTCAACTCGGGGTTGGTGAGGAACCCCCAAGTTCCTAGTAGGAAATAACGACCCTCTGGGGGCGTTCGAGTTGAAATTTCCCACTTGGAAATCCTGACTTCCCAGTACAACTGGATATAGATATCTCCTTAAACTGCTGTTAAAAGTGTTTCTGAGGACACAGTGCTGGCAGATTACAATCAACCCATCACAGATGTTTAATAAATACACTCAAAAAACTTTAAAGTTAGCATTGTGTATGTGAGCATGTTGGATTTAAATGGTTGAAAATGATTCCATACCTCATCATAATAATGAGTCTTCAGCTTTAACTCTATTCCCTTCTGTAATATTAATAGATTTTATGTGGTAAGGTAATATAACATGGATCAAAAGTCAAACATTTTTGCATGGAAAGAGTCTGTGAATTTATGTGAGTTTCATTTCTATTTTGTTCATTTCACAGATTAAGAACACAGCAAAGATCAAGAGGATGAAGAAGAAACATCTACGGAAAATCGAGAAGAGAGACACACTTGCTATGCTGCAGAAGTCACAGACGCACAGTGAAAAAGCTAGAGGGCAAAAGAGTAAAAACAAAAAAGAACAGAATCAGAAAATTTTGAGCAATTAAAAGAAGGATCTGTAAAGTGATTTGCCTTCCTGTCTTGTGTTTGGGATTCAAGTAGAACAAAATAAAGTGGTTATTTTATAAGTTACAAAATCCTTCAACAAGCATGGAGAAGTGTATCCCATATTGACTGGAAAATGTAAATAACTGCACATTTTTTAGTGTTTAGAAGTTTTTATATATAAATATACAAGTCATTTTTTCAAGTTTTATCACATCTTGTCAAACTTAAGCTGCTGAGGATGCTGGTGAAATGTGGCAGAGTGATCCTCAACAACAATAAAGTGAACCAGACGATTATTTATTTCGGCCTCTATTCTTTCACAAAAACAAACAAACTTTCAATCCTTAAAGATCTCCAAAAGCCTAAGAGGACAACTGTGCTATCATGTATAGCTTACAAATCCTTAAAAACATTCCAGGCTCCACACCTGTGTTCAGCTCACCATCAAAAGACTAATTTCTGTCTCGTGCCATGACCAACATGTCCTAAAAATGTTCTCATGGGTGGACGTACACGTGGATCAGCCAACAAATGGACAAATGCCTGCAGAAACAGAACCTCCCTGGCTGAAGTCTGTAGTAGACATGAAAAAGATTTGCAGCTCCCTCTAAAGAGCAAAGCTGGATCTGGTATTAAAAAGATACGTTTTATTTTAACACAAATGAACTTTTAACCTATTTTGTGATTTTCTATCATGCATCCCCTGCTATGTACTGTATAAACTGTTCACCTGTCCAGAAACAACAGATACAAATTAGCTATCAGCTAACTCTGGTGAAAACATGTTTATACATTTACAGTTATGGGCTAAAAATAAACAGAGTCAGCCCTCGTTGATTGCCGGTAAAGGATGGATGTGAAACACTTCTTGTCTGAAGTGTTTTGTTGGAAATAGATCTTACCAAATGTTATAAAAGCATCTATTTAATATCCAGTTTAAAATTACCAAGTTAATTCTGAAAAACAGTTCTTTGAAAAAAGCTGAAGTACAAAAAAAAAAAAAAATACTAGGGACCAGACTTTAATGCGTCACAATAGTAAAGGTAACGTAAATGCTCTGGTTCTGGTTGTCAAAGGCGTTTATTTTTGCTTTGGGAACTTTTTTTTTAAGTTCATCCGTCTTGTCCTATCTGACTGGAGTTGTACAGTGACTGAGATTTCTGGGTGGGACACTGTCTCCTGTCACAGACGTGTTTACTTTTCGACACGTTAAACATCGACGTTGTCAGACCAGTCGGCTCCTGGGGTTTTTCATCCACAGCTTTCAGTGTTGTGAAACATTTCGGGTTAAAAAAGTAACAAAATAACCCCTTACTTTCAGCACATTTAAAGGTAACTTGATATGGGTCTACGTGTATCTCTTGTTAAAATGCTTGTATGAAAAATAGTTTTTGTATCAGGGTTGGGTGATGAGGACCAAAAATCACAACTCATGTTTATAAAACAATATAATGGCGTAAAGCAGACATTTACTTGGACACAAACTGTTTTTTTGGCCTTTTACTCCATGGATAATCAAAATATGGAGGTGTGAAATACTGATACTTCTAAATGTGTTTCATTGGCTATTTCAGAAGTACCCCGACTTCATGGTACTGCCATCGTTTTTCTTAAGTGTAAATGCCGCCCGGCTCTGTCAGTGGTCACAGTGTTAGCAAACGTGGTGCTAAATTGGTTCTCGCAGTGGCTGAATCATATAAAAGAGGACAATTCATTTTTAGTTGTTCATAAGCTGTGTTATGGTATTTGATCAATCACTTTCCAGTGTTTCTAACATTTATTTTCTATTAATGATAAGTTTTTCCTACTTTTAGAAGTTTTCATGCAACATAAAAACCAAGAAGCCTTCAAGTCACTGGTAAAATGTGGTAGAAACAGTTTATGAACAATTAAAAGAAATGAGCAAAACGGACAATGAATCCTGTACAAACTCTAAATTCATAACAAAATCACAGTTTTCATGGTGGCAGGCCCTGTCAGGTTTTGAAAAAGCATTTTTACGGGCATGGACTTGTTTTTAAAACTCAAAATATTAATCAGTGTAATGTTAATCTACAGTGAAAATACCTCAGCTTTCAGTGTTTTGTAGACAAACATGCCTACGTTTCAACTCCACAATCAACATTTTATGACGCACACTTGAACTTTAAAGGGAAAATTATGTTTGGTTTGGGAATATAGTTTAACAGCATAAAGGCAAAACTTGATTTATGCCAGTTTTGTGTCGTTGGGAGGCTGTTTCTACAAAAGTATTTGTAGGGAAAAATATTAGTTTAAATTGCAAATCAAGTGTTGTGGAAAGAAAATCTGGGATTTTATTTTTAGCCCATATAGTCCAGCCCTACCCTAGACTTATAAAAAAAAAAAAAACACCAGGAAATTTGAACGCCTGCTAGCTTTCATTATTATTTATACTATCTGATCAACAGAGCCATCACAGTTTAACTGGTGCTGAATTAAGTGGGGACTGTTCCCATGTGGTCCCTAATATAAGAATTAATCCACACTTTCAAAACAATGACGGGTACCAGGAAAAAGTCTGGGGAGCCACAAAGCATGTTTAAGAAGGGAGGATTCAAGGAAAATATAGCACCAAAACTAAGATTTCATACTGAAAAATGAAACATTTATGGTTAAATATATTTAATTTTTTTGAAAAATATTTTTACAAGAACAAAACACTAATTTTTAACATGGCATCATTAATAACAGCATCAACAAAAAGGAATGTATCACGAGACAGGGTTTAGTCACAAACAATGAAGTATGTTAACCAGAAATAGCAGAGTAAATGTTGAGAGCAGTGTTCACACAATGACACCCTGCTTTTTCATCACTTCAGTCTCATACCATTGACCTTACATGAAACAATCATTGTTCAAGTACTACCCTGGCTGCATATGAACAGATAACTCAAATTTGTCATAAACACACTACGGTCTTTGTGTCAGACGGTGAGACACCTCCTTCTGTTCGTCACCGGCATGTTTGCTTTGTGGGTCCTTTCAGTGGCACTAGACTGATGTGACAGTCTTAAAAATGCACATGTAAACAAAGCTGCAATGTAGCCACTGAAGTGAACAATGTGAAGGAATGATCATCCTTCAAATTGTGTGTTTTTTTGCATTTTTCTTGAGCATATAAAGTCACAAACTGAGGGAATGAGCCACAGACCAAGGCGACAGTGAGCTGCGTAATCATCACGAGAAGAACAGATTTAAATACGAGTGAATCCAGAGACATAGTGTAAGTACAAATAATACTCTGTATTGTTTTAGGGGCAGAAGTAAATGCTGTATTTGTTTTCAATATTCAGATGTGATGTTTTTGCAGTTTCATCACTCATGTCTGTTTTCGGCAACATTTTAGAACTTATCCCGAACAATCTGAGTACATCATTTTGCAAAGATTAAAAGACAAAATGGATTTTTCTTTGTTTATATAGATGATGAAGACATATAAGATGCTTCTCAGGATTCTTATACAGCTCCTGATCATGGGTGAGTACAGGTTTCTTGTTTACTTATTTTAACTTGGAAATTAAAATCTTGGGTGTCAAAAAAAGATAACTCCAGGAGCCTTGACAGGAAATGCATCCAAACATTTTCGATCTACTTTGCTGCCATCAGTCATGAGTACATTTGGAATGTCTTCAGCGGATCTTTTTACTTCTAGATTTATTTTAATTCAAAATTTTGTTGGCTTTTGCTTTGAAAACAGGATAAACAGGATGGTGGCTAGTTAGAAACTGGGGGGAAAGGTGAGAAAAACAAGAGGACAAAGGCTGAATTTAAATGTTGATTCTCGTCGAGGACAACAGCCCTGGCATGTGCAGAAATAACCACAGAGCTATCGGCACCCTTCTCAGGATAACAGTAATGGATTTGGCATGACAAGATGATCTGAGCCATTTCTCAAGATCTCCAGAAACTGACTTAACATCATGAAAAAATTCAGAGTTGTTTTCTTGGGATAGCAACAAAATAACTTCAAAGTCACGGATTTTACCCCCTTTCAGAAAGTTTACACAGTCCCTAGAACTCCCCAAATCATAGTTAAAGTTTGCGGTCTGAAAATTCACTCAGGTATTTAAATATGGCGTGTCCATAAACCCCTTTATTTCAGCCCTGCTCAGAACCAGTGATGCACGAGTCACAAACTAGCTAGTCTAAAGAGCTGCTGCTTTTTTGGGGTTGACAAACACTGGCTTGCCTTTGAAAGCAGGGTAGACATTTTGTGCTGTCACTTGCCCTGTCAAACTAAAAATAATCATTATTGGAGCATGTCAAAAGCCTTTTGATTCGAAAAAATAATAATTTCTTAATTTGGCGTTCACTGAGGCCAGAAGTTTAATATGTGACATGTTCAGATTTGTCGCAGTTATTCCCTCTGCTTAGGACATTTTTACTTTTTGAAATGACATGCAGTGGTCATTTGCTTTCTGATCAAAAATGAAACATAACGCGTAAAATCATGAAGTGGTTAGCACTGCATATTCATGTATTAAGTGAGATCTCACTGGTCTGATCTAGATTGATTGTGAAAGCTGCTGTTCATGTTGTATATTACAAAATTCATGTTTATGTTCTTTTGGGAATAATGAAGGTAAGAGAAACATCCCTTCATCTTTTTATGTTTAAATGCATATCACCAAAATGTCCAAATCTAGCTACATTTGGCAGAAGTGATGAAAGCCAAAATGATCCTAAATGTCACACTTAAGGAGCCCGATCTCATGACCGTCTTTAGCTAAATAATCCAGGTCATAAAAAAGAGCTGAAATTCCCCTCACTGCTCAGAGAGCAGCGCCTGACCATAGCCAATAAGTAACCTTTGAAGTGCTCAAAAAAAAGAGTGAAACTGATGATTTCATATAAAAAAATAATCTCTGAGAAAAGAGTAAAACAAAAGTGATTTATGGATGTCCGAATTTCCCCTTGGGGATTAATAAAGTATTTCTGATTCTGATTCTGATGTACGTACTTTGAGCGAAGTCCTTATCAAACAGAAGACCAGGCATTGATAATACGGGGGCGTGGATTGCCTCAGCAGGGCTGTACCTGAATGAACAGCTTTGCCCTGATTGAATCTGATTTGCCATCAAACTTCCAAGTGAAAATCTCAAACTGTGATAATTTGCTGTGTTAACACAGAATTTTACAATGAAATCGGTGTGGGCTGAGTTGAAACACTGGTGGTGGCTTTCTCTGTATTTCATTGTGGCACATTTACTTTTGTTTGAGCTTCACATGGGGACTTTGAGCATCTTCTCTTCTCTTTGAGAGGTAAACCTAAAAGACCAAAAACTTGCCACTCTTGTTTTAGGTTTACTGTACAATATATTTAGAGGACATAATATTAGAAAGGAAGGATGTCCATATCCATTCCTTTTTTGTGTTTGAACCCTGGTTCTTTATAGGACGGTTAATCTGGTATGTTATTTTCTTGATCCATTTAGTGACTTTGGGGTCCATGAAACATCCTCTAAGTGGTGAGAGCATAAAATGGCAGATCCAGTGTTTAGGAGCTCCTGGAACAGTCCTCTTCTTTAATGATGTCAGGCCTTGGAAACATATTGATTACTTTAGTTAATTATTTTTTTAGTTGTTGAAGAAGATATAAAAATAAAGATTTTTTTCAGTGGTTTACTCCACCACTTGCTTTGTTTCCTTATAACCTCCTGAAGTTAAAACTGTCCTGCATGTTTCCTCTCAACAGCTGAAAATGTTCACTGGTTTTATGACATTTTCCACAAGCATATGAAAAAAATTAATGAAATGGAAATTCACATTTTGTATGAAATAATCTGAGATGTATGTCAAGGCCATTGACCCAGTCCTAAACAATGTTTTATTTTACAGTGGCCATAGCTTCAGCGACCACAACTTCTGGAGCAACTGCTAGAGCCACTACTGCAGGGGCCACAGCTGCTGGGGCCACAACCGCAGGGGCCACACCCGCAAGGGGCACACCTGCAAAGGGCACAACCGCAAGGGGCACAACTGCAAGGGGCACCACTAAAGCCAAAGCCACCGCGGCCACTACAAATAAGGCCACAACCAAAGCTATGACAACAGTAGACGCAACAACCAACTCGACAAACACCACCAGTGGTGCGGCTGTCACACACCCAGGGATCACGTACACATGTGCCCTGATCTTCTGTCACTTCACTGTTGTCCTGTACAAGTTTGTCTGCGTCGTCTAACCTGGTTAAGGTTTTGCTGTTTTATTCCTGTCAAACATGAAGTTACTATTCAAATTATGACTGAGTATATGATCTACACTGAATCTATCAACACTCTTGTTGATGGGTTTTGAAAAATCTAGATGATCAAGAGTGTAAAAATGTTATAGAAAAACATTTTCTAGAGCAACAAGATCTTAGAGATTGTTTTTATTGTCAACACCTACAAGTACTCTCAGTTTGACTACCTCTTTGAACGCTTCTTATGAACCATTAAATGATAACAAAACTACAGTTTTTCATACTGTTACACAGTCAATCTTGTGCCCTGGGGATGTAATTAAAATAATTTTGGAGCTTCTTTTACAATGTATATAATGAGGAAACTTCCTTTATTAATGTTCATGTAATAAAATAAGTAAACTACTGCAAATAGATGAATGTTATTCATTTTTTACATTAACTGTTCCTTATTTAAAAACAGAAAGTCAATTATGTTGTTAAAACACTCCCAGTGCAAAAAGTATGTATAACAGCAACTAACAAAAATTGTTACGACAAAAACTGATTGAAAAGGTACAGTCCAGCCTGACTCTAAATATGTTTTGCTTGGGTACTTTTCCTGAGTCATCTAAATACATATTTTTCAACTTGTTCTGTAAAAAAAACAAAAAAAAAACATAATTCCTACATTTTTCCACAACCCATTTTTTTTTTTTACCTGTAGTAGCATTGTGTTGATTAACAACGTAAATGTCAGACCGTGTTGCCATGCATCAAACAAAGGTGTTGGGACTGAGAATATATGCTATGTGACAGTAGATGTCAATAAAATGTTTCACTAATAGACCAGTTTCACTGTTTGTGTACAACTGTGAATATTTTAGAATGGAGGCTTACTGGTGGCAAAAAGTTAGCTGGCATGTGGTCAGTTTACAACACTCAGTGTTATGGACTAGTAGCATGTAGCACCAGCCATGCCCGGAGTTGCAAAGGGGTGAAAATTTTCTGGTAAATTTCCAGAAATATTCCTTTAGAAGTTAACCTTGAGGGTTTTGGAAATATTCCAAACTGGAAACTTTCCCTGGGAATTACAAGAATTAACTGGAAACTCGTGTTAATTCAAATGAACTGTATCGTTCCAAACCTAAATATAAACACTTTGTTTTGGCAAAGGAAGACATCCATGCAAGTAATACATTAAAAAAACATTTCATTTTAACAGATTTATTTGTGAGCATGAACTTTGTCAGGTTTAATTATTTTATTGAACAATAAACTTCGGCTTTTCTTAATGTCGTCCACAGGCTCAAATGTGTATCCTCAACAGGGGAGGGTTCTTGAATCACCTGTTCATGTGATGGAGGAATGCACAGTGCATGTAAGGGGGCGAGGCCTCAATACCTCTGCAGTAAGCAGGGTGCTATGAGCATGTGATTGAGGAGCAGCATAGATCAGGGATCATCAACCACTGGTTTAATGTTCATAAGTAATTGAAATTTTATAATTTAACAAAACTAATAATTATTTGAAGGCTTCTTATTATTTTGTAATACCTGGTAAGAGGATACTGTCTATAAGTATTTTGTAGGATAATGTCTGTTAAGACCATCTGACTTTGATTTTATTAATGGAAATCATTACAATTTGTGTTGATTTTGTAAAGTAGCCTATAATTTCATTTTTTTCGATTGGGTCCCTTGGGGCTTAACTCTGCTTCAGTATATTAGGGTGGACTCACAGTATAAAAGGAACACTTTTAAGTGGTCCATTAGACATATTTGGTATTTATCACTTTGCTTTGCAGATGCTTTGTTGGCATACAGCAGTGGGTGGGGATTGGACCTAATCTGATATCTTTTTATTGAGGCCAAACTTCCAGCAGAACCCCTGACTGCAGCCCTCTTGTTATACTGATGTTATGGCAATGCTAAACATATAGGCCTAAGTGAAATGTATTTTTTTTGCATTATGAATTACTGAATCACATGTACAGATATACACATCCACTCTGAACAGCCTTGGGCACAAAGCAGGGTCACCACAAGTTTCAATGAATGCACCTAGAATTTCAGCAGTGATTAAACAAAAAATGATGATAATAAAATAGAGTTAAAATGCCGGAAACACCTGCAAAATCTCAAATGTTACCATGGAAACAGCGAATCGTTTTCATCTCCGGATAATTTCCGGTTAGCTTCCGCTACATTTTTTCAAAGGTCAAACTTTTAACACGAAAAGTGTACAATTATTCCGACAATTTTCACTTACTGTTAATGTAGTTTCCTTCAAAAGTGGTTGTCCTCTCTGCTCCGTCTCTGACGCATTGTAACGTCTCCAAGATGTCGGCCCCTCTTGTTTGAAAACGTCTAGTCCATGTGAACCTGGTCTCCTCTCCTGCCTGTCCTGAAGGTGAGCTGGCACAGTATTCCAGTGTTAGGGAAACTCACAAACAGGATCCTGAAGTACTTCTGGTTTAAATTTTCCCTCTCATGCCTGCAATCACAGAACCAACAGGAAAACAGCTCCTCACCTGGCAGCTTTTTACAAACCTTTATTGACAACTGAACGGGTTAAATTAACAGCCAGGGATAACATTCTGATAAGTCAGTTTATTTCATATAAGAGTAGACATTTTTACTTAATTTCAAAAATACAAAAAACACTGATTGGTCACACAACAAGGTCAGAGCTAAACTTAGTGACATGCAATGTCATGAAGTAAATTAAAAGGCCACTCAAATTTCTATGTCAACCTAAATTTTAACCCTATCAGCAAATAAATCACTCGCTGTAGATCAGAAATATTTACAACGTAATAGCACTGATAGGAGCAGCCTCAATCTTTTGGGACCTTTAGCTTTTGCCTGTTTTATTGCCATATTTAAATAAAGAAAAATAGTTACAGCTTTTTCATAATAATGAATATAAATGGGATGTCCATAAGTAATGAAAATAACACATTTACCTTCAACAAACTTTGTTGAATAAATGACCTTAGAATGCTTCAACACAGTCCAGGGGGTATAAAGGAGGGGAAAGTCAGAAAGATTTTGGCACAGGCTCTTAAAATATATGAGTATTAACTGTTTACATATCAAATTGGAATCTTCTTACTATATGTTTTTAGAGACATTTTTCTCTTTGCATCCAAAAATGTTTTTCCTGTCCTGACATTTATATAAATTGAGGCACTTTTAGACATTTAGGAGAAGAGAGAGAACATGTGTTTATGAATTTTGAAGTCCAAATAGCCTTTGAAATATTGAGTGCTCAGAAAAAGGTTATAGAGTAAGCCCAATGTATAATCTGCAGAACTTTTAATATTTTTATGGGGTTGAAGGATCAGAGATGCACGACGACCAATCATAAACTAAATGAAAATGTTTTAAATAATTAAGACAGTCAAAATGCCAAAAATGTTTTATATAGTACATAGTTTTATTAACCATTTATTCTATGACTTCAGATGAAGAGTGTTTTCATCTACTGTTTGAGGCTTATTGTGTCTTCAAACAATTTGGAATAGGGTGAAATCTTACGGAAGAGTATTAGGGCCATTTTATATGGAAAAAAAATACATTTTTGGCAGGTCGAGATTGAAGTTGAAATGACAAGATTAAAATTGAAATGTCGACAGTGAGGTTGAAAAACAATTTTGTGACAAAAAATGAGATTAAAGTTAAAATGTTGAGGAAAAAAATCAGAAAATCAGAAAAATAAAAAAAAATCTTGACATTATGACTTTTATCACACAATTGTATTTCCATTTTATTCTCGTCATTTCAACTTTATTCTTGAAATTTCGACTTTGACGTCAGCTTCTCCAAAAATAATTTTCTCCATCTAACATGGCCCTTATACTCTACCATACAATCTGATGCCTTTTTATGCGGCCAAACATTTCTGGTATCTCCCCTGGCACAGACAGCGTTGTCTTGCTCTTAGTTCAGGATGCAATGTTTCTCTCACCCCACCAGAGGGAGGCGCCAGAGATCTCGGGGGCATGAGGCCCTGTGAGCGATGAAGTTGTTAAAGTGAAGTTAACATACAGTTTATGAGCTAAAACAATGATGACACATGTTGGAGGATCAGAGACTTCCTGGTGGTGCGAGCAACCAAAGCATCAATCACCAGTGAACTCCATGATCCCTGCTGAGGAGACAACAAGGAACTGACAACCATGACACCTTATACTAGGCCCAAAGACCACCCACGTCAGGGGGCCTCTAGGGACCTTTGACACGAAACTCTGAAACATCAACTGGGAGAAAGAGGAGGGGGTCGAGGCCTTACAGACACAATTTATCATCACACCATGACCTCATGCACACTGCATGGGATGTTTTTGGCATAATACACCCACTCTTTTCTCTGATGTTAACACAGAGGGAAAGTTGTGTAACCCACCACCTCCTACACTGTTATACAGCAACATACATTCAGTGGCCACTTTATTAGGTACACATTGCAAGCACTGGGTGGACCCCCATCTGCTGTCCCAGTTGCCTTAATTCTTTGTGGCATTCATTCAACAAGGTGAAATTTTAATCCACACTGACATGGTTGAATCATGCAGTTGATGCGGACTTGTCAGCTTCACATCCATGATGCAAAACTCACTTTCCACCACATTCCAGGAGTGATCCATTGGATTAAGATCTGGTGACTGTGGAGCCCACTAAAGTCCAGTGAACTTATAGTCATTTTCCTGAAACTAGTTTAAAAATATTTTATCTTGTGACAGTTTGATCATCCTGCTGGAAGTAGACATCAGAAGATTGGAGTGCTGTGGTCATACAGGGATGGAGGAGTGGCAACTTGAGTATTTCATTTTTTAAAAACACCGTAGGCACTGTGATCAAATTAAGCCTTATTTAAACTGGCTCTTTGCATTCAACAAAAGGTTTAAGACAAAGTACTCCACAGTACCGAAGCAGAAGTGTGTTATTCAGACAGCTGAAGCTGCAACACTCATTTGCAACAACACATTTTGAACACAAGATGGTGGTATTTCCCCACATTTCAAGATGAGCTGGCCAATTTTGATGCACAAACTGGCCTTTAATGTGGTTTAGAAAATGGGTTAGACTTTGTGTGAGAAGGAATTGTTACAACTGTTTTTTTCTAATAAACCCTCTAAAGAGTTTTATTTAACAGGCGTTTGTTAGTTTGTTAATAGCATAACTCAAAACTTGATATTTTCAGGGAATGTTTATCTGTCAAAATGAATAAATTATTTGATTTTGGTGGTCATCCTAATGCAAATGCAGATCCAGAGATTTACCAAAGGATTTCTTAACATTGTGAGAAAGTGTAGTTTTCCAAATTTTTGCTAATAAGTCAAAAAAAAAAAAAAAAAAAAATCCTCAACAGATTTGGATGACATTTTCAGGAAATGTTGGATATGAAACAAAGGAGAAGTAATTAGAAGAGTTTGGTGGAGATCTGAATCCAGATGTGGATCCAGGATTTTTTTTCAAGGATTTATTAACAGTGCCACATAGAGCAGTTCTTCACATTTGACAATAACTCACCCAATGATAACTTTATTAATATAGCACTTTCCTAAGTCGGGGTTCAAAGTGCCAGACAGGGTTGGTTTTCTCTTATTGATATTTCCTAGGTGGTAGCAGCGTGACTTAAAGAAATGATTTGATAACAATGTTGGAAGTGCCTCGACAGAGGGTTGTGCTCTTTAGACACTTCTAGTTTATCTTTTTTTTTTTTTTTTTTTACCTAGTTGAACCCATGTTGATTGTGGATGCAAAGAAAACACATTAGTCTTTCCAAAACTTGGAAATTTTATTTACAAGTCAAGTCAGTCACATGCAACATTTTCTTAAAATGAATATACATGAAATTAGCAAAAAACAAGAAAAGAAAAAAAATGCATATTATTTTCTCCAAAATAGCAATATACAAAAATAGAGCTTACAAATACTGTACAGCATTGTCTCCAAAAATATTCTGCTGCAGAATTCTTAGTTTTACAAACAATGTCTGTGAGAGTCCACAAACATAATCAGTGTTAACAAACAGGGAAGGATTGTGGGTAAGGTGAGGGTGCACTGGTGAAAGTGCAAGGGCTTATTTAGACACAGACAGTTATTTGTGTGTAGGAGAGGCAAGGCTAAAGAGGAATAAATAAACAATACAAGACAAAGGAAAGTTCACTTCAGGGAGACAGTGATGGAGAGTCAAACTCTGAATGGTCTGGTTGCAAAAACCAACCATCCAAGTGTATTAAAACCCTTCATATATATATAGAGAGAGAATTGGAGACTCAAATATTCATACATTTTCTTTGAATAAATCAGCTGAGCTTTTTCATATCCTGCCAGAGCCAACAGCTCACGAATGTCTGTCTGATGCAATCATTCAGACACACTGAAGGTTGATCATGTTTTATGAGAAACAGTGTTCCTCGCTGCCACGTTTCTTTTATTTGTTTTGTTCATTCATACTCAGGAGCAGCTCTGATTTCAGCGGTGAATTCAGAGGTGGACAGTCACATATTAACTCCTCAGAGGCTGAGTTTTTTTTTAAGGGATATGATCTCAAATAAAATATCTCACCTATCTCCTCTTCTCTTCAAAATAGAAACGAACCTTCAAGAGATAAGTTGTAAATGTTCACTTTGGATTGGCACTTTATTTTCCAGGGGGATCAGGACGGCACACAAGGAAGAAAATAGGAATTTAAGGGGAAAAAGGCTAAAAGTGTTTACAATCAAACACAACACTTAAGACAGCCAAATGGCAGGAAATGTTCAGCTGCCATTTAGTTTACAGGAAGGAGCATCATTTGTGCACCTTTGTTTAAATACACCACAACAATACTGTCTACAAACATTTATCAATGGTGATACCAGTGGCAACAGGACTATGCAAAATCGCATGCTTTCACATTATACCTCCGTTTCTCTCCAAAACCTTTCACTCTGAGACAACACCGTTAGCAGGAGAACAGCTTTAAGACTTCTGTTACATGTGCTGAGTGAAGAAATATTTTTGTTCAGGCAGACATCAGCACTGGTGGACAATTTGCATAATATGTTTGGTGTGGGAGAGCATGGGTTTGAAAATCCTAACATTTAGAGTGAGAGACAACTTGAAATAAAACACTCGCAGCCACCTCCTAACAGAGGCTGGTGTACAAAAAGGTACCAAATACAGCTTATCATACATTACTTCCGGGATGCTAAATCTTTTGGCAGTTGCTGAATGGCCTTTGCACACAGGAACTTTTTCCCCTTAAGTTGGCACATAGTTAAGCATAAATCATTCTCTTATGTTAGTCAAGTTAGTGCACAAAATCAAACTTCCCTCCCTTGTTTTTTGGGACAGGTTTGACTTTCTGCTGTTATTGCAGGAAACATGAGTTTTTTAAAAGTTCTGTAGCTATTGAGAGCTGTGGCTGCAGGTCCCACTTTCTCAAACTCTCACCAAAACGTTGCTTTAAACAGCACACTGTGGCGATTCTGAGGCATTCAACCCTGAAATTCAATACATAAAGCCAAAATCTGTACTCATAACCACATAAAGCAAGAAATACAGGGAAAAAAAACCCATCTCTCTTCAGTACTTGGCACAGCACTGTAAGCTCGTGCACCTCACCTGGAGTCGAGCTCAGATTTAGAGAAGAGCCATCAAATAGGTAGAGTGGACGATTTTTTGGACAAACTCTGACATGTTTTCATGATCAAATATGAGAGATGATCTGGCACTTTGGGAGAAATATTATCCACATTTGTATTGACCACATTATTTTAAACATTAGCACTGGCATTGGCTCTGACTTCGACTTTATATGCATTAACAATATTCACATTTAACAGAAAATATAAGAATCAGATTCATCATTCATGTTTCTGTTCATTACGCATTTTAAATTGGATTGCTAATATTTTAAAAAAATGTAAGAAGAATCCAGTGTGCAAAGGCCTTAGCAAGAGTCATGTCTTAATTCAAATAGTCTCATGGTGTTAATAGTTAAAACATGTTCACATAAAACAGAAATGATTCTACTCAAAAAACAGGTGTGTTCAGACAATGGAAGTAAGTTTGTCTCTGTGGGGCTTAGAGCAGACCATTAACAGTTGAAACATTCAAACAACCATGGAGCTGCCACAGAGGCAGTGGTAACAATGATTTTCTGTTATGGAGGCTTGGATGAGTTGCCACTTTATAAATCCATAAAGAGTTTCTGTTTGAAAGCTTAATATCTTTGCACTAAAAATGTTCAGTGCCAGAGTTAAGACTCTGAGAATTTCAGGGTTTAAAAGGACTGCAAAAACATAAACATTTGTAAATGATGAGTTGAGTTAGATTTGCTTCCTGCATCGGGATGTAGTTTTAAATAGTAAAATATATTTAGGCCTTACTTTGTGCTTTTAATATCTTGAAATCAGAGGTCTAAAAAAGAAAATAACCTTACATGAAGTGAAACAGGATAGTTTTGACTATTAGCTAAGATTTAAGTATTTGCAATGTTTTGATTAATCTATAAAGGTAATTTAAGTCACTCAACAGGTTTGATAGGGAAGCTAATAGGTATTTGTAAAGTAAGCTTGCTCGGTTGCTTGTTTACCTATAAGTAACATTTATACTTTTTACATTTGCAGTATTTGAACTCGTCATAAATACAGATTTCAAGGCCATATCTTGTGAAAAATACACTTTTATTGATCTTTCAGCAAAAAGATGCATCTACGGCCTGTCCATAATTCTCCCACACGTTTATGCCTCTGTTGCTCCAGATTCACAAAAAGGATACTCAAAAAGCCTGCCTGAAAAACTTCCTCTGAGTGATGTCTTTAAGGGATATGTTACCTCTCTGAGCCAGCTGTTTGTCCAGCAGGAGGCTCCAGCTGAATCAACATGTCAGGGCATGTCTTTGCAGCCACAGTAAATGTTAGAGCACAGCAATGGAAAGCCAAAGCCATATCTGCTTTTTTAAAAGGGCATGGCCAGACATGGCTCAAGAGGATTTACACTTAATCAGCCTGTTTTGGGGGTTTCTGTCAGAGGGGTTTCTAGATGCCAAATCCAGCATATGATTGGGTTTAGGGTGAGGTACTTTAAAACACTTTCTGACAGCATCTGGGGTCACTGTTAACTTGTTGAAAAGAAACAGAATAAAGGCTTTTTACATGTTGAGCACATTAGTTTCTGAAAGGCCAAGACCACTTATTATAATACTCACTTTCCTGACGACTACTTTTAAATTGGGGCACTCTTCCTGTCATCACATTTGGTCTTATATCTTTGATGTATAACTGTCATTGTAAAATATTTATAACAATTTAAAGACAATCACCAAGCCCCACCTTTAAAAAAAAACAACCTTTCAGATCAGCAAATTTACCCACAATTGATAAACTAAATGCTGCTAACAAGGCGAGGGGACAAAAAAAGTGAACCACAAAAGGCAACAGGGATCGGTTACTGTATGTGTGGCACAAAACAAAAGCACCATGTACCGTACAGAGAGAGAGAGAGAGGCGAAAGCACCAGAATCCTGCAGCCGAAAGGCAGAACTACCCTGTTAGTGTGTTTGTGTGTGTGTTTGTGTGCGAGTGTATGAATGAAAATGCTGCTTCATTATAACCTGCTGACCACTCAAAAGCAGGCCCAGAGGCCCCCCAGGAGCCCCTCCCTGTATGGATATGTGAATGTGTTTTACTGAGAAGTGTGTAACATGACCAGAAGAAATGCTGATGATATGTTGCGGGCAGTGTATCTGATGGGAAATGTCAGTCGGTATTCAGTCTGTGCAGCTGTACCAAGAAATGGTAATAAATTATAACAATAAATACATCGAGGCCATAAAGGTGGAAGAGAAACTAACCGCAGCAGTAAAGGCAAATGCCTGCTTCTTCCTGCTGCCTGCCTACATTGAACATCAGTCATTCTCCTGCAGGATATGAGAAGCAAGTTAAGGGTTAATACACAAACTTTTGTTTTTCCGAGCCTCTGTCACATTTACACAGCTCGGCTTCAGTAAGGTGAAATGATAAAGCAGCAGAGCAAAAATAAAACTGGAACATTTCCTTTAACATCTTTGTTGACTATTGCCTCATTTCCTTTGTTTGATCTGTGAAACTGCTCGAGAAACAAAGCACCGGTTAATTAAAATAATACTGGTTTAAAGCAACTACCGGTATATGCAACTTTCCACCTTGCAATAATAGTGAAAAATCAGACCAACAGTATAATAACTTTCAATAGGAGAAAAGCTGTTAATCCCATTTTCACAGAGTACTCTGGTCACCTGCTTTCAGCACTATGCAACTTTGACAACAGCTCTGTTTTGAGAAATGTTTACAGCTGCAGTTCACACACCAGTTCTTAGTTAAAAACAAAACAAAAGCTGGTTAGCTTTACTTGGTAATGTTTGATAAAATGGACCATACTCTTGGCTGCCATGTTCCTGTGATGTCATGATCAGGGTGGAAAACTTAAGTATTGTTATTATTTTGTCCTTTAACATTCCCAGTATTGAGTCATTCACACCACGTTTCTGAACAAATTTCTGACTGCTGTTTTTATGTAACTGCCCCCTAATTGAAAAGCAGCCACAATAACATTCAATACTGAAAATCCTGACAAGCTGATAGTGGAGCTTCAGGATAGAGCTGCAAATCAATCATAACACTGTGATTATAAATTAATGCAGTGAGTCTTCTTGCTTGGATAAATAAGATAACATTAGAAGTGATCTGGCGGTCGCAATCAAGTTATCAATCAGATTTTTATGGGGTCTTATATTTTCAGTTGATAAATCTATTCAGCAAAAACTATGGACGTTGAACAGTGTTAAGAATCTTAAAGGCAAAGTAACAAGGTTGGAAACAGTGCAGAGTACAGATGCGATGGCACTTTGCAAGCTTCTTTAGTTCATGGTTTCATCTAAGACTGGCTTAACTGTATGCTATCCAGAGTTGTGTTTGTGTGAATGATGGTGAATACAAGTTTTCTGAAAAGCTGTCAACCTAATATCTCTTAGACATCTCCAAAAAAAAGTAAACTTTAGGTAAGACTTGACCAAAGTGCGACACAAACACGAGTTTTGATGATGTTAGCAGACTACGTCAGTAGAGAACTTTACAGTTTTTCAGGGTTTAAACTTTTCCAAAGGTGTTTATGAGTTGGATGGTTGTTTGTATTGCTTTCTTTGCAACCCAAAGTCCAACCCAAGACTGATTGAAGCAAACCTCCAATCAATGTAAAACAAAATCTGTTGCTCATAAAAGTGGTTAGAAACGGAAGATGCAGTGCAGTCTCTAAATGTATTAAGAGTCGGAAAAGCTTTGAACAAAAAGATGAACCTAATCTAAAATTCTCTGTACATACCTTGTTTCAACATAAACTGAGTTTAAACCACGCTCAGGATTTTTCGGTGTCAACATTCTTTTTAATTAACTGTTCATCAAGAAATAAGAAAAAGTTGTCAAAAAAGAAACATTAGTATAAAAAATAATGAGAAATTTAACAGAATGGCACAAAAAGCCTCTTAAGTTTCCACTCTGAGTGTGACGTGACAGGAGCATGGCTGTCGAGGGAATTTGGTCCGTATAGAACAGAACAGGGCAGAAGAACAGGATCATGGGTATTCTTCCTGTTGAAAGCTATTCCGTTCAAAGTATTGCTAAAGTATTCAAACACTATCAGATAGTGAAAATGTGACATATTGTAGCTTTAAGTAATCACAGTAGTTAGTTACTTTGAAACTCAGACTTGTTTTTTTTGATAAAGGAAGATCTGTCAGAGGTCTAAGTTTGTTTACCATGTAAAAATAAAATAACTATGTTCATTTAATCAGCGTCCTGTTTAGACAGAATAAAAGCGAAACAGTCACATTGTGATGAATGACAAGAAGGAAGAGGAGGGAGCCTTTTTTTATAACGTAGTGTGTATAAGAATTCTGGGTTTTAACACATTCAAACCTTTCACATTTATTCAGACATATAGTCTCGAGGTTTCTTTGAGCTTCATCATGAGTTTTTGTGCAATCACAACACAAAGCATTGTCCATGTGTCCTGATATCTACCCACATGTTGTCCCTTTGAGATATTATCTATTGTTTAAAAATCAGAGTTTTAAACCTTTGTGGCTTTGTACTGTACATAGAAATAAAAATAAAGGATAAAATATAAAACATGACCTTGCTACTACGATCACAAGCAATTAAGGTTTGTTTTCTCATAAAGTGCTTGTTAAAAAAACAATTTGTAGTCTAGTGTATTGTAGTTCTTGGCTTTTTTTTTCCTGCTCTTTAGCTGGTGTCCCCAGAAAGTGCTTTGGTTGTGAAAAGTTTTTGAAGGGAACTTCTCCTACATTAACTCTTCTTCATCATCCATGAAAAAGGAAAATTAAAAAGTTGATAATCAGTCAGAGCTGATATCAGGAATCTTCTTGCGAAGCGATGCCAGGATATGAGAGGTGACGATGCAGACTCACTGTTTCTTTTAATGCGTATGTGTGAGAATCTGCAGTGACTCCAGTTTCTCGGCTCTGTCCGCAGACTCATACCAAAGTGTACCTGTACAGGTGAGAGTATGAGTGATGGATGCGTGGTTGTGGGTTTCTGCAGTGCACTGTTCATCAGCTGTGAATCCACTACACCAGGTGCTCGATCCCAGGCAGGGGCTGCTGTATTGGTGGCGGGGGATCTGAGCTGCCGGCCTGTTGTGCGAGCTGCAGGACGGGCATGTTGCACAGTGGGCAAACTTTCCTCACCTCCAACCATTTAATGAGGCACCTGGAAGAGAAAGTTAGCTGTGAGAGTGGAGCTGAAACCAGAAGAGAGGTGGAGAGGTCAGGCCTAAATAAGGCCCATATCTCTCTCTCCCTCTCATTGCCCACAGGCTGACTGATTCACTGGTTTAAGAGGAGGCAACTAAAAACAGAAGCTAAACGTGTTTGGTTAACAGGCGTGTGCAAGTTTCACAATCACATCCTACAAGCAAAGTAATTAAGTGAAACAGTCGAACATTACGTAATGTAAGTCATCATAATTACAGTGAGATTTCTCTGCGCTCGCTCTTTAGCGATTTCAGTCAATCATGTTTACAAAGACAGATGCTGTGTGTGTGGTGCAGAGTAAACAGATCCTCTGGTCTGGTTCTCTTATGTCACTCCTGCAAACAACAGCCTCTTTGTCTGAAGACACTAAATGGTTCAACTGAAATGATCTGTGACTTAGTGTGGCCAGAGGAAAGTGAGAAAAAAATAATACTGGTATGTTCTTTATAAACCACAGGGTCTTTAAGGCAGCTGGACTTGGGTCTATTTTGCCACCACCAGGAGTCCAAGTAGTATATCTAAAGATCTTTTTGCATGTCTGGTCCTGTACATGTGTAAGCTGTGCTTTGTGTTAAAAAAAAATCACAACTTATAACAATATTACAGCAACTCACAACAGGAGGGATGGTCTTCTTGACCGCTATTTCTATTTTTTTCTCTTCTTAGCTTCATCCCTGAAATTCTTCTTCAATCTCAGTGTCTTAGCAAATTTATCCAATAGCACCAATACAGGCCAGCTTCCTAATAGCCTTTATACTTTCAGCCAGTTCCATGGGTTGCTGTCATGGTTGTCAATCAGTTTATCAATCTTGTATTTGTGCTGATACTTACTGCTGATATATAATCCAAACATTTATATCCTACAAACAGGCTTTGCATTGGCAGAATGTACAAACGTACCAGAAGTACACTCTAACATCACAAACTTTTATTTACAACACAGTTTTCATTAATTAGACAATCAAATGTTGTTTTTCCTTTTACCTTTTTAACACAGTAGAACAGCCACAATGAAAGAAGCATGCCCATCCCAGTGTACAGTGTATAAAAGGATGAGTATATACTAATACCAGAGTCAGTACCTGTAGTAATGAGTTCGGAAATATCACGATAGCAGACATCAGCACAAAACAGATATTGTTCATCCCTAGTATGTTTAAATATGCAGCTCAGTATAGACGGTCTTGCTAAGAAAACAGGTCTTATTGTTTATATTTGACTGAATTACATGTACAGACGAGACATTGCTTTTAGTAATATCACCTCTGCCAATGAGGTTCTACTGGCATTTATCTGACTGTTGGCAAGACACCTCAAGAAGTTATAAATTGATTTCCATGACAGGGAATGTTGGAACAGTGAAGAACTGAATAGATTTTGGTGGTGATCCAAATCTGGATGAGGATCCAGGATTTTTTTTAAAGAATTCTCTAGCATTGCGCAATAGGGCAGTTTTCCATATTTACCTTAATAACTCGGCCAATAATGTCAAAAGTAACTTTGTAATTTTCCCCCCAGAGCACTTTTTTTGACTATCTTAGATTTGTTTCGCAGTTTCACAGATTTCTCTCCAGTGTCATTTATAAAACATTATGGTAAACGTAATGCACTGCGTTCTTCATTAGTGATTGTACACGTTTATATCAGACAAAAGGTCAAGTCTGAGCAGCTTTAAAGCTTCACTATATGAATAACGTTACAGTTTTAAACATCAATCAATAAATATAAATCCATAACTTCAGCATTAGAACTTGATTTTTTTCATTATATAACCAGGCCTCATGAGCTGTAAAACCAATTTGTCACAAATACCACAATCATGAGATTGAGCTGATAATTCATGTCTCGATTATTTGAGCCCCTTAGCTCACATTTGCTAGTCAGTATGGCCCCCTGGAGAAAAATCTTGTCAACGCCTCATGCATGGGAATGCAGAGTTTGCACATGATTGGTTTCAGAGAGAAATTTGATGTCGTAAGAAAAGACATTTCCGCCGGGAACGTCTGTTTTCTCTGTTGAACAGTTTACCTTTTTAACAGGAGTGTTTATACAGTGGATTCAGTGAGTGGTGATCACTCTTGCAGAAACTGGGGGGAAACTAGGCCAAGGGAGGTGTCATGCTGATATAAACAACTCAGCTGAAGTGGCCAGAGCACAAGGGTGGGGTTTGGGATCATGTTGGCTATGAATAAAAACACATTTAGCTTTAACTTTTGTGCTCATTATTGTATTTTGATAAATTAAATTGTGTATAATACTTTAGAAATCTAAGCCAATCAATGTGTCCTTGTTGTTGTGTTAACTTGGTTGACTGTGAGTGTGTGTCGGAGCTAGTGAGAGTCCATAAACATCAATCAAACCTTATACTTACTTCCTATGAAAGGCATGTTTGCACGGACAAATCCCCAGCTCGTCTTTCTGTTTGAACTCCTCCAAGCACACCGCACATATCTGAAAGAGAGAGGGGGGAGTAATGGGGTTAGTTTTTTTGTAACTTTGAATTTACTGGTTGTTCTCATGATGTTCAGCCCTTTCAGTTTTAATGTGAGCACTGTGTTGAGGGATTGGAAACAAAATATCCAGACAATTCAGGTCAAGAGCTGCTGGAAAAAAAGCTGCTGTGACAAACATCTGCAAAACATTTGACACCAACAGCAGAGCAGTCTCTGGCCAATCACGCTGTGTTGTGCAACTCTGACTCAGGCCACATAGTGGACCTTTTAAAAGTGTCCAGCTACATTCAGCTGCATTGTTTTGCTCACAGGGAAAAACATGTCAAACTAGGATTGTGCCAAGCTTTTGTGCGATACAGTATAAGACTGCTACAGAAGAGGACAGCGTATAGGTACAAATAATAACACAGGAAAGCAAAGATAATCTATGATCTGTAGCAAAGTGATAAGAGCTGTCCCCTATCCTGAGCTGGTGTCTTTTTAGGGTCACTGATGCAATCCTGATGGACAGGCTGGAAGTGTTTTTCTTGTGTGTTTGTTTTAGACACGCAGAATACAAAACTCATGACCTGCTGGTTGGCAAAAGTAAATGTTGCAATTGTGTGTTCAGTAATTAAATCTAGAGTAAACTGTGAAAGGAGACCTCTGAGCTGCTTATACCTCAAATTCTGTGTTCACAGACTTAGCTAGTTGACAATCACGAGATGAATGTAATTCTACAACAACAACAACAAACAAATGAGTCAGCTGTTTGTGTCGGTCACTGTGTTAACAACCAATTACTTGTTTAGCATGCAGATATGATGTATATTATACGTTCTTTTTACAATTCTTTGCATACTAATTTTCTCCCTCCAGCAATTGTTTTGGGTGAAAGCATCCAAAATACAGCTTACAATGCTGTAGGGTATAATCAAAGCCCCCCCCCAGTTTCTTCATCAACGCCTGTCTCTCTTAGTCTCTCAATACCACGACATATTTGCAAATAAAAAAGTCTTGCTGTGGAGAGTACACAGATTTAATTTCACATTAGCTTCAGCTTGATCATGTGCTCCCACGCTGCATATGCCAACACTGAAACTGCAACTTCAGGTGCAAAAAAAACCCAAACAAAGTTCTCGGTACTTTTCTTTGAGGAACTACATGTTTTTGTGGCCCACTGTTGTCGGTCTTTCCCTTATGGTCAAAAGTCCAGGGGAAGTTTTCCAAATAAGGCCAAGAATGCATGACGAATGAATGAAGTGGATACTGCTTCTCCACCACTGCAACTGGTGACAATGAGAAGAAGAGATGCCCGATGTAAAGGTGAGACTGCTGGCAATTGTAATGAATGAGAGCGAAACAAAATAAGAGGGTAGTCATGTTCAGCCTGGTCACATTTTACAGTAGAGTTTCTATTTCAGTTTGATCAGTTACCCACAAATTTTATTTGGTACAATGTGTACATAAAACCAGCATGTTAATTACAAGAAAGGGAGAAGAGCTGGTTAAGATTCTCATTTCATTTAGCCTGCATAATTGGCAACCAGTGGATCATTTCTCCTCTTTTTTGTAATAAATGTTTTATTGATGGAAACTGACACATGCTGTTAAGCCAATAAACTGTTTGGGGTGCTGGTTAGCCACAAGAGAATCTTTAAGCAGGTTTCAGGGGATGTCTTTTTAGAGCAAAGAGGAGAGATGTAGCACTGCTAGCCTAACCTGACACGCCAGATGGACAGTTCCATATTGGAAAGATAAGCATAATTTCAGAATCAGGCAGGTCAGTCTGCTCTGCAAGGCCACTGCTAGCCCTCCCAAAAAAGTTTACAGGCCTCTGAAAAGTATTAATCAAATACTTTTTAAGGCTTAAATCAATTCCCTCAATAGTAAATCTAGACCCTGTTTTTCTGTCGAAGAATGTAAATCCATAAAATGTCATAGTTAATGGAAAAGCTCTTCCTGAAAACAAAGCTTTGTAATGTAGAGCAACTTTAAGTTTTATCCAAACACATTACATAAGCTGTTTATCTCCAACCTCCCTCTCTGTTATTAGTGTGGTTGTTGTTCAGGGAGAACAAATCTGACCCTCCTTGTGAAAGTCATTGCTGGCTGGTCAAAAGAAGCAAGAGACCAACATCAGAGTTTCAATAAAAAGTGGAGTGCAGGCAAAAATGGTCTGTTACGTTTTCAGTTAAACTGGCAAAATCTTCCAATCTTAACAAGTGGAGACATTATCCTGTCCATGGCAAAATTTCTTCAAACTTGTGAAAAACCCTTCCATGAAAAGGCTTAAAACCTGGCACCATTTAATTTTGCAACTTAAACTCCTTTTGGCCACACAGATTCTCTTTTCTCTGCTCAGCTTTATGGAGGCTGGATGGACAAGGAAGGATGAAAAGAACAGCATGGGAGCTCTTAGCTTTTCTGCACAGATCATTCTTGGACACAAAACGATCGTCTGTTAAGATGTCTGCTTTGCTCTCTTTGTTTGTGAATAGATCAGTGTTTTTGTTCTTTTTGGCGCCGCGACTATCGAGTCACACTCACAGTGGGGATCTGGCACCCTTGACCAACTTTTGACAGACTCGCTTTCTCCCCATTGAGTGAATAGACCCAGCAAACCATGGACACTATTTCCATGTAAACGCACTGACTTCATTCTGTGGATAGTTTCATCAGTAGATCATAGATCTGATCAATAAAACGTGTCTGAAAATCACTATCAACATTTTAGAAGTTACAGTTTTGCTGCAGGAAAATCAAACAGTCTAATTATGCCGGGCACACGATTATTACGTAAATGAGGGTTATGAAGTAGAAGCTCAGCAAATTAAAAAGCACAAAACCAAATCCAGGTCAAACAGATGAGTAGGTCAGACACAAGGGAGCACAGATGCTTCAGAGAATTCCTCAAGGACAGCTTTTGTACAGCATCGTCACAGCCAGCTTAAGTGTCGAAATTATCCTGTTTCCTGAGTCCTCTGTGTGAGAACATTTTGTTCTCCTTATCTTTGGCACCACTTTGAAACATCTTGGTTACTTTTGCTGTTTTACTGACATCTTTAAAAACATGAATACTAATTTTCACCCAAACTACTGTAAATTCTAAGGTGGATCATCTCCTCAATTTCTTTATTTTCTTTTTTAAGCTGTCCTTATATGTGCAAATACAAAAACTAAAAAAAGACATAATTCTAAAAAAAAAATACACGGATGCACATAAAAGAATGCCAAAGCCCCTAATACACATACAGCATGATTCATATTGAAAAAAGTTAAATCTAAAAAAATCATTATTTAGTTATAGTCTAATCTACTTGAAATAATTATGTAAGAAAAGTTTTGCAAACATCCTTCTCAAATAGCTCAGACCTACATCTAAAAATGGACTTTCAGTTCAATATAATTCATGGCTAAAAGATTTAAATATTAATCATAAAGGCCATGCCTAATGAAAAATCTTTTTGGACCCCTCAACATGTAGATTCTACTGTTGAAAGTGTGAGTTATTACCAATATCTTAATACAGTTATAGACTCCAAATTGACCTTTGAGAGTTTCTGTGAAGCAGCTTGTGAAAATCAATATAAACATTTGTTTCATCTAAGAAAACGTGCCTGTTTTCATACTGATAAAACGTATGGTTTTATTCTATCATGCGTTTATTGAACCCATTGTCATTTTTTCCTGTGTCATGTGGTTTGGTAATCTATTTTTAGAGAGACTAGTTGAAAGATATATTATTGTATTTATATCGAGATATGAACATTCAAGATATTGAAATCAATCAATATAAACAGTATAGATGTCTAATAAATAAAACTGCACTTTCCCATTCTTTTGTATTATGATGTTTTTTTCTGAAAATGCTTGGTTTTCCCGATATGAAATTCTGTCCATATCCCTCAGCCCTACTATCAGATATTTATTGTGTTCAGCTGCAGCAGAAGGCAAACTCTTTTGTACCTGTGTCTTCAACTTACAGTAACTTAAAAAAGCTTGCACGAGATATTGCACTTCAAGTATACGAGAAGATTTTATAGTTCAGATGCACCTAACCATGACATGTTTTTAATAAATATTGATGTACCTTTTTGACATTTTTAAGGAGTGAATTTATTGTATTCATCTTGATGCATGTGGCACTATGCATTGCCGTTATTGATTTTAATGCTGGAACGCCGATCTCTTGTCCAAAAACTTTGAACCTTGAACATGAGAAAAAAATTCTCTCTTTTTCCTTTGTTTCTTGCTCCACCTTTTAGGAAACATGTGTCCAAACTGTCCTCTAAAAAATATTCCCTCAATTATGCCATTTCGGGGTATGCTACCTCCCCTAGATGGGAGTCTCTCCCTGGGCCAGTGAGTGTTATTTGGAGGGAACATGTCTTGGCATGTCTGTAAAGCCCAGGTGGCAACCTCTGGGGCAGCTATTTGAAAGTGCCAAAAGCTGTAGTACCCCTAGTGCCCACTTGGGGCCGGTTGCAGTAATCTGACACCTTAACGGTTGTTAGAAGAGAAAATATAGTCTTTTAAGACTTTAACACACATGTTTACAGCCTGGTTCAAATAACGACTTCAGTCTAAATATATAATGCATCTATGTGCTCTCACTGTGAGGGGGATGATTTTTGTTATTAATATCACGTCCATTTCATTTTATTGAGGATTTTCAGTTTTGGAAATACAGAGTCACTATTGGTCAGAAAACCTGTAGTCCCGCCTCAACACGGCCTCTGTCTGTGAGGAGGCTGAGCTCAAGTTTGGTTGAGATAGCACAATCAGTACGGCAGTATCCATTACAGGGCATTAACAGAGTTCCACAGACTCCTATGACATGGCTTCATCTAACACTTTGCTATGGTACAGCCACAGTAAATATAGAACATACAACACATTTTATCACAATCCCACATAACTAAGATGAAGAAGTATTTATACACAGACCCAAAGAATACGCCAGTGCATATGTTAATAAAAATGTTGGAAGAAAAGATGTTTGAGGGGGAAACAAACTATTTTCTGCTCTAGAGTGTCACAGCAATGTCTCTGGATGATTAAACCCATAATGCTTGAGTCTTTATACTACTGATGATGGGCAGGGAAAAAGTGCATCACTACACATCATCTTCCACCAGACATCATCGGCAAAGTACAACAACACTAGCTGGGTTTTAACTTGAAGTATATATACTGAAGTATATATATATATATATTTCTAACACAATAATTCAGTTCTCCACACCAGTGACCCCCCACACTTTTCTGACCTGCTTTTGCAGAGGAGCAGCAGCAGTGGGGGGGGGACGACAACAACAGTGAAAACACACGTGCAGACTAGCTCACCATAACACAGGATTGGAGGAAGCTGGCTTAGGTGCTTAAAACCCAGAAAACACATTTTTTTTTTTTTTTTTTTTTTTTTTTTTTTTTTTTTTTTTTTTTTTTTTTTTTTTTTACAAGCAAATGCTCTCCCTTTTTTCTGTACTTTAAGTTGGCTGAAAGTCACCTGTTGACACAGTAACCAAATAAACTGCTACACTGTTTGAGCGCGGAGGAAAATGCTGTACAAACCATGTACATATAGTGTGCATACAATGCTGACTGTGTGTTTCATCCATCAGTCATCGTTCTATGGTAATCAGATGTTTATGTTGATTACTGACGGGTATGCTATTTATTCAAACCTTACAGCTGAGTGCTCTCATGTGCTTCAACCACAGTGCCGGGTCAAATGGTTTCACAACTACCATCAGGGCTCACATGTAAGAGTGCATAACCACAGTGTTTGACCACAAGTTCATCTCAAGCTGTGTTTTTTTGTTCATCACAGCAGTCACCGTCAGAAGGCCTGTGTGTAGTCAACACAGTCAAGAATGAGCAGATATACAAGGATCTGATCCTCCATTCAAAATAAAACACCACTGACTATCTGTCATTCAGCAAACAGTAAATAAATTAATGGTCCGAGGCCCGATAATAGGGGACCAAAACTGACCAATAATTACTTTTTGAATTTTCTGTAGAGGTTAAGTTTACAGAATTACAGAATCAAGTCAGTGCGGCTCATCACTAAATGATCAGCTGTGTTAGAAGAATAGTGTTGCACACATGTATTATATCTGCACGTAAACACAGTTGCAACGAAAGGTGTCATTTTCATATCGAACTGTATGGAAGTCCTCCTCACACAAACACAGTGGGGATGTTGTTAAAGAGGTCACATCTTCCAAAAGAAGACCTGTTCAGGTTACACAGAGGACAAACTTGAACATGACCTGACCAGTAAAATGATCTCATATTAGCCTTCATACCCATGTTATTCCATTAAAGATGAGACTTAGTCCACACAGCTGAGTCTAAACTTGTGTCTCCAGGGTGATCCTTCGGCGTGGGAGCTTTTTTAACTGGGTCACCCACCCAGGCTGCTGCATGTGTGAATATTATTGTCCTTAAACAAACACAGCTTGGTTATTCAGTCACAGTCTCACATGACACCTTCTGATGCTTTTCTTCAGTTTCTAATAACATAAACAACAAAGAGGGGGCCTCATGGCACAGTGGGAAATTCCGACATCGATGACAAGAAAGTGCAGAGCCCTGCGTCAAAGCACACATGAAGATGCTATTGTTAACATTTCATTTGCAGTGTGGTGTTAAAGGATTGTGTTCCTGGCTGATGGAGGCCATGTTTTCCAGTGCTAAGCAAGTGCAGCTGCCCCATACACTGACTGCTGCTTGTATTTTTCCAACCAGGCTGGGCCGACACTCAGCATTACATAATACTGGTAAGGAGATCACTTATGACTCAACCACATCATGCTATTTTTCACAAGACTGTGTGTCAAGTCCAATGGTTCATGGTGGCTATAAATATGTATTTCATAGATAGACTAGATACACCCTGAAAATTCCCCAAAAGGCAGAGGCAGGGAAACTTATCAAACTACCAGAGATGAGGAGTGCTACTGTGCAATGACTCAGACATTTCCATGTTTCTACTGGTCACTACATAAAGCTAAAAAACACACTTTAAATAGGACTTTATAGTAAAGGGGATGTTCTGTTTTTTGTGTACAACAAAATCATATCACTACCGACCTAATCTGACCATTAGTTAATGCAATGTTGAAGTGGTTAAATAAAAAGCTGCCGGTCCTGATAATGTTCACAGTTAGATCCACTAAAAGTGATGTGCTTATTGACCACTAGAAAATTAGAATGAATTGAGGCAGGTGGTTATGTAGGTTTGTCAAGAAACAGTGGTGATACAATGCATGTACAAAGAAGACAAACTTTTCACAAACAACAATTATGAGTGAACGACGCAGGAGTTTCTTGTTTGGGCAACAAATCTGTCTGGATAAGGAACTGAGCACAGCAGAACACATGTTGCTCAGTAGATGGATGAAGGTGTTGCTGTTCCTGGTGTGCGCTGGCAGTGTTCATGTGAAAGAGTACAATGCCTACTGTGACCCTGAAATGAATCCCGTCTACATGGAGCTGAACACTGATACGTTTTCAAAACGCTCCACTCTGGACCCTGGTTTTAAAGGTTTGTGGATTCAGGCACTCTGGGCACCGTTCTTGTGTAAACAGGAGATGAAAACACAATGAAAACTCAGTTTTCGGCCAAAAATGTTGCCATGTGGACACAACATTAATGTTGCTGCCTCCATATTTGTACAAATAATTTCCTCTCTGTTTTGGTGGAAAATACAACTAAGGGCCATCAAGTAGCTCAACTTCTCGATATAATTAAAAAAATGGATATGTAATCATAATAAGACACATAGTATCTGATAAGGTTTTGTAAGTTTAGTCAGTTTACTGGTTAAAGTTGCATACCTAAAAAGCTGATTTTCAAGTCTGTTTAATTTCTGGTATTTTGTTCTAACCAATACAGGCTTAAATTTCTAATCAATGATCTGTCTAAACTGTAACACAGCTGCCTGCCTCAAGTGATAACTGATGCTCCACCTTATGGAAACAGGAAACTAATACATTAGTAGGGTCTTAAAGAAACAGTGTGGTTTGGCAGTATTTTGATCTAGAAACTGAGAATGAGTAGTAAGTCTGTGTGTACACTCTCATTTAACTACTCAACCTATGAATAATTTATCTGCTGGCACCAAGGTTCTGATAAATGAAGAATAATGTTTCTTTTTTGCTTTAATACCTAAAACTAGTCAGTTTGACATGTTTCTGTTGGATTTGATATTATCAACCAGACAAGAACCCTAGACTTGCACGTACAAGTGTTCAGAAACTCAAGTGTAAACAATACACTGCCTGGACAAAACAAAAGCCGCCACAAACACAAGTCACACACACTAATACAGGGCAAAACACAGTGCTAGCAAGGTGTAACATGTGACGTGGCCAGTGAGTATTTGAGATTAAGAATAAAAACACAACATAAACACACACACACATAAAAAAAACACTGAGTGTGCAGAAAGGTTTCTTTGTTACTGCAAAACCTAGATGGTTGGAAGCACAAAACAGTGACCAGAGAAGAGAAATGGATATTGTTGTGCGTCTTGAAATCTACAAAGCACAAAATGTTTAGTTCAAATGATCTGCATCATCTGAACTTTGTGTACTTGTCAGTCTAAAGTACAGGGTGTTCTCTTCATCTCATCATTTTAAAGATAGTAATGTCTGTGAAATGATCACTGCAGTGTTATCATCAGACAAAAAGGGAAACTAACAGAATGGGTACTTACCTCATGCAAATTTAGCTCTTTCACTTTCTCCTTCTGAATGACCTGAGAGGCACAATAAGACAAGGAAAGATTAGTCAGTGGTTGAAACAGTGCAACACTGACAGAGAAACAGTGCCTCTTGAGTTAAAACTACAGTTTATTAATTAAAAAAAACACATAGTACAGCAAAACAAGGAGACAAGATATACTTATGAATATAGAGTGTATTGCAGTTGATGCATGTCCACAAGCGTCTGTGTCAGCTGTGTTTGCGATATGAGTACAGCAGTCTTACATAACATAAACAGAAGCTGAACATAGCAGTGTTTTGGTTGGCAGGTAGTACGGTACAAAAAGAGACAAGTTAAGCTTCAAATGTCACCATAGTATCATATCTGACCGTATGTGTACATGTGCATAGATGTGTTTTGCTTGACATGTGCACCCAAAATAGATGCAAGCTGCTATTACATAATTGAAGGATATGAGGGTCATGTTTGAGCCCTCCATCAGTCCCTCTGAGTGGATCTGCAGGCTACACTTTGCTGACATGCTCAGCCAGTGAACCTGATTCTTCCAGTCTCTCTCTTCTCATTGGCTTAAGTTGATTTTGAAGGTACACTAGTGTTACAACCTCTGAATGTTTTTTTTTCTGTTGGCTCAGTTCATTGGCAGTGTAACCAAAGGAAAACCTGCTGCTGGCAGCAGAGTCAGGACATGAACACTTGGACCAACTTAAGCAACATTTGGGACGAGAGGCCTGACATAACAGCTAAGTTTAAGTTCCAGCTCAGCTTCTGATGACAGCTCCACAGTTAACCCTGTGTTATAAGTAGCCTAGTTGTAGCTTGGTTGTGTCAGTGCACCCTAAGACAATTCTAAGGTGAGCCACACAGATAGAACTGCAAAGAGAATTTTGGTATAGCAACATTTCTGAACACCTTATCCCCAATACCAATATTTTTGGTCAATAGCATAAAGCCTCGACTTAACTAAAGCTGACTGTTCATTTCATGGTGAGTCAATTTGTGTTAGAAACAGATCTGAATCTAAGTTAAACTATACCTCGGATTATTTCAGTGATGATGAGGTACACTGTTACAGTACACTGTTACATTATACTAATATTACTATATTCAAAAGCCAATACTTTCAATATATATGGCCTTAATGTACGGCTAAAGCAGCCTTGTCCAAAGTTTGGATTCTGACCCAAAATGGGTCTCGACCCAGTTTTTACTGTCAGACTAAAACTAAAAAAAAGACTAAAACTCAGAGCAAAATTTTAAAGATGAGTTTAAAAACGTTAGCTTTGCCAGGGCCATTTGAGTGAAGTAGAGAGATTATATCATGTTTTATAAGGGTAGGTGCAGAGATGAAGCTCAGCTTACAGATCGAAGCCTCTGTAGAATCAAAGAAGCCTCAACATGCAGCACAACAATGGAGCACACAAGACTCAGTGACTCACAACTCTGTGAGTCACATGTGCGCAAAAACATGTGCAACTCACTTGCTCAATGAGACTCGACAGGAATGACATTTGAGAGCTTTCTTAACTTCGAACAAGTCCATTCACAAACCAAAAAAAATGAAAGAATTTCATAATATCCTAAACACTTTAATCTGCCTCTACTCAAGGACTTTTTTATGAGTCAAAAATTCAGACAGCTCTGTTCATAGGGGAGACCAGGGACAGCTGTAACACTGATTGCATCCTTCTTACCTTACAGGTAATTTGATCACAACTTTTGATTTTAGAAAAAAGAAGAGCACAAATAAGTTAAGCTGGTTCTGTATTTTACCTCATAAGGATGACACTGTTTACATCACTTTAATGTAATAAATTAAAGAGTCAAACTGTAACACCACTTCGGGGCAAAAGCAAATATATGTCATAACTTCATGTACCTAAAATAGAAGAATGCCTTAGTTACTAACAATTGTGCTCTCTTCTTTAATAAAGTCGGCTAATATTCCTCTCTGGCTTTGTTTTCAATTCTTTCAAACCAAAAGTGTGTCATAAATTCAAAGCAAAAAAAGTTTGTAATTGGAGCTGGACAACTTCTCAATTGCAACCTTAACTAAGAATAAATTAACACGGGTCAAAAGTATATTTTACAGAGAGACACCAGTAAGCTTTTATAATTTAAAATGTACACACAACATATGATGGGAATATTTGAATCTATTATTTATAATATACAAAAAAAATCACACTCCAGTTTTTATTTCCTTTAAAATTATAATATTTATAATTTAGAAGTTGAAACCAAACAAAAATAATCAGCAAATTATACTGAAGTGGCTAGTCCATATGAAAAACACCTATAATTAAAAAAAATTAACAATGATTAAAGGCTCTATCCTTCCTTGCAAAATCTCAGTCTTCAAAATTATTTATGAAATTATCATAAACGTACCTTCCGGTTTAGATAATTTTAAGTAGTTTAGTAAGTTTTGGTCCCGTGCCCATAAAAAGTCTGGGAGCCCCTGGCTAAAGTACTGGCTGTGAATATAAGCAAAACTACTTCTTACATTACCAACAATGATCATCAACTTGAGAGGCAAACTATCTACCATAACTGATTTTGTTCTGATAAATTGTGCACCCCTATTTGTATATATTCACCATCCATGTGCACAAGAGAAACATCCACCTGTACAGTACCTCACTCCAGTACATGGGATGTTTAAGATGCAGATTCTCATGAAAAATCAAGATTAGTATGCCATTGTTTCATATTTTTCCTTCTAATATTGTACAATACTGCAATAAGCAAAAACTCTTTATACATGAAGCTTAGCTGCTGAGATAACAGAACACTAAGTAAAGAATTTAAATAGGTAATATTATTTGAGTGTCTTCACAGAGAGTGCTGTTGATGAACACTGAATATTCATACTGAATGAATACAAAAAAAAAAATCAAAATAATAAACCTGCGAAACCTTCATTGTAAGACAGGTTGAGTGTCTGAAATAGGTTGAATTAAACTTTACACTTAACAGACGCCCATGGGCACTCAAAGGATTAATTTCAGCATATTGAATACAGTACATATTGCTCTGTACTTACCTGTTTGTATGCATATAGTTCTTTGTGTGCCTGGTGCCTTAACCTGGAGAGATGTAAAGACAAAAAATCTTTGTGATTAGTTTTTGATCTTTAACTTGCTGCCTTAAACAAAGAATACACATTGATAAATCCTATCAAAAGGAAAAAAAGTACAAACAGGAGTGGAGTTTTCAAATCAAATATTCACCATATGGCACCATTTTAATGTTGTATGATTTAGTTCCAAGAAAAGTCTTAGAAACCTTCAGTGCACGGTTCTGCTTATGGTGTAAAAGCCTACTCAATGAATATTAATCGGTTTAAATATTTACAGAAAGGGGTGAAAATATAATAATACAAAAACACCTTCCTGAATTCTCATTTTTCTGCTTAGTAAAGCAACAGTAGGCACTGTTACACATTAACAGAAAATCTTAAAAAAAGCCCTTAGGCTGAAGCTTCTTGTCACAACAAACAGAGGTATCCTCAAGTTTAAGTATCAACACACAATATCATCCATGATACACCGGATCAGACATTACTGCAGGTTACTGCGGCACTCTCCAGGCTTGCAAAAATCAATCCAAAGCAGAGTGCCCAAGGCTAAAACCAGTGTTTTATGTCACTCTTGGTATAACTTGAAATAAGCCTTGTACTCGTACAGAGCAAATACATAATGACTCAGTAAAATAGGGAGAAGAGAGAAAACACTGTAAAGAGAAAGTTCAGGCACTGATAATGTGAATATAAAATGTAGAGAACATTGAAGACAACAAGAGCATAGAGATAGGAGAATTCATAGGTTTGTAAGATTTACCTCCATAACAAGTAACCTTAACCTCTCGCAGCA
Organism: Scarus forsteni; assembly: GCA_036419115.1. Classification (NCBI taxonomy): domain Eukaryota; kingdom Metazoa; phylum Chordata; class Actinopteri; order Labriformes; family Labridae; genus Scarus; species Scarus forsteni. The sequence goes on along the minus strand of JAZDUH010000098.1, from coordinate 20,402,017 downwards.
GAGTGAGAGGGATCTGTAAAACAAGCAGCACAGTCTAGGAGAGAAACTGACATTTTCAAAGAGGTCAGCAGGGAAAGGTGCAGAGACTCCCAAGGGTAGGGGACAACTGATCATGGGGTTGGGTCATGGGTGATATGTAAGGGTCACCTTTAAGCACAATGTATGAGTGGGCAGAGAGAATCTGCATCATTCATTTGATCCACTTTCCTCTGACACCAGGATGGAGAACTCAAATTCAGAAAAAACTACTGTGTTTGAGATTGTAAGTCTTATAAACACAAGAAACAGATCATTATCATTTTAGTACTGCTCATTAATAAACAAGTACCCACAGTGGCATGTATCAACAAATGCATTTTGTTTTTCTTTAGCAGAAATAGTTCATCTTTAATAGACGACTGCTCATGCCGTTTCCCTCTCATGAGCTAATCAAAATAATACAAGAGCAGAAATTCCAGTTACTTTTAGCAGCAAAACTGTTAACCCAAACCAGTTAACTGATTTGTCTCCCTAAACTGGTCTGCATTTGCACACTTGAGTGGATTGATATTTCTCAAAACAAGCACAAATTTAGTGCAGACATCTGGCATATCCCACAGCTTCTAGCACACTGAAATGCTCACAAATTAGTGCAGCAAGAGAAGTTTTCTACTCTTGCAATTGATTGGCTCTGCCAGTAAAAACACATCCTGTTAGGGGACACAGACATTAAAGAAGAGGACTTTACAACAATGTATACAATTTTTGATTACAAATGCTTAATCTGAGAGCATTCAATGAAGTATTTAGCAAGCTAACTTAAGTATGAGCCAGTTACATGCTGGCTCAATTATATTAGTTTTATGGTAGATTCTTACTCAAAGGTAAAAAAAAAGGCTAGTTTCCCCTGAATATTAATATATATATATATACACAATATGTATAAGGCTTTATTTACCAGCACACCTCTGGGGTAACTGTAATATTAGTAAGAATTGTATTTTCAAACATTTCAAAATGGAAATGCTGCAGTCTACCAACATTTCAGCTCCAAAACCAGTGTGCAATGTCCCAAGAATTTAATGAATAAACATATGGAAATTAAAAAAGTGTCTAAATGACTTTCAGAAGACCTGAATAAATGTTTGAATCTGTGAAAGGGTGTTTTGGAGTTTGTCAAAAATATCACAATCATGAGCCTCATGACTTCATTATTATGGACTCTCTGTGACTTGTGGTGCCTCGTAGTCAAGAAATAGTTTTCGTCCTTGCTAAGCGTGCTGAATATTTCACATACGTGTGGAGTGAGGACCCACTGACACAGAGGGTCCAGATTTTCTGTGAGTGTCAAAGTGTGTGAGTATTTGTCTTTCGGAACAGTGACCTGCCACAAGTCAACACAGACGTAAATTCTGTAGCGCCCTTGTTCACCTGTCAGTGTAACCGAGAGAAAAGATTCAGAGAAACCTAAGGATCCCACTCATCCTACATTTTCTGAGCAATGAAATCAAATTTGAGTAGGCTCGTGTTCACCATACATGCAGCTGGGTGGAGCTTATGTCCTTTAAAGACTGCATCTTTAGAAGCCTTTTATGAGCAAAGAAGCTTGTTTTACAAAACTTGGCAGACTCATCTGACGGTATGGAATCATGGTACTGTACCAAATCTTTCTTTTACAGCTATTTAGGAAAATGAATATAAAAAGTTTTTAACCTACTTACCATTTGCCCTGCATGTTATGGCAGGTTGGTGAGGGGTGAATTTGTTGGAAACTGCTGCTTCTCACTGTCTTAGATAAAAATGGCGAACATTATTTTTGCTCACTTCATTGCTGCTGGAAGAAAACCAGGCAGCAGCAGCAGCTGGGACAGTGACCAAAACAAGTAGGACTAAAAAAAATGGGGCAAGAAAATGGCTAGCAACAACTTCCCCTTTTGGCAAATGAAAAGGCTTGAATAGGAACTAAATAAATCTACCTTCTCCAAACTGTGCTGTGAAAAATATTTCCAATCTGGAAAATCACAATCAGCAAGAGAAATCTAATGAACGTATACAGTATCTCTAAAAAAAAACAAAAACACAAATGCACTTTAAATCCCACCAAGGCTACAAGCCATTCTGACAAAGTTTCATTCAGTTTATTTAATAGTTAAACATAACTTCAGCATGTTTGACCTAGCTGTTTAACAAGGATTTCATTGACAAATTATATAATTTTTTGATCAAAATCTTATTACAGTCCAGGCTGCTTCCCTTCAAAATCAAATTGTGAAATAAACAGGCCTGATTTGGCATTTCTACTACAGTAGTTATTTGTATTTGCAAAAGTTAAATGAATGCTACTTTGTTGCACTGATGACTATTCTCTTGGTATAAGCTTGTTTGGATGCTCTTTAAACTAACATGCTGCATCTCTGCTTGTTTATCCTATTAAACAATTCTACCTAAAGTTAACAGCTTATGGCACCCAGTAAATTGAAAATGTTGCGTATCTTAATAGACCGCTGGATGACACTTCCTGTCATTCACCAAAACAATGTCAAACACACATTTCAAGCAGAGCCAAACCTAAAGCTGTAAGTGGATATTACCTGATTAAGTAGCAGCAGAAGAGGAGGCTGAGGATGAAAACAAAGATGGCTGTCCCAAACACCACGATGTAGATATTCAGGGGAAGGTTCTGGAACCCTATATTTGGCATCCTGAAACTGTAGTGCGGGAAATCAGAGCTCATGGACAGTCTGCATGGGGAGACACAAAGTGAATGGAGTAAGTTCAGCAGTTCACATAAACAAAGTCTGACTCGCATGGAAAGTAAAAGTGAAAGTTACATCCTGCTTTAGGATTACTTTTGCTTTCTCTATTGCTGATAAATAAAGACGGGTTTAATTACGTTTCCTTCGGCTGTAAGCATTAATGTTATTCTGGCCTTTATCAGGCTGTACTCAACGTTAAAATCTTCAAATAGGGGCAAAAGAAACCTTATGTCCCCTGTGTGGAGAATCTTGACATGAATAGACTATTACTGTAAAGGCAGAAGATGTTATTCACCCTGGAAAAAAACACAGATGTTAAAATTCTTCAGTACTTCTCTTAAAATATAAACATCACTAGGTTCATAACTATGGGTGTCACCTATTGTGTTTTCCCTTCCCAAACTAAAAGTTTAATGATAAAATCCCCTTACAGTTACATTGTAACAATGGTTTGGGGTTTGGCTCCTAAATCTGCTCATGCAGAGTACCTAAAGAAACCTTCTTACTAAAAGCCTCCTGCAATATTCAACCCCATTCACTCAGAGACTTACACTTTCCCCACATCGTACAAGGTATCCTTTCTAATGTGATTCAAGACACGTGAAAGGATGTCACACAAAACAGTGTGCTCATATTATGGCTGTATGTACTGCCATGGCAGAAAACAGTTTGCAGTATGCAAGAAAATGATGATGTACTGATTTGGAAAGCTACTGAGCAGTTTTCATCAGACCAATCTACCTCAAATATGCCACAATGCAAAGTGCCATACATGGCAGTAACAGGGAATAAATAACTGAGTCAATATGCAGAATTGATGATTGAAAGACTTTTAAGATTTTAATTTCTTAGCAAGATGCATGGTCATAGAGAGAGAGGCATATTAAGTTCAACTCATAGAGGTTTGTTGTCTCGCGAATGAACATGCCAACAAACTTTCTTCTAAAATGTTTCATAAAACCCATGCTACACCAACAAAGATGCACTGGTCAAATGCTCTTACACAATCTACCAGAGGAACATGACTAGACATGTCTTTGCCCACCCACAGAAGTGGGGGAGGGGAGGACAGGAATAACTTAACTCCTTTGGGAACATGGTCCTGTAACCCTCCCCTTCACTAAACACTGAGAGCTTCATTCCTCTACACTCCTACAGAAAGTGGAAAGTTTCGTGTATTCTTTGAGGCCTCTGATAATTCTCGACTGCTTATGGTAACACAATATGTGCCTCGTAGTGCATCTAAGGAGTCTGAGGGAGGGAAAACTGCAAGTATTATCCTCAAACGCCTTTTTCTGACATTACTCAAGAAAGCTGGCAGTCGTGATTCTTTGGGGTAAGGGCTGGGTCCCCAAGAAACCTGGTTCATGATATCGAAGAACAATGTTGACAAAATAAGGAACTTCTCTTTCTTGCATGTGTTTTAAATTCTCACTAAACTCATTATTATTTGACAAACTTTTTCACGCACTAGGTTCCCTTCCAGCATTCTCAGCATTCATATTGTTTCACAAAGGCATTCACTGTACACAAACTATATGCAGCTGTTTTTATGCACAGGAGAAGAAAAAGGATTAGAAACGTGTTTCAGCAAGAGAGAGTGGTACCTTCACTAAAGCTATAAGTGCCCACACCTCCCAAGAAAAGAGACTGCAGAGATAGATTGACTGATATCAGACCAGATGCTTGTTCACATATTTTTTTAGATGGGATTGCAAGGCAGAACCTAACTCGCTCTTTAGTCAAACATAACAATTACAAGCTGAGACCTATTTCAGCCTGTGATTTTGCCTGTTAATCATCTGCATTGACCATAACGATGAACATACGTCACTCACACAAACTGTCAACCATTTAGATCAGATCAGGGTGACTGGCTACCAAATGGCTGTCAATAATGCAAAGTGTGAACTAATTTAGATCTATACTGAAAACTGTCCTTGCTGTTCCACAAGTTTTGTTTTCAACTGTTGGTTTATATGAATACATCCATATGATGAGCCAGAAAATCTGCTGAGATCTAAAGTACAGGTCTTTGACAAGAGAGGTGACCTTGTCGTGAGCCTTGTGTCTTAAGTTTTCTCCTGTTGTCCTTCTGGGATTATAGCTCTTTTTAAATCCATTCACAAATGCATTGTGACAAACTGAGGACCACTTCAACCTCAGACTATGTTTGGTTTCTCATTTTCGACAGCTATAAAAACCAAAGCCTGCTTTTCATAACACACAGCATTTAGTCGAGCAACATGAATCCTACACACCAACACAAATTGCAGGAAGAATCCATGTCAACAGATCATCTGTCCTTTAGAGATTAAAGTTAGGACAGAGACCTTGTGGAGGGCGCCAGACAAGGCTGCTGCCATTCCATATCTGTTTATTAACTGCTGATAACCCAGAGTTATGCCACTTTTGGAAATGCTGCCTGGAGACAACTTTGTAATCTTAACTCTTGGAGAAGGAAACAAGTAAACACAATGTATGATAATCTATCTGCAAGTCCCACAATCAGAACAATGACGCTAGTGCTAAAGCAGTAACTACAGAAAAAGGGTACTTCCAAACCAGACCATTGAAATTAAGTAGAAGACCAAGCAACAAGACCAAAGTAATCCTTACCCCCCCATCATGATCATTTTTCATCAGTTATTATTGATTGGTAACATGGCCTGATTTTCTGCCATTGGAGTGGTGCAAACAAAATAAACAGAAAAATCCCATGCTTAACAATAACCTCATTTCTTCACCCTTGGCCACTACAGTCAGATAGCAAAGGCAAACATGAAGTCCACCCATTCAGGACAGACATGTGGGTCACTCAGCTGCCATGAATTTAGGATGTGACAGGCCGGCATTTAATGTGGGTCAGAGGGGATGACGGCCATAAAAGGCATCCTCTTTGAAGTAGTTGCATATTGCAATGACATTCGTCTTGGGAAGCATCATATCATGCACAAACAACTCATATAGTTTGACCTGCAATCAGAATATAACCCTCCTCATGCATAAGACTCTTCCCGACATTTTCATGGCTGTCAAGCTTCGCATCCTGCATGTACTAATTAAGAGCCAGTTTCAGTTGAAAATCACTTCCGGCTAGCTTTCAGCATCAAAACAATTAGTATTTACGCCCCTGATTCCCTTAATGCCTTTCATTTAGCTCAATCACAACACCTGCAAAATTATGATTTCTCCCAATGACAACGAAGTAATGAAGGAAGCAATCACTGCTGAAGGGAGGCGGAGGCATTGTTAACGGAGGCTCAAATTTAATCAAAAAGATGCATCATGTAAAGTCAAAGGTGGTTTTCACACCTACGGCTCAGCTTTGTTCTGTTTCAGTTGAAAATATTATAAGTTTGTGTTCATGTTCACACAGCAGTGTGTTGAAGCAGCCACAAATCAAAAGAGGAGGCAGGGCTGGCCTTGGCATTACGTCACAGCCAGAGCTGCCATGACTACGAGTCACACTGCATTATGGGAAGCCAGCAGGTTAACCTGTCCACAAGGAGTTATTTTTTAATATAAAAGGTAATCATCTCAACACAGTTATTAATGTGTGACATTTCTCACGATACAAGTGTAAAAAAGTCGTCGCATGAAAAAAGGGGCTTTTAACTTCTGATACCACAATACCTGTAGAAAAGTCTTCAGAAAAACTTAAAGTGGTGCATCTGTCTGTTTGTCTGTCAGCAAGATTACGCAAAAACTACTGGATGGTTTTATGAGAAAAATTTACCAGAGGTGTGGTTTGATCCAAGTAAGAAGTCAATTGATGTAACAAAAAAAAAACAAGTTTTTAATGACAAATCCCATTAATTTCTCCCCAGCTACTGTGAGGGTTTTGTCCCCTGTACGTCATTATGGGAACTGTAGTTTATTTGCAAGCTGACATCAAAGATTTTCAAGCCTATGTCACTAAACCTTTCAACAGCTATCATGTCACTAACATAACTTTTAATGAAAAATGAGGCAGTTAAGCGAATATACTTTTTTTTTTTTTTTTTTTAATGCATTTTTTGGGCATTTTGTGCCTTTATTGATAGGAGAGAGACAGTGGATAGGCTTGTGAAAGGGGTTAGGAGAGTAGGGGAAGACACTCTGCATACTGGTCACAGGTGGGATTCGAACCTGGACCGGCAGAAGCAAATACATGGGGCGCCTGGTTGCTAACCACTCTGCCAAACCAGCACCCCGTAAGCGAATATACTCTTAATGGCACTGGTTAGATTAAAATAACCACCATATTCAAGCCGCTGCCAAGAGAAGCAATGCATTACTCAAAAAGACCATGCTTCAGTGGCCTCACATTATATAAATATAATAATATTCAAATAACAATATTTTATAATACAATTTATGTTTAAAGGCATACCAGAATCCAATATCTGACAGAAAGTTGAACATGAATCTTCAAAAATGTGTTCAGGAGACACCTGGGATCATTGTTAACTTATAAAAGGAGAAAATATGAGATTTTCTGGGGCCATTTATCATATACAAAGACCATAAGGCAGTTTTCCTTTTGCCACTTTTTGGATCCAATAGACCTGCTTTAAAAAGAGCTGGAATTTCCATCACCAAGAGCCAGGCTGGATGGATGTACACCACTAAAAGTGTTGGCTTATTTTCTACTTCATGTCCCAAATTCTGTCAGTTGATGGGTTCATCTTTAGCTCATGCCAATATGGCTTAAGTTCACACCACAAACCAATAAGTAAAAGCACACAGACCACATACATATAGTCTGAGCACTCTGACGATGCCAATGTTGGTACCCATTAAGGTTTACACCAAGCACAGAGGATTACCACTTGGTGTACAAATACCAAGATCTGAAGTTAATACAAGGTATTAACATCAGATCTTAGGGGGATATCTGAGTACATCTTCTGCTCTTAGAGAAATGTGTCTCCAAGTCTGGGCAGCGCCCGCTGAGTATCAAGATTCACTGACATCGAGGATCTTCTAGAAATTCAACTCTTAACCTCGAGTAAACAAGAGACACACTGTACCCCAACAAACATTTTAGAGGGTTTCACGCGGCAGGCAATGTGGCCTGACTCATTTAATGAACACAGTAGTATTTAAAAAGTGAAAAATTATGACAAAAACAACTGAAATGGGAGATTAAATACAATTGAAAGGCTTGATAAATAATTAAATGTTTTTTTTACTGTTTTCATCTGCACTCTCCAACAAACTCAAACTATAAAAAGGAAGTGGTAAAAGGAGAAACTATAAAAGAGTAGGGTTTGTCATTGAAGTCCAGACTGTCAGACTTTTTCATTAGGCCAAGGCCCTTTTGAGGCTCCTCTGGCAGACAGTAAGTGTTCTATACATTACTTAGACAATCAATGTGCAGTGCCAGTTTAACTTGTCCTCCATCTTCACTTTCGGAGAAAACTGTCTGCTGTGATGTTAAAGACTAACCATACTCCAGGCTCAGTACATATTCCTTCTTGTGCATCTAAAAATACCTCAGTGCCCCTCTCCCTTTTTAAACTGAAGGGCCCACTCAGGACAAGTCTGCACGCTTCAGCGGGTATAACTGAGTTTGTGCAAATAATATGACTGTCCAGTGAGACAGCATTGACACCACAAGGAGGATTACCAGTTAAAGATGATCTCTATTATGTAGATCCTTACAGAGACAACAATCCACATAACATTCAGTCACTGTGATGGTTTGGCAACATGAAGTGTCTTCTTGTTGAAGAGAGCAGAAGTGATTTGCATCAGCTCTCCATAACACTGCGTCTGCCTCTCTCACTCGGACACATTCACTTGGCCTCACCCTGTTATATAAGTGCCTCACTTCACATTCATAGGAAATGAGCACGAGCAGGCAAATCCCTCTTTGCATTCATTGTGCATTGTTTCCTTCACTGTGAAGAAACAGAAACAGATCTTTATTTGGAAAGTCTGAGACATGCAGGCCTAAGTAAATACATACACTGGTGATTAAAGGAAAGGCACACAAATATAAACACAGTGCAGAATTATGGCTCAGGTTCTTTATCTGGTGTGGAGTCAGGCTACATTACTGTGGATATTTTATACAAGCTGTAGTGTCTTAGTAATGCAAATGGACGGGGTGAAATGTAACTCATCTTGATGCATTATAAAAGGATTTTTGCAAATATATTGACAGGATCAATTGTCCTTTTCCTCTTACTGTGATAGCATTTGTTATTTAGAAGCAAATGTAAAAAAAAATGACTGTATTCTTCATGATATGGTTAAAATGGGACATACTGAACCGTTTTGGTACAGGACGTTCAGTTTGGTCCAAGTATGTTCATACTGGCAGAACTGTAGGTCCATTCAGAGTTCCCACTCAGACTTGTAGGCTGGAGTGCACCAAACACTCTCAGGCTGACATTGTGAACAATTTCCCTCCCCACTGACATTAGAGTCCTCTGTCATGGAACACTTGGATTTCCAAATGAAAAAAATAACAATAAACAAAGAAAAGTCCAGAGAACTGTGCAGACATGATTCGCTTTTAGTGTCTTGCCTGGGCAGGGAGCTGGTAAGAGAGTTAACAGTTTGTGGAAACAGTTAAAGTCTGTGTTCTTAAAAACAATTATTGGTACAAAACAGGATATTTCATTAGCTAACATCATGTGGTGTCTTTAAGATTCAATCTTACCAGATCAACAGCAGCCTCGCCTTCCACAGCAAGTAAGCTGTGTGAAATTAGCTATTAGTCCAAGTATGATTAATCTGTGGCACAATTTGCATGACTTGAAATAAGAAAAACTAAAACCAACTTGAAATGCTTATGCACCTTTACATCCCTACAAGTTATTTTCAATGGTTTATAGATAGAAATGAAAATCACAGAAATGTTACTTTTGAATTACATATTTTTCATAAAATATCTTTCGCAGTAACCATCAAAGATGCATCAGTCTGATTCATTTATACACTGATGAAATGACAACAACATACAGTATGTCAATACAAGGCAACATCAGTGGGCCTTTGTCCTGGAATATAAATTTTGTTATCTTGTCTGTGGTGGCCTTTTTCTGCAGATACATGGCTGAAGTCAGGTTGAAGAGGCTATGCTGGACTGCTGTGGGTGGATGGTTTGACAAATATGAGCTCGCAAATTTGTTGCGGATAAGGAATGACAGGAAACAAAAACCCTCTACCACCACCCAAGAAGAGTATATTTCTGGGGGAATAGCTTGAAATAATTTGGAAAAACATCATCAATGTCTGACAAAGCAGCAACACTGATGGCAGAAAACCACATATTTTGCAGTCATCTCCAGTCATCTCTTATCTTAAAACTTTCTCTGTAAGACCATCAGCCCCACAGCAGAGGAACACATATAAGGTCTGTCAAAGCAGGGATTAAACATGGATGCTTGCTGACAGAAAGTAAAGCAGCTCGATTTTCAAAATATGGCACACATTTATGCCTGGATTGTTTTTTAGGTCAGCTTTTCTATAGTAGCATTTTATGTGGTCGAAAGAATCTCTCAGCAGCAGTGTATAGTCTTGATTTCACGTGTGCACTTTGGCTGGTCCCTCCTTATAGAGATCTCCTGTGGCTAGTCCACCTACGACTGCCAAGAACCTCATATAACCCCGCTTCAGAAATACTGAGCAATCCGTTTAACTTATTTTCTGTTGGAAATATTTGTATTTTCTTGGAAGCTCACTCACAGCAACCAAACAGAGCCAAGTATCACCTGAACCAGTGCACCAATAGCAGTACAGAAAGTGTACAGAGTGTTGTCAGCCAAAAGCATCAGGGAGGAAACAAGTCTGTGAATGTTTAAAGATGCTGTGAAGAGTTCCTAAGTAATTAAAAAAAAGTCTCACTTTCAGATATATGCCTGATCAAAATACAAACTTTAAGATGAGTTTTATAGCATCAAAATAGGTTATCTATAAATAATATTCCTTAGCTTCGTGGTCGGGTCGGACAGGGCTGGACTGTCCTGGATACTCAACTTCAACCACGTCTTTTTGTGCATTCCAGTTGCAGTCAGAAGTAGGAATTTCCGAGTTCCGAGTAGGAAACTGCAACTGGAACGTCCCCCGAAGTCGGAATTTTCCTACTGGGAACTCGGTGACACCTCGTCCCCCGAGTTGACAATCGAAGATGGATGCACCCAGTGTGAACAGTTATTTAGCTCCTGCAATAATCCATTTATTTGCACTTCTGACTGGGGTGTTTCGCTCTAGATCAGCTGTATACATTGTATTGTTAGACTTATATTTACAAAAATGCTGCCATAGTGATAATCACATTCTTCATGTGATATTTGTGAACAACAACGCAGGGCGTGCTAACAACAGCTAACTATAGCCTGGTAGATCGGCATGTTTTTTTCCGACTTCAACTGGAACGCCGATAAGTCGGGGATGATGTCACTCCCAGTTCCGAGATTACCAAATCGCAGCATTACGACAGTCGCCGCGCATGCTTATGGGTAGCAGAGTCTTTATGTCGCCGGACTAGACTCTCCTCATAGCACCTTTAAGTTGTGAATTGAATTGCTTTACAAAATTATAAAAGTCATCCTGATCCCCCTGCAAAAGTTTTGAGGGCACTGTTAAGCAGCATTTTCTAGTCTTCTCTGACTTGTGACTATTCATGATTTATTACATGAGGTGAGTGCAGCTGGGTGAGGCAGCAATTCTACGGTTCAGTAATATCAGATGCCTTGCCAATACAAATGAGGGGGGGGGGGGCTCCTGCTGATGAGTGGTTGTTGCAGGTATATTATCTTGGGTCACACCAAAATGTAGCAGCAAGTGGACAACTTTATATATGTTTTTAGAGTCAATCGAACAATGAGGGTCAGACTTGGCAGAAACAGTGTAGCTAGCTTTACACTGGATTTGAATGATAAACAAAACAAATCACAGTCTCTTTCCTGAACAGTAATTCTCTTGCTTGAATTTCCATGTGCAGAGAGAGGGACCTATTAGCTTTATAAAGACTCAATTCCCGTATCAGTCACAATAACAGTGTAAAGAATACATATTTAACCCCAATATCAGGGCTTTTCATTGACAGCTCTTTACTGCCAGTCTCCATCACCAAAGTAATCACACACAGGTCAGTACTGGTATATGAGGGCAAGCAGGAAGAAAGCAGGTAGTCAACGTGACTGAGCTGGATCTAAAGCCTCAATGGAAAAGAGTAAAATGAGAGTGACAAAGAGTAAAAATGCAGTGGCAATGGTGAGGAGGATGTTTTACTCGTGCCAAAAAAGAAAGGACATCAGTCCATAATGAAACATTAACTGAACAGCACAGCATTGAAAATCAGGTGTTTGACTTTTCTTTGAAACTGACAGACTTTTGGAATTTTCCTCTCGATCATGAGAAGTCCACATGAATAAATGCCTGCGGCTGAGAACCACAAACTGCTTCAGCAAATAGATGTATCACCCACAGTACAGCTGGATGTCTGGCAAGCATCCTACTGCTAAAGTGAGTCTTGTGAGCGGGCAAGAGGCTAATGATGAAGCTCAGGGACTGAGAATTGTAGAGAAGAGCAGCAATAGGAGAAGACTGCAGGACAAATAGTGATGCAGCCTTCACAACCTGGTCCTTGTCCGTTTTTTTTTTTTTTTTTTTTCAGTTTTTGCTGTGCAGGGCTTCACAGACTGATGCACTCAGACATTTGACGTCAAGATCAGGTCACTGATCCAGGCCTGTTTATCTTTGGGCAACTACTCCACATAGTTACACTTTCACTCCATAGGTCTGTGCCACTTCTTTTGAGTATTTATTAACCCAGACTACAACCACAAACACCTCCTGATGTACCCTCTGTTCAAGGCCAATGATTCATCACTCATTTAGTAACTGAAACTGTTTCATTTTGACCTGTGCCATGTTCAGCCAATGGAGCAGACTTCACTATAGCACTTGAACAGATACTGTATGTGCAGTTCAGTATACAGAGAAACATATTCTGCTTGTCCAAAAAAACATCCGACCCTTAAAGTGCCACATTGACCAGCTATTTGCCTCATTTTACACTACAGGTCACACTGAGAATTATTCAGCCTGTGAAAACCAATGTGCAACCAAATGATGGCTGCTTAATAAAGGAGCTTGAGCTTTCTGACTACCCAAGAACACTCACAATTCCCAAACAAAGAGCCCTCCCTTTCTCCTTGCTCAGTCATTACATAACTAATTCATCATTCATCGTGATGACTGCACTGCTTAATCAAACATAATGAACGTGTCACTTCCACTTATCTATCCCCCTCTGGTCCTCCTCTATACTTGACTTATAATCAATAATGACTTGTAAACACATGATAATATGTGGACACATCACATGAAGGAGTACAAAGTTGACCCTTTGACCCTTAACTTCTTATATATTTGTCATGTACAGTCTCCTTAAGAAATGATAAAGATGTGTTTCAGAGGACTAGCCAAAGTGTAATGTACCACTGTCATTTGATAACCTCTAAAATGCTTTCTACAAAACAATCATAAACTTTCTGCAACTACAACACGTTTCAATGCCTACCCAAACATATATCTCTTTACAGAAAGCCCCAAACCTCAGCCCAGCTTCTTGTGCTCAGCCCATAACATCACATCCTCAAGATGCTGACCAAATCTGTAGTGGAAATTTCCACTAGCAGCCGTGGCCAGCCATGAGATTTGCTCATCTGAAACTTAATATGCCAAAGGGCAGCAACAAACAGACAGGCCTCTGAGGCAGAGTGAGGGACTGAGTGAAATGTGCTGGCTGTGGATGAAATGCTCACAGTCATACAGGGAGGTTTCACATACCTGATCATCCATGAAAATGATACACAACTACTGGTTAAAATCTTTTGGAGAGGCAGACTAAGGCATATTATAGTCAAAGAGAAGGTAAACACACCAGCCTTAAAGCATAGTACACCCAAGCATGAAACTGTTAAAAAGGAGAGTAAAAAGCCAAACAAAAATACAAATATATGTGATTGAATCTGTTGAAATGTAAGTCAGTGCTGTGTTTGCTCATTCTCCTTCCTGAAAAATTAACATATTTATGATCACACACGCAGTTATTGTTGAGAGGACCCAATAGTTTCCACTTGATACACCACCAAAACCTTGTTTTTCTAAAGTTGGGCCAAGTTCTGCAGTAAGTAGGTCGCTGTAACTAAAACTCCAGTTATGGAGAAGTGGGAGGAGCAGGACAGGAGAGAAGCTGACACAGTGAACCTGATTGAATTTAATATACGTGACCAACATACCATGAATTCAACTGCGTGAGTCTCTCACGTTTACATGCAAGAATGTACAGCATGCATTGGACTTAGCAGAAATATCACATCACAGGGATTTATCATGTTTCTAGTTCGACAGAAGCTCAGTCAGTATGTTTTAACTAGGGATGTCCATATCAGGCGTTTGGCTGTTGTGGAGCAACATGATGCAATAACAATGGGTCACCTTATCAGTGACCACAGGCACACTTTATTCTGACAAGCAGGTCACGTATTTGTAAATACTGGCAGATAGTTATCCATTTTTGGATGATCAGTGAAATTTAAAAATTTCGTTTTTATATCATTCTAAAAGGATTTACTCACCAGGGGTGATGTAAAAAACATGAAATGAAAATTTGAAGCGCCTTTATACACACATTAAAAGCAACATATATTTGCATATATGTTGTGTGCATTTTGAAATTAAATCACGTCACAAATGTCAACATGAACTTGGTATGAAGTGGCTCTGACCTGGGACTGATTTTAAATGAAAAGAAACTAAATCAGCACATTTGATCCTGAAAAGGAGAGGAGAACTTGGTGCGCTTTACTACTCAGTTGAGGAGTTGAAACGGTGCTGTGGGCAGCGGCGTCAGGACCAACTGTTCAATACTGAGGAAACTCTTACCATAGTCAAACTGCAGCTTCAAAACTACCTTACTCTACATTATCCTTAAATTTTGTATCTTTGTCATCTTTATGACTTTGGTGAAATAAAATTGGCTGCTGTGATGCAAAGACACCATCAAGCAGGCCGACTTGTTGAATGGTTTTGACTGACTGTTATTTGCATGCCAATGAGAGCTCTCATTGGTCAAACTAGGATGGTTACTGGTTACAGCTCATTACTGAATGGTAAACTTTAGAAAAATCAACCAAAAAAATGGTACGTAAACCTACACTTAATGGCTATGGATTCAAAAAATGTTTAATTACATGTAAACCATTCTTGGGAAGTAAACTTCACCTGGTGTCGACAATAATAAAACTGGACTTTTAAAACATATCTTAACTTTTAAGTTTGACTGTTGATGTAATCTACTACATTTTGGTCAGGTATTTCTTTGGCCAAAGCTTCTCAATACAGAACAAACTTACAGAGAGCAGAGCAGATGAATGAAGCAGGAGCCGAGCTCTACCCTAAACCAAAAACACCATAATTCAAATCATACTGAACCAATTTAATGTGAAGAACTGTTGCACCTCTTGTTTGTATTTACCTTCTGTAGTGACCACTGTTGTTTACCACAGACGAGGATGCATCGCCTCAGAAGGAGTCACACTCAAGACTCTTAATTACAGACATAATTGTGCTAAAACATGGATGTACAGACAGTGAGCCAAGTCTTAATTTGGGCACAGCCTTTCCAACTCTGTTATTATCAAGAAACTCACAAAAACATTGTACTTTATGTTGTTGTTGTAAGCACCTTTGTGCTACAAACCTCTGACCAGCTTTGTCACTAAAATTAGAAATTCAAATTCTAAAAAGTTACCTTAAATAAAAAGTTACCTTATTCAACAAATATCTGAACAAGTTTCAGATTTGTATTTCCTCCATGAAGTTTGTAATAATCTATGAATGAGACAAACAGAAAATGCATCATGTCCAAACTAAGATCTAATGATATGTCTGGGAAAGAGGTCAGGTTTAGTTATCAACTGTAATCATTTCAACGAGCCAAAACTGGAAAAAGTTTGTAATGACCTATATTTGCTCTTACTCCCTCCCATGGAAGCCCATCGTTCTTCGGTGGACTCCGACAGTAACACAAGCTGACAAAAACAAGAAGAACTGACACACACAGCTGTCCCCTGGCACTCCTGTCCCCACTACACCCAAAGACACGTTTTACCGCAGAGGGTTCTTGTTCATTCAGCTTAAGTCTCGTCTTAATATTTCTCACAAAACTAAGAGCTTTTTTAACCTTTTATAATGGCATTTAATCTCTTTTTGTGAGTTTTATTAATCCAAGTGTAGGTTTAGCTGGTGGGGCCACGCTCAATCCTTGAGCCAAGAGAGTTGATTTTTCCATAAATAAACAATTACACCGTCTTTTTCAAAACACTATCGTTGTTTATAACAAATCACGGTAAGCATGTTTCCTCTTTTCCCCATCACCTACTTTAGAGAAACATGACCCTGTGGCTACAAATTGCAGGGTCACAGTCACTATAAATAAAACCCGCAGTCATGTGAGGGTGAATAAGTCAAGCTGAAGCATGAAAACAACCTGGACCAAATACAAGCCACATCAGACTCTCGGGGTTATCAGCTTCTGTGACCTGAAGCAAACAAACAAACAGAAATCAGAGCCAGAGCACAGGAAACCAATGTGTCAAGTTCACAGACTTTGACAAGTTCCAAAGAGTTATCCAATAAAGGAAAAGCTGACAATGAGTTATCTTTTTCTCTGCAACACATATTGTGAAACTGAAGGTACAGGATATTTGCTGATAAGTCCCTGACAGCAACTTCAGCTTCACCTTTCAACCTTATTGTCCACTTGAGAGGTATATCTGCATTGCTCTATTAACATAGAAATGGTTAATAGAGTGAAAGTAGCTGTAACATCAGCTCTCAACTTTCAATCCTGGATTTTGCCCAATTTGTTCCCTTTTTAAGCTTTATCCACTACCTCCGGAAAAAGACTTCAAAATAGTTTAAGAAATAAAAGTACAAGCATAAAGATAGAGCGGAGCACCGCGGTCCTCCTCCGACAGGCAAACCCCACTGAAAGCGGCGTGCCCAGGGGAGCCGCGGCGCGCAGCCTCGTAGGGGGAGGGCTGATCCCCAAAGAGTGTTGCAGAGAACACAAGGTAAAAACAATGCCACCAACACTCAATCCAACAGACCAGTAAAAACAGCACAACAGAGTGATTTGTGGCACATGGCAGCTCAGGCTGTGTCCTGGTCTTTAACATGTTTCTCTCTGACATTGAAGAGCAGAGCCAGATGGACCTTAACACTCCCTGACAAAGTGGCCCTGCCTCCTTCTCAAGTCAGAGTCAGTGTTTACAAAGAAAGTAAACTGTGGCAACAATAAGAAAAAAAGTGTATCCCCAAACAGTTTGATTTCTGAAGCTAAAAGTAAGATTAAGTGAGCTTGTTTTGAAGAGCATCTGTGTTTGTCTATCTGGTTCTTAAGTGAGAGCTGTGCAGCAGCTTTTGTGCGATCCGAAACCTGTGCTGCAGAATTTTTTTGTTTGGATGTACGTCTCAACTCACAACCTGCTCTCTGTGCTTCAATTAGCCAGAACGTTGAAAATCTGTTGGCTGTAGCTCTGACTGTGGTCAGCTGGTGGTCAAATGTAAAAACTGTAACTTCACTTACCAGATGCTAATTGCAGCTCTGTTAAGGCTCAGCTACTTGTTAAACACACTATTTCCAACAAGTTCCGTAAGTATCCCCACATTCTATGTTGCTAACTTCTTGAAGCACAAAATAGCCAAACTTATAAATGGGATGTTCTTTTGCTGTACCTTATCACAACTCATCATGGTAGAAACAAATCTTTAAATCACAGACGGAGTCATAAGCTACAACATACTTAACTGATCACACAGACTAGGTAAAGCATCTTGCTTTGATTTTCTGCTCTTTTCTACAGCATAGAAAAACACATTTGATATGTCCTTCAGCTCTAAGCTTGTAATATGATATAAAACTGTAAAAACACAACTGAACGGGTAGCAACTATGATGTCAGTATCATATCATATGGCCTACCTCTCTCTGTATATTCTTCTATGTTGTTGAATATGTAGTTCCTGCTGGAAATGGAAAAAAGACTTTGTTATGGCTGAGAGGGATAATATTTTAAATAAACCTGAATGGGTTTTACATTTGATAAGTTCATACAATCTGAATGTATTTTCTTATAAAGGCAAAATGAAAGGGGAAACTAATCAACAAAATGTAATGCAAGTGCAGTATATTTTGCAAACTACAATGTACTCTCAATAATTGAGTTAATTTCATAAAATAAGTCAAAACCGACTGTAAAAGCTTGTGTATCACCTTTCTCTTTACTTCTATGTTAACTCCTGCTTGCTTTATTCACTGTTAAGCTGCAACCAGGTTGCTAAATGTCAAATCTTCAGTGTTTTACTTCGACTTAATGAGACAATGAAAAGGCTTTTTGTTGGGGATTTGCTGTGGACTATCACTGGAAATAAACCTGGATCACAGCATCTTACTTACCTAAACAGTAACAAAGGCCAGCTTACTAAAACATTGCATAAAGTGGTATCTACATTCATAGAAGGTTTAGTGACTAATGTTGCAAGTTGGATTCAGCCACAAATAACAAGGGCACAGGGCAGCACTACCTTGTATTACTGAAAATTCCAACACGGGGTGCTTTATGCTAATAATCAAAAATCTGTATTTAAAACATGTTGGATCGACTCTACGGGTTTTAAAGGAACAGCAGCCCTCCTAAAATCTATTAGGTAATGTGGTATCATGCCCTAGTACTTAGCCTTTGACCTAAATGTGTGTCACCATGTAAGTTCCCCACACGTCATGAATGACCTCTACTGATCATTGCATCTAAACGGAAAATAACTTTAAATCAACACAACATGAAAAGATATTTCCTGCACTGCCATGGACCAGAGCCTTTGTACACCTTTGTGTACAACTTGTTGACCATCATAGTATCCTCAGACCCAGCAATACTTTCCATCACATAAGTATGTTTAACCTCAAATCAGGTAATATTGAGGGAATGTTTACACAGGTGACTGTTTTCTAATGCTAATTTAACACCCTTTCCAAAAGTGTCAAACGTCTTTCACCTTTTGGCTCAAGATGCCTGATGTTGAATCTATAATAATCCTTTTAAAAAAGAAAAATAACTCATAATTTGAAAAAAACTAACAAACAGTAATTTTATACATTTTTCTACACAATAGTCAGCTTTGGTGCTCAACGGCTGTTATAGTCTCAGAGTAACAAAAGCTCAAATAAAATAAAATAATATAAACTGTAAACCAATAATTGAAACTAAACAGGACCTGATCAAGTTTGTCTAATTCCAAATTAGGCACACTTTTAAAAGGAGGTTAACAGCTTTGGATCTGATTTAGCCTCAAATGCATGCTTCTGGCAGCCATTAAACATGAATGTTTGTAGGCTGCCAAGAGAAGCTTTATGCATTTACTTGTAGACTACAAAGATACAGGACTCAAAGGGGAGAAAGACATGCAGAGTTTTCAGGCAGAATATCTGTAATGTCTAACATCACTTGATTGTCTGCAATTGGTTGAATATCCAACAATAAGACATTAACAGACATCAGTGATTTTTTTATCAAATCTTCCTGGGATAATTCACAACAGTAGCTGGCATACCTCTCTGCTGATTTAGAAGAGAAGCCTCTGGCAGGAAGAACTGTGGAATGATGTATGAGGACAACAGCTGGAGCGCACGCATGTGGTTCGTTTTCAAATAAAAGTCAAAAGTAATGTTGGCCACATGGAAAAATACTCAGCATCTAAGGGTATTTGGGGACATTCAATCTGTACAACTAAATCAATTGACAAGTAATATGAGGCACTTCAAGCAACAGCAGCAGCTCAAGTTTCCCCTTAGATTCTACAGGCAAAGTAGTTATAAAACAGAATTACCGGACATATATATCAGAATAAAAGTCTTCATTTATGAGGACTTTTATTTAGGTTTTACCTCCTGATGTAGATAAAGGTACTGCTGATGCATGTCAGGTCTCTGTCAATAATGTCTCAAATGCAGCTACAAAACCTTATTCTGGCATCCTTAATGGCTGAATGTCATTTCTTATACTCAGACTTTAACTACATTTCTTTTTTATACCTAAACCAACATAAAAGGTATCAAATTGCAAATTCAGGTGATGTCATATATTAACATACGATTATCATGAAGTGTGTCAAATAACCAGAATCTCATATAAGTAAAAGCAGTGATTCAAAATATTCTAATTACACGATACCTCTGCATAGTGTTCTGTGCCATGCACCCCAGAGCCAGCTGCTCTCTCTGTTGTCAGTGTTTGAAATTCCACGTCAGGGTTCCCCTTTTGTTCTAGAAATCATTTTCCTGGATTTTGCAGTGTCCTTTTTCGACAGACGTTTCTTAAATTTTGAACATTTACCCAGATTGCTATGTTAATGCCTCTTCTGCCCCAGACATCTGATATACAAGCTGTGCAATCTGTGGCTGCAACAAATCTGTGAAATATCACACATCCTCTGACATTCTTAGAAATTATGACAAATGTATCATAGAATAGCACAATGGCACCCACAGACTCCAGTGTCACATAACCGACTGAAGTTACTGGTGTGGGCAATTCTTAGGCAATCAAGCCTTCTATAAAACAAGATTAAAGGCTGATGACCAAGAGCTCCACTGTATTATACTGAACAGAAAATGTATTTATTTCTAACTCACAGGCATGAACATTGTCTGCTCGCTATCTTTTTAACCTGGCTTTTATGTAGTGTCTCACTATTATAAATGTATGTTTCATACTGACTTTTTAAATCAGTATATATTTTGTTGATTTTCTGATTAAGAAGGCTACAATTAATTTTGCCATTTTTTCATTATTTCTTTCCATCACCATTGTTTTGACTTTTCATATTTTATAACTTAACTTGCATTATTGTATCTACTCATATTTAATGGCTCAGTGTGCATTGGCTACCAAGGACATTTTTACTTAATTTCCTTTGATTTTTGTTCACTAACAAAGTAGAAAGAATATAAATAAGTTGCCAGGACAATAAAAGCTTTTCCAGGACATTCTACTTTTTTACTCATTTTCCATGACTGGAAATATGGTCAATCATTTTCCAGGTTTTCCAGGACACATGGGAACCCTGCACGTGTCACAGTTCATCTCCAGCATATGCCAAAATGTGTATACAAAGTCCATTTTTAGCAGAGGTCACCACCTACTTGCGTCAATCTACATAGACAGATCGACCCAAAGTAAGGGTCAGGCATGGAACACACAGCACCAGGTACATCTGAAAATAAAACACCATGTATAGACTGCTGATTGCTCATCCATTAACCGTGTTAACATAACACCTAGGACAGAAAGCAAACTGGTCTTCAACCAGGCACAGGCACTGAACGTATTGTCTGTACAATATTTCCTATATCTCAGTGACTGTGTGATTCCACAGTCCTGCTGCTCTGCTTTGCCCTCTGCCTCAGAAACAGAGCCAGTGGGCAAGGATTCACCTGCTGAGTGGATGAAGACAGACACACAGATACAGCAAGGTTCAGATGCCCTGTTCAGGATGCCAAATTCAAGCTGAAATAACTGTGCTGTACTGCCAAACTGAACCTGACAGCTGGGTGGAAACAGGAGTAAATGTCACTTCTTCTATAAATGTCAAATAGACATTTAATGAGCTTTGTTGTAGCGCTCCAAGAAAGTGAACTATGAAAATAGTCTGGTGGTTATTTTCTCCTTTAAGTAGCTGGAGAGACTTTAGGTGAAACTGATCCAAGTTTGTTATCACGAGGCCTTTTTTTTATTCAGCTTACATGTAGAAAGCAATGTCAAAGACTTTCCAGACACTGGTAATCAATATTTCTCTAAATATTTACAGCCATAACATTCAGTCATGCTTAAAGAGGCGTCAATGTTATCACTGAGAGAGACCATAAGTTTAACCAATGTGAACTTTTGTTGCAGGTCACCATGAACCACATGCTCTGCAAGTGCAAGATTCAAGCCTAACAACAAAGATCTGACTGGCAGGGTAATAGGCCACAACATATGCCTCAGGGGGGATCAACAGAGTCTGCAGAAGACGGGATCAAAATGAAGTGGTTTGGTTGTGTGATGTGCCCACACATTTACAGAGAGACATTAAATATGACCTTAATAACAATCACCTCATGACGTACACTCTCAGCATGGCTCAGACACTTTACTGCTCTGGTTTGGCAGTTTATGAAGCACACGTTTTCTTGGGCATACAACCCATTCAGGCTCATTCTTGCACTGCAGCCAAACCCACTGTGAGGATTAGCGTGTTTTAGCTCAGGCGTGTTTCAGCCCACACAATGCTGCCTGTGTTGACGGAAACAGAGAGAAAAGCCCTACTGTATTCCCCACCACGCGTTTTCACAATAGTCGCCGCTGTGTGAATAATGGTGAAGTGAGTTTGGGTTAAAAATGTGGTTTGTAGTCTTTTGGTGCAGCTCAATGTAAATCGCTGACAAGACCGTGAGCGAGAAAAATAGCGGGGATGTCGGTGTATGGGACAAAGCAGTAACCGTGCTTATTAGTGATTTTGTGGCTGTCGTGATTACAGGAGGAATTCGGGACGCCTAAGGCTCTTTCCAACGCCCTTTTATTTACCATTCCGATTAAATTAAGCGATAATAACTCATTAATAGCACACTGGTTGGGACATTGTCCTTAAATTCCTGCTAAAACTACGACAAACAGAAGCGTCCGGCGTCAAGTCACCAGCCAACACGGTCATCCTATAACCTGACACACCGGCAATGAAGCAAGCCAAACTACTTTTGCACAATTTTATTCACTCATATTACAAGTCATTGCTGTCACATTACACAATGATGACCTCATGTAGGAAATTTCTGTGGCTTGACGTGAGTCAAATTTGGCTGTAGGTATACGGCTGCACAGCTGGGCGTGGGCTCAGGAGCTAGCAGCGTACACGGCTAACCTTAGCAATAAACCGTATCCAGTAGCAGACCACATTCAAGACAGAAAATTCAAGGCAGCCTCAAGTCAATTCACAAGCATGCAAGAATTCTTCTCTGAAGCAAAAACATTCTCTGTTATTGATTAGTCGACTCACGCTCTGGTTCAGCGGTATTTAACTCGAAAAGCGACTGGTGTTAGGTTTCATCGGGTGACCAAGTCATTTAGCGACTTCCGGCCAAATTGGTATGTGATTGTCGAGGTTAAACAGACGAAGGAAGCTTAACAAGTCCCCACCAATGGATATTTCGTTATACTGTAAAACTGACTCATTAATTTGTTTACCTTAGATAATTAATATTATGCCTGTTTTGTGATTATAACCTCAGGGTCATCGGTTAACACGGTCACTAACTGAAGCTATACACCAAATCGATTCTTGCTGCCAAGCACGTTCAGAATAATAGTTAACGGTTATCAACACTGAAGGCTGAAACAGCATCATTACTCACCAAAGATTCCCCCTGTAGTGTGGCTCTCTGCTCAGTATTTCTGCTCAATGAAGGTTTAAAAAGACGAAAAACTGACCCAAAGAGGCAGCGAAGACTGTCCTGGAATCAAAAATAGTCTTTGTCCTAAGGTAAGTCGCCCAATCCGCTGCTGCTGCTGCTGCCGCACGGCGACCTCATCCCACTGCACCCCGCCTCTGATGTTGACGACTGTGGCGGCTGCGGTCAGCGGGGACCTCGCTGGGTCTGCCTGGGACACGGAGGCGACAAAAACAGACCGCGGGGTGAATGTATGGCGTTGGCACGGAGGTGTGGGTCTCGTGAGCTGATATCTTGTCGTGATAATTCCCCTGGAAAATTCCCGTCGCTGGCAAAGGGGAGTCGTGGTTGGAAGTCTGCACGGTCCGCACGTAAATGTTGGCTAGCCCACTACCACCAGTAGCTGAGGTCCCACCTCCTCCTCCTCGGCGCACACACTCAGACCGTTGCGGGTAATGCCGCGGGAGGTTCTGAGGACAGCGTGTACGAGCGGAGTGATGCTGGCAGGAGAGGGAGGAGGAGATGCTGCGTATGGTCACGTAGCTTGACTGAGAGGGAACTTAAAAAGTGTTCAGTACTGCTACTCTACATGGTACAGAGATACTTGAGGGGGGGCATTTCTAAAGCAAAGCAAGGCCACCTTTTTGTGGACAGGGATGCTGCCAGAAAGTTTGGGGCCCATGAAAGGATATTGGGCCTCAAGTATGAAAAATAGCATGAATTATCACAGCCAACTTATTCTGTTTAAATACACAAAAGCCTCACAGTGGAAAATTAACACCCCAGCTGAAATTAAAGAATAAACAGAGAATTAAACTTTGCATTACATAGAACTGAGTGGCATTTTGAACATTTTAAGCATTTAAAGGCAGGGTTGGTATCTGATTTAAAGATATATTTTGTTATACTGGTTAAAATGGTTATTATGTCCCAATGGCAATAAGGCAGAGAACACAGCTGAGCACTAACTCACTTGCCATGTTTGTTTTTTAAATTAGCGCTTACTGCTGAGTGAGACATGACTTGGCATAGTGCAAAACAACATACAGACCACTGGTTTTGAGTTGAATCAGACATATGATAGTGAATCAGCAGTACTCGTGCATGTGAGCAGGGGTGTCTTTTTGGAGGAGCTTGGGGCGGTGTCCTGGAGAGATGCCACATTCAAATTAATGCAGTTTTTTCGTGATTACCAACCCTACCTTTAGGATCCCATGTCCTGCCTATTTACATCATGTCTGTCTGTTAAACAGTGGTGGACCCAGTACTCAACTCATTTCCCATTACTTTAGTGAAAGTATAGCTACTCCAATGCAAGTGAAAGTTGTTCAGACATTTTTACTTAAGTTAAAGGAGACATATCATGCTTGTTTCTCCTTTTCACTATGCCAGACTAGGATGCCTGTAAAGCATTTCTGCCCTCAGTACAAGTCATTTAGTTCCTCCACTGCCCCACAATAGCGTTCTCAAAATCCTCATTTTAGGCCATTATCAAGCTCTCGTTGAAACGCTCAGTTTTCAGGCTGCCCTACAGTAACCTCACAACGTCACAGCCCTTTGTGCTCTGATTGGTCAGTTCTATCGGGGGTAGAGCCAGCCTGTCCTTCTTCTTCTACTGTATTGACCGACAGGCTCAAAGCAGTGACCGTGTATTGAGTCCTCCTATAGACCAGAGCTGGTAATGAGTGAGTGTGAGCTAGGGATCTATATACTGCTGCTGGTGGATGTGTTCCTTGGTGACGGTTTTGTGGCTAACGGACATCACAGAGGAGGAGCTGTTTTATCAGATTACTCCAATAAAAATAAATGTACCTTGTGTCGTCACGACGATTTAAATCTCGCGGTCATCTCGCAATGACCTATTTTCAGAGGCATCAAATCTCGTTCTAGGATATCAGAAAAAATACAATATCTCATTTTTTGAAAATTAAGGGGGTGTAAGGTCTTGTTTTCAAATTTATTATATTATATGTAAGTATTAAATCATGCATCAGCATGATATGTCTCCTTTAAAGTACTGGAGTACCTGCTTTTGAAAATACTTAAGTATTAATGTACATTTGACTTTTAATGTCAATGCATTACTATATTGTTGCCATAATGAATTTACAGAACCTAATGACTAAAACAACTGAATGCATTGATCTGCTTATAGAACCTGAAGAATACAAAACTTGTAAATGTGCTTCAAAACCTTCAGAAAGCCTCTTAAAACATGTTTGAGTCGGACTTCAGATATGACCATAGGTGCTCTGGTGTCATCTGTGTCTGCCATAGTCGTCATTACTGCCAAGATAAACCGTTATCTGAGCAACATTGGCTCAACGTTTATCAGCCTGATCGGAACAGCACATCTGTGAAGCACAGGTACAGCACCACCTATTAAACAAATCACAAGCAGATCAAATTTTAGAAAAGAAAAAAAAAATCATCTGCTGGCTTAAAAGCAACAAGTAACAAGACCCTTGTAGTAGAGTCAAAAGTATAATTTGTCTTTCAAATGTAGTACAGTAAAAGTCCCAAGTTTCCCAAAATAATAATACTCAAGTAAAGTACAGATGCTCACAAATTACTTATTTGAACATCACAAAAGAGATAATACATTAACGTGGCATTTTCATACATTTTCTCTTCCATCAGTCCCTCTTTTTATTGTGCTCATTTCCTTCTTTTCTTTACTTTTCTTTTCGTTTCTTCCTCTCGAGCTGCAATGCTAGTAACAACAATAATAACAGTAGGGGAAAGAGAGTGAGATCTAGTTCATCCAAGTTATGCTTTCCAAGAACTCTAATATTAGCTGTTGCAGTAGCAGTGCCATTACTGGCTGCCATCTCTTTAGTAATTTTGGCTTCTGATGCTGTAAAGAAAATGGTTTTGTTTTTTTTTCTATTTCATACTCCACTACCTTATGAATCCACCTTATGGTTCAGGTTTCTATAATCTAATTGTGATACACAAGCAGAATTTGTAGTAAATATGCCTTTTCTCTCCAAACAACTCTTCCTGGGAGCACACCAGGAACAACTACTACAGGGTTGTTATTTCACTTTTATTGTATAACATTTGGTTTTGGTAAAACAAAGACTGAATATTTCCTTATTCTGACATTTGGAAAGTAATTTCTCTCAAGTTTGATTTTTTTGGCACATTCATGACTTTTTGTCTCACATTGGTGACTTTTATTTTAATTACTTTATCTTATTTTGTTTTTTGAATTTATAACTTAGAAAGTCTTTTTCCCATCAATGCATATTTAAATTGTATTTTTCTCAGCGGCAGGTATGTGCCTTCAGGCTTATGTTTTCCTTAATTAGATTAAAAAAAAAAAAAAAGCTCAAATGTGTAGGTGTCAGTTAAACAGCTTCTCTGTCTTTAGAAAGAGAATAGCATAGAATAGAATGATTAAATCAAAGTGAGGCAAAAATATAAACAGTAAAACCAAAACATTTTAACGTCCAATACAAGAATACTCCAAAACTTGAACTCTCAGACCTTCTTCAAGTCCACACTCAATTCCACCTGTCCAGGACTCCATACTGAGCAACAACCTGCCATCTACATCCCCACCTCTGTTTTGTCTGCTGTGATTTGCTGATTTTAGTTTTCTACTGTTGATTTTGAGGTTATTTTGTTTATGTTTTTACAGTGTCTTCAAGTGTTTTGAAAGGCACTTTTAAATAAATGTAATATTATTATTTTTAAATAAATGGAATCTTGTCTACAGAGACTAATAAGATGCTTGGACATTCAAAGATTTAGCAGACTGATGCAGGCTAAAGTTGATTTCAGTAAAATAATGACTTGTTGAAATTATTTTGTCGTTCCTCCTTTACATTTGTTTCTGTTTCTCTCTCTTCTTTGATTAAGCTCTGACCTTTAGCACAGTACTCTAGTTGTGGATAAAGAATTGGCATTTTTACATCAGCTGGTGAGTTTTTATCTTGTAGTAACAGACTAATATCAACACCCTTATATCTTTATATGACCCATAGCAGGAAAACAAGGTCACCAGCATCAAGACCTATTTTTATAAGCAAGACCTCCATCATTATTGTGAAATGCCTGTGCCTCTAACCACACTGTAGATGTCCAGCGAGGTCATGAGTGGCACAGCACAGGAACTACCTATTTAATTTTTTTCCATCTAAAAAGATCATTTTGTGTGTAATGTGCAACACAAAGCAATATAACCCTAACTTGTCACAGGAGTCATAATTTTATTACATGAGTTTAATTATTATCAGCAATCAGCTGTGCAAATGTCCACCTGAATTCTAAAGTTCAAAGTTTATGAAAGAGAACTTTTGATAATTAAACAGTAAAATTAAAAGGCGTAATTAGGAACCAACATTAAGTATGCCCTGTTTCATTAAGTATGCCCTGTTTTTTGTAAAGTCAAGCATTAAAGAAGGGCGAGGGGACAATTTCCTCGCCACTGGAACCACAGCTGGTTTCACACCCATTATTTTTGTGCTGTTTGTTGCAATAGTAGTAAGAAGTGTTTATTCATGCCAAGTCAAAAGTTTGCTGTTGATCTTTCTCTATAAATAAATCTCTTACAGTCACGTGATGATCAGGCTGACAGAGTCAAATATGATGCTAATAACTGTAAACTGCCTTATCTTATCATGTTTTTGCATGCTAGGGCGTTTGTCCTATTTTTTTCCTGATGAGTCAATTTGCTCATTTTCTAATGGTCCTGGAATTGCTACATCACCATTGGAAAGAAGATGAGTAATATCATGATAGAGATGCATAAGTTTAGATCTCAAGAGGACAACCAAAATAAACTTGTTGTTATAGGAAAAAGGAGTAAAATAAGATTTATGGATGTGTGTCACAGGGGTGGCCAGAAGGGGCCCTGAAAACTGAGAAGTGGAACTCCAAAGCTTAAGTCAGGTTGAACGTTATTTTTTCATTAATGGTATTTAGGCTGAACACTACAACAGAAAGCAGTTCTCCTCTTCAAAGAAAAGAGCATCATTTTAATCGGAGTTTAATAGTTACAAAAAAGGGTCTACAACAAGCTTTGAAACACGACAAACACGTCAAACAAGAAAGAAAAGAATAAATCTCTTATATTTGACAGAAATAAGATGTGTTCATCACCCAGTGTGTTGCAGTGTTTTCATCATCAATCAATTAGATTTTATTTGCACAGCACTTTCCATATTACAAATGTAGCACACAGTGCTTTACATGAACAGAAACAACAAAAGAACACAAGACAAGCATAAATAAGTCAATAAGAACAAACAAACCCAAACTGAACACAAAAAGGAAAAATAACTTTATTAATGCCCTCATTAAACAGAACTGTGGGAGTGAGGAACTGAGGAAATGCTATCACGAATTCATAATAAGAAAACACTGGAGGTGATGTTAAAAACACTTAAACTAGTGATAAAATAAGAGTAATAGTAAAATAAAAATAGCAATAGAAAGAAGAAATACACACAAAAAAAAGGATTAAAGTACAGGAATAGCAACCAATATAAATAATGAACTTCATACCAACAAAAAAAGTAATACATGAGTGGGTTGATAAAACACTAAAACAATGGAAGCTAAAAATCATAGCTAACAAATAAATATTGAGATAATACACAAAAGACTAAACACACATGAAAGCTATAATCAATTAAAACAATAAAAAAAAAAATAAAATGGATAAGGCAATTAAATTGCCTAAAGCTCAGTCAAAAGCAAGATAGAACAAAAGCAGGTCTTCAGTTTGCTATAAAAATACTGACACTCTGTGCTGCCCTCAGGTCTGAAGACTGCTCCACAGATGAGGGCTGTAATAACTTAAAGCTCCTCACCAAGGGTCTTGACTACCTGAAGGGCTACTCACATGGTAAAAGCAACTTGGATCATTTAACTGGACCAAGACCATTAAAAGATCTATAACCAACAAATGAACCTTACAACCTGTTCTAAAAGATACTGGTAGACAATGAAGAGTGGAGTGATGCGAGCTCTCTGTCTGGTCTTCATCAGCCTCCCAGCAGCTGAAACTGGAGAGTGTTGTTCTTAGGAAGACCAGAAAGAAGAGCATTACAATAATCAATTCAGCAAGTAATAAAAGGATGAGTAAGCGTCTCTGCATTGGCTTGAGAGACAAAGTGCTGCACTCTGAAGATGTTTTTAAATGATATTTTTTTCATCTTTCCCCTTATATGAGGTTCAAAACTAAGATTATGGTCAAAATTATGCCTATATTCTTCACCTGCTAACGTGGATTAAAAGACTGTTCTTGGAGTTTTGTGTTCAGTTTGTCCCTCGGAGGTTCAGTATAACTGAAGCCTGATTTTTGTCCTGGTTGAGCTGTAGAAAGTTATGTTATAACTTTATGTTGTAAGTCGCTTAACCCACATCATGAGTCCAGTAGGTCTCAGAAATTAAGTAGGTAAAGAAATGTTTGTTCCTTGAAAAATCATCTATTCTGATTGCTCTACTTTTCAGATGGTAATATTCTCACATGTACCTCTTCATAATAGGAAAAACTACCCATGGCATGTCAATTACCAGTCTGTATTGGTTTTCAAAAATAATCAGAAATGATGACCACACAAACTCTGAAGTTGCAGTGAGGTGCTTTTTTGGCAGCTGTCTTTTGATGCCTTGGAAAGCTTAAAAGTTCTCCCCTCTCAGATGTATGTTGTTGAAAAGTGTTGCCTAACCAGCAGCCTATCAGACGGGTGGGAGGGGGCGGGCACTGGAGTGGCCAGTAATAATTCAGGGGTGGTGATGGTTGCCTAGACCATGACCCACTTTTGGGCCTTGACCCACCAAATGAAAACTTCTAATTCAAATCATTGTATTTACAAAGAGACTGTATCAACATTAAATACCAAACTTGTCTTTTAATGCATGTGCCAGAGCAGGATGAAAGCTGGTTTATATCTGGAGTCTCTTTGCAACAACTGCCTTAAATGGTCAATGCTAACTTTTGTTGTAATGCTTGGCAGTCAAACTTAAGGGGCTTCTGCTCCTCTCCCTGAGCTGAGAAGTAAAAGCTATTATGGGGATGGATATTGCTCCTTTAAGAGAAAGTGAGGATGAAAATGTCGGCTAAATTTGATAAGAACTTGAACATGTTGAGTCATGATGGCTTCGGCTCCTCCCATAGTGATTCACAAATGTTCATATGATGTTTTCAGTTCACAGGTAAGGTCACTACGGCCTCCACTAAAGAGCAACTTCAACCCAGGCTGAAACATCACTCCAAGAAGTCAGTTTAACTACACAAATATTTTTTAGGTTTCCATAGAGCTGCCAATACATTTTTTCTTAAGTACATTATTACGATAGAAGTAATTTTATACGAGTATATGATATATTTTCCTCATTGAATAATATTTGTTAAAATGATTGGTGAAAATAGAGTCAATGATAAACCTGTATTCTGACTTCTTTACAGCATTCTCCTTTTATTTATAGAGAAACAATCATTCATAAAGCTGTTCTATAGGCAGTTACAAAATAAAACTAATCAGATTTCTCAAAACACTATTTTACATAAATAAGGAAATAGAATATAAAGTGTTTTAAAGCATAATATAACCAAAGCTAATCTTCCTCCTTTAAGTAGGCCTATAGAAGGCCAAACTAGTACTGCTTTGTGACACTTCCTTGAATAAATGAAGATTTTAACACACTTTTATGCTTTATGAATAGACTTTCAGCAGAGGTATATGGAGGTCAGCTGTGTGTCCTTGCAACAATAAATGCTAGGGATGCTTTATATTGCATTTTTATGTGTACTGTATGTGAAAATGAAATTAAAAATACTAAGTGGATGACCGAGGCCATGCTTCACATTTCTTGGATTACATTTTAATTTTATAATTTGCTTTTTCATTTGAATAATTACAACCGTTTTGGGCAGGGGTGGGCAACTTTAATTACCAAGAGAGCCACATAAAACCATTTTTCCCAGCCTGAGGGCCACATTGTTACACATTTTCAGAAACTCCCGATGAGGAAAAAGAATGTTGGATAAACAACATATGAGAAAATAAATTTGTCTTAAAATAAGCATACCAATATTCATATATTACAACATAAATACAAGTTTTTATGCATAATCAAATGAACTTGACATAGAATTCAAGCAAATTTAACTAATATACTTGGATTTAAAGTAAATGAAGCTATCTTCAATTAGCTCAAATACTTTGCTGCTGCCATTTTTTAAGTATAATATTGAGTAATACTTGATATAATGTTAAGGGCTTCATGAAAGAGATTAAGAGACACAAAGTAAGGTTGTAAATAACTTACGTAAGATTATACAGAATCATTTCTATTGGATGTATGAGTTTTCTTCATATTTACAGCTGCTGGTTTTTGGGAATAAATGGCGGGCCACATTTAGTGATGTGGAGGGTCGCACTTGGCCCCCAGGCCGCCACTTGCCCACCCCTGGTTTAGGGGGACATTTCGTGAAAAACAAAGGGTACATTTTTTCATATTAATAATTTCAAAGGAGTGCATTTTTGCAGATGTAAATTTAAATGGAATTTAAATTATTGAAAATCAAATCTAACTATGAGCCAAATTTGTGCCATAATTTTGAAAAAAATTAAGTATTCCTGGGAATATTTAGGTGAGCTTTTCATTTGTATTTCAGAAACATACTCACATGCAAGGAAGAATTTTGTTTAAGACAAAAAAACCATCTTCTCACTGATGTACAGAACCAGATCAGCAAAGAGGCTAGAAGATCTTCTTCGTCCATAAGAGGGGCAGAAAATATTAAAACCTTGAGTTTCTTGTAGGAGTGGTAAAGGTCACATATTGTGCCACCTCTCAGAAAAAGTGTGCACAGTCTGTTTGAAAGAATGTCCTCTAATGATGTCATCAAGGGAAATGCTGCTTTCCTGGGATGGGACATGAACCGTGTTTGTTCAGCCAGCTTTAGTGAGGAACATAACTTGGCATGTCTGAGCAGCTCCAGTAAACATTAGAGCACAGTGACGAAGCTATGCCTGGGAGATCTATAACAATTTGAAAACTATGAATGTATTGTCAACTGGGATTTAAGTTTAGACAGTTTTATTTACATAGACTAAGATACTGATGCACTGAAACAGCATTGTGTGTTTGGCCTTCCTCGCCTTTTTCCACTCCATTAAAGCAAAACTTTTCAGGACAGTCCTGTCATCAGTGTCAACACGGAGAGAAAGAAACATGAGAGAAATGCTTTAGAAGAAGAAGAAGAGGAAAAACACTGACTCAGTGAATTGTGTTCAAGATTTCAGATGATGAGCAGAAGGATTTAAATTATTTTTTTTGCTAAAACACCAAAACAGTTTGCAAAAAAAGCTTTAGCATGATAATTCTTTTCCACGTTCCACATTAGTTCCTCTGAGAGCAGTATGATAAATGTGTAAAATGGTGACCTACAGCCCCAAAGCTCAATATTCTTTAGCCCTCTGCATCAAAACAATTCTACTTTAAGCTTGATTTTAAGCTTGATTTTAAAATAATTTAGATGGAAAACTTGAATAAAAGATACAGTATATATCTTCTGAACTCATACATGTCGAACCTTAAACCTCTACCTCTTGTGAGGCAAACACAGCCCATGAGGACTGACACTAAAAAAGTCTGTTATCAGCCGGGCTGAACAGATTGGTTCATGGGCATGCTCAAATCCAACATCTGAGTGGATTTTGAGGTCAGAAATAAACAAAAGTCCTGGTGACATCTGGGACCATTGTAAACCTGTTTAAAAGATGTAAAATGTGTCATATTTAAATGTTATTTTTCCTGTTGTAACATAGCCAGTCATCCCAAAGACTGGCTAGAGCTAACGGACAGTTTAAAGGAGGTTGGTGTCACACATTTGCCGGACATCCCTGCCAGCTCCCATCCCCTACACACCCACACTCACACACACATGGCACTTCCCCCTCAGAAATATGAATACCAGTATCCAGGAAGCCACACTTTGGCCACCCAGCCCGGCACTTCATTTCCTTTGAAAGTAGTGGAGGAACACGACCATTCCCCAATGCACATCACTATGAGAGCATGTCAATGAGGTGCCAATGACAGGGCTGCATTGTGAGATAGGCTGAGAGTGGGAGTGCCATGTGACACTCCTGAATGGGCTGCCGGGGGTTGGCCGGGGGGAAGGATGGCAGGGTCCACAAAGGTCCATTGAAGGAGCGCAGACGAGGTACAAGTCTGGCATTGGTCCTTCTTCCCTTCCATGGGAGGGTAGGAGAGTGCTGCTGCTGCTTGGTACTGACTGAATGGAGGGATTATCTGATGAGAATCGGAGAGAGGAGGTTAATGATCACCGTGTTACACTTCCTACAGTCTGTTCATGGCTATTATCACCACTGATACACTTACACCACTGTCCTCTGTGATTTAACTCTGTGCCAAGAATAGACTGTTGTGCTCCCACAACACAGAAACATCACAATACAGCATAAACATAAACAAAGAATGTGGGGGACATGGCTGCATCTCATTTTACTCTGTTAACTGTCATTGCCCTGACATAATACTTCTATTGAAGCCCCAGACAAACAATTTGAGCCACCATTATGATCTACAAAAGTGACTCAAACTGTAACTGTACGTAATTCACTGTAAGATTCCTATTGGGCCGGTTATAAATTAGCTGTCCTATCCATATATATTTTACACTGACAGAGCATGCTTAAGCACAATTTGATTTAATTTTGAAATGTAATTTCAAACGATACAAAAACATATATATATATCAGATGATAAAAAAAATGGAACCCAAAAGCACATTTATCTATCTATCTATCTATCTATCTATCTATCTATCTATCTATCTATCTATCTATCTATCTATCTATCTATCTATCTATCTATCTATCTATCTCTCTCTCTCGCTATGTATGTATATATATATATATATACATTTTTATATATATATATATATATATATATATATATATATATATATATATATATATGTGTGTGTGTGTGTGTGTGTGTGTATATATATATATGTATATATATATATATATATATATATATACACATATATATATATATATATATGTATATATATATGTATATATGTATATATATATATATGTGTCTGTGTCTGTGTCTGTGTAAATAGAGAGAGAGAAAGAGAGAGAGAGAGAGAGAGAGAGAGAAATAATATAATGCACATGTTCAAATTAAATAAAAATGCACTTTTTAGTGTACATGTGATTTCTTAAAGTGATGTGTTGGACTTTTGCTGTCACATCATGTCATTAACTTTTAGATGCTACCCTCTGGTGGCAATAGTTGTACATTACATGTTTATGTTCCTTGCTGAAAAGTATTTATCCTGCTTATTGCTTCTGGGGTCACACAGGGCTAGAGCCTGTCCCAGCTGACACTGGGTCAGACACAGGGTAAGCTCTGGGCTGGACATGGTTGTCATGTAAAGACGAACATCTACTCAAACATGAACTCACATCTAAGAGCAATTTAGAGTCACCAATTAGCCTAACAGGAATGATGTTGATCTGTGTGAGGAAACAAGAATACCTGGAGAAAACTTGCCCGACTGATTCTGGGAGTTGAACCAGCCAACCTTTCCAGCTCAAATGTATCTTGGATAGTTGTCAGCTGTGCACTGTGGCAGAATGCATGTATGTTCCCTCAAGCATGATGCAATAAAGTAGAAATCGAGAAAGTATTACGATACATATTTAAATGTCATCAGAAAATGAACGGTTTTCTGCCCTAGATCAGGTCACTATTTCTATTTTTGTGTATCTTCTATTTCCATAGCTTGATTTAAGCAGATGTGGTTTTGTTAGTGAAAAGGCACTTTGGTTGACATGCAGTGTGTTGTACTGACCTGTGGAGGGCAGTGTGTTGATTTTATTTTAGTTACTCTGGAATTTCCTCTGAAATGGAGCTGGAGCAGTTACCCTGTTGTGGATATGATGATGTATGCTGCCATTGCCAGCCTTGAATTTTGACAGTCTAACACTGAAAAATGACTGTACAAAAATGTTTAACTCGTATTCAAGTCAGTTGGTCAGCTGTTTAGATAACGTCTTTCAAGAAAAGCCCCAAAAAGTCGATCTCAAAAAATGTATCTTTTAAACACAGTAACTACTGGGTGCTAAATGAATTTGTTATGATAATATGCTTTTAATACACTGCTTTTGATAAGTAGAGGTAGATCTGCAACTCTTGGAAAAGGAGAAGTGTGTACAATTTTTAAGTCAATCTGAAGCAATCCAAACAGTTACCAATGTATGTGTTGTATTTTTCAGATTTCTTTAGCCTGAGGACAGACAAAACCAAGTCCAGGGCAGTGTATTTGTTTTTCAGGCTTATTTGTTGTGATTTGTAGCATTACACTCCATATAATGTTTAATTTTATCATGTACATTAATCAAGCTGCCATCACTATCCAACCAAAGCTTTTTGAGATACAGCGTGTCACTGTTTTACATCACTTTCACAACATCTCAGTGATTATTAACTAACTTTAACAAACATGCTGGTAGGAGTCTGCATTCTTTCCACTGCAAGTGAACGCCTGCTGCTGCAGTTACACATCAGCCACAGACAAGTGGAATTTGTTTAAGGTTTAAAACTGGGACCAAAAATTAGATAAACATCCTCCATGTACAAGGGAGAGTTGGTGTGTTCTAATGTCTGTGTGACATTTGGAATCAGCAAGGTTGTATGTTTTGTAACAAGAGAGGTTCACAGTCACATAACTCCCCCAGCTTTCCCGTTGAGACACACGGAGCAGGATGGCCTGCGATAAGGCAGTGTGACAAACACAGGAAAGATTAAAAACAAGCGAAAGTTTTTCTGACCTTACATGGAGCAAAGTACGAAGAAGTGTTTCTTGCAGGTAGCAGAAATATAAATCAGCAAAATATATTCTTTCTAATCTAAAACATTTTAAGTTTATCTGCTGTCTGGAATGCATTGTGTTGTAGCAATACAATTTATTCTTGGTCTGTGACTCTGAGCCCCTCAAATTTAATCATCATAAAGTCAAAGAGGAAACTTGTGCCAAGGTGACCCTAGATCACTTAAATAATTTGTGAGATTTTAAGCAAATGAGCAAAGAGTGATTATGAGATCCTGGAGTTGTAACCTTTCCCTCCAAAAACTCACCAGTTCATCCTTGACTGAAAGTAGACATTTTTTGGTCAGGTGCTTTGTGGAATGAGCAGCCGTCAAAAGGGGAACCCTCGATGTGCTGACCAGTGTCAACAATGACTGGTTTTGGAGACGTGGAATATCACCTCAATGGCAGGTTAGGAGATGGAGCTGGTGCAGGAGTGAGGCTGCTCCTGGCTAGATAAAGTTGGGCTCTCCTCCACGAATGGCACTGCCTCTTGGGCCAATGGGCCAATGGGCTGGATGCTCAAACTCTCTGATGTTGCCCAGGGTGAGAGGCACTGGATGAGTGTGGGGACACTCACAGGCCCCCAGATGAGTGCTTCATTGTTGGAGTTTACCATGAAGAACAAAAGGGTTTCCTCCTTGTTGTACCAGCAACCTGAGGACCTGTATCAGTGGTAGAGTAGGCCTTTAAGGCTTGGCTAGCCCGGGGGTCTCCTAAAACAAAAACCAAAAAAAAAAAAAAGGGGGGGGGGGGGGCAGTGGCTCAGTATTGAAAGACTTGTGTTCATTACCGAAGGGTGGCTGGGTTATGTTTCGACTGAACCATGTTTGAAAGTTGGGTTGGTAGCTGGAAAAGAGCCATCTGACTTTCTGGGCACTTCTGTAGTGCTCTTAAAGATGCTATAAGGAGTTTCTAAGTAATTACAAAAAAGTCTCACTTTTAGATATATGCCTGATCAAAATACAAACTTTAAGATGAGTTTTATAGAATCAAAATACCTTAGGTTATTTATAAATGCTATTCCTTAGCTTCGCGGTCAGGTCGGACAGGGCTGGACTGGCCTGGATTCTCAATTTCAGGAATAAGACAATTAAAACTAGAGCAAATTTATATCATTTCGGACACGTCTTAGAGCACCGGGCTGTAAGTAGCGATATATAGCCGGCTACAAAACTACGATACTAAGTTTTCCAAAAATTGCTTGTTGTCACACATCAACACTACCAAAAGAGATACATTACCTCCTCGCTTTGCATCCTGTAAGTTGTTGAAAAAAGAAGTTGTAAAGCAATGCAGAGGTCTGAGGAAGGTCCGAGCTGCATTTATTAGCATCACAACAAACACACGCTTTGGCTTGGGTCATGTCTTTACAACTGTCGCCGCACCTGCCCATGGGTAGCAGAGTCTTTATGTTGCCGGAAATAGATTCTCCTCATAGCACCTTTAAGTAAGGCACTTAGCCCCAGACCCTACACAGGCAAGCCTTCACTGACATGTCTCCTTTGACACATGGCAGGAGCTGCTTGTGCACATGTGTATAGCATGTTTCATCAACAGAGTGTAAAGAATTGAATTTCATGTAAGGGATTAATAAAGCGGGTGGCACGATGGCACAGCAGGTAGTGCACATGCCCCACAGCAAGATGGTCGCTGGTTTGATGCCCGGGCTGGGCAGGGTCTTTCAGTATGTTCTTCTTATGCATGCTAAAGTCCTCTCTGGGCACTCCAGTCTCCCCCCACAGACCAAAAACATGCTCATTACGTTGATTGGTAACGTCAAATTGCCCTTAGGTATGAATGCGAGAGTGAATGGTTGTCTGTCTCTCTATGTGGCGGCCAGTTCAGAGTGTACCCCACCTCTCGCCCAATGACAGCTGGTCTTCTGCCCTGCTGCGACCCAGAGAGGGATAAGCAGTGTGGAAAATGAATGAATGAGGATCAATAACGTAAAAACTATGTTTCCAATAACACAACAACAGAAAGGCTTGGGACTAGCATTGTTACTTTAAAAGAGACTACGCACAAAAATTGCTAATGAACAAACGTTTACGTACATGGTTCATGAGGTCAAGATGTTCTGAAAGATAGTTTTCAAAAACTTATTAGTACTAGGCAGTTACAACCATGATAAATGTAGGTGTGTAACTGAAAGAAGTATTGAGATGCAGCCCTAGTTCTCAACAATGCCGACAGTCTTACAAAGAAGTTTTTAATTATAACTAAGGTTCACTCCCAGATTAACTGGGCCAGTTAGACAAATACAACAGGGACACATTTGAGATCAAACCAAGAGTCATAATTTTATACTTTTTATTTAACTTTATTGTCTCTGTTTTATTCTCTCTTTCCTCCACATCTCTTAAGATAATGATTAACTCTTGATAGATTATATACTTATTTACTAGTGCTGTCAGACGATTAAAAAAATCAATCTAATTAATTACCAGATTTATAATTAATTAATCCAATTAATCGCATTTTAATCTCATATCTGCTTAAAGTACCCAAATAAAGAATTTGAATTCTAGGATATTATACAATTATAGTGCAGGACTAATCAAATGAATACACTAAGAAGTGAAGATTTGTAAATCCACATTTTTATTGGTGACTAAATTAAACCAAAGTCAGGGCAACTTGTCCAGAAAATTCTAAGCTCAATCAGGCAACTCAAATTACACTTTAAGTGTGTTTCATAAATCAAATTCAAAATAAGAAAAAGGTCGAGGACATCCAGCAAACCAATTAGGCCTGATGGATTATTAAAGAATGTGGCACAAATATAGATAAATAAATTCAAAAATAAAATAAGACTAAGTCTTAAATATGCCATTCCTGTTGTCACCTGGGCTTTGTTTGGTTTGACTAGAGACACATGTGTGAAGTGACATGTGCCACTGCCATGTACGGGTCCTCCAGCTGGCCAATATCAAAATGTTTGTGTGCTTTGATTAATCATGCGATTAATTTTTATAACGCATTAATTTGCGGTGTAATCAATTAATCTAATTAATGCACTAAAGCAGAGGTGTGGACTCGAGTCATGTGACTTAGACTCGAGTCAGACTCAAGTCACATTTTGGTGACTTCGGACTCGACTTGACAATATCATCTAAGGCTTGCAACTCGACCTGGACTTTGACATCAGTGACTCGGGACTTGACTCTGACTTTAGTCTGATGACTTGAAAATACTTGAAATATTCAGTAAGACTGTTGAGAAAATGTTCTCCATTCAAAGTATTCAGCTAAGGGACTGATTTTTGTCATTTCCAGCAAGACAATAGTTTTTCCCACAGGATCTGCCCCATTGAATGCATCTATTAACATCCAATCAGGGTTAAAAAGAACAAACAAAGAGGGTATGGATTACACAGTTACTTCCCTGAGCGCAAGACTGCAGGAGTGCAGGAATAACCTAGAGATGCGGAACCATGCTACCGAGGATAATTTTATTTGCATTCACAAACTATGAGGCCATAAACAAAAAACGAATTGCCGTTTGCAAAACCTGCAGCGTGAGAATAACAGACGGAGAGGCAGCGACTTTGAACTTTGTTCGGCACCTGAAGTTGCACAAAGAAAGGTAAGTTGGTTTGGTACCTGTTGTGGGATCCCTTTTGGGAAACTTTAGCTTAGCATCTGTTATATGCAACAACAGTATCGCTGACGTTAGCTGAAAATAATTGTAAAGTTAAGGCCCAGGGTGACCAAGTGTCCTGTTTTCATGTCCTGCCCTGACAGTCCTGATTGTTTTTTATAAAGTGATGAAGCTGTCATGGTTTTTATTTTATTTTATTTTTTTTTTATTTGGTCAATCAATGGTGCTTATGACTTGGAAGGACTTGAAAATTTTAAGCCTATGACTTCAGACTTGACTTGACTTGTCTTGACTTTACTTGAGACTCGACTCGAGACTTGGGTTTAAAGACTTGAGACTTACTTGAGACTTGCAAAACAGTGACTTTCTCCCACCTCTGCACTAAAGTGACAGCCCTATTATTTACATTTTAGCTCATTTACATTTGGTGCACCAGACACTGGAGGGCAATGCAGGTTATTTTTTCAGCTAGAGCAGCTGCATTGAGATGCCAAATTATTTGCCTCAGAGGCCAATCGTGAAGGGATTAGTAACTGGAAAAGTGTTTCTAGTGAACGACGAAGCATTTATACTAGTTTAAGCGGAACGAAAATGGGAGGGTGTTATTCCATGTTACTCAGGCAAAAGTAAACAACACACTGGCTAAACAGCACATTGCATCAATATTCTAAAAACATTTGCTGCTTTACTCAAGGTTTTTGTTTTGATCCAGCAATCAAACATTTTGTCTCCTCACTCAACACTGCATGTTCATTTGATCAACACATAATACGGCACACCAACTGAGGATGTTGCTGTTCACAAGCTGGAATCAACTTTCTTTCGTTCTAGCCCTGAACAGACTTTTCAGGTTCTGAACTGGCCTGTTCAAAATTAGGTTTGGGAACCGGAAGCATCATGGAGCCTTGCTGACACCCTCACACAGATGCATAGCTCGAGATGCTGCCTCTGTAGGTAGCAGACAAGTCCCCACTGGCCTGAGCCTGCTGATGATGTCACATATATATGCCAATTGTACATGGACAAACTACATTATGCTAGATAGATCAATGTGATGCCTTTATAAGTCTGTATCACATTACTTCTATTACTC
The DNA here is from genome assembly GCA_036419115.1 of Scarus forsteni. NCBI lineage: Eukaryota > Metazoa > Chordata > Actinopteri > Labriformes > Labridae > Scarus > Scarus forsteni. The sequence goes on along the minus strand of JAZDUH010000098.1, from coordinate 20,361,219 downwards.
ATATTGGGTAAAATTTTATTTATGCTGTAATTACATTTTAATGCTCTTGGACAATTACATGTCATAAATATTCAAATATGTAATTGTCTAAATATAATGTAACTGACACAACATCTTCCTAACTGAAGACATTTTAATATACTGTCCATAGATAAGTATGGTCATTCTCAATAGAAAATACACAAATTATTGTTCATTTTAATACTGAATACTTTAGTCAAACATTTTGGACAAAAAAAGTGCTGAAATTATCAGTATAAACTACAAGTCTACGGTCAATTTCTGTCTCTTGATTTTCCCATTGAATATTTCTTAAGTTTTTAACATCACTCTGGGTATACAAGCACTCTTCTTCAGGAATTTTTTATCATTCCTTATTTCTGTTTTATGTAATCCAACCGTCTTCTACCAAGACGGGGGGAGGGACAGACAGACCTGGCAGGGGGACAAATCCCAATAGTCCCACTTTGTTGCCATGTTTGGGAAAAAGTAGAAGTAAAAGGTCTCAAAAATGAGACAAGCAGCATTTTGAAGTGATACAAGTAAGTCAAAAAATTTTTGGAAATGCTATTAGTAGGGCTGTCACTGTAAAAATTAATCGCAGGATTAGTCATAGCACACAAACATTTTGATATTGGCCAGCTGGAGGACCCGTACATGGCAGTGGCACATGTCACTTCACACATGCGTCTCTAGTCAAACCAAACAAAGCCCAGGTGACAACAGGAATGGCATATTTCAGACTTAGTCTTATTTTATTTTTGAATGTATTTATCTGTATTTACTGAATTCTTTAATAATGCATCAGGCCTAATTGTTTTGCTGGATGTCCTCAACCTTTATCTTATTTTGAATTTGATTTATGAAACACACTTAAAGTGTAATTTGAGTTGCCTGATTGAGCTTAGAATTTTCTGGACAAGTTGCCCTGACTTTGGTTTAATTTAGTCACCAATAAAAATGTGGATTTACAAATCTTCACTTCTTAGTGTATTCATTTGATTAGTCCTGCACTATAATTGTATAATATCCTAGAACTCAAATTCTTTGGGTACTTTAAGCAGATATGAGATTAAAATGCGATTAATTAGAATAATTAATTATAAATCTGGTAATTAATTAGATTAATTTTTTAGTCGTCTGACAGCACTAGTTATTAGTTGATTAATTTTTGTTTCTCTCCTTTAATAAGACCAATTGGAAGGCTTTATTAGTCATCTTGACAATGAGGTTCATCTTTTTAGGATTGTGAGCTCAGGTAGCACCCCCCAGAAAATAAAGTTATTCTCCGCTTTGCCTGCAGTTCTTCAGGGAAGCGGTGGTGAGGAGCCAGTCTTCTTGGGATGTTGCCTTCGTGGAACACCCACTTTATGGTCTGTCTTTGACTTCACCAGTATCATGAAACTTGGTCCCAGTTTAGAGGTAGCACCAAGGCTTACACCACATAATGCTGCCACTCTGTAAACTGGATGACTGGCTTCTAGCTAAAGGGGATTTTTGCAAGTTTTGGGGTTGCTACCCACACGTTTAGCTGTGCTGCTCATTCAGCAATACATGAACATTGCAAGGTACACCACATTGTTAAGGTGACTAATCAGGCTTTCCAGTGATGTAAAATACAACACCATTCGGTATTATTAAATGTGAGAAATAATGCAATTAATGGAAATATAATTTCAAAACTTATTTTGAGGATTTATGTGTGGATGTGTAACATGGTGTGAGTGAGTTTATGTCTGCCTATGATGAAGACTGGACCTGAAGGATAACATGTGCCAAAAGGTAAACATTACACATGACTAAATAAGTGATTACGCAAAAATTCTCTAGAATTTCCTCTTTTAATCATCAAATTTAATCAGTCTTCACAAGTTTCTCACAAAATTTTTTCTAGTAACAGATGAAAGAGATAACAAGACTTGACAAGAAAAACAAACATGGATATTTCATTTGAATAGTCATTTAACACAGTTGTCAAACCAGTGTATTCACAATCACCAAGAGCTGCTAACAAATCAATACAAGTCAGAGTTTGGTTATGGTTCATCTGGTAAATCAGGTCATCTGGTAAATTGGGCCCGCAGTCATGTTTGTTTGTTTTTTGGACTAAGTCCAGAGAGTCACCGTCATACTCACTGTCTTTGTCTTTAAACTTAATGAAATGTAAGAGTGGCAGGATTAGTTGTCAGGTGACATGTGAGCGTGTCTCACTTACAACAGTAACAAACATTAGCTACTTCATGTGGAACAGCTGACAGAACTACGGGAGAACTGACTTCTCTGCTTGAAGGCAAATGGGCGTAGCTCTCACCACAGTGCCTAGTTTTGGTAATTACCTACTGGTTTCAGCTTGTCGTGTTTTTGTTACAATACTAATTTTTACAGTCATCAGTATGAACTAAAGGCTTTGGACTTGGATAGATGCATGCCATTTAACCATAGGCAGCTGGAGCTAGTATCAGTATTTCAATATAATGCCGGGACGATGAAAGATGGCTACCCCTAAGGGTACCTCAATTTGCACAGCAGGAGCTTATGAGCAGAGAGGCCCCAGTGTTTGCCAACAGAGATGCTAACAGAGTGTATCGAAGGCTGTAATAATCAAACACTGGACATTTCAAGCATTCATAGAATTTTAGAAGTACCCAACTGAGGTCAGCTGCAACATTTTCTAAGACCATCTCATCACGTGGACATTGCTCAATGTTGAAAGACAACCCCATGAAGCATTTGTCTGATATTGCATTCACAAGATCACATTCACACGCATGCTAATGAGACACAGGGTTTTAACCTTTAACCTCCAAAATGTGATCAGTTAATTTGATTGAGAGAAATTTGGTATTAGTGCAAACTTAAAAATAAAAGAAACTGCATTCAAAGAAAAGGGTACCAACAGAAATTTTGGGCCACATGAAAAAATATCAGATTGGGCCCTATCCTAAACAAGCATCTATAAAGAAAACTAATACATAATTGTGACAATGTATATGATTTAATTGACCTCTTACAATTATAACAGCAAACTCATTTTGTTCAAAGACAAAAATAGCCTCAAACAGTGGGAGGAACTCTTTAGTTGAACTTATACAATAAATGGTGAATAAAACTTTTCTTTTATTTCTGACATTTGGACTATTGTAAGTCATGAAATTGGTCATTCATTGTATTATTCATTAACCCCTGGTTCTCTGTAAAGGATTCCATACGTGTTTGGATTATACATTTACCTTGCTCTATGACCAGTTTTTCTAAAGACCTAAACATGCCAGAATGCTATTTGGTGGGGTAAGAGCACATACAAAACTAGTACAGTATATCCTCTACAAATGTTTTTAAAAAGGCCTTTTTTAATATTGTTATATTAAAGGATTTAACTCATCCAAAAAACTTGGTGTTTTTTGTAAGTGAAAATAAAAGATATCTCTGAAGACAAATGACATGGACCTGATAAAATGATTGTTATAAATACTGATAATATAGATTGGGTCCCCTGTTATGTGCCCTTAAGTCTTCCTATCCCCACTGTGGCACCCTGTTCACAAGCAAAGGATAACGAAGGGGCTCTGGTACTTCAACTGTTGCCATTTAGGCCTGTGTTAAATGCTCTAAAAACAAAATGAGACCACATTTACACAACATCAGAAAGGCCTGTGACTAGCAGTGTTACTTTTAAAGGGACTGCATGTTACTGTCCTTTTTAACAAACAAAAATTGCTAATGCACAAATGTTTGTTTACAATGTTAATGAGGTCAAGATGTTCTTAATGATAGTGTTCAGAAAAGGGATGAGTAGGACATGGCAGTATACTCATAAAAAATGTAGGCGTGGAACTGAAAGATGTACTGAGGCACAGCCCTTACTTTCGAACGTGCCAAAAGTCTAACAAAGCATTTTTTATTAGAACTGAGGTGCACTCCCAGGTTAACAGTGACAGTTGTATGAATACAACAAAGCATAACACATTTGAGGTCAAACCAAGAGACATAATTTTATCCCATTTTCTTATTCCTTTGTGCACGCATGAGATCTCACCCAAGATGATTAATAGGGCAGTGAGCTGTTACAGACAGCTCCACTGTTACTTTGTGCTCCAGTCAGTTCAGAAACAACATTTCCATATCACTATGTTTGTGTATTTTCTGAGTGTTCCTTTGTAAGGTGATGTGTGTCTTTTGGGAATATCATCCGTTCATCTCAGTGAGCCTTGATCAACAGTGTCTCCAACTAGTTTGCCCCGAGGTTCTTGACCTTATAAATGAAAAAAAGGTATTAATAGCTGCAGGACATAAAATGCCTGAATAAGGGCGCAGCTCTCTCATCCCTTTCCTGAACATCTAAAATAATCTCTACATGTGTACCGGTCAGGTCAGAGGGTTATCACTCACCTCCCATTCATGTCCTCACAGCAGGACCACCGGATGAGACACAGCAAAGGCCCCAGACAATAATTCAATCATCACACATCCTTCTCTTTCAGGCCAAAGATAAGGAAGGAAGCTATATTTATAACCCGTACCTCCCTCTTTATGTCTGGCTCTGTCTGCTCTGTACTGCTCAGAAAACTCTTTTAACTGCTTCTTCTTCCTTTACCATATTTTGTGTTTATTCTGTAAGACAGGGGTGGACAACTGGTGACCTGGGAGCTACATGCAGCCCTCCTTTTCACTTTTTTAAATTTAAATCTTAGACATCAAGAAAACAGATGAAATATTCTGAACGTAGTTTAATCTAAGATGCCAATGCTCCACTTTAAATAAACATTTGAGATAGTTCTCTAAAATCTTTTTTGCTGGTACACTTTTTGCTCTTTGCAAAACTTAGTGACCATAGTTTGGTTGAATCTTTTCTGTAAACCCCTTTAGCATTGGTAAATGAATTCAAATAATAAACATATGTAACAGCTGGTAAATATTATGTTGATTTCCCCCAGATAAACAGCTTACCATCGCATAAATTCAGTGTCAAGCTCGCTGAATGATTATAATGGACATTAATTCAATATTTACTTTTTTTGATAAATTAGTGATGATGATAATCATCTCATTTAACAGCAATGACTTGTCATTATTTGGCCTCCAGAGAGCAAGAACAAAATTTACGTGGCCATCATTGTAAGAGAAGTTGCCATCCTTGCTCTGAGACTATCCCAACATGTAACCTGAACAACAGGAATCATGTTTGCAGGATATAATCAAAAAGGAGTATGAGGAGGACAATCTGCATGTTTGTAGTTATACTTTTGTTCTTAGAAGAAAACTATTCTATCGGGATATTGGTATGGTCCAGTTGGTTGCACTAGTAGGCACTTGTCATGTTTTGAAGCTCCAGTCTCATGGTGGGGGTCTGACTTTGATTCTGACCTGAGGCCCATTTGTTGTGTCTCTTCCCTGACTCTCTGCTCTCCCTTTCCAAGTCTGTGCAAAGTCTCCCCACTAGGATTGCAAAAAGGTGAAAAATTTCTGGTAACTTCCTGGAAACTTTCCAGAAAACTATGCATGGGAAGCTGTCTAGAAAAAAAACGTGATTTATTCCAAATTAGAAAGTTGGATTATGGGAATATTTGGGAAATTGTGTGAAACTTTAACAAACTGCATCATATCCAAGATAGCTATAAACACCTTGTTTTTTCCATAGGCAGACATCCATGTGAAATATTAAATTTGAATAACATTACATTTGTAAGAACTTCATCAAGCTTTGATTATTTTATCGAACAATACAAATTAACTTCTATGGACTCTTCTACGTCTATGGACTCAAATGTGGCCTCAATAGTTTCAGGGTTCTAGAATCATCCGTGCATGTGATAGAGGAATGCACTGAGCATGTATACAGCTGCAGTAAGCAGTGAGCTCATGCGCATGTGACTGAGGAATAGCAGAGATATACTCCAGTATACATGCAGGAAATCTGGTCAAGATTTAGTCAAGATTATGGTTAAATATATTTCCTGACTGTTTTTAAGATCCCTTTAAAGGGCCATTCCTCAATTTGTAGATTCCAGGTCTAAGCCAATTCACAGCCATGGAAAGTTTCCAGCTTTGAATTTTGCAGCCCTACTCTTCACCATCAACAAAGGCCAAAAATGCCAAATATATCTTTAAAAGTAAGGCGATCATTTTGTTGAGAGGTGGGTACAGAGGAGAAACTGAGAGAATCATAACAAACAATGGCAGCAATCTTGGCTATCAAAATCTGACCAGTTTACCCTCAAGTCCACGGGTTGGCGAACATAAATTTGACAGAATCCCTTTATGAACTGTGAAAATAATGTGCTTTCAAGATTTACGGTCAGTGATCGATAACTTGGACCCACAATATGTTTACAGTTTGTTCTTTCCCCAGGGAAGACATTAGTGCAAAGTTTAGAAAAATCCCAAAAGCATTCTTTAGATATAGGCTACAGGATGACATTGACATTTTACCTTTAGCCTTACAATTTAGATCCATCTATCTTTGAGTCCAAACAACATTTCAGAAAAGTTTGATGAAGAAAAATCCCTTAGATGCCGAACATAGTTCACAAGCACAGGTTAAAGATAAGTACCAATTACCTGACCTTGACTTCCAGAATGTAACCAGTTCATTCAGAAGCCAAGGGGCATTCATGAAAAGTTTAAAGAAACTCCCAAAAAGCATTCTCACTTACTCTCTAAGGACTAAGCTTAAGGTCCAATCATCTTGGCCTTTGACCTCCAAATCTTTCCAGTTTACCTTTGAGAAAGAGAAGTCATCTGTGCAGAGTTTAAGGAAAACCCTCACAGGCTTCTTTCTATAATCTGTTCACAAGAAGGACCTATATGACTGAATGGATGGTCAAACACAAACATCTTCCTTTTTTGCCACAGAGTTTTTTGCATAAATTATTAAACTTATGGCATGTTGACCAGGAAGTTTGAGTTGCCTCAGGGACAGCAAACCTGGTTTCCTCTTCTCCCATTGCTTTGGTTAAGCTTAGCAAAATAATCTCCGGTTGTTAGTTATTAGTGTTAGTTATTACAATTACTGAAAATATAACACTTACACTTTTATCAAATGCTTTAATACATTTTAATTTTGATAGAAAAATCAACGACAATGAGGATAGTGCCATGTTGTCTACCATAACACAAAGGTTTGACTCTTTCTGTAGCCTGTGGCTACCTCTTGTCTGCATTTTTCTTTCAAACAAAAAAACAAACAGCAGCAGTTGCTGAAAAACAAGGTCAAAGTTGATAACAGCCTGCTGAGCTGACAAGGATAGAGAAGTGAAAACAGACAAAGGAATTGAACATGCTGAGAGACAAACATCAGATAGATGCCATATTTCACCACAGGACAAAGTCAATATTTTATCAAAAACAGCAACAAAACATAAAAAAACAAAAAATTGTTGAACAATGTACAATGTACTTTTAAAAAGTGTCTCAGAATGTTGCTCTGTCTAACATTGTCTGTCATCCCCGGATTCATGCCACTGTAAATCTATGTTCTGTTGCATGTATACTCCCCAAACAGACTAGAACAATCTTGGCATTCAGCACATGGACAACAATCACCTTGCTGGGCCATATGCCAGCAAATAAATGGTAATTACTAAGATGTCAAATTTAAGTCAGAACTAAGCTTAATTACGAAGAGTTTGCTTGTTAGCATTAGCAGGAGTTATGCTTTTTTCTGTTTTCAGTTATTGCCATGAGCTACAAGCGTAGCGCTAACCTCATTTATGCCAAAAGTAATGCTTGGAGTGTGGAGTGAAGGTGTGGCACTGTAGCTTAGTTCCTCATATATAAACAGTAAGTTGGTTGTTAACTTGTTTGTCAACTCATCAGCATGATGGTTCATGAACTCAAAAGGTAGGGTGACCAGATTTTCAGACCTTAAAATAGAGATACATTAATTTTACAATGAATCCACATGCATCAGCCCAGGACGCAGTGAGATATTTCCTCAGTGCACCATTTGACACCATAAATGGAGGCAAATAAACAATCTAATCATCAAAATGAAATATCTGAAATGTATTTGAATAAGGTAATTATAGGATAAGAGATAAGATATAACTTTATTAGTCCCACAGGGGGAAATTCCAGATTTACAGCAGCAGCAGGATACAAGAGAAATATCAGAAAAAGATTTACAAATGAAATTATATATAAATAATTAGAATAAAAAGGCAGGTTAGAGCTGCACAGTCAACTGAGCCCTTTAAAACACTACTGAAAACCCATCTCTATTCTTTGGCATTCAGTCCCAACTAAGCGAGTAATCTTGGTTTTTATCTCTTTTTATCTTTGTATCTTTTATCCCTTATATTTTATTCCCTTTCCTCTCTTTTCCTCTACTTTTATTGTTTTTATCCTCATTTTATTTCTGTTCTTATGCATATTTAATGTTTGGCTCATTTTAATCCGTTTTACTGTTTTTATTAATATTACTGGGTTTTTAATATAAAGTGTATGAGAGACTATTTTGTACCCCTGTACAGCACTTTGGTCAACCGAGGTTGTTTTTAAACGTGCTCTATAAATTAACTTTGACTTGACTTGACTAAAAATAGAAAAATGCATAAATTATAAAAACATTATAACAAAACTAGCAGTGCTGAGAGCACAAGCCTTAGCCAAGGCCTTTTCAACACTGTCAGAGGAGAGCCAAAAATGTGGAAAACTGCCCTATCTCTCACTGTTGAGAAATACTGTAAAAAAAATCTGGGGTCTAAATCTGGAATCAGATCATCGCCCTTTCCCTTTTGCCAGCATCAAAATTCTGTGAAAATATCACAATATGTTCAGGAGTTACTGAGTTATTAGAACAGATGTGACAAACTGTTATATCTTACACTGTAAATAAATTCTTGGAAAATTTCCAAGATAACCCTCCAGACTTGGATCCCCACTAATATGGTCTCACTTCTTCCTTGTGCCATTCACCAAAATTTCCTGAAAATGTCATGAAAATCGACTTTCAGGTTATTGAGTTATTAGTGATAATGTGGACAACTGCTCTATCTTGCACTGCAAAAAAATCCAAACCCCATTCATAAAAGTTATATGTCTGTAACTTGACTCTTTGCCACCACAGCAACAACTTCCATTCACTTTTATATCATCAGCGCTGATTTTAAAACATTTTTAACGAGGGACAAAGTACAGAAAACTGTGTCAGCGTCTTCCATGCTCCTTTCCATTGTTTACATGGCTGTGTTTTGTCAATATACCTCAAGTATTCTATAAGGAATATTATCTACCTTTGCACAATTATCCACTCTGACATATAGAAACACTGATTACATTTCAAAGGTTTATGTCTTTGGGCCTCATGTACATCCCTTGCTGATAAGATTTATTTGAAACACATTTCAGCATTGGTCTATCTGTTAGCTCGTCTTGACCCACTACTGCACTGTAATCGTTAGACATTGGAAAATGCAAGTATCAGGAAGCAGCCCTAGTTTTCTGACAACAAAAACAGTCCATTCCGGCCCATTTTACAAATAGCAGAGTGTATGAAGGGGAAGGGAATATGTTTGAAGACTGAGTCTGCACATTGTTTCCATAACGCAGCTCGACTTGAGATAAGCAGCTTGGTACTCGTGAGTGAGGCAGCTTACTGGTTAACATGTGAGATCAAGTTGAGAGTGAAGGGAAGGAGGGGCAGGCGAGCATCAGTTTCGGAGGGGGGGTGGGATCTGGCCAAAACACTTGTGACAGGGCTCCTTGTTACACTACAACAACAGAAAACTCAGACCTCCGGCCAAGACTTGTTGCGCAACCAGTGGTGTGATAGTGTACACAAAAGGGGGAGAAATAGAGTAAGGGGCAGCGGAGATGAAGGGATAAGAGAGGGGGAAATAGTTCCTGGAGGTAAAAGTGGGATTGCTCCAGGATTAATGTGTTTATTATTTTCTGCCTTTGCTCTGTTTAACATTTGTGTATTCCTCTTGTCTTCTTTATTCTACTTTATTTGTTTGTGTTTACATTCCTCAACATATAATCCAATATGTTTACCATCAAGTGAATCATCCACAGCACAGAATATACAGTATGTCCAGAGGCAATAGTTCAGTGATAAGAAGTGCAAAGGATGAGAAATACATGACATTGTTGCTTAAATGTATTGTTTATATGAAGATGAAGTAGCTGGTAAAAAATTAACTCTTAAAGGTACTCCATACTCTAAGAAGTATAAGCATGCTTGAGAAAAGATACTCTTCTTGTTTTTCATTTTTTGGGGGGGTTTAAAGTCAGAGTATTGCACTCCAGAGGAGATTAGTGCCAATAACTTTTGTCTGGGATCAAGAAAATGTAGTGATGTTACCTGCCTGCTTTTTACTCTGTGAATGAGATAGCAAAATGTATCAAATTTCTCCCCACCAGAATCTAAAGAGCCCTTATTGTATGCTGTTTTGTGTGTTTTCTTCACAAGGACGGTACTTCAATGCATTAGACGAGGCATCAGGACTTCTCATCAGGACAGTTTAAGCCCAAAGACTTTAGATGATAAGCTCAGTGCAGATTGAAGATAGTAGTATAAAAGCAGGAATGTTGACAACATGGTGCAAAGCAGAATTTAACTGATGTATCACCATAGAGCAGACGCTTAACCCAACAGAGGAAACTGGGCCCATGTGAGGAAGGGAGTTAAGGCATATAATTGGCTCTTCAATACTCAAATTTCAGAATTTTGAGCATCCAACAGCATAAAAAAACAAAACTTTCTGAGCTTGTGTCTGCATTTTTTTTAAGTTAAATCTCAATCATCAAACACAAACTTATATGATGTAAGAAGAATGTCGAGCAGTCTCAATGTGCTGCAACAGTGATTTAAATAGTTATGAAGTCCTTTAGGCTCACATGTACAAAATACACTTTCAAGAGTTTTTATACAAAAGACTTTGTTCATGAAAACTGACTGACATCTCTCCTTCTATTGCTTGTTTCAACTTTTTGAAAATGTGTGCTCAAATGTGGTTCGATAAATGTACCCCTGTGACGTCATTTGGGGATATGTCACCACTCTCCCGTAACCAGATGAGTGTTCATGGCACAGCTTTGATATCCATCAAAGTCATGAGCCATCCATCAGTCTACCCATTATCTATAATACTTGCCCCGTTTAGGGTTGCTGGGGCTGGAGGATATCCCAGCTGTCATTGGTCAAGATGCGAGGGCTGACCAGGAAAGACAAACAACCAGGCTCATTTACACTCACATCTACAGGCAACATAAAGTCACCAACTAACCCAACAGGCATGATCTGAGGCTGCTGTAGGAAACTGGAGCACCTGGAGAAAACAGAGCATGAATGCTCTTTAAATAACTAAATTTTGGTTAAAAAAAGAAGACTAGTGAAACACTGTGGTCATTCACAGGGATAAACCCTCTTATTCTGCATAAATCTGCAGCAGGCCCTGAACTTCTGGAGCTTTGAATGTTAAGAGCACTGTTTCAGTTTGAATAAATCCCACAGTTAAATTATCAAACACAAAGACAGCTGTTAAAACCAACAGTGTCATCATGAAGACTAAACAGCAGACTGACAAAGTTTGTGCAGGATCATTCACTTGTATTAATGTGGACATTGCTTTCTTGCAGCATTTAACAAAACAACAAAGTTAAGGCAGGGTTAAGAGGGAAAACTTCAAAACCAGCCTCTATCTATGTTGACAGATCCTATTTTTAAATTTTGGGAATAAACTTAGAGAAGTGGAGAAATTACTCTGAAAGCAATTTATTCAGGCGGCATGGGACTCAGAGACGATTCGGATACCAGTGAACGCTATGAGGAGGACGGTGAAAATGATTTGGTGGACAGGAATGTTTCATCCTCACTATTGGGATGTGTTTCTGAAGACAAACTTTATACGGAAAATTAATGTCAAATAATCATAGCTTGTCTCAAATATATTGGGTATGTTTGGTAGGGATGATAGCATGGCATCCAGTAGTAAAATGACCATTTCTATTTTTTCTAGTTAAATGGAATTTGAGCCCTTTAGTGTTAAAGGTCACTTATGGCCCTTTTCCACGAGCACGCCTTGGCCCTACTCTACTCAGCCCTACTCGATTTGCAAGCGTGTTTCCACTAGCCTGGTACCTCCTAAAACAAGCTAGTTTTAGTACCTACTCCGCTCTGGTCCCAAGTGAGCTGAGTCGATACTAAAAGATGATGTCACCGACTGCCGGCTACTAATTGGTCAGACAATGTCGTCATCAATGAGTCATGAGCTCGACGACCTAGCATGCTAGCGGTAGCTACCATTAGCTTACCCTCATACGTATTTTCTTTGCAGCTTGATTGCTCTCGTCCTCGGCTTCATTCTGTTGTATAGCTTCTAAAACTCTCCTGTGTTTCTCAAGGGGTATTTCTTCTTGCCACCTGCAGCCTTCTTCTGCTTTCTTTTTTTACTCGGTTTGTGACAAAAAGCCACAGATTGTTGTGTCGTGTTCAAAATGACGTTACCGCAGTGCTGCTCAGCTGTTTACAGCGACACTGCACCCCGCTGGGCAGGCGACTGGGGCTAATGGAAAAGCAGAACAAGTAGAGTAGAGCCGGGTAGAGTTGAGTAGAGTAGAGTAGGGCTAATGGAAAAGGGCCATTATTTGATTCCTTTTCTACAAGACTATTGGTCCCAGATGTCTGAAGAACAAAGTTTAAAATTTCTTGCCAAATAAATTATTCTGATACTGAATAATGGCATGCCCAAAAACACTTTGTTAAAGCCCTGTACGTATATATAGGCTACATATATAAATGGCTCTAACACAATAAAGAATATCTTCTTGTCTTGAGTCCTGCACTGAACTCTGGGACTTCTACAGGACCTTGCAGTGCAGCCAAAGTGAGTTACACCCTCAAAACAAACTAGGCGTCACTGACTGTGCTCTGATTGGTCCTCTGTGTAGCCCCCCTCACAGTTTCTTGATGGTGGGGGGGTGAATGAGTCACTCGTAGCATTCATGCAGGTTGCTGGTTGCTGGGTAAACGCTCAGGATCATGAAAGGCAGTTGTAGCCAGCTGACTGACTCCCCTCTTCACTAAGTTCCTGTGCATTCTCCAACTGACCCTATCAATGAAAAGCCACTTTCTTCCCCCTCGCTAGTGCATGGCTAAGCAGGAGAGTGAGAGGGAGGTGGGAAAACGATGGACAATACAGTAACCCAACTCTGGCCAGACTCACAATGTGAGGTCTCTGTGGCCCGGGTGGACCAACAAACAGAGGGGCCATTCTCATGGTCCAACCGCTCCACCAATCCCACGCCAGCATCCCTCTGCACGTTAATTATGCAGAAAACACATGCATATTCACGTGCTAATCACGTCAACTTGGCTGGGACACCCTGTAAAGTAATCTAGATAGCAAAGGGAACACGTGATTCCGGTGAATTAATGCATTTAAAGGACATTAGTGTCTTGTGATTGCATAATCCTGTCAATGAAAGACTGGCTGGTGTTTAATCAGTGCTGATTTATCAAATAGGAGCCTGCAGGGGTTCCTGCTGCGCTCTTACAATTTAGCCTCAGATTGCACAGTATGGCTCCATCTCCTGTCAAAACAGTAATTATGTAAACAAAAACAATACTTAAAGCAGGCAAGTGTTGGATTTCATTTGACAGTCTCTGATCATTTGGTTTTGTTTAAGGCTATTTAACCCCAGTCTTAAGAGCATAGTCACTTTCTGTTGCTTTTATCACTTCTTAAAACTCGTGTCATGAGTTTTTGACAGATTGTAAGTGTGAAATTAACATAAATGCATCTTTTTCACCTATAAAAAAGATAGAAAGGGAAAAGTCTCCTCTTTTCTCTGTAACATCCATGCTGTTGCAGAGGTGTCAGATAAGGTGAGTAACATAAAGCTAAAGAAACAGACTTTAAAAATATTCATTTTGTTTTCTTCAGTTACACTATAGAACAGGTAACTTTCAAATTACAAAAAAATACAATCAAACACACATTGTAAATAAATGCTAGAAATGCTCCCAGTAAACAAATCTCTGCCATGGAATTTCTGACACTGTTTGCCAAATTGTTGTTTAAATGTGGAAAAATATTGAACCTTGCAATGTAAACAAGTTTGAAAACATTTCCTTGATCTTCAGCTTAATTCAGATCACCACCAAACTTGAACAATTTCTTCCTTGCAAATGGACTTAACCTAACGTAGCATTTTTCTGGTCTCTGGTCTATACCTGTTGACCACTCGCAGCACTTTAACGCTGCAGGTCACATCCACCCATTCACACACTAACACTCACTCACTTACGGTTCAGAGTTTTGATGCAAATGGATCATCCCACAGAGTGCACTATTAGACTACAGAAATTTTTAGAGACCAAAACTTCACCCAAACTTTTAGTAATTTCAGCTGAGAACTTTCTAAGTTACATTTCTCACAAATGGAGAGACATACAAGGGCAAAAACTGAGCCTCCTTGACAGAAGTATTAAAGGATAAGTTCAGTTTCTACAGCTTTCACATTGTTTATCGAATGAAGTAGAACAATATACTCACCCAGACGGCTTTCCTGATCCAAACAGTGCTTCGGGAGATATTTGGATCCAAAATCGAGCGGCGGACATCTGTATAATGGTAGCACATAGGGCATACAGCGCTGCTCCTAAAACTGCATTAATCGTCCAAAAATTCATTAGTTTCACCAATATTTCATCATGGTCCGCTCGGGCTACTCCTCCATTACAGTCTGTGTCGCCCTAGACATGTCTTTGTGGCTGTGCTGACCTCTGAACTGAAGAAGAAGAAAGTTTGCCTCAGTGCATGCACAGTACGTCTCATTTTTTCAGGGTAAGACAGCCGGCTACACAACGACTTTCTTCTTCCAGTTTTGTGCAAAATGGACGAATATCTATCGGATGAAGATGTTGTGGAGGAGAACTTTGAATATGATGGGTGTCCTTACAGTTTTGAGCCAGAGTTTACAGATGAGGAGCTCATTGAAAGGAGGACGCAGAGGCAGCGCTCCAGAGAGTACTGCGCATGCATGGAGGCAAACTTTCTTCTTCTTTAGTTCAGAGGTTAGTACAGCCACAAAACATGTCTGGAGCGACACAGACTGTAATGGAGGAGCAGGACGAGCGGGGTGAAACTAATGAGTTTTTGGACGATTAATGCAGCTTTAGGAGAGGCGCTATACATGCCCTACGTGCTACCATTATACGGATGTCCACCGCTCAATTTTGGATCTAAATATCTCCCGAAGCACTGTTTGGATCAAGAAAGCCTTCTGGGTGAGTATATTGTTCTACTTCATTCTATAAACAATGTGAAAGCTGTAGAAACCGAACTTATCCTTTAAGTTACCATAATGCAGACAGAAAAAACTAAAGTAAAGATGATGGATATATATTTAATCACTACTGTTTGGCTTTCAGCCCAGTGTTTGGGGCTGTGTTTGTTGAGTGGCTATCTTACAAAGGTATTTTGACACTCTTTGGATTATCTTAACAAAGAGACACACCCTCTAATTTCAGCAGCTGCTGTAACAATATCTCGAAGCCTAGTCTGCCAAAAACCACCAGTGCAGACAGCTACTGATTAAACAACTATACATGAATATAATGTGTAGATGCGAAAGAAAATGTTTTTAAAACTCCACTCACATGGGGCTGACCATTTGCAAATTTTTGTGTGCTCTTTGTGCTTCCAGCTTTTCATTTTTGTGCTCTAATGTTTTCTGTGGCTGCACAAACATTTTCTTTCCACTGGAACTCTATCTTCTAACAGGTGGAGAAAGCAGCAAAGGAAAGAAAGGATGTTGGGGGGAGTTTACAGTCTTGCTATTGACACTCTTGTATAAAAAAACATCAAGCAGTGTACATCCCAACTTCAAAGAAGTCTGTCATCTTAACCTTGCTGACTGCTGATGCTATGATTATTTTTAAAGCTCAGCAAATGAAACTTGACAGATGGTGGAAAGCTTCACGGCGAAGAAGAGGATGTCTGATCTGCCTCTTTTTTTGTTTTATCTTCATTTCAGCACAAGCAACACATTTCCCTCGTGGCTTCCTGATGGATAACCTACAGCAGTGGAGGCACAGACAGGGCATCAACCATTGTAGAGTTTACTGTATTAATAAACGGTGTTCAATTAACCCAAGACTACATGCAAAGATGCACTGTAAAAAAGGACTCAATTAAAATTGTCTACAAAAAAGGTGAAACCCAGTCACTAAGCTGCCTATTGTCTTTATGTTTCAGTGGCTTAATGGTTTGTGTAATGATCTTTATTTTTCTGGTGCAACTGGGGTCATTTTCTGCTGATTATTCATTGATTGCGGGACAAACTTCCGTCTTTTAACAACACACAGACAATGCACAGAACAGGAAGGGAGGCAACTTGCGAGATGAACTCCAGTGATTATTGGTCTTTACAAAGACAAACGCTGATGACATCCGAAAGGTGTGCCTTACCCCTGAGTCATCCGCATGACTTCCTGTTGATTTATGGGTTTTTGGACCTGCAGACAAAACAGCTCAGGATGGCCTCTTGGAGAAGGTAAAGGGTCATCTCTACTAAACAAGCACTGCCTTTTTCCTGAGGGGCTTCCTGCTCAGAAACATAAAACAAATCCACCATCAACTTTTCTAAATCCTCTGTCTTGTCCTGACACTGAGAAGATAACCCCACAGGTCACAATACTGAATAAATACATCTTTGATAAAAACAAGAAAAGGAGTTCATTTGTTCATTGAAAATTTGATAGATGAATCTGTGTAAAACATATAAAACTGCTTTTTCCTTATACAGATATTTGTTTCCGGATTTATGGCATCACAGTTGTCAAACTCACAAGACCCACATTAGCACAGCAGTATATAAATGCAAGAAGGTTAAAGTTTAAGCAAAATATATTTATTTAAGTTCTAGTGAAAGAATCCAATACTTTTAATAAGTCTTATTTCAGAAATGATGAATTTGCTTAAAAGTTAGATACATTATATTTCCAGTCTGTCATTAAGTCATTTTCATATATTCAGATTCTGATTGAGATTAAGACTTAAAAACTTAATTAATCCCCAAGGGACAGCTCAGTTCACAGTTATCCTGCCTTGTTGAACCATCCAAACAAGTCAAGGACCATACAAACAAATGCAAGACATTCGTAGCAGCATATGGACAACCACATTCCCCTGTCAGTACCCACAGATCAGCAATAAATAACTAAATATAATAAAATAAGCAATGAGGTTCCACAATGAAATGACTAAGATACAATGGAAATAAGAAAATTAAAGAAATACTATGCGAAATCATTTTTGTACCCAAATTTGAGGCCGCTGAAATTTGGGCCTCTGTGAAAGTCAGAATTAACCAAGAAAGAAATTCAAACACTAAAAATAACTATTTCTGTTTAAGGCATGCAAAAATATATCTGTAATTTGACATCTCAATTGAAAAGTTTGAATGTGCTTTACATTATATTTCTGTTTTTTTTTTTTTGTTATACAGTTTATTCTTAAATTCAATAATAACTATGACAAATATGTTAAAGCATCTAAAATATATTTTTACTCAAGCCTATTCTACATACAGGTGTACCAACACCATTAATGAAACAAAAAAATATTTTGGTTATTACAATGCTCATCATTTGGGAGAATCTTTACATAAACCTTGGTGGTTGAATTTATATGTTAAGCACTATAAATCTTTGGCACAGTGAATATTATGACAGAAAGCTGCCTTGCAAGAAAAAAGTGAACCTCCTGAAGTGAGAATAGTTAGAGACAGTTCTCAGATATTGCATTAAAAAATCTACAAGTCTTAAAACAAATATGCTGAAAGTGTTACTGTCTTAAGTGTCATGTCAATAATCAACAAATGGACTTAGATTTCAAGTGTTACTGATTTGCTGGTTGGTTAGAAATCAATTACTGCTCACTTAGGTCAAAAACTACAAGTTCTTTCCACATCCGACCCCACTCTGATGGATCTGGCTGTATGATCATTTAAATGTGGTGTCAAAGAGCCTGGAAAACATCCTTAAATAGTGAAAAAGGAAGTTCAGGAAAAATAATTTCTCCTTAATCTTTTTGGTTTGAATGACCATTTTACATGATTAAACACCTTTAAGTGTTCTTTGTTTTGCTTAGGGGCCAGCAAAATACTATCTTTTCTTTTCCAAACAGAGCAACCAAAGACCTACAACTAATAATAAGGACAACAAAGGTTGGTGAAAAATAGACCTAAGTACATATACAGGAAACAATGGGCAACAATGAAAAACAAAATTCTTCGTAAATATTAATGACAAGTAGTCACTGGAGTATAAAATAACTAAAAAACAACAGTGAAGTTGTGCAGACTGCATGGAACAATATCTGAAGGCATTCATTCATCCACCTGGTAAAAGAAAGACAATATTGCGTGTTAATAAAAATCGAAACATATTTAAAGCTTCATAAACATCACAGGTCAAAATGTATGCACATGAAGAAGTCAGACAGCTGAGTGGCCTGAACATCGACATCTAAAGGTTTATACTTGTTTACAATAAGTATGTCCTGCTAAAATACAATGGAGAAGTATTGAGTAGAACAGCTTGAAGGAGATAAAGTTTGAACTTTGAATGTGTCATCATGCTCAGTTCCTCCTTATAGCAGCTGCTTCAGCAAACGCCTCAACAAGCTGCGTGTAGACTAAACTGATAAGTGCAAGGCATCTTTTTTTTTTTCTTTTTTGATCTCAGGCACAGTTTTGAAAACTGGCAAATATTACAAATTGTGACTTATACAAAGAAGTTATGCAAAAATGTATCTGAATACAAGAAGTGGAATATCACAGAAAGTATGTTCATCAGTGGTATGTTTGACTCATTTTGGACACTCAAACTCAGCCCACAGTAGCATATGGATGAAGCACAAAGCGAAAGCCAGGTAGCTGGCCTACAAATATTCAATGTTGTGAAATTACATTATCCACTCTATGTGTAACTTGTGAACATTAGAATAAAATAGGATTTCATTTACATGAAATGCACCGCAAACACTAAATCTATTTGTGCAAAGTGCTTTGCCCACCCATCAACCTAAGATTTGATTTTCCTATAAACTGAGAAAGCATTAAAGCTGCTCTCTGAGTATGAGAATTAAACGATGATACTCTGTTCTGTGATGATGTTTGAGGATTCTCTCATTTACTGTTTTGCTCTCTTGCAAATAAATTAAATACAAAACCTTGTGTAACTTCCAGGATGAAGATGACATATGGTGGGGGTATGGCATTACTGATACACTGTAAATGCCATATGATACCAGCGCAGCATGTATACTGCCATAATGAGTTTATATATATTTGTAATGATAATTTGCAGTGCAAAAGCAAACATTACGCACAGAATCTGATGACATTCTCATTAAATGTTGGCCACAGAACAAGTTAAAAGTGATTCGATTTTGGTGATGATCTGAATCCAGATGTGGATCAAGGAATTTTTAGGGATTTGTAAACACTGCAAACTGGAGCAATCATTTCACATTTTCACAATAGCTTAATGCGTTCTCAACAGATTTTGATGACATTTTCACCTGATATCCAAATGCTCAGTTGGATTTTCTTTAAACTTAATACAAATCACAGTAATGACTTGAGGTGGCCTTTCTTGGCCTTGCTTGCTTAAACTTTTAGAAAATATGTGCTGTAACATTTTGTTTGGATTTCTTTCCCTGATCATATGATGTGAAGTGAGTTAGGATTTAGCACTTCCTGGTTTCTAAGGCAAAAAGAATCTGGTATTTAGAATACTCTTCTCAGAAAAATGACTGAAATAAGGTTTATGATGAAGACACACACACAAGATTTTATGTGTGATATACAATAAGATACAGTTAGATCATAAATTTCATCTCGTTTTGCTGTTTTGAATCTTAAACTGTACAGTTGCTACAAAAAAAGGCAGATGAATTTCTGATTGTTTATTTTAAATAATCAATCATACACACTTGGCTGCCACAACCTTGAGAACCAGCCTGACCGGGTCACTCAGCTATGAGGAAATATCAAATAGGTTACTGGGTGACTACACTATGGAAATGAAGTATCTGCTTCTATTTAAATCGCACTGTCGTGATTAAATGGTAGCTTAAAGTGACAAGCCAACATATTTGTTGCTAGATTTGCAGGCAGTTTGCATTTAAGGATGGTTTGCAAACAAACGGCTAAATAGTCAATAAATTCAATAAAGCAAAGCCTCTGTTTAGGAGTAGAAGATAATATGAAGATAATAACAGAAAATGTATATAAAGGGGTGAAAAATGAGTCACAACAAGTACACAGGACCGTTTAGAGTCCTGAATAGTTTATCTGGTGACTGTAGGCAGAGGCAGGTTAGCACTACCCACTGACTGTCAGTGCGTGACCTAGTGGTGGACGAGCTTTATCTGTCTCTTCCTTGTTTCTGGATGCACTGATGAAAGAATGGTGTCTCTCTGCTTGTCACTGACTCGAGAGTGAGGCAAGTACGAAAACAACAAAAATGTTGGCGTGTTCCTTTAACAACAGCTTTTTACTCTCACCAATTACATTTAAGCTTTAAAAAAAAATCACAAAACGTAGATTCATTTTGCAACATTATCCCAAAGAACCCTGTTGGCAACAGCCACATCATTAGCAATAACACAAGACAACAGTGAAAAATTCCACAGACTTTATAGTTGACAGAACCAGTGCAATGCTAACTACCACAAAAAGGTACAGAAGCAAGTGATCCCTGTACCCGATTTTTTTATATCTAGCAAGAACACGTCATCATGATGGCAGCACATTAGGGACAAAAAAATCTAAGTCACAAGACACTGCTTTAAGTAGTAGAGTATTACCACCACCAAGGGGGTCTGCTGGTGAACAAAGGTGTTAAAAATCATTTGATTTTTGTGGTGATCTAGATCTGGATTCGGATCCGGATTTTAGAAAACAGTTTGACATTGCAAATATGGACGTTTCCCACATTTGTGCCAACAACTCAGTTATTTCTCAACAGATTTTGATATCGTTCAGCATCGACCGTTTCGCCCCTGGTTGATCAGGTAATGGCTTTGTTTACTACAGTGGGAGATGTCTGCTGAATAACTCTGGTTAGCTTGTGCCTGCACGGGCTAATAACTTATAGGGGAGCGGGTTAGCCTGTTAGCCGCTAATCGTTTGCACTGTAAGCTGAGCTGGGGAGGACAGGCTGAGAAAGATAAATCCTCCCCCACACTCGGCTCCGCTCTGGCGGCGCCAGACCCGCATTGCCGCCGGTCCAGTTGAAATGGCTACTGCTGTGTGTTATAAGTGAGATGTCTGTCGCGTTTGATACTTTCAGTTGAGCTGAGCTGTTTTTGATTGAGTTTGCTGCTGATATATTGTGCTAGTCGCTCGTAGCTCAGTCCGAGGGGGCTTTATGAGGCGACACGAGCTGGGGGCGGGATCTTGGAACACGGAGGGGAGAGGTGAGGGAAGAGGGGGCAGACTGCGGTTTCAAATCGTAGACCCTAGCTTTAATGCCAATAATAACAAAATGAGAGGTGAATGGATTTTGGTAATGATCTGCTGATCCAAGATTTTTTTAAGGATTTTTAACAGCTCAAAACAGGACAGTTTTCCACATTTTTGGCAATAACTCATACAACAATGTTGGAAATGCCTGGGGGAAAGTTTGTCTAGGAGCAGCGCTAATTTTGACAGCTCTTTTTAATTTAGTTTTAGTCTTTTGTCCAAAATTTATTTTAGCTTTAGTCATATCTTAGTTGTCTAAATTGTTTTACTTTTTTGTCCAGTTTTAATTTAAGAATTTTCACAACAATTTTAGTCAACGAAATCTGATGAAAGTTTAGCTGACTAAAATATGAAGTGTAATGTGTAAGGCATTTTTTTAATGTTTCCTTAAATTTCTGAAGTCATGTTTTAGATTTGGTTCCTGTCGCCACAAAGCTAAAGCAGTTGTGACTGGATGTTCCTCATATCTCATCCAACTTTTTCACACAACCAAAGCAGCTGTGATTGAATATATTTTAACTTGTCCCTACTTTTACATGATCAAATGAGGTCTGATTGGATTAAGTCTCTGTCGCATAAGTGACACGCATACGTTTTTTGCCGAATCTGCGTATCATCCATACGAAGACGGTGTTTTGGGGGTCTGTAAAAGATCATTTTTGAAACCAGGTTCCAGAGTGGAAAGATTTTGAAATGCTGTATACGCAGCTCCATGATTACTGGCTCTCCGCAAGTTTTCAGATAAACTTACGTCATAGTTTCATATCTTCATTGACACGCATGCGCCATACGCGGCAACGACGATGGCGGCGTACGTGAAGCATATGTGCTGATGAAGCTAGTGACCCTACTATCCCTGTTGCAGCAAAATCTCCTTCTTCTCAATCACCACTGAGTTGAACAAACAATTATCAAGGACACATTACGGCACTTTATGATCACTTTATCACAATCTCTGTTTACAACTTTTGCCGCAAGTGCGCATGCCCACTGTTTTTTCGTCTGTTTCCGCTTGTTTCCGTCATATCGTTACAGCGGCCCTAGAGGTCTGGCATGTGTTTTACAGCGTTTTGATGCGTATCGAGTGCATTCATGTTGTTCAGCGTTTTATCTTCGTGTGGATGGGGCCTTAGGCTGTGTCCGAAATGGCATACTAACGTACTACATGCTACATACCGAATGTGTATATACTGTATACTACATACTATTAGTATGATTAGAATGCCAACCGTTCACACTGTAGTATACTAGTAAGTTTCCCATGATGCATTTCAAACCTCAGACGACAAAAATCAGAAGCACACCAGGCTATCAAATATCTCCGTTGATTTGCCACATTTGAGAGTTCAGAGAGCATTTTAGGCGAGAAAGTCACCACGTAGAATAACAAAATGTGGTCATTTGAGCCATAAAACGCACGGATTCAAATTTCATTTTGGCATTTCGGACATTCTCTTATGCGCGCCATGATGCTATCGAAGAAACTTCCAGTCGGCTCCAAAACAAGAGCCCATTTACAAAAGCGTTAATGAACTAAAAGGAGATAATAAAAGATGCGTTTATTTTGAAAACGTGAAGTTTGCTAGTGGCTGATTATTAGCTGAATGCCGGGCGGTTTGGTCGGTCTTAATGCATGGCGCAATGCATTATGGGGCTCGCGATGCATTATGGGGCATTTGAGTGTGACTAGTATGCCCACCTCGCATACTTAAATTTTTTCCGATATAGTATACATCCGGGTATTTCTCGCACACTCAATCTTTTCACACTATCTAATGTGAACGCACTACATACTCATTTTGACGTCACACTTAGTATGAGTAGTATGTTAGTATGCCATTTCGGACACAGCCTTAGTCTGTTGATGAAAACGTCATTTAGTTTTGTCATGGGAAAAAAAGTTTTTTTGACTTACACTATGATAAAAATAATTAGTAAACAAAATTAACACTGTCTAGAGCATTCCAGGTTACTTCTAAAAAAATTCAATCCCTTACTTTATCAGTTGTTTTAAAAAGTTACATTATCACAGTAATATAAGTATCTTGCCAGACAGCATTTGACACAATGTCAGTGAAATACCAGCTCTATTCATTGTCAAACTGGTTTACTAAACTGAATAAATGAACCCAGTCAGTCCAGCACTGTGTGCGTCCATGGCTCTTTCAGCCCGTGCAGTGCAGATTACTTGGATGTGAGTATGAATGTAAAACACAGGCGGGATAAAGCTCACATTAGTGTGTGTGTACTCTGCTGCTCTGTGACAGCAGGCTGACTCAGTAGAGCAGGGTGGGGGGCTGGTCTTTGTCGTCATCTCTGCTCATATTTAATTAATGAGGAGGCAGCGGCCACGGCAGAAACTGGCTGCTTCTGGTTTCCAGGCATAAATACAAAGCGGAGCCGGTCCGAGGGAAAACGGCACAAAGGAAAGCGGAGCACTCAGAGGTTTCACACAGCTGAAGACCAAGAGAGTCAGGTAACCCGCCGCTCCGACACCACCGACAACACTCTAGCTGCTAATATTAGCTGGACCGAGAGAGAGAGGCGGTGATGAGAACACTGTGATTTTAATGTTGACCATTATGACAACCTGTGTTTCACTGAGGAGACTCACAGAGACGCTCTCTGGCTGTAGTTTAACACTGAGGACGATGTGTCTCAGTAAATGTGAGGCTGTTATGTGAGTAATAAAAGAGGAAAGTGTCGCTCAACAACAACCTGTGTAAACACACCGCCGGCAAATGTTAGTTTGATCCACTGCACGACGATATACGTGCGCGTTATTAACGGGACGAGCGGCTCTGACAGTTCAGTACATTTCTTCATTTCTCCTCATTTGTCTTTATTTTTCCTCTTCTTTTATTCTCCCTTTAAAACAGTAGATGCTGTTTCCTCGTGTTTCCACCTCCACGTTGTCTCTGTCAGATAATTAGTGAGTAAGTCAGTGAAGTTGACTCAAACTGCTGCCACTTTGGCATCACAGCTTATACGTGGCAGCTCTTCCTATACAGCTCAGTTTATCACTCAGGCTGCACAACACTATGGAGCACTGGTTGTAAAGTGGGGGGTCGGGACCCAAACGAGGGTCCAGAGCCTTTGTTAGTGGGTCACAGTTGCCTTTATACATTTTGTTTTACACAGTTTTAAAGTGAAATTGATTGTGTGGGGGTTAGAAGACAGTTATTGCATTTACTCATATTACTGACATTCAACAGCTATTACTGTTTATTAGGGATGAGAAATTATACATTTATTGATAGAAATGCTAAAATAAACCAATTCTTTCGGTCTTAACAATTCCTGTGAGCAAAACTGTACTTTATGCCGCATGTATGTTAGTGTCAGATTTAATTCACAAATTTCTCATCTGCCCCGTGCCTACCATGATTTTTTTTTTTTTTAACTTTTGTTATCTTTTCTGCTGACATCCTCTCATGAGAGAGTAACAGGCCAATCATGCAGAACAGAGTGGAAGAATTGGTGAGAAAATTGTAAAGCAAAAGGACTGATGCTAATGATTCTTTGAGGGAGTTACTGTAGATTCTCAACTGGAATTGCTTTTCAGTTTCCATCCCCACTGTTTACTTGTACCTTTTAAAAATCTATAATTT
Source organism: Scarus forsteni (assembly GCA_036419115.1). Lineage (NCBI taxonomy): Eukaryota > Metazoa > Chordata > Actinopteri > Labriformes > Labridae > Scarus > Scarus forsteni. Next base: position 20,336,128 of record JAZDUH010000098.1, on the reverse strand, counting down.
TGTTGGAATAATGTCTGTGAAAAATATTGTGCCTTGCCACTTTTCACAAAGCATGAACATTAGAATAAAGTACAAATTATGTTAAATTTTGCTGGTGCACTGACGTCTCTTCCATAAAGTGTCCATTCAGTCAAGCAAAACAACCTTCTAAGTGACACAAAAATGTAGAGTAGGCTACCTAAAGGACTTTGTATTTTAAGTACACATTTGATAATGTACTTTTACTTGGTAAGATTGGTAGTGTCACCTTCATTGGGATCTACGTTTTGAATCATCATAACCGTACATTTCCAGCTATTGCATTTAGATCGTGTCCTTTTTACTGGGTCAGGATTTTCCCTCGTAAAAATGTTACCAAAAATGTATAGGTTATCAAAAAATGGAGGTCTATAATGATGCTCTTAAAATATATTTTTAATCTTTTTCTCAGGTGACTGTTAATTTTATGACCCAGCCTTATCTTAAACCTGTTACACATAACACTGTTGCTGTCCATTAATTTGTCTGATATAACTGAGGTATTTCACCTAATTGATTAAGGGGATTGAGATTAAGTGACCACAGCTAATTGAATATTTTCATAACAGAAAAAAGACTGCATGAAATCAAGAAACAGTTCCAGTTTAGAACTGGATCATACATATTTAAGGCATCATCATCATTTGCCTTTATGGTCTAAGATTTCTTTATCTGTGTCTTCCATTGAAGTATAACGCAGACTGAAGACACAACATCAGTACTGCAGCATGCACAGTCTGTGTTTGTGTGGTTTTAAGCAAGGATGGATAAAAATCCTGTCCACACAACACAGCACAACATGTTTCATGTTGTTGACATTTTTCCTCACAGTAAGTAAAAAACACAACTGGGGAATCAATTATGGCATTGGTGTTGATGAAATCTTACCATCTCCTCTGGCACACAAGCTGACTTTCTGCTTTACGTCGAACCTGCACGGTCCATTTCAACTTACTAAAATGTAATATAACTCAGATTTCACCTTATCAAGAGTTAACTCAACTTAAATGCTTGGATCTCAACATACAGTATTAGATAGTTTTGATAGTGTTAATCTCTGGGGCAAATTTAAACAATTATTACTGAGGGAAAAAATTGGCACATGTTTTAATAAATGTATGAATGTTTTTTTTTTTGTTTATTTATGTACAGTGCTTTGTTTCAGCTGTGGTTGTTTTTAAAGTGCTTTATAAATAAAGACGAGTTGAATTACTGTAAAAGTTCTTAAATTATGTCAGAGTGTATTAAGACTGGAAACAAATATTGCATTGTTTTTTCCCTATGATAAACAAAGTGTAGTCTATAGCGTATTTTGACAGTGAGTCTGAATACATCTGACTGGTATAATTTATTTTTGAAACTCTGGTCATACTCTCATTCGAGAGGTGGGGGTGGGTCTTGAGGCTCAGCTGGTTGAAACACACAGAGCACATCAGGAGGTAGATCAGTCTTTTTGAAATACTATATCTGTATATTCTCATTTCTTACAGATGTCAGTATCACATTTCATGTGGGCCACCTTTGAAAACTCTAATATCTGTCTATTAAGTCTGTTAAGGCTTTACAGATCTGTAATCTTGTAGCAGTTATGGTCATGACATTTTTGTTCCACTTGTCCCTGTGCTCACTCTGGGTGTAGAGTTTGGATTTTAACTTTCTTATCGGCTCTTGAATTAACAAGTCTGGAGATGTGAATGTCAGAATGTTGGTATAGGAAGAATAGATGTTTGTTGAAGTAACAGTTTGCAGCCTGCAGCTAAATTCTATACAGCCTGACAAGCTGAACTATTACTTGTTCATAACAGATCTACAATGCACAAGTAGTTCAAATTGACATTTTAACCTGGTTGATGCTTGGTCTTTTGGCAATTATTCTCTTGTTTAGTCTTATGTCATTCATTTTTACTTTGAAAGTCTAACTCTTTTTTTTTCCAAAGACAACTCAAAGCACATCTGTCCAATTTTAGTCAATTAAAACGTCCTTATTTCTTGGCGTTACATATGAACACATCATGATAATGGTAATGAACATTTTACTGAGCTGACACTGCACACATCATAATACCACCATTAATGATTTTTGACAGTTTTCCTCTAAAGCTGGACATACACTGTGGGATTTTACTTCTTTTTCTTTTTTGGCACAGCTCAGTACACACTTAGATTTAAAAAAAACAAAAAAACAAAAAAAAAAACAGCAGCTATGATATACGACATCACCAATAAACACACTTAACAGCTTAATCTTAAACAAATATATTGCCTGTCATATGAACCTCTGCAAAAACGTTCCTAGTTTTTCTCAAACTGGCGATGTCTGGAACACAAACAGATAAACTGAAGGGTGATGGTCAGCTCATAGTTGCTCTCACTCTCATTTTAAACTTTTAATCAGGTCAGAATTGCCTTGCCATCATACGGTGAATGCCTAGTTGTATAAATGTTAAACATAGAATTTGTCGGAGTTTTTATCGTCAAAAAAATATATTTTTATTGTTGTCAAAGTCTGGGACCCTCAAAGTGAGGGTTGCCAGATGCCTTACATACTTTCATGAACAAAATTACCATTAAAGTAAATAAGGTGCGTAATATGTAGAGTCAATATATTCATGTTATCTGTGTGCTCACTTAAGTGATCTGTTATACTGTTTTTCTTATTTAAAAAAATCTCTGTTGATCGCAGGGTTCATTTGCAGGGAATCTTTCTTACATTTTGGCTTCATTTTGTGTATATTTTTCAGAGCACTATTGTCTCAGATGACTCTAATATTTATCTACATGAGGTCAGCACCAAGTGCGCTGTACAGTAGCACAGCAGGGTGGTTATAAGTGTGTGTGGCACTTCCTCTCCAATGTTCCAGCATGGGAAAATCAGAGCTGAGAGGGAAGTGAGGAATGTCTGTCCTTTGGCATGAAGCCCCCAGACCACACTGCAATTTATCTTTTTTTTTTTTTAACGTGGGGTGTAGAGATGTTAGTTTGCTAATACTCACATGGGACTGAAAAAGGAAATACAGATGTCTGTGTGGACACAGCTGGGAAGCAGTTAAGGTCAAGAGGTTGTCGTTGTAAAAGATATGCAAGCTCTTGCAAAGGGCCTCCAGCGGATGCAATGTACTGTAGACCACCATTTCTAGGTCAGTGGTATAGCCCCCTCCCTCCCTCCCTCCTCCTCTGACCCCACCCTGAGCCACCTATCTATCCAAGGCCAGCCCACACATTAATCTGCGGTGGTGGTGCAAAGCATAGAACGTCGGCATGTGGTGAGCGTATTAACCAGCCGTGGAATTAGGAGTGAGCAGGGAGGGATGCACAATCTGTCAGCAAGGCAGGGGTGTGAAATGATCAAACATTGTCTATGAAGTACATCTGCTGCTCATTTAAGGGTCTGTTGAAATGTACACTATGAATGCTAAACATCTTATTTGTGAATAAAAATCTGATGATAAGCTTCAACTGTCAGCATTGTTATGGAGGAGTGAACATATGCTACAATGTAAAAGGTTGGCTTCAGCATTACAGTACAGTGACACCATTAGCTGGACTTGTTCGACCTTTTTTATCCAGCAGTTTAACAGATTATTTATCTTTTTTCTGTAAGTGTAATAGGGGCATCCAAGGACAAGGGATATACTGTAGTCTGGCGAGGTCTCCAGCACGGCATGAGGAACGAAGAATGCATTAAAAACACACTGCAGTGAGTGTTTTGATAATTCACGTGTCCCTGGGGTTGTTATCTTTTTCTCTGAATCTGTTTGTAGAGATTTCCCACCTGACAGTGTAACCAGATAACTGCTCTCACAGAGTGAGGCTGAGGGATATGAACCAAAAATTGTTCCGCTTTGTTATTGCAGTGATGGGTGATATCAGAAAGTACAGACACCTACAAATCTGCTGTTATATTGGAATCCATTCACAAAAAAATGTTCACACAAGCTCCAGAAAAACTACCTGCTGGAGAGGACAATTATGAACAAGCAAAGTCAAGGACATTTCAGAAATGCTTACACAAATTGCATATAAAAAAGACCCTGAAGATATCCTGAATTCACCTAGCTGAGCTCCATTTTTCTATGCCAAAACCATGACATTTGGATTCAGACTGATTTGAAATTCTCTGAGGGAACCGTCAAGTCTTTCCCTTTCCACACTCCTCATCTCACTGACAGGCAAACTGCAAGAACATTTCCCACAGTGAGGGACTTGCGTAAACCAGCAAGTCGGGAATTGTCCTGGAAAGGTTACCTGAAAACCTGCATATGCAAAAAGTGTAATGCACCACACAAAAACCCTGAAAAAGTCAGTCCTGTGTTAGTTGACCCTCAAGTTTTTCCTACTCCTCCACTGAATAACATAAAAAACTGTCTGCTGCTGCTGCGAGGGAGAAATATAAACAAGCATGCCAAGGAAATGATCTGGGTAGATAAACCTGAAATTTTCTTGGATATTTAGGAGGGCTTTTGCAATGCATTTGAATTATATCGATTTATTATAAAAAGCCTAACTACACTGACTTGCCCCAGCTCAGATATGACCACATTATAAAAACTAAAAGAGTGTCCACAAATCTTGTGATTCCAGCCTGGTGATTAAACGTGCCTGCAGGGTTTGTTATATAATAGATGATAAATAACCACAGAGATGTGACCTGTTTGCACAGCGGGAAAACAGTCTCAGGTGTTAGAAAAGTCAACCCGTGTCAAACCAGCAGCTGAGGTCCTTTGGCTGATTTCATGTCCACACCTCACTTTTTCATCCCTTTTGGCTCTTTGCAATTATGTAATTGTTTGGTTACATGCTAATTTTGACTTCACACGCTGTGATCAGATGTGATTTGATTGACTGTCAGTTATTAATGTGCAACAAAAGATGTGCAACCTGCTCCCTGTCTGACAGTATTTGTACAACAATGTCTGCATATTTGGGACAAAAAACAAAGTCCCAAATCATAAATTGTAAGCTTAAAGTCAAGGCTTTGTGCAGTATGGGGCTGGGGAGATGTACTAAAAAAAATTTATAAATATTTTTTAGCTGAATGGCAAAACACAACGCTAAAATACTGATATTTTTCTTTAGCAAAATGATGAAAATAAAGTCAGGTCTTGGTCAAATTAACAGGGAAAAAAGTCAAATATCATACTAACACTTTTATTTACCCACAGCTTTCATTAAGATGCAACATGTAGGGTCTAATGTATGCCTGGAGCAAAGTGTTTTAGTGTGCAGTGTAGGTTTCTTTCCAGTTTTCCAGTGTGCACAGGTTTAATTTTGCCCCCACAGTATTTACATTGTGCAAACAGCAAATTAAAACACACCGGAAACCTGCTGTAATGTGTGCAGTTAGAGGATGGACTAAATACAGCCCAAAACAGGAAGAAACACACACACCTCTGGGCTTTTATGCAACACTGAACTAATTACATTGTGATACTTAATATTTACAGCCATAATAGCCATCAATATTTGTGCTCACAGATTTTAATATAGGCTGTCCAAAATGTTTTAAGTTGAAACATTTTAAACTTTTCCATGGAAAACACAGCATTGCTGAGCACGCAAAATAAGATGGAAACATGCAAACAGACAGTTGTTGGGGGTTGCTGATGACCTCAGTGAACTAACTAAGTTTTTGGTAAAGTCATGAATCGTTCTGACTGAGAATAGAGAAGGTGGAAAAGAGTTCTTTACTCAAACCACTGAAAGTCAACCCACTTCAGTTTATGTGTCTGAGCACAGCTCACATGAGAACTAGCAGAAAAAAACAGTTTGTAAAAAAAACACTGTAAGGTGTCTTTAATTTAATAATTAAATTTTCCATCAAGACATAACATTTTAAAATAATTAATTTGTGAGAAAAGACTAATTTGTTGTCCATCAGCCAGAAATGGTCCTTCACAGGGACCCAATCTGGCATCACAAACAACTTCTGAATCATCAAAAAACTACATCAATAAAAACAACATTGTCTTATCCTGTGCATCCATATTTGATTTATCTTTAAAAAAAAACAGGTATCTCAAAGCCCTAGAAATTAGTAAAGAAAAAAGGTTTTATATAAATATATTTGCTGTGAACAGACCAAACCTTCCTCCACATCCTCATGTTGTCAAATAGGTTGTGTACATTTGTTGTTGGCCACAAAGCAGCGTCCTCTGTGACCCTTCTCCACACCAACAGCTGAGGATAAAAGAACCACAGTCACAGTTCACAGAGTACTGAAAACAGTCACCAAAGAGACAGCACTGTTTAACCCCTCATCCTTTATCCAACTGCATATAGAAACAAACACTTAGACCTCAAATCTCATCATCATGTGCCACTCATCAGTAGCACAAAAGCTTTTTTGTTGGGGGTTTGTTTGGACATTAAGTTTTCCATATTTAAACCCAGTTATTTTTTTCCATTCTGTTCCTGTAGTTTTCATTTTTATAGAGATTAAAATTCAACAAAGATAACCTTTCATTTCATATGAATGCTTTAGAAGAGTGTGCCCATTCATCTTCACGTTGTGTCACTGTCTCAGGTCAGCTTCAACATGTGAGTTATATCATTTTATAATATGTGGACAGACGATCAACACAAAGCATAATGGCTCAGATACAGTAAAAAGTCAAAACTGAACCCGAAACAGGCTTTGTGTGAGACCAAACTATGAATGTGTGTTAGTTTAACTCTGGTTTAGCTGTAATGTGAACTTCAGACCACCACCTCTATCATTTAATCTTGAAATAATTGTTTAAATTGCTCAGGGATTAGATGAATGGATAAAAAACAGCTCAGCGGTATGACTGCTCTGGTGAGTTAGGTGCATCATAAAAAAAAAATTAAATCACAAATGTCTGAAAGCTTGCCAAGTAAAAAAGAGGTGTTACAGTAAGAAGACCATTTACAGCTATATTTTGTAGACCAGAAGATTAGTCTTAGTAGAAAAGTAATATTTAATGGCTTAATGGCTTTAATATCATGGCAGTAAATATGATAAATATATCCCAGTAGCAGAGCATAGAGACAATTCTCTGTACAGTCAACTTGTAAAGAAAGGTACATTTTATGAGTCTGTGAGGGCAATAGCCCATAGAAAGTGTATTGGAGTGTTTGTGCGACATGCCCTCAGTGCTTTGAGAAAACACTTGTTATGGATTAGCTCCAAAGATTGACTGACTGATTGATTGAGGTATCTCTGAAATCCGTTCAGAATCATATGTAAACTTTTCTATGTCTTCACAGAAACTTTATGGTGAGATTGTAAAGCTGCTTTTCCAACATTATTCCATTGGTTAGAAACAGAATCCAAAATACAGTTTAGAAAATGATTCAGATCAAGACCCACATGTCGGGGTCAACGGTCAAGGCTATGATGAAACAAGAAGTAGAGATTTACAGAAATCCCTTTGTATGACAGCTTTAGTTCTCATTTTCCCCCCACCATATGTTCCTCCTACACGTCTTGTTTTGCAGTGAAAGCTACTGGTTTCCTGACCCCCTTCGTCAGCTGTTCTAACAACACTCATCTGTCAGAACTGATGACGTGCTTTAAAACAGTCTCTGAAAACCTGAAGTCAAGTTGGGTTCAAAACAAGTGGTGTGTGTGTTCTGGGTGAAACATGTTTTTTTTGTAACCTTTGCCCTCAGAGGAAAATAAACAGCTCATATCATTTAATCATCAGAGGGCTTATGTGTTGCAGAGTTTCTCTAATGTGTGACCTCAACCTGTGAGGGAAACACAGTGTTTGTTTTCAACAATGTATTTTATGTACGGCCCTGAACCCATTGTTTCCGTGGTAACAGCTCAGTGACATGTGTATGCTTTTATACCCCTGTGTGTGTGTATGTGTATTGTGTAACAGGATATTACCATCTTACCTCAGTGGACTTAATTTTGTTTCTCATTGCAAGGAAAATCAAAACCAATTATGAGTTTAATCAATAATAGGTAATAATATTTATAATCAGTGCAAGTTTATTTGACAAATTATATCACTAAAATCTTGTTTTATGACAAAAAAGAGACACTTACCTAAAGTTACCAAGTATTTGATTAAAAAAACCCTCTAAATACTCTGTACTTTTATCAACCAGACAGTTCAGGACTAAAATGTCAGTGATTGGCTGTTAATCATCAACATTTTGTGATATTTTAGTTGTTTGAGATTAAATCTGTTTGTTTCCCATCGATTAAAAAAAGGTTGACAGGTTCCATTAGAAACCGATAGAGTGATGCAAGGTGAAGGTATTTTTGTTGACAACCCATAAAGAATCACCACCCTGGTCCCTTGCCTAATGTCTATGAGTTTTTTCACTGTGTTTTTGGATAATTGCTTTAACCAGTGACAAAAAAAAGATCATTCAGCTGTTTTGTTCATCAGAAAAATCTACCAAAAATTTAAAAAGCTCAGCAAAGGTTTAAAAATAAACTAAATTGGTGATAGTCAATTGTGGAATTGTGATGGAACAATAAAATAGGGTTTGACTTTTGACACTTCCAGGATGTATCGTCTTGCTGTAACCTCTCGCTTTACACATTCCTCCAAATAATGTGACCTGATTAAGCTGGTTCTTACTGCTGTGGCTATTGTGTGTATTGTTTAAGAAAACTAGAAAAGCACTCGGAGAGCGCAGACCTCCACCAGCACCACAGTCCTCACCCATATTGTGATTTTCACCATAAATATTAGTCCTACCTTTATTTCATCTAAATATTTAGATTCCTTGACCATGACATGACCAAAACATACATTTAGCAGTTGGATTCATAATGATATGTATTTTAGTTAAGTAGTTATTCACGAAAAACCACATTTTCTGTCATGGTGGTTTTACGCTGATCTGGATCACCCCCAAAATCAGATAATTTCCTGAAAATTTCATCAAAATCTGTCCATAACTTTTTGAGTTATGTTGCTAACAGAAAAACAAATAAACAAACAAACAGCAAACAAACAGATGCTGGCAATAACATAACCTCCTTGGCAGAGGTAAAAATCAGAAATGGCTAATTCAGTTTTCTTTTGACAAGATGAGTTGTTAGTGTAAGTGTAGTGGTATCGACACGGGCAGGAAGTTTATGGTCAAATCAGTTCTTGCACAGGTTCGCTAATGAATGAGGACTTAAAGGATAAGTTCAGTTTCTACAGCTTTCACATTGTTTATAGAATGAAGTAGAACAATATACTCACCCAGAAGGCTTTCCTGATCCAAACAGTGCTTAAGGAGATATTTAGATCCAAAATCGAGCGGCGGACATCCGTATAATGGTAGCGGACGGGGCATGTGTAGCACCGCTCCTAAAACTGCATTAGTTGTCCAAAAACTCCTTAGTTTCACCAATATTTCATCATGGTCCGCTCGCGCTACTCCTCCATTACAGTCTGTGTCACTCCAGACATGTTTTTGTGACTGTGCTAACCTCTGAACTGAAGACTGCTCTCTGGAGAGCTGTTCTTCTCTTTGCCTCCTTCCGATGAGCTCCTTATCTGTATACTCTGGCTCGAAACGATAAGGACACCCATCAAAGTTCTCGTCCACAACATCTTCATCCGATAGATATTCGTCCATTTTGCACAAAACTGGAAGAAGAAAGTTGTTGTGTAGCCGGCGGTCCCCCCTGAAACAATGAGCCGTACTGCGCATGCGTGCGGCACCCAGAAACAGACTTTTCAGTTCAGAGGTCAGCACAGTCACAAAAACATGTCTGGAGTGACACCGGAGTAGGAGTAGCGCGAGCGGGCAGTGATGAAATATTGGTGAAACTAATGAGTTTTTGGACGACTAATGCAGTTTTAGGAGCGGCGCTGTATGCCCCGTCCACTAACATTATACGGATGTCCGCCTCTCGATTTTGGATCTAAATATCTCCCGAAGCACTGTTTGGATCAGGAAAGCCTTCTGGGTGAGTATATTGTTCTACTTCATTCTATAAGCAATGTGAAAGCTGTAGAAACCGAACTTGTCCTTTAAAACTTGATTATTGTCTCTGTATCTTTACTGTCCTAAAACACTGCATATGGATCTGCCACTGGCTTACTTTGTTGTTTGATATGGCTCACCAAAGTCCAAATCCCATTATGGTAATACCAAAAGAGATCATGTTTTTCACAGAGCTTTGTGGTATCACAGTACAACAGAGTCTTTCAGAGACATACAGTCAGGTTCCCTGAAGAGACCTGTCAGGGTTTGTAGTCACAGACACTTTGGCAGCACTTTAGCAGTTCTGCTCCTCTGTCCTTGAAATATCTTCCTCCCTCAGTTGTTTGTGCCGATGGAGGCCTTTACTCCCACTCAAAACTTGCCATCAGCTGACTGAGGCCATTCTCTTCCACAGGCTTTAATGCAAGCATATTTTAACCATAACTGTCATTATTAACAGACCACACAGTTACTAACTGGTACTGACAGGGCTAGAAATGATGTGAGGCATGCTGCCTGTCATCCATCACTGCTGGTTTCTCCTTGTGTGCTCGGCTTATTGTTAAGTACTCACATGGCATTTCTCTGAAAGAAACACATCCGTCACATTTCTGTCAAAGTGTATTCATAAATCACTCTTGGTACTCCAGGCTGAAGCCATGCAAGTGTCAATGTTTATGTCGGGTAATGAGGCCTTTAGAGTTTCTGTAGCCTTAAGCAGCTGTCTTTGTAAAATAATAACTCAATATTTTTAGCAGAATAGTGGTATTGGACATGTATCTAGATGTACGTATTCTTCTAATAAGGAATAATAATACATCATTAGTAAGTGAACCCCATATGAACTAAATGACAGGCAAAGTATCAACCCAGCACATGTAAACATGTACATTAAAAATGGGATGAAAAGAAATTCCCATTTTGTAAATTGGTGAAGAAATTTATTAAATATACATTGAAATTAAGTAACATTTCAATAAATGAAGAAAACAGAAAATTAAGTTCCTTTTCCTCATGATTAAATAAATACAACCAACTGGTGTCTTTTGGTCAATGGTGTTTAGCAGAGAGTCAAGAGATTAAGGCAAATGACTGTTGTGTTAAATTATTTGAATGGATCACAGATTAAAATATCAAGAGGTTAGATATTAATTTAACAACAAACCAAATGAGAAAATATATTAAAAAATACAAAGTCCTTCCTAAATGATGGCTGCATTTTTATCAATTTATCAATAAATGTAAGAATAATTAACATAAGTATAATACACTTATAGTTATTCTTTGATTCAACTCATCAAGGTGTCTCATAAACAGAAGACGTTCGGCCTAATAGTACATTTTGACTTAAATTGGACATAGATGCTTTTTGAGTACTAAAGCTAGACTGAGACTGTCAAGTGCAAATGAACTAGAAAAGCACTCGGAGAGCGCAGACCTCAGCCACAACAAAGTCCTCACCCATATTTTGATTTTCACCATAAATATTAGTCCTACCTTTACTTCATTTAAATAATCAGATTCCTGGATCATGAAAACACACAAATGCCAAAAATGGTCCTGTCTCGCAATGTTAAAGGATCCTTAAAAAAAATCCTGAATCGAGATGGTTAACCGGATCACTCCCAAAATTGAATTATTTGTTCCTTGTCCCATTCCAGATATTTCCTGAAATTTCATCAAAATCTGTCCATAACTTTTTGAGTTATGTTGCTAACAGAGAAACAAACAAATGAAAAAACAGACGCCAGCAATAACATAATCTCCACTTATGAGGTACTTAAATAGGGCTAAAATAAATACATTTCTTTGGTCAAGGACTGAGACAACAAGTATAATAGCTCTTAGTAAACACCTTAAACACAAAGAATACCTCTAACTGTGGTTACTTTGGGAATCCCTGGAGCTAAGAGAGATGTTTTCTCTCTCCCTCTGTTATTCTGACACGCAGCTGTCCATACATTAACAACAAGCAGCCCCTGTGAACTGGGCAAATAAAGTGTTGTGTGTACTTGTACTAAAAGTGTTTATGCCCTGGGGCTGGGTTCAGTGTGATTCAAGAAAGTGTTTGAAAGAGTTTCTGTTGTTAACACACTAAAGTTAGAAAAAAGGTTGTTTAAGGACTTATTGTTTGGCCTCATGATCGATAGACAGTGATTACACAGCGAGCAGACTGAATAATGTAATCATGGTGTGGAAAAAGAGTTTGAATGAAATTAAGCAGTTATAAATACAGCAATATATGTCATATTAGGTACAAATGTCTTTACATAACTCAGCTATGAAAGAGGTTTCTGAAGACAATAATTGGACGCAAGACTGCAGAGGTATTAAGAAAAGAAAAATCCTCATGGGCATGGAAGAAAAAACAAGAAGATCCTCTGTATTCTTCTTCTATTGATTTTGTTCAGTTGAATTGCATTTTATACAGCCTCAGTGAAACATACTGGTTTGCATCTTATCATTTTGTGCTTTATCATATCATATCAACTCATATATACTGGGTTGCATCCTATGGCATCACTTTGTTTTATATCATATCATATACTATTTTATTGTGTAATATAACGACATCAAATTGTGAATCAAGTGATATTATGTTGTACTGTTTTGTATTAAATAATTTTATATAATTTTTGTTGTATCTAAGTATGCCTCCCTGTATTTAATGATATTAAACTCAGTGTTATCATGTACCATAATGAATCATATTATATTGTGTGATATGGTGTCTATTTACATATCCAGAGTTTTCGCTTACATTCATTTGCAGCTTGCCAGTGGCAAAATGTGAAGCTCTGGGGAACTCTATGCCCAAGAGGGTTACGGCAGTGCTGAAAAATTATGGTGGCCACACAAAATATTGACACTTAGGGGTGTACTCACTTTTGTTGCCAGCAATTTAGACATTAATGGCTATGTGGCGAGTTTTTTTGAGCGGACAGTAGATTTACACTATTTAACAAGCTGTCCACTCACTACTGTATACTGTATCAAAGTGTCATTTCTTCACTGTTGTTCCATGAAAAGATATGATAAATTATTCATATCAGCAGCTGAAAATACCCAGAGGGGGCATGATATTGGAGTACATAGGAGGTAACTAATTGCAGACTGGTATGAGACCCAGTATGACCCTCCAAACCAGTGTGTTTACAGTCATGAGCAACCTTCTCCCTAGTGACTTGCACAACAGACAGTGCTCCTGCTGCAGACTGATTGTTCTGTATCTCGTCTGTTAGTCTCAATTGCTCTATAAGCATCACCTGCCGGCTCAGCACCATAACAGATTTTTTTTATTCTTTTGTCCACAGACTCCATCGATAAAGGAGCTAAGACGGCATGCAAAGTTGTGAAATTTCGTCAGACAGCACTGATGATCCTCTTAGTAGCGGCTTGCGCACTCATCGGCAGCCTCGAATAGTAGTGATTGGTGCTGGCTTGGCCGGCCTCACTGCAACTAAGATCCTACTGAAAAACGGCTTCACGGATGTCACGGTCCTAGAGGCTTCAGATCACATCGGAGGGAGAGTGCAGAGCGTTCAGCACGGTGAGAGCAAGACTGTTCATTCACTCAATGCTAACTTTAAAAGTCATGATGATTCCATTTTACTAAATTAAAAATTAACATTCCTTTGCGATACCACCACTATGGTAAATAGCATAGTGTTAAACCAATCATCTGAAATGCCTCTGTGAAACAAATCAACTTATAAAATACAACTCTGTGCATGTTTCTCTTTTACTGCATGCAACTTTAAAAAATGCTTTTTTTCACCTACTGTTCTGAAAATGTTTTCTTTTGCCCTTACATCTTTCCAAGTATGCCCAAAAACTCTACTTTTATAGACAGCCTCTTTAACAAACACATATTTCAATGCTGACTTTTGTTCATGATTGTCGGCATCATATTTGTGCGTGTGAAAAATAAAAAAATTACAATTCCTTGTGCACATCCTTAGTGGTATCTTTCATTGTTTTATGACATAGAATAGCCCATCAGGCTTTTTCAAGTTTTATATGCTCTTTAATGTGTTTACATGTCTCCTCAGCCTTCTAGCACTTCTAGCCCTCCAGCACTTCTATGCACTAGACACTACTTGTTAATATAGCCAGTAGCTGTTTAACGCTATAAAATGAATGCAGTGGGCGCTGACAACAAGGCAGAAAGCAGATGACTGACCAATAACCACAGAGTAGACTGGTCAAACCAATCAAGGCAGACCGGGCCCATTTGGGGAAGGAGGTCTAACAGTTTATCTCAGATAGAGAGAGAATACTGGTAGATCAGGGGTATTCAGTATGTGAAAACTTTTTTTAACATTAGCCATTGAGACATATTCTAGCATGCCAAATATGGGCCCTTTAAGTCCCCTGCTGAAGCTAGTTTATTTAATCAGAGGGAAACATAAGATGCTTGTTCCATTCTGTATAAAGTATGTGCTTTCTAAAGACACCCCTTACCTCATCTTTAGCCAGGTTTACTACAATGAAATTACAATCTACCATATGACCATTAGCTGCCACAGCATTATCACCTTTAACAGACCAAGACTTGGTTTACATGTGAACTCATGAAGTGACAATGGGAGGCTACCTATTCTACCATGAATGGGCGTCCAACCCACTTATGTGAGCTAATACTCAGCAAGAGCCAGATCATCTCTGAGGTGGCTTCCGTCCGGCTCAACATTGTTCTGTCTGATAAGTCCCACAACCTTTTAGAGACCAGACAATAAATATTAGCATCCCATAGCCACTCCCCTGTTTGCTAACACTATCATGTGGTCATCACAGTCCGCATTAAATAGTGGTATACTACAAAATATAGAAATAAAGAGGTTTAAGTGGGAGTGAACAGGAGTATGTGGACCATTTTGTCAAAGGTGGAACTATAATAGATTTCACTTAGCTTTGTCTGGCAGTTTGCTCCACCATAAATCAGAATCAGAATGAGGGTTCAGGCTTAACAAGTGTATCAGTGTGTCAATGGGCAAGGCTCTTGACCCCAAGTTGCTCCCACTGCTGTGTCAACGGTATTTAAATGGGTATGAAAGGACATGGCTGTGCTGGCTTATACCGATGAACAACTTGTGTAGAAACTTTTACCATCAGTGGGTTAATGTGAGAGTGAATGGATGTGAATAAGTGTAACCTGTGGTGTAAAAATGCTTTGAGTCATAAAGATAGATAGGTGATATACGATCTCAAGTTCATTTACCTTTTCATTTGAAGCCACACAAAATGCTGATAACACTGCCAGGGGATGCTAATTCAAAATAAATAAATAAATATGACATGCTGTCAGCCCCGCCCACCTCCACTGCTTATTTGTTGTTTAGAATTATAGAATTTTTTTTATTAAAACCTGCATTCCCTAAAGACTGTTTTCAAAGCAGCAATCACAGTTTGCATTCCAAGGATGAATTTCACGTAATGAGGGAAATTCCCTCTTTTGGCTTATAATAATAATAATAATAATGATGATAATAATAAAAAATAATTGTATCTTGAATTAGTGCAACCCCTTTCAAGAAACCCAAGGACGCTTTACAAGGACACAGGGACCAGGTTTAAACTTTTATCTTTTTGTAAAGCAACCTGGGATTCTCAAATAGCCTCTTCTTTGAATCGAAAAATGCCACTCTTAACAGCTTTTAAAGTGAACCGATGAAATTTAGTGAAAAAAACAGCATAGTTTGATGAATGAAATTAATGGAGTGCAGACTCTCTTTAAAAGTCCTCAGTTTCGAGAGAAGTGAGCAGCAAAGAAAAAGTCTGCCTGGTCAGAGTCAATGGTGGAAACAACTAATGTTCCATCACACCCAGCAAGAAGCAGTTTCCACCTCTGTGTGTTGAAGTCTTATCATAAAATAGTGTTTCTGCCTCACCAATAGAACAAACAGCCAGACAAGACACAGTTACAGTTATGTGGTATAATGAGTTCTCAAGCTTTAAAAAGTGTTTGAAATATTCAGGGTGGATTTTTTTTCCAGGAGGAAAGCTTAACATTTGAACTTTCAATATCTGTTCATATTTCCTATGGAAATTACCATTTTTTTAATAATACAATCAGCCTTGTGTGGCTTAATACCTAAAAAAATGCCTTTATCAGATACATGTCCATTGCTTGCTGTTTTTATGCTTAATATGCCCACATGAAGCTGCTTTATTCCAGCACAAAATTTACTGGCCTGCACATCTTTGGTCAGGGGAGAATGTTGCCTGTCAAAGAATGTCTATAATGATGACTTTATTTAGGTAAGCACAAAAGAAGAAAGGAACAGCATCTGCTCGTGGCACTGAAACTGAATGAACGTAAAGAGGTCTCATGTAGAAACACACTCAATCTGCACTCTTGGATGTTAACCTTAAGGTCAGCACATGTATATCTGCCTGTTATATAAATGCCTTTTTATGTGCTCAGACATTATGTAAGCATCAAGCACTTGGCCTTCTCAGTATCTGAATCTGCCCATTTTCTATTACATAAACTAATTGTATCATTTATTTAATCATATTTTATATAAATTATCAAATTAATGGCAACCAAGTTGACTATGTCAAGTGCAGGATGTTAACTGTGACCTGAGAAAGGGAAATATCACATGCTGTTCTACTGAAAGCCATGCAGATTGTGCTCAACAAGCAATGGATTTTTTCACTTTAGCATTTCTTTTCTTTTTTTCAGGAACTGCAACTTTGGAGCTTGGAGCCACCTGGATTCATGGCGCCAATGGGAACCCAGTGTACCACCTGGCAGAGGAGAACGGGCTGCTGGAGCACACCACTGATGGTGAAAAGAGCGAGGGACGCATCAGTCTGTACACCAAAAATGGTGTGGCTCATTACCAAACCAACTCAGGGAAGAGGATCCCCAAGGACCTGGTGGAGGAGTTCAGTGACTTGTACAACGAGGTGAGGGGACACAAGTGGGCACAGGTACACTCTGAAATGACAAATGGATGTATGCGTGCAAGACAAGCAAATGGTTTGTACTGCATTGACAGCATAACATCAGTGTCTGATCAAGTTATGCAACAGAAGCCAAAAAATATAAAACATCAGTGCTCTGCTGCAAACATTCTTCAGATCTATACTTAAACATCAAACAGACTCTAAAGTTAGAGACTTCATATTTCCTTGGTCCGAAAGGGTCTCCAAAAATTTAAAGCTTGGTCTTCCAGTTTTATTTTTGTACTTCAGCCTTACATCTCCAAAGCCCCTCTGTTCAAAGGTGTTGCCCTTCCGATGGTTCAATGATTGGGCCTCTCCTTTAAAATTATAAACTTGATCCCTCTGGGTGCTATCATCCATCATTATGGACTGTATTTTCACTGTTAAATGCCAACAAAACCCAGCCCTACATCCAATAAGGCTGTCGCCTTCACTCAGTATTCGAATAGCTGCTCAAGGATGAGATAAATAACAAACATGCCCGGACTGTGTGTTGATAATGTGCAAAGCAGCTTGCAGTCCAGTCATGTGGACTAATCCACGACACATCATCAGGCCCATTTGTCGGTCTTCTTCATGTCTGGTCTTAAATCTACCTAAATTCCAACTACACACTTATGAACTGCCTCACATGAACAATAACATAGTTGCAGACACATTTATTTGCTCTAATCTATCATTTCTGACATTATGACCATCCATCCTAAATCCTTTCAAAACTGTGTTTTCACTTGGCGTAGCTTGTTTCGACCATGCTATCATAGCTTTATTCTTAGCTCTCTTGTGTCAAGAACTCTTGCGTGATCACATCATGTCCCTTCTCCAAAATGTCCTTTACCATGGGACAAAAAATGCTGCTCCACATTCACAGAGCACTTAACCACCAAGACCCATCTAACCTAACTGACCTCCTCCACGTTATGCTTTTTCCTGTAGCCACAGTTTTCCTACCTCCAGCCTTTCTCTCTCCTCCTACATAACTAAGCTGGACTTCGGGACTGGAGCCTTTTTCATAGTTGAGCCCTTGCAACTTTAAGAAAAATATCTCTGTGTGTAAGGAATAAGTTATTTGTTGTTCAGACAAATTCTTTACAAAAGATGAAAATGGGAACTGACAGAACATGATGTTTACTATGTTCTGTACACTACGACACTGATGAGTCATAATGAATTATAAATCTTTATTCATCTTGAGTTGAACCAAAAATTCCACCAAAGCATGCAGAATTTGACAAGGAATGTCAGTACTTCAGTTCAGCTCCTCCGCTCCGTGCTCTGTAGCAGTGCGATTATCTTTGAGTAAGTAGGTCACGTCTGGAAAAATGGTTACAGAGAGACGGTATGGAACACACAGAAGGCATTTTGTTTTCATTAACTTCTGCACATCCGGGTTTTCAGAGTGACCTCTGGGTCCACAGTGGTGCCTTCCATGCTGTGCTTTTACTATAAATCATTTAAAGGATTTTCACACTTCAGAGATACAGAGGCAGTTTCAGCATTCAAAAGACTGGGGGCATTTCCATTCTGCTGCATAATACGTCTTTTATCACTTTTCCTCAGCTTTTTCTCAGCAAAATATAGGTTTTACTGCCCTAACACTTTGGTCTGTGTAAGAAAAAAAATACCTGACAAAAGTGTTTCTCAAAGGTTGAGGTAAAAAGAGAAGAAACAAAACTGAGGCTCCAGTTTCTCACACACCTCACATTTATCGCTCTTAGTTATGCTTTGCAGTTTAATGCAGACTGATGAGATGTTGGTATGCATTTTCCTATAAGAGTGATCTTCAAGGTTAGCATCATGCAAGGATGAGTAATGATGCTCAGGCTCTTCTCTTTTTTGTTTTCATCCTCATGCTGAAGAAGTGAAGGTCTACAGATAACCTAACGTCCTTATATTTAAGTGCCTGTGTGTGAAATTGCAGCTTTGTGAAAATGGCACCAACTTTGCAATGTACAATTTTTGTTTGGCTTTAAGCAAGTTAACAACAGCAAAATGCTGAAACATGTACAGCTAAGACAGGGCAGCATTATGTATCAGGAGTGCTGTGTGTTTTACATTTTGTACTCAGAAAAACCTGTGCAAAGCTACTTCTTCTACCAAATATAATCCACAGGAATCAATAAGGAAATTCAAATAAAAATTATCAGCAGAATCTGTACGGATACAGGAATTTCTACCAGGAGAACCAGCCTTGTCTCTCAAAACACAACAGCTAAGATCTTCAGAAAACAACTGGAAATTTCTTATCACCAGGAGAAACAGAAAGGAACACATGTGGATAACTGCTCAAGACCTTAGTCAACACCAGTCAAGCTCTGACCTGATCAGTGTTTTGATAAACTGGTATCTTTTTCTTTATCTTTTCTCTCCTCGCCCTCCTCTGCTTTCTCTCCCTTATTCCTCGTTGTCTGCCCCCTGCCTGTGGCCCTGCTTTAGGTGTATGAGCTGACTCAGGAGTTCTTCCAAAATGGGAAGCCGGTTTGTGCTGAGAGTCAGAACAGCGTTGGCGTCTTTACACGAGATGTGGTACGTAAAAGGATCATGGAGGATCCTGATGACTCTGAGAGCACCAAGAAGCTCAAACTGTCCATGCTTCAACAGTACCTCAAGGTATGTGTGTGCTTTCCTTAATCTGTGTTTGTGCTCCATACTTGGATCTATCAGTGACTCATTCTAAACTACAGTATGTCAACCCTTCAGGCTTTTTCTTCATTTACGTGCAGTCGCCTGTAAACATTCACCTTTTGTGGACAGACTGACTGTTGCTGTTTTGTTGATACTTGTGCAGACACATATTTAGAGATTATCTGTTAACTACATTTACTGTAAAGTATCAAGTAAGAAATGTGGAAACAAAGTTAAAAAAAAAAAGGTTATTTTAAAGACCTCAGCACTTAGACAATGACATCTGCAGTAGAGTGCAACCATTACAAAATTACAACTGACGAGCAGTACCATGAAAACAGGAAACTACTTTAATTCCACTGAAAAGTGTTTTTTTTTCATAACTATGTCTTGATTATGTTTTTCCACAGACTGTCTTGGAGCATAAACTTGCTCGTAATAACCAGCTATTAAACTTTTGCCTCTCATCAGTTATGTAAATGTGGAAGCAACAGAAATCTAGACCTTTGGTAAAATTTTAGGAGGTATGAAACGAGTTGTTATTAAGACTGACACTTTCATTTCATCAAAAATGTGGAAATAAAGTTCTTTTTCTGACTATTTAGGAGCCAAGTTAATTCATTGATATCGTTTGGTTTGTGGACCTACACTTCAAATACGGAGGGTGTTTTGGTGTAAAATCATGACTTCTTATTGTGGATGTATAAATGAGATGTTAAAGCCAAGGATTCATACTGACAGTTGCCTTACCAATAAAGTAATTCCCAATGAAAATAATTTTCATTTGAATTGAAGCCTTTTTAAGCTGACTTCATGCTTTTTTAGCACAGTGACTAGAAATCCACACCCTTGTGCCTGCCTGTTGTCATGTTCATATCCTTTATAATATTGGTCTTCTATAAAGTAAGTTATCATGACTTTTCACATAACTACTCCCCGTCCCTATTTATGATATGTTATAAAACATTCAGTCCAGGGCTTGTATTATTTCACAAGAAAGTTAATTGCAACTACCAAGTTAATTGCCATGTTAATGGCAAATGTTTAATATATCCAGAGGTAATTAGCCAACCTAGCTCTGCCTCCCTATCAAACTGACAAACACAATAAGCAATATTACATTTATTCACTTTCAACAAACATATTATTGGATTATTCATTTCAAATTAATTGTTTCAAAGGCTTTTTATGGTGAAGTATTTCAATCTGTTGCTAAGTTCTATTTCACAGGGCTATTACAAATTAGCAAAAAGAGCATCTTCTAAAATAGAAATTCTTAAACTTTGGTGATGATCCAGATAACTACCATTAATTAACATTTTTTTTTCTGTAACTATTGCAGGATGGATGAAATTAACAAAAATATTTAGACCCTAAATAGGTAGTGTATCTTTGACAATAAAGGCTTTAAATGGGAAACAAATTTCACATTTCAAAAGAAAAAAAAAGTAGTGTTTTGTTCTGATATATGCCATAGAATTTAACTTTTAATTCATTTTTCAGAATTTTTATACATGCCCATTATGGGTTAATTAAACCATAGGAAAAGTAGCCAACTGTTACTGAGTGAGAATAGTGGCTGGCAGCTGGTGTTTATAGACAGTCCTGATCAACATTTGAATACACTCATGAGTTTAATATGGTTGCTATTTTCATCTGGAACATATTACTGCCCACACACAAAGCCACAAGACAAGAACACTGTAAAATGCTCATGGTAACATCCACTGGCCCACTGTAGCTGGATGCCCAACTATTAACATATCCTTGCTTATGAACACGCTACTGGCAGCTGTCCATTTAGACAAACAATGCGCTGGCTTTACAGAGCTTCTGGAGGTTGTTTGCTAAAGATGTTGTCATTGGTTCAAACAGTCTGTTCGTAAAGAAGGTGATGTGGCTACACTTGTAAACACTACACTGGTGTTTGTTCTCTTGTCTCAGGTGGAGAGCTGTGAGAGCAGCTCCCCCAGTATGGATGAAGTGTCTCTAAGTGAGTTTGGCGAGTGGACCGAGATCCCTGGTGCACATTATGTCATTCCTGAAGGTTTCATGAAGATCGTGGAGCTCCTGGCCCAGGACATCCCATCCCGCACCATCTGCCTTAGTAAAGCTGTCCGCCGCATCCACTGGAACTACTCCGCCCATCACCAGGAGGTGATTGACAAGCACAGGGACACCAACCAGGAAAACAACCACAACGAATACAACCACAGCTGCCGACCTCACGAAGACCCTCTGATCCTGGGTCACCCCATCTACGTAGAGTGTGAAGACGAGGAGTGGATCGCAGCCGATCATGTGATCGTCACAGCCTCCCTGGGAGTCCTGAAGCAGCACCATGAGGTCATGTTCTCACCCTCTCTGCCCGAGGACAAAGTGCTGGCCATTGAGAAGCTGGGCATCAGCACCACAGATAAGATCTTCTTAGAGTACGAGGAGCCCTTCTGGAGCCCAGAGTGCAACAGCATCCAGTTTGTGTGGGAGGACGAGGCCCAGCTAGAACAGCTGGCCTACCCCGAGGAGCTGTGGTACAAGAAGATCTGCAGCTTTGACGTCCTTTATCCACCAGAACGCTATGGCTACATGCTGAGCGGCTGGATCTGCGGACAGGAGGCACTGCAAATGGAGCGCTGCGATGACGAAACTGTGGCAGAAACATGCACTGAGCTGCTCAGGCGCTTTACAGGTGAGGACACAGAGCTGTGCATTGTGGGTAAAGGTTGGGATAATTTATCCAATCCCATGTAATCTTACTGAGTTTCACTGGAAAAAAAGGGCAGAACAAAACTTATTCTTACAGCTGTTGCTAGATCTTAAAGTGAAAATAAAAAAACAGTATGCACATGTTATTTACTTCTGTGATCAGGAGTTTACTTACGTACCAAAAGAACACTTCAGTTTACCCAACAAAACTGCGATGTCTGAGATGCTACGGTTTGTGTTCAAAGACATTGCAATAGCATGTTCATGTTGATATATGGGGAACAATCACATCCTAAAGGTACGGTCTCATGAAATACTATTTAATCCTCAACCAATAATTTTTCCACCTTGAAATTGCAGTTCTAAGTTGACCTAGTTTTAGGAGGACTTTTAACAGAGAGAACTGCGTTCATCCTGCTCATTCAGAGCGCTCTCATACTGTTTTATGATACAAGTTCACTCTCAGCTACATGAGGTCAATCGGCCAAAGTGCCTTGGCCCGTCTCTGTACTGTGTCTCACGTAGGATCGCAAAGCGATGGAAAGTTTCTGGTAAATTTCTGGAAACTTTCCATGGGAGTTTAAATGGGGGATTTTGGAAATGTTTGGAATTAAAAAAACAGTTAAAAACATTAAAAAGTGTCCTTGAAGATGTACATAAAAGGCATCTTCCCTCAAACTTCTCGTGCTTAGCTTCTGAATTTTTGCCAAACCCTTTTAGGCAATGGCCTCCTCTTGAGCCTCATCAACATCCTCCAAGTTCACTTTCTTAACATCCAACTCCAACTCCCCCTCTTCAGTGTCACCGTCCAGACCTGTTGAGGATGGCTCTGTGTCACCAATTTTTCAACTATGTAGCAGTAAGCAGTGTGCTCTGTGCATGTGATTGAGGAGTAGATTTTATTTTAGTCAAGATTATGCTGAAATGTATTTTATTTTATTTTGGCATACTTACTATATTTAAGCAGACAACTTTATTTAAAATCCCTGTTAAGGCTTACTTTCAAATTCATACATTTCAGATTAATTCCCACTTATTCACATAAATTACCATTAACTCCCATGAAAGTTTCCAAACTTTGAAATTTCAAAGAATTTGCAACCGTATTTCCACCATGAGGTGAAAGTGGACTGTGACAGGTGAAATTAGGAAAGAAACAAAATAATAACTGAGCAAGAATTCAGACAAGGGTAAATATTAGACATCTTACACTGACAAGAGCTTCAAGAAACATGCTGAAACTGTAAAATACACTGCCTGGTCAAAAAAAAAGTTGCCACCTTAAAACAGGGTCACGCACTCTAATATTCTGCTGAACCACCTTTAGCTTTGATTACAGTGCGCACTCACTGTGGCATTGTTTCGATAAGCTTCTGTAATGTCACAAGATTTATCACAGATCACAGCACAGCCCCCTCAGGCTTATACAGTAGGCACTTGGCATGATGGGTACATCACTCTACCTGCCTCTCCTCTTACCCTGATGCTCCCATTACTCTGGAACAGGGTAAATCTGGACTCATCAGACCACATGGCCTTCTTCCAGTCCTCCAGAGTCCAATCTTTATGCTCCTTAGCAAACTGAAGCCTTTTTCTAGTTAGCCTTACTGATCTGTGGTTTTATTAAGGCTACAAAGCTGTTCAGTACCAATCCCTTGGCAGTACTAAACCCAATTTTAGTAGTTTCTTCAATCTCCTTTGATGTTTTCTCTGCTTGATGCATCTCAGTGATTTGACCCAAACAGACTAACAGCTTTTCCACGAACACAGGATGTCTTTCCACATGATTGTTTAAGAAATGTGAAGCTACTCATTGCGTCAGCTGGGGTTAAATAACTTGCTGCCAGCCAAAAGATAATTACCCATGCAGTAGTTATCCAAAAGGAGGCTCGTTCCTTATTTGCTTGGTTAAATCCAGGTGGCGACTTTTTTTTTGGCCAGTCGGTGTAAAGTTGGATGGGTCAGTACAGGGGTCATTAAAAGTGTTTTCCCTTATTTATTGAAGCCACTATCATGTGACCAAATAGCTTTCACCTTTATGGTTAAATCAGTCAACCCATCTCAACTAGCATACACTGTTTCCCCTACAGTTTATATTGGACGGTGCCCTGCCATCGCAACGGAAACCCTTGCTGTGCCAACAAGATCCCCACCCATAAATTCAAGTGCAGATAAATAAAAAAATCCATTATTTGATTTTTTTATTTTAATCAGAAGTGTGTTCAATAGGCATTTTTTATCATGTAAAAAGCTAACTCTAATTTGCACAATTTTAGAGTCCAATGTGTCGTTATCATTTCATTACATTAAAATGAATTTCTCCTCTCCTCAGACCCTTCTCCATCCTGTTGTCTGAGCATTTACACTGCTTGCTACTTAAGCCATCCACTCTCTCCAGCACAAAGTCTGATCATTCACGTAAAAATATTCAACAAAACAAATACTGCCTTCAGTTAAACAGAGCATAACGTGAATGAAATATTCACTGATTGAAGTAACGCTTTCACGCAAAACAGAGAAAGGAAGGAAAAGCTGAAGAAGAGGAGAAATTTTCATTCAATGTACATGTGATGTACATGTGAACATTTGAGCTAAATCCCTGCTCAGCGTCTTTGCATGCGTGCGTTTCTCCATCTGCTGGTGAGACACAGATAGACGCGCATCGCAGGGACAGTGAGGGATCATCTGTCACTTTGTGTGATTTTATAATTCAAATGGTGTCTTGACAGCAATGTGCACGTTTCAAATAAACACAAAGACTTAAAAAATGACAAGTTAGCTTTTTCTTCAGCAGTCTGGCTCTGAGCCGCTGTTTTTACTCACTCACTGTTTTGTTTTTTTTATTTAGCCTGTGGTATCCTCCATCACTTTTTCTTTACTGTATAAGAACAATCTGAAAGATCAAGCTTCAAACACAATCTACGAGTGCAGCAGTTCTCAGCCTGTGGATGAAGGCTTATAAGTGGGTCTCATAGCTGTTTTCAGTGGACGGTGCATAAATCTTGAAAACGGTGGCAAAAATGTCTTTAGTGAAGAATCAAAGCTAGGGGAAACACTGAGCATGTGACAGAAGACCTTCCAAAACTGGCTTTAACTCACAGACAATAGGATTCCTGGCAGCAGTTACAAACTCCAAATACTCCATTCTCTACTCTCATCTAAAAATAATTTAGCTTGCCTTATCAAACAGTACAGTTCACTGGTTTAAAACAACGTCCTTACCGTTCGGCTTCACCACCCTCTGTATGTCAACAAACGCACGTTGTCTTTCAGGAAGAGCTGACGGAGGTGTGTTTGACGTCAGAGCACTTAGACTCAGGAGACCTTGAGTGGATACTCTAGAGTTACAAAAAAACTGTTCTAAGTTTTGCTGCTTAAATAGTTGATACAGTAGTTTTTCTCTATTTCCCTGAAGTTTCCATGAGTCCCTTTGCTCCCCCTTTAATCTCCCAGGGGTCAAGACCTCACATTACAAAAAAGCTGAGGGTCAAGGAGCTTTAAATATTTCTGTGTCAAGAATGTTAACTCAAATCTGTGCTTTTGTTTCTAGCCTGTCTATTTTTATTTAATAAAAGGAGTTTCTCTGTAACAAGAAAATGCTTTATTGGTTTGAGTTTTACAAGTCTTATTTATCAACTGATCATGTTGCATCCCAGAATTTTAGGCATTAATTTTTCATCATGTCTCACTGCTAACCACCTCTATGTTTATCAATCATTACATTTTATTGATGGAAGAAATAGTGCACTCAGTAAAGCAGACAAGTTCACCTTTCTCCTCCTTGTCTGTTCCAGTCACTCTGACTAATCTTAAGCTAACACAGAAGCCTTGTAAGGTTGAGCATGTGTGCCCAGTGACTCACAGACTGAAGTTGGGTCATCACATTTCATACAAAGGAAATGACATAAGCTGTGACGTAAGCTTTTTTTTCATGGAGAATGTTGACAGATGATACAGCTGAATGACTTGTCTCTCCTCTTTGTGTCCAGTGAGCAGCAGTTTACTGCCGCTAAAGTAACACCGAGTGTAAATAATGTGTTGGATAACAGGGTGAAGAGGGCACAAACAGACATGACGGTTGTATTTTCACTGAGTACTGTCCTGTGTAAGGACAGACATTGCAGCATTTATTATAAGACAGGACTATATTTTGATTCATTTTGGTGGTTTGGCAGCAGATTAGGAGTGAGCGGATAGAAATGGCTCAGATTATTACTTGGTAAAGTGATTGCCTCGGAAATAGGTCACAGTGTGAGCACAGAAACAGTGACAGTCACTTCATGATGAGGTCAGTGGACTTCCTATAGATGTAGACTGAGAAACCACACACACACACAAACATACCCTTTGCTCATTTAGGTCAGGGGGGTTTAATCCCCTCAGCTGCTGCTTAATTACATATAGACTCTCTGGAGTCTCACAAAGGGTCACCAGCTGATCACTGCTGGCAGATTGGAAAAACCAGTATAAAGCCTCAGCTCGCAGTAATTTCAAGTGGTGTGATTTTCTAATTTACTGGATTTTCTATCTCAGGCTGTGCATGACTGTAATTATACTCCTCCCTGTGTTATCTGTCCTGACCCCCTGTCTCTGTCCCTCCATCTGTCTGCAGGAAACCCCGAGGCTCTTACTCCTTCACAGGGGGGGGGGGGGGGGGGTGGTGACTTGAGGGCTGGCCATGCCACTGCCCCAACAACACAGCAAGCAGCCTGTAATGTAAAAGAAAAACATAATAAGCCACGCTCCGTGTAATTCAACACAGCGAGGCCCTGACAATCAAGTTAACCAGGGTTTCCAACAAAAATATATTGTATTGGGTGGTGCAGTGTTCCATGCTTCATTGTGTTTTATCTTTACCTCCACCAAGGAGGTTATGTTTATTTTTTTATTATTTGAAGGCAGGATTATTCAAAAATTACTGGGAGGTGTTATTAATGGCTCAACCTAAAAATGATCAGATTTGGATAGTTTTAAGGGTTTTTTAGATTGTTTTTGCTCAATAATTACAAACTAATAATGATGTCAGCAAGATTCAAAGTGCCAGGGGTAGGTTTTCAGGGTATTGGATTTAGATTCAGAGGGCAATTTCATCATCTTTATGTTTCTGCACTTGTGGCAATATTCAACAGAAGTAAACTATTTAAAGTTGAGAAGGTTATACTGTTTTCAAATGGATAGGATTTTCATGTACTGTTGCCGACCAAGCTCCGGCATTACTTACATTTTAAGACAGATGTACAAGAAATTTAAGAAAAACACTTTTTTTTTCTCGGTTTGTTACTGCAGTTGGCACAAACCTTGCGACCACTGCCACCCAGACTACTGCAGCTGGCATTTCTCATGAGGCTTTTTCTTGGTCTTCGGTGTTACGGCTGTTGGCATCCATCATTTTGGTGCATTACCTCCCCATGCTCATGAGGCTAGTGACAGACACAGACATACTATTATATAAATGTATATTATGTGTATGGTGACAGAGTGCAGTTTGGAGAGGAATGTTTATTTTATTATTATATTATAATACAGGAGATTTACAGGAGAATACTAATCCAGGCGGACAACGGAAAAAAGGGGTAAAATATTGTAGTTTCCCGATCAAATAGGAGACTTGAAAGTTATGCCCATGTCTCATCCATATGTGAAAAAAAACAAGTTTTTATGTTCGTACACTTTTTGTACGAGGTAAACAAAGATTACTTATCTAGTATCTTAAAGTACTTTTTTAACTTATGACATTTACCAATTCACACTTAATTTACATAATATATTAAGTGTCCAACTTCAAATCAGAACTGTTCTTTTCATGAATATTCACTTCACTGGAGAAGGAGCAAGTTTGGCTGAAGGAGCTCGAGACTGAACCCTGACCTTCCAGTTCAGCGATCACTAAACCTGACTGTTATTTTTAACCTGTACCTCCTACTGTAAGAGAATGCTCCATGATGTATCTTTGACATGACTGTATATTTTGTGTATTGAAATCATACCTTAGGAAACAACTCAAGTAAAAAGGTAGATTTCACAAAATCATGTAACGCTCTATTTTTTAGGTCTTAAGTTTTCTGATAATTTGCCTGCTTGCATATTTAACAAAACACTGCTCTGTAACTTAATATAGGAAAATTAAAGGCATAGTAAGGGTTCTAATTTTTAAGATTCCGAGATCTAAGTTTACAATTAGTTGTTTAATTTCAGAATTACAGTATTGAAGAAACTTTTTATTCCAAACACCCCCCTAAAGACCACCTGCTGTGATACACAGTATCCAGTAGCACATATAATGAAGTAATGGACACTTTTTGAGTATCTTTATGAAATGTACTGCTGATGAATATTGTCAGAAAGCAGTAAAATATTAATAAACAAGTGGGACCAGAGAGGAAGGGGCACTGAAGTACGAGGAGAGCAGGGGTGCAAGTGGAAATATAGGTGTGTGGATAAAAGGAAGAATGTCGTAAACCACCAATTACATATAAACAAAGGAGATATTTTAATGTAAATTTAAATAAGTAGATGGCCTTACTGGACCTATTAAAATAAAGAAAATTATATCTAAAGCTGAAAAGGAAAAATAACAATTTATATTTTGAAAAGAAACTCATTTAACCAAACATGAATATGAAAAAAACACAAAGAAAATGGGTTTAGACATACTGACTACTCATCTTTTAAAACAGGATGTAAAAGTGTGCGACTATCTTAATACCCAATGAGTTCAATTTGAGCTTCTGTCTGAAACTACAGACAGAGAGGGCAGGTTTATTATAGTGAAAGGAAAATTAGATGGCAAAGAGGTGACCTTGATGAATGTATATGCTCATCCAGACAGTAAGAGGCTATGCTATTAAAATACTTGAATTTATTGAATTCCAAATGCTGGGGTTGTGATCTTTGGAGATTTTAACATTATATTGAATCCAAAACTCGATACGACTAATAAAAAAACATAAAATTACCTGTACTGAAGGATGGTTTTAAAATTTCAATAAGTAAGATGATCCACCACCTCTATCTCCCAGGTACTGCGCTGTTTGGTGGGAAATATTATTTTTGTTATATTTTAGCCACAATAGCACCTCACTGCTACCCCAAAACACAATTAATAAGTTTATTGTTATTACTTATTGATTTTTAATTAATTTTTTTTTTCATTTTCACTTTGTCATTTTCATCTATAGGTTGTATTATTTTGAGTGGCTTTTATTAGTTCAACTTTTAAACTCATTAAAAGTATTAAAATCAATCGACATTCATGAGAAAATAAATATTTATTGATGAACAAATACAGGGCCTTTGTCATCTCCTGAATGTAGTGTTTTTTGGAGATAAGAACTTTTGGTTGTACAGTAATGATATCCTTGTTATGAAATGTTTATTTTCCTTTCTATAAAAAGCACCCAGCATTGTAGAAAAATCTAAGTTGTAACTTCCTTTGCAGCTGCACTGCACTCTGGTTGTTTACAATCCCTGCCCGCCCTCTGGCTAATGTGACCGTGTCATCACTACGATGTTACATGGCCGCACACACAGAGCAAATACAGCTGGTGTCAGGGGGGCTATGCGAGGGAAGGTCTTGGCTGATGGTCTAGACCATGAAACATGAAGCGGTCTGGGTGAGAGAGGAGTGGGTTTGTGTGTTCACTTGACACTGCTGAAGGAACAGCACGACCCTGACACCGCAGCCGCTCAGACGTGTGGAGCTGAAATCTTAAGCTTGAGGTTACTGCAGCCTTCAAATGTGAAAGGGAAACAGGGGCGCAATAAAAACATGCCAAGAATAAGTATTTCCCTTTTCATCCCTGCTAATTTTTCCTTTTCCTCTTACCCAGCCTCTTCAGGTCCTGTTTGCCGGAGAGGCCACCCACAGAAAATACTACTCCACTACCCATGGTGCTTTGCTGTCAGGACAGAGAGAGGCCATTCGTCTGACAGAGATGTACCAGGACTTGCACAGAGCGGATACCACAAAGCCTAATCTGTAAAATAAACTGAACCTCTGACTAGTGAAAGAAACAAAACTGTCGAGTTTGAAACTTTTTATCTTGGTGACTAAGTTATACTTAAAAGCATAGTTCGGGCATTATTCAGTTGGTAACAAATGGGTATTGTTTTTATCATACTGTAGATTTGAATCATGCTAAATTTTATTATTTGAGATGTACTGTTTAAAAGATGTTGCCAATGGTGCTGTCATTTCGTGTAGTAATCATTCTGTTATGTTTTTTAATCAGTAATTTAATGTTTATAACAACATCTGTAATTTAACTTGTTTTTGTAAGTGCCTTCTGTACGTAATGTTATGCTATTTCAAAATAATAAAAA
Organism: Scarus forsteni; assembly: GCA_036419115.1. Taxonomy (NCBI): domain Eukaryota; kingdom Metazoa; phylum Chordata; class Actinopteri; order Labriformes; family Labridae; genus Scarus; species Scarus forsteni. The sequence goes on along the minus strand of JAZDUH010000098.1, from coordinate 20,305,594 downwards.
TACTAAATAAAACTGATAAAGTTTTAACAAAATAAAAGTTATATCATGATCTAACTCAAATTATTTAGTCTATATTATTCATTTAACTCACATACAATTGCTCTCCATATTCTCTTGTCCTCCTGAGTATTTCCCAGGAAAGTTCAGCCACAGAGACAGAAGGTCTTTTCATGCTTTCATTATTCTTCAGTGATATTTAGCGTTTTAGAGGAAGGTGGAGAATTGGAGCAAATGGAAAGAAAGAGCTCCAGAGTGACAGTGTTGTGCCAAAGTGACAGATGGTGTAAGCACAGGCCTAAATGCAGCCCTGTCCTTTATTATAACAGTTATTATCGTCTTTGGGTAGCAAATATAATGATTAAAAGTGGTAAGTAGGTAAGTTTTTATGAGTAACAACAAACACTGAAGAGCTGGTTTTAAAATGCTTTCGTGATTTCCCTTTTATGGCAGCCTGCTTCACAATTCCTTGGTTGAAATAAAGGTAACATCCTGTAACATCCTTGGTACTGTAGATGGTCCACTAATGCTCACTTTAGTTTCCTCAATTTTAGCGATATAGAAAAGGTAAATTAAAAAAGAAACGGTTATGAAGTCTAGAGTAAGTTTAGCCTATTGACTATAATTTTTTTATATTCTTCAGTACTTTGTTTTAAAATTACACCATCCCTGATATTTTCACCATCTTGTCTGATTGCTCCTGTTTGGGGACATGCATGTTTTCGCTTTAAAGTTTTTTTTCTTCCCATTTATCTGGCCTGCAGTTGTCTGCGTAATCAAAATAATCACACCTAGCTGAAAAGCAGCAAAAATGGCAGATTTAACCCAATCTGAACTTGTTTTTATCAAACAGTTCCTGCTGTGTAGAAAATATGATGCTGTGAAACATGTTTTTGATAACTGGAAAGGCTTCAGATTTGTAAGTCTTACTCAATTCCAACAGATGGCACTAATTTCGCATTTTTGTATCTCATGGCAAAAACGTGTAATCCCTTTATTGACGGACAGGAAAATTGTACTGGGATTTTTTTTTCTTTAAGCTTACACAGATCAAACATAAAAGGAGCCAAAATATAGTATTGTTGATAATCACTGACATGTTCTGGGCTGAATGTATAAAAAAAAGTTTATAAAAAAATCAAAAATGATTCCCCTCAAGAATTCAGAGAATTAGAAGCAGTTATTCTAGAAGCTATTTTCCATATACATTTCAGGAAAAATATCTTAGAGCCTTATATATAAAAGGTCAAAAGTCTGACATATTATATATTCAGCTTATTTATGATGTAGACTCAAGGTTTTAATGTGTCTGATGCAGTAAAATGATACATTTTTTATTCACATATAATGTTTTATTGCAATTTTCTGTTCTGCCCACTTTTGGGACATGATTATTTAAAAAAAAAAACTAAGGCAGCTCAAAAAAAACATATTTACTGAGTATCAACATAATTCAAACTGTCAACCTAAAAAGCATTTGGGTTTTTGCAGATTTGACAACCAGCATATGAAAGTTTAAACATGTGAAAATGTGTATTTTTTTTACTTATGAACAGAATTGAAATCTGTAAAAATATCAAATTCAGTAAAGGTAAAGAAAGGAATTTAGCACTGCTCTGGTGCATCCAATTTTGGGATGCAATGTGGCATATGCAGCTTTAAAAAGGCTGCTTTAAAAAAAGGGACCAGATTGAGAATCATTGATGGTATGTTTGTGTATTACATTGGTGTTGGTGGTGCAGTCTGATAGTGCACTTGGTCAGGGATCACAAGGTTGCAGGTTTGGGCCCAGCTCCAGCTGTCACATGGTGAGATGTTGCTCCCACTGCTGCACCACTGGTGTGTAAATTGGTATGAAAGAGCCCAAATGTGTTGACTGACACTGATTGACAACTAAAATAGACACTCCAACCATCAGTGAGTGAATGTGAGCATAGTTCCTGCTGAATGGGAGCGATTCAGAAGATGTGACCTGCACTCTGAAGAAAGTGCTACATAAACTCAAATCCATTTAGTATGGACAAGATCTAAAGCTTGAAAAAAAAAATGAAAACATTCTTTCATATTTTAAGTTCAAGATGCTGCGATTAAGTCAGAGAGCCATCCCTGTTTCTTGTTTGTTTACCTGTTCCACAAGTAGCAATAATTCAGGGCCCGTATTCCTGAAGATTCTTAGTGCAAAGAGTTGCTCCTTGTGGCCAAATTCTAAGAAAATTCTCAGAATCTTGGTGTTTTCTTAGAATTTCTCCTAAAAATTAAGAGTAGATCCTAGTAAAGATAAAAGCTATTCCAAAAGAATCCTAGCTCCTAAGAGTGCTCCTAAGGTGAGATCTATTAGGAGCAGGGAAGAGGACTTTTAAGCAGCTTAGGAGTTCCCTAAGCAGAGGACAAAATGGCGGAGGGAAGCATGGTGTGCTGTGTTACACTCATTAATACCAAATTATGTTGAGCTGTTGATAGTTGAAAGTACAAAAGCATGCAATTAATAAAAGCAAATTAATCTAACCATCACTATGTGAATATGTGGGCATTCAGTAGGATTATTTTATAGTACAGTTTACTATTCATTTAACATGTATTTTCTTTTATGTGAATTGTTATTTACAACTACACAGTCTTCATAAGATTAGATTCCATGATTAAGTTTATCAATTATCACCAAAAGTAAGTTTTTTATCCAGCTTTTAGGATCAACCAATCACAGCTTTGGAAATGATGACTCATACCTAGCAACGGGGTCAACCACACCTCCTCACTAAGGCCCTCCTCACACGAGGACGGCCCTGTATTGTCTTGGCGTCGGCATCAAAACATGTATCGCTGTTTACACATCGTATTGTACATAGGCTTGTGCATTTACATGAGAACGCAAAATCCATGCAAAATCCTGTCGGGTTGCCCGTCTGGTTCTGCTCCGAGGTGGATTCCATGTCAACAAGTGCTCATGCGCGCGTAACATGCTGCGTCTCTGCATGAGCACTTGTTGCTGTTGTTGCTGTAGCTGGTGTCGTTGGTGTGAGCAAATGTTGGTATAAAAGTCGTAGCAATATTTGGAGCTGCTGGAACAAGATCAGAATCAGCCCAGCTGCCGCCATTGTTGTTGTTGTTGATGTGTGACAGCATGGGTTGGGGGGCGGGGAGGAGGAGGGGTGCTATGAGGTCACCGTCTTTCTCGGACTTATCTGTTTATACCAACTACGGCATGAAGACGAGTACGTAGATGTCCACTTGCAGACCCGTTTTCAAAAAAGATGTGGAGTCATGGATAAATACGCGTCTTCGTGTGTCAATATCACCAGATCGATAGTTTATTTTACCGGAGTCTTACAAATTCGTCCTCATGTAAAGCCCACCTAAGATAGGAGTTTCTGTCCATTCCTTGCTCAGAGTTCTCTGAGAGTGTTCTGGAATCACTCGCAAGCTAAGACTCCTCACTGGGAATTTTTAGGCTAAGTTAGGAGCTCTCTGAGAGTATTCTCAGAATCTTTAGGAATACGGGCCCAGATTTCTAGTCAATTTTGACAAAACAAACAAAAAAAAGAGTATCACATCTCTTAGTAAGACCAGGAGTGACAGTATTTGACTGGTACAAATAACCTTGCAACATTAAAATGAAAAACAAAGCTGAAACGGTATATTTGAATTTAAGACAATGACCTGAGGATTCCATTCAAAGATGGTACCTGAAGAAAGAAATGACCCTATACAGGGTGCAATATTGCATATATAATAAGATCCCACAACTGTTTTATGTACTAGAGCCAAAATGGGGGATAATATTTTCACAGTTTCCATAGTTTAAAGATTTTCTCATAAAATGAAACTGTTTTGGCCCATTTCTCTTTAGTGTAAACTTTGTAAAATCAAGATTATGTATTATGACTGACTAAGATGTCTTACCCATTTTTTCACTGCTCTTAAATTACTGTAACTACGGGAGATTCACATTTTGTCTTCTTCAAATCTCCATCAGAGCACTGGACCTGTGTCAGTGTGTTAAGGGAACAGGGGCAGAGAAAGCTTAGGATTTTCAGCAGCACTAGGAGCAGAAATTCAGTCTAATGACCAAATGGTAAAGTGCCAAGGACACACAAGTGAAACTTTCTCTGGATGTCAACTTGTTGCCAACTATAAATATCAAGGAGCATCAGATGGTGAGAAGGAACAGAAAGAGCAACATTTCAGTGTGAGAACAACAAGCTCTCGGAGATTTTGTTAAGCCAAGTATGAAGAGCAAGTGCCAACATAGTTAATCTCTCTCTGTAACTTATAAAGGGACAACTTCAGTTCAAAAATAAACTTCTTATTAATTTATCCGATTTAAAATGTTTGGGATTCCCGCCTGATGAGACCCATGTGTGTATGTACACACCTTTCTTGATTTATGAAGTCATTAAATGAAAGTGATGCAGCTGAAAAAAACTGAAATACAGCTATAACATTATTAGTATATATGTTTATACACACACACACACAGATAGATAGATAGATAGATAGATAGATAGATAGATAGATAGATAGATAGATAGATAGATAGATAGATAGATAGATAGATAGAATGGTTCAGAGAAATGTCAAACAGTGTTCATACTGCTGCCTGTAAATATGTAAATAGTAGAGAAAAAATATAAATAGGAGACTAAAATACGTAAGATGGGAAAACATGGGAACTTAATGTGTCCCCGATGGTCTATTTTTGTTTCTCTCTACTAACTTTTAATAATATTTTCACTTGTTTTAGAAGTCCCTTCATTAAAATGCAATTTCCTAAAATGTTCTGATATTTGCTGCTCGGTGAATCATGCTGCCGCTGCCAAGTGTTCTTTCTGTACTAATAAGAAATCAGCGGGAACCTAATGCAGGACATGCTTTTCAGTATTCTCTTTCAAACCATGTCAGCAAATCATCAGACTAAAAGAAGCTTATCTCTGCTCAGAGCTTCTTACTTTCTGTTGTATAATCACTTGGACTGAGCCCTTTTAAGTTCATCCAACATATAGGAAAGTGACAATATAGATCAGATGAGACAATGAGGGGATGTCAAACATCACATTTTCTATTGAAGGAAGATTATATAATTTCTGGGCAGGGATTCTGCATTGTGATCATTTATGTAAAGCTTTAGAAGTGAGACTTTGTTTTCTGTGGGCAGTGTACTCACCCTGCTCCTCCTCCTCGTCCACAGTGAGGGAAACTCAGGGACAAAGTTCTGGCAGGAGGCCTGGTCCAGCTGGGGAACACAAGAGGTTTCAGAGGACTTAACCATTTAGCTACGAAAGAAAAATTCAACTGTAGTTTGATTGTTTAGCCCAGACACACTGATCATTACCTGATCCTGACCCTGGGAGACCAAACTTCACAGGATGTCTCTTTTCAATTCAGGACTAATTCTCTGAGGTGTACCTGTAAATTATATCAATCAATCAATCAATCAAAATTTATTTATATAGCACTTTTCATACAAAAAAATGTAGCACAAAGTGCTTTACAAACAGACAAATGAATTAAATGAAGGATTTATAACCCAAACCCACTCCACCCAGCCCCTGAACCCACCCACACAGCAATCCATACACAGTGTTGGTAAAAAGCATCATAAATAAAAGACAATAATAAAGCACACTGCTGTACCCAGTACATACTGAGGAAACGCCATCTTGAAGATTTTAAAATGAGAAAACACTGGAGGTTAGGTTAAAAGTATAAAATTAAATGTATCATGAAATAAAATAAGAAAATGAATTTTAAAAAATAAGAAGAATAAAAAATGACTTGAAATTAAGTTAAAATATACATATATATAAAAATAATAATAAATGAAGAATAAAATAGGAAAAGTGGAAAATAAAATAAGGAAAAATATTTTTAAAAAGATAAAAAATAAGATAAGATAAAATAATAAAAAGTGGTCTGTAATTAGAATAAATAAAAACACTAAAAGGTAATTCAGGTAAAAGCTTGACTAAAAAGGTAGGTTTTGAGTTTCCTTCAGTCAACACAAATTTCATTTCATTATTTTAAATGACTTTTTTATGAACTGGAAGTCTCCTAAGAGGAATCACATACTAACTATAACAAAAAAAATCTAAAATCTTTGGAAGTGTAAAGTCATTGGTGACTCTAAATTGCCCTTAGGTATGAGTGTGAGAGTGAATGGCTGTCTGTCTCTCTATGTGGCCCTGTGATTGACTGGCAACCAATTCAGGGTGTACCCAGCCTCTTACCCAATGTCAGCTGGGATAGGCTCCAGCCCCCTGCGACGCCAAAAGGGGTGAGAGGAACAGTTAATGGATGGATACATCTATTACCTTCATAAAAAAATATAGTCCCAGGACGTTTACTTTGATATACACAAATGAGAAGTGACATTTTTATATCTAGCCTTTAAGTTGAAAAATATACACATCCACAGCACAGTGTCTTAATTCTTCTGTCAAGGAGCTGTCAATCAAAACCATAGCCAAAGACATTTGGTAGAGACCTGCTGTCAGCTCCGCCCACCTGTGCTGCTTACTGGTTGTTTGAAACTGTGAACTCTTTTCAATAAAAATGTATTCACAAAACAGCAGAGCAATACTTTTGTTACATTAATTAATTTTAGTATAATGCAAAAACATATTCTCTGCAATAATGCGATAATGTAGAATTCATACATGAAACTTTAACAGTGGATTGCTATTTTCCAAATATACATTATGGTGGCCAGTTTTTATTGAATAGTCATTCAGAAAAAAGAAAAAAAAAGTCTGCAGTGGAGGTGGTCAGAGCTGAACCGTAATATAAGAATATAATATTTGATATAGAAGTTTATCAAATGCAATATTCTTATATCTCTTATACTTTCATCCATGGGAACCAGGAAGAGCTAAATACTAACTCACTTCCAGCAGCACTCTATGCGGTTCCCAACTTCTTCATGTGCATGTCTTCAGTGCAACATTCAGTGTTTTCACTGCGACAAAAAATTTCATTTCTTGCCACTGCTGCTATCACCAAAACCCAAAACAGAAGGACCCACCAATGACAAATGGGCCTCTCATGGCCCATAAGGGACAAGGAGCATGTTTGGATGGATGAAACATGTACTATCTAAGGTAATGTGAGCTAAAAAAAAAAAGATAAAACATGTAATTAGTCTCTTTTTTCAGTGAATTTTGACATTTCAGTGCATCAAGCTCCCCTTTGCCAAGCTCTACCCTTTCATGGTGGCTGCTCAGCCAGAGACATTCTCGGATATTGCATATTTGAATGATTAAAAATTCCTCCTTGAGAAGAGGGTGCAGATTAAAGTGTTTGTGATATTATTTCTTATCAGCTTTCTTGTGGTTTTGAATGAAGTTGTTAGAAGTTAATAACAAGGTCTTCTGATGTTGTCATTCCTGTTGAGTTTTGAGCAAGTGAGTTGTGTGTGAAATTGTGTATGTGACTTTCAAAGTTAATGATTTAAAATGTCACTCTCAAACAGAATGCCTGCTTAATGTTTCTTGCTTTCCTGCTGTCAAAGAACTGATTATTGTGTGCTCCTTTGTTGTGTTAAATATTGTGGTTATTGATTCTGTGGAGGCTTCGTCTGGAGGTGTATGTCCAGTCACCTTCATATAACATCTCCTCTCTGCTTCAATCAAATGGCCTTGGTAAAGCTTATATTTGTGAACTCATCTTAAGAACTTTGCTTTGACATCGTGGACACAGCAGTCCTCCTCATCACTCCCATACACGCCTATAGAGGATGACTGGAGGGTCCACAGCTAGAAAGCCAACAAAGGCTCAGTCCTACATGACGCACCCCAAGCTGACACCTGAGTGTGAACTTATCCTTCTGTTCAAACTCCTACACACAGTTGATCAGGTCTTTTATAACATGCTGGTGGTTACTAAATGGAGGACTGTTACGGTATTACAGCTCAAAGTGCAGCTCAGGTCTTGTGACCCGTTTACAGCTCAGCTCCTTGTGATTTCCTATAAGATGTGGAGCTATGCAGTGCCATGTTCACAGTTTCCAAAACAAGCCAGCAGCCCACAGAAAGAAGGTCAGCCTGTGTCACCTTGTCAACTCAGTGTTTTGCTTCACTGCACTCACATTATTTCAGCCCTGCTTCTTTGAGGACAAGTGAACACAACGCTGTCCTCACAGAAACAGAGAAAGAAGGACACTAGGAGATGTCCACTGCTGTTAGACAGTTAAGTGGGTCATTATGTTGGAAGGCTAGATGCCATTCAAGTATATGTGAAGGTCTCAGTTGGAAAAGATGTTATTTTCTTTTCAAGCAAATGTTGACTAAACAGTATTTTTAACTTTAGGCCACCAGGGAGCAGACAAACAGACCACAGAGACAAAGTTATGGCATGTTTCAGAGGTCTTAAAAGAGGCAGTTTTAACTCTCATAGGAGGTTATGATTTTGCCAGTCTTTATTCATTTGTTAGTTAATGAACAGGATAATGTATGGGTGGATATTGATTAAATTTACAGGTAATGTTGGACACATGAGAAGGGTTAGATGTTAATTTCGGTGGTGATCTGAAAAACAGATGTGTAGGAATTTATTGATGGATTTGTTAACATTGTGACATAGGGCAGTTTTGCCATTTTTTGCTAATAACTCAGTAATTTCTCCATGGATTTTGAAGACATTTTCACAGAATGTTTGTCATGACACAAAGGAGAAATTATTAGATTTTGTTGTTTATGTGATTCTGAATGATTTTTTAAGGGATTTCTTAACAGTGTGATAGGCCAGTTTTGTACATTTTAACAAAGATTCACCCTATTATGTTCAAAATGTCTTGGTGGAGGTTTGTGAACTCGGGGCACTTCAAGTGTTGGCAATAAGATGGGACTTTAAACAATAAGAGGGATCATGGCATGAACAAGGGTGTGCATCAAATTTAAAGTACACACACATACACAAAATGTATCATATGTAGTTAAGGGCATGGGGTTGATGGGGGCATTTCTGAATGGCCAACCCATGTCTGGACAGCAGGGGCCAATGAGCAAAGTTTTTGTCTTTCAAAATATACTAAATGGTGCAAGAGTAATGTAAGGTTGTAGGCCAAGCTCGGAGGTGGTGAGAACTACCTGCATGTATTCACTATTGCCTGCGTTAAGCAGTTCTAGCCTCTTTAATTAACATGAGACACTTTCATACATTCACTCTGATAGAGGAGGCTTCATAATGTTTTTGATCATAGCCTGTAAATGATAAAACCGCCCTGTTTGGAGGTTAAAAATGTTACCATAAAATCTCGCTAGCTAAACAGTCCACCATTAAAACATTTCAAGAAGATGGCTCACCTGATACATGTGCCTTTGTCCAGAACATGTAGGTGTCAAATTCCGTCTTTTGGCTCATTTTCTATCGTCAGTTGTTTGCTAACTTCCTTATCCGTTTAGCAAAGGTGCTAGTACGGGAGCTCAGCTGGCTCTTCAACTGTCAAACTTTGTTGCTGTTTTTCGTCCTGCAGACATCTGAATCATCATCAAAAAAATGAAATAGGGATACATGCTAGACATCCTTAAAATGAGCCAACATAAAGTATTATAGTTTTTTTGCTCCCATATCCCCTTATGATTTGTTAAGCTTTTATCCATCTTAAACATAACCAAACCTAGTTAGAGAGCAACAGTTCTGACCATTTTTGGTGAAAATTTGTGTTTTTATACTCTTATTCCAGGCGACTGGTCAATGCAGCTATATCTCCTCACTAAGACTATGTCCAGTAGCTTGGACTTTGAGAAAATGAAGAAAAAAAGACAAATTGTATCAAATTCTAGCATGAACTACTCTGTGAAATCAGGAAGAAAAGTCGGCTGAATCTTTTTTTCTTTAAAACTTTACAGCATAAAAATAGGCCCTATTTGGTTGAAAAAAAAAAATTACAGTTGAAGTGTGATATAGCCTACTTTAACATTCGGTCAATGGTAAAAGGAAAAAAAAGGACTTGTTTTCTGTATTCAGCTCATTTCTGTTTGCACTTGAGTTTCAAAATACAATGTACCATAAAATTTTCTATCATACACTTCCCCTTTCAAAGTATAAATTATCATCATGGTAGAAAGCCACAACATTACCATCACTGTGATATACTTAATATACGATTCTAAACTTTGAAAATGTAATTTTATATTCAGATCTCTAGCTTGCAGATAAAATAATCCGTAATCTACCCCACCATTAAGCCTTTGTTCAGCTTCACTCTGAGAGCACAAACACCCTCAAGGTCTGCCAAGCAGCAGTATTTCTTAACATGGTACCGCTTTTGCACAATCAGGTTTTTTCTTACAGAGCTGTGCATGGAATAACCTCCCAACTTAGCTCTGCCACGACTTCCTCTTTTTCCAGAGAAGTCAAAATGTGGATTTTAAGGAGCCAGTCTTTTCTGCATTAATTACGCTTCTTGGCAAACTATATATTTTGTGATGAACTAAATATTTTAATATATGTATGTTGATCCGTACTGCTTTTTTCATGGATTATATGAGTGAGTGTGTATGCATGTGAGCCTGAGTTTGTTGTATTTTACTGCTTATTTATGTTTTTTGGTGGGCTTTGTGATTTACTGTTAAAACTTACCTGCCCAGGGGCTGCATGTGGAAATATTTAAAAATTTTGCATCAAAGCTTTTTTTTTCTCTTTTAGATACTAATGTTGTTTTGTAGGCCCTACAATATCCCTGATTTAAAATATGCCTAATAAACTAAACAAAATCATCTTGGTTTTGCAAGAATTTGTAAAGAAAGAAAGAAAGAAAGAAGGAAATGAAGGAAGGAAGGTTGGAAAGGACATCCAACCAACATCTATACTCCCATTTCAGGGTTGCAGAGGCTCCACAGAGGCTCATGAACCATCTCATCACTCGTAAAATCCCTCATTATGCCAGAGTCTCCATACAAATCTAAAACTGTTGCACTACAGGAGTTAATGTTCTCAATAAATAGAAGTCAGTTCCCTGATTTTCTTTCATATTTTACAGTGCGAAATTGAGATCAAATACAATTCAAAGCAGTTTTATTGATGACAACAAAATGAAAATGGGTCATTAAACAAATCCATCGATTGCAGTCACCGCAGAAAGCTGAGTATCTTTTGGCAAAGTTTTATTCAGCAACAGAATCCGGTTTTGTTGTTGTAGCAACATGAATGAAGTTACGGATCAACTGGCGTTCACCTTTCAAAAAAATGACAAAAGTTTAAAGACAAACTGCACACTTAATTGCCCAGATAAGTGTTGAGGTAATGTGTTAAATACTATTCAGATGGATGGGCAAAGTACAATCATTCATACGGAAAATATATACAGAAAGGTACATGTACACTCAAACACCGTTTCTCAATGCACAGTATGATACGTGGCTGTATTTGCAACAAAAGGAAGAATCAAAAAACAAAAACAATTCAATAAATTAATGAGGAAGCACCAAGTGATGCTTCAGTTTACCACTGTAAGTAAATTGATCTGCTATATTTTCACAGAGGCAGAGGACGGAGATGTAAAACAGGACGGACTCAGGCGTACTTGGCACCTCTTTTCTGCAGCTTCAGAGGCTCTGCGACATCTTCAGCAGGTCCATGTTCACAATAAAGCAAATGTACTGTTGGTATAATGTCTACAGCATAATGCAAAGGAAAAACAAAGGCAGATCAAATACAAATGGAAGCATAAGGTCATTTGGCAGTGAACTGAAAAAGCACTTGAATGTAGTTGAATCATTTGCTAACTCTCCGACTGATAAGATATGACAGATGATGAACGAGTAGAGTCGAACTGGTGGTCTGTTCCAGAAATCTTCTTCCTTCATGAAACCAAACATGTGAGTGAACAGTCGGTTTCATACGACAACACAAAATCTCAGCCAGGCTCCCACTCCCCACCCCCGCCCATCCCCCCCTCCGCTAACGGAAAAACTGATGACAGACGGGCTGATAAAAGTGTCCAAGAAAAAAAGTGCATTGTTTTTCTTCAAATACTGAGAAATAGCTGAACATTAAAAACAACACTCTTATAATAAACATCTGAAATATCTTTTTTTCTCTCACTAGTGCAACAACAGACTTAATGAAATATAAAATTGAAAACATTATTAACCTGCAGGCAATCAAAGCTCTTTAAACATCGAATAATTTTTCTGGTCACAGTAGCAGAACAGTTAAGAAGGCAACTTAATGATTGATGCTCAAACACAAACATGCCAACATTATACACATCGCTCTTTTTTATAGAAATAAATAGCTGAGTTATCAACTTTATCTTCTTAAATAATTTCCATCTCTATATGACTCTGATGCACATTTAATATAAAGTATCTAATACACGACTGCAATTTCAACACTACTGTTATACATAATATAATTCTCTATGTTAATCTTTCATTCAATTTTGGAGAGAAAAAGCTTACAGAATGAACACCTGTAAACGTCCACTGTTTCCACTCAGAAGTATGACCTTATAATATAATGTAACATCAAATGTTGCTCCTTTTTATCTTTTTTCATCATATTTTTTTAAACAAACATTATGTACAGAGTAGCTGATAGCGAAGGCAGGATTGTCTAAAACTTAAAATCAACAAGTGCTTTTTGTTTTCTCTATCATGTCAGCAAACTTTCCGTCCTTTCCTCAATGAGTGGACAATCAGTACCAGTGTTCGAGAAGAGTAATGTAACAGTATTATGGAGCACTGTAAGAGCATGGAGAAGTAAACATCCATATATCAAGCCGGACCATCATAGCTATTTATGCAACCAAACAGGTCCTCAAGAGCTGATTTTGATTTTAAAGCAGGGAGAAGTCTGAAGACTTTTTTTTAATCTATAAAAGCCTTAATGACAAAGGCCTAAATAGGGTTACGTCTTTTTGCTCCATTGCTCTGAAATGTCCAGTCATAGAGACTGGACTAGTTAACTCTGAAAAATGAGGAAAGTCAGGTTAAATGAAAACCTTTTTCAGAACCCTCTGTAAACCCCCGGCAAGAAAAGGAATGAGATGTTCTGTCTGACATGTGGATTATACAGTGTGCAAAATGATTGTAAGCATCTAAAATAAGGATACTGTGATTTAGTATTGCACTTTCATAATGTGTAAGGACTCATTAGAGACTGATTTGAACACACACAATGCAGCAAATCCTGGTTTTTGGTCTCCACTTCAAAAACATCTGAATTATTTTGCATTTTACACCTCAGACATTATTGTCTGGTAAACTTGTTTACATCTACATGCCTCCTGTTAGTAATGCACAGAAAAATGGTACCCCAGCCTTTTCAAGGGTTGTCTTCATTGACTGGACCAAGCTGCTCAAGAGAAGTTGTTCTCAACTGGTGGATCAGGTTGTGTATTTCTATTGGATGGACTTGGAGCAGGGCTAGTAAGACAAACAAACTCTCAGCCAGGGAAGTGTGTCCCATTTGGGGGAGGTGATATTATGAATTTGTATCTTTTTTTTCATGTTCTGTACCTCTTACTTGAGATCAATAACAACAATTCTCTGCCTCTGAGAATTTTGTTGCGAATGAATCCCTCCACAATTCAAAAATTGTAATGGCGAAACAAACCAAACTGACTGTACATGAGCACTAGAAATCAAGAGAAGCAATCCGGGATTGGGCCCTTGCACACCAAGGGAAAAAGGGTGCAGTGCACTTGGAGTTTGTGTCAAAGCCACCAAATTGCTCACCACAGGGACATCTTTATCGAACATTTCCCCTCAAGCAGCTTTTGAGAGCTTTTTTGACCCAAAACACAACATAACAGTATATACACAAAAAAGTCTGGTAGACTTTGCTCTCCTTTAATAATACCAGTTATACTTTAAACCACTGGAAAACCTGTTTAGTCACCTTCACAATGAGGTCTAACTTGTATCGATTTCTAAATTGTGGAATGAGCTACACAGCTAAAAGTATGGGTGGGGCCACATTATGACATTCCCAAACTTTTTTTTACAAAGTGTGGTTACATCTATGAGTACTGCAGGTCTTGATGGATTTTACCAATGGGGGGATGGGGTGGCAGAGTGGGGGTCTTACAGCTGGTTCAGACACTCTTGTCACCTGAGTACTCTTGAAATGGTGGCTGCTTTTCTATTGATAATGGAATACCAATGTCTAATAATCCTTGACATCTCCTAAATTGTGTTGTGCAATACATTATGTTACTTAAAATGGTTCGTATAAATCCAAATTTCTATTTTGGTCCATCATACCTAAAAAGAAAAACACCAAGCAAAATTTACTAGACTTGTAATTTTGTAAGAGCACAAAAATATTATTTTGTGTTTACAGCTGTGCCACACTATCAAAAAGTATTATATTGACTTAAACTTGGACACCACAAGTAATATAAAAATATCTGTAAATGGATTTTAGACATTATTTATAATACATTTAGTGAAGGAGTTTGCATTCAAAGAGTTGTTTTGAGTGGATGTGGTCTTGGGGTTTCTGTAAGGGCTTCTTTATAAACAATTCTGCTTGTCTCTTACTTAGTCATGTATTTTGTTTCATCAAAGGTCCAAAATGTATTTTTGCATAACTAAATTTAGAGGGTTGATATTTAAAAAAAACAAATCTGGGTGAGGATGAGGAGGGTCCTAAAGAAAGACCAGTTGAGAACGACTGCTTTAGAGCCACAGAAGACATCAAACAATGTTTTCACAGGCTTAGTCACGCATACTTTTGTCACTGACTGTTTCTAGTTGGATCTTCCCTCTTTGTTTTCTGCAGCACAGAGGAAGTATCCCTACTTTAAGTATTGCTACTCATACTTCATGAGAGTATTTAAACTATTGAAAACAGCAGGAATTGCACCAAAAAAAATCTTAATTTACTGAAGACCTGATCCTTTGTCATTTAGCTTTGCAAAAAAACAGTTAAGGGTGACACTTGGTGGAGTTACCATGTGATTGCTTGTAAAGCCAGCAGAGGGAGCCAGAGGATGTCTAAAAACAGAAATGTGGACTGAGGGGACCTCAGCCATGACAAGCACTATTAAAAGAAATGGCACTGTATAGTTTGGTATAATATGAAAGACAGATGATATCTAAACACTGACATCTGTTCACACACACAGACCATGTTCCAAACACCTTAAGTCAGTCCAAGCTGCTTAAATAAAGTTATTAATGCCTGCCTGATATGGTCCCCTTCCCCTTTATTAATGGCACATTGGAGAAAACGCTCACTGGCATGAGGACAGACACAAATGGCAACAGTTTTGTGTAGAAATGCATTATGGATCATCCTCCAGCTTTTCCCTTAATATAAACCATCAAATACAGCAGCCTGTTCTTTGAGATGAACAAATATAGAGAGACTACAGCTGTGAAAAAAGTCTGAGTCTGTGTTGACTCAAGGACGTGGAGGATGGTAGAGGAGGCTAAATGCATCGCTGCCATGCTGTGGCTAGAAGACTGTAAAGGTCTGTCTCTCTCCACTCCGCCTGGAGCTTGTGCAGCATGTTTCTGTTCTGGCTGGAAGCAGTAAGTGTTGAACATCGCCCGGCTTGTGTTAGTTTATATTCAAACATAAAGCTCCAGCCTCAAGACTCTTAACCTTGTACTTCTGGTGGAAATTGTATATGTTTTAAAATGTGCTCCCACCCACCAGCGACTGGTGTCAAAGGTAGTCTGGAGTAAATGTCAAGCATAATGGAGATGCAGGCAGTTAAATACAGCGCTGTCACCTGGCTGCAGGCGCTTCAAGAAAGAAATGTGTTCAGCAACACTTTTCACTTTGAAGGGAAGCAAGAAGATACAGAGAGAGGGAGAGATCTGACAGCTTTGTTGGGTTATTTAAGCTTGTAAAATAAAAAAACAGCCCCTTCTTGTGATAGACAGAGCTGTGTTAGTCCAAACACAAACCTGCTGATCGGGTTTCCTGTCTTAGCCAACATTAGGAAATGAAGACACTCTCCTTTTTTGAAGTATTGAATGACTTGACGTTTGTCCTTCTGTAGCCTCTGTCCTGTCCATCGTGGCGGTCTCCTGTTGTTTCAGTTGGGTGCTGCGGACATATTCATCCACGTGGGGTGGGCTCGAAAACAGCTGGGGCTTATTTTGATTGACTGCAGCCAAGATGGCGCCTTTCCAAGTAGAGATGTTAGCAAAGACTGTCTGCTTTGACATGGAGGATTTTGGAGAAGCCAGGTCTTTTCTTCAGAGCCTGAAAAAAGCAAAATAAAAATGAAAGAGAAGGAAATGAGACTAATTTTTCAGAGGAAATCTTCACATGGATTTTGATGAATATCCACAGTTAGGGTGAACATCCTAAATCTTATCTGTCTGTCTTTATGTATGCTTACATGATTGTCAGGCACAAAATGAATAGTTTCAGTTAGAAATATACATCAATAAAAAATAACAAATCCTTTGTAATTTATAGTTCTTTCATTTAGTTCAAATGATAAAAAAAATTGTTGCAGTTATGAAAGCTAGATAAATCTAGGAAGGTCCCATACTGTCCCAGGGACATATTTTGGAGTTTCTTTCTTAAAAGTTCGCTCAGACTTTGGTTTATTGCATCACCCTTGTTTCATCCCTGCTTAAGCTATTTTAGTGTAAATGCTCATGACATGAATAGGACCAAGAAGAGGAGGTAGCTTTCAGCTTTCCAGTACTGTGCTCTGATGTATGATTTGACCTTTTTTTCCTTCTACCCAAACTGGCTTGGTCTAGTGTAAGGGGAAAAACCTGGACACGGGGAGGTGGAGTCTGTTGGCCTTACAACCTCTTAGCCAAGGGAGCGTGTCCCATTTGGGGAAGGTGGTATTTCCCTTCATGTCATCATCAGGGGGATTTCCAAATGGATCTTTGGGCAAAACGTCCCTGTGTTTGTATCTAGTTTGTGTATTTTGATTTTAATTTCTGATATACAACTGTCTACCACAGAGAATGCTGTTGTTAAAGTCCTCCCTAAATCTTAATTTTAAACAAGACAGAGCAGTTAAGCAAAAATATAAATCTTTTCCACCTTAAAACACTAGTTTTATGGTCTCCAATGAGGAGAATGGTCCTAGCTGCTGCTTTATGCCAATGTAATGACAGAAAGCATGTGAACATCACTAAAGCTTTTTGAAGAATGTTATTGAGCTCTCACTTTTCTATGATAGGAAAGACAGGACAGTTCCAGGAAGGAAGAGGTAGTGTAGGGGAAGAAGCTTGGATATGAATACAAATGGCCACAAAGTTCTGCAAGTTAGCTATTTTAGAGTTAGTATACTTTTACATTAACTGACTAAGTACTGGAAAAGTTACACACTGTGTCTTAAATTTCTTAATTTCCCTAAAGGAGCCTTCCCCAAGGGATAAATAAAGTTCTATCTCATCTCATCTAATCTAATCTACATATTGCTTTATCTTGCTGACTGCAGTATGATGATGCTTCTATCCTCTGCAATTCTTTTCTGTTTAGTTGGGGAAAATTATTGGACAGCTAACACAGCACAGAAGGCACAATGGTTTAATATTGTTGGCTCTGACATTTAATGAATATTCCAGTAATACAGCACTAAATCTGTGCTATAATTGAGTTTAGTACATAGTGGACTTGTTGCTACCAGTACCACATTGGTAACAGCATTTGATACCCACCCCTGACCCTGTAATGGCATGCTTTAAATAGTTCTAACCTAGTAAAGGACAGACATGCAGCTTAGCGATGCCTTTCTCTGTTGCATAGAGGTCTCAACAAAACCTGCATTCAATAGGGTTAAAAACAGTAAACTGCTTAACAATTGCTCTTGTTTCACGGATGGATTTAGCCTAATGAGGGCAAAAAGTTCTAATATTGATCTTCCTAATTTTCAGGCCAGAATGACTGTGAATAGCTTGTGGCATGAACATAAAAGTCCACTTTTAAACAACATCTCTTCATTATTGACTTAAAATTTAAATGCCATGAAACATAGAGGTTAAATGTTTTGTACATATAGCTTCTGGAGAGTTTTCTTGTTCAGAATCCTTACCTCAAGACAGCAAGCAAGCAGTTGAGGTGGGTAAGGCTGACTATGTGACACCCTTTGTTGCTGTCTCAATAAGCCCCATTCACACTGCTGTTTCAAGCCATAAAATTAACACCTCTGTGATGCCCCACATCCTCTGTAAACACTGAGGAGATGGGATGGGTGAACAAGTTGGCCCCCCCGTTCCTCTGTCTAGAGGTTGTATCAGAAGCTTAATATTGGAGAGGGAGGCACACAAACTCAAGAGAGACAGGGGAGCTAGCAGCGAGTTTCATTATACAATATTACGTTCACCCAGTTTCTATTGCAGCGTGAATTGACAGAGATAGTTGTCCTCTCAGAATTAATGTGGATGTTTGGGGGGGTCAAGATGATGGAGTTTTGTTGCTGCTCTTTTGCATAAAGCACGGTGAAAAGGGCCATAAAGAGCCCTTTGGTTTTTACGTACCTTGTATTTAAAGCTGGGGTTGGCGATTTTGGAAAACTAGCATGAATTTGAAAGTAGCATCTCCTCAGGGCTCCGCCTAGCCCCACCCCCCGCTCACATGCACGCGCAGCCGCTATATCCAGAAGACTGATTCAACTCCAAACCCTCAGCACAACGTTGTTGTGCTCTCCGTTGTTTCACACTACACCAAGTCATGTCTCAGTCAGCGGTAAGAAAACACCAAACAAACATGTAAAATTAGTTAGTACTCACAGCCGATGTTGATCGGGGTATAGGTAGTTCCTCTGACATTCTCCACATAGCTGTCAAATCTCCTGTTTTGGCCATCAAACTACCATATTTTCCGTATTTTATCCTCTTTTCTCCCGTCCTCCTGTATCAGTATTCTCCTGTAAATCTCCCGTGTGACGATATAATAATAAAAGCATTCCTCTGCCTCTCCAAACTGAGCTCCGTCTCTAGCCTGAATGGGGCGGTAATGCTCCAAAATGATGGATGCCAACCACCGAAGAAGAAGAAGTCTCGTGAGAACTGTCACCTGCAGTAGCATGGATGGCAGTTCTCGCGAGATTAGAGCCAACAGCGGAACAAACTTAGAAAAATAAAGAGTTTATTTTAGATTTCTTGTACATCTGTCTTAAAATGTGAGGGATACTGGAGCTTGGTTGGTGTTGTGGGATGGCTCACAGCGGACTTCCCTTATTTTCAAAGACAAAACTTGAAAGGCAAGCATTCTCCAGCGGAGTCTGTTCCCTACACGCTACATGCTACACGCACTGTCTGTGCACGCCGGGAAAATGCACGCGCAGCAGGCACGCAGAATGGCAACGGGATTTGATTGGTGTAAAAAAAGGTATCCCTGCAAGATTATTGGTTGGTGTTTTCCCTGTTTTACTCCTGCTGTAGATAGCGGATATTTTTCGCTCTGTTTTAAGAACACATTATGAGTTGATTACCATCGGGTCATAAAGACCATTTTAACCAGTATTTCAAAAAGTGTATCTAAATCAGATCGCCAACCCCAGCTTTAAGTGTGCAGAGTGACTTGTGTGATAGGATGCAATAAAAAGGCTGTTACTAAATGGGCAGCAGCAGGCTAAGACTAACTGTATTGCTTCATGATCTCACCCCTATACAGAACTGCCTTTAAAAAATGGATGATTAAACACAAGAGGGAAGTTTTGGCACCCTGCAAATGTAAAGAGAGGACGGATAAAAATAAATCATAGCAGTTCGTAAAAGTTATCTAACTGCAGTGAGCAACCCACCATCTTGAGAATAACATCCAGGAAGCACACACAGTAAACTGACTCATAAAAACAAAACATAAATAAACCCTGGGATTTTACAGAATGTGTGTGTGCGTGCGTGTGTGTGTGTTTGGTAACCCAGCTGACTGACCCTAGCCCCTCACAGTGCAGTTCGCTCGAGAGCATCCACAACCAGCCAGCACTTGGTCTCGTAGGATTGAGTCACGGTTTAAACTATGTGTAGTTGTGCTAAAAATAGACAAGCTATTGGCCAAACTGTTAGTCATGTGCAAACAGTGGTGAAAAAAATCCAGGGACATAAAGGCTGGGACTAGAAACTCATTTCATGAGAGAGCCAAACACAGTAAGCAGGCATGTACAAACACGTGTGTAAGCTATAAACTTAGCAAACACTCACTTTATTCTTGATGTAGATATACAGGTAAAGATTAATTATGTGGTGCCCAACATTGAGCAATTTCCAAAAACATGCATATATTTTTTGGGGGAAAACCTAAATGTTCATTTTAAAACACATAAAAAATAAAAAAAAATGTATTACCTTTTCCTCCCTGATTGTGTTTTATTGATTCATTTTTAATCAGTCGTGCTAAATGGATCAACCCACGTCATATGTAAAAAAATACAGTGACGCTTTGCATTGTCAGTGATCAAGATGTTTCATAACAATAGTGAAGTGTTATTACAGGCATACTTAATTGATAAATGGATAAACTAGAGGCACTGAGAAAGCACAAACCTTGAGCATGGCATTTCTTACTTTATTAGTCATTTTTAATGAAAATGTGGAAAACTGACCAACCGCAAAATGTTAAGAAATTATATTTAATAAATCCCTTTATCTCCATCCAGGTCACCACCACCAAACTCTAATCCCTCTTTCATTGTACCTTGGCGACTTTCACCTGGAAATTTCTTTAAAATTTATTGTGATCTTGTGAAAAAATGTGGGAAATCTCGCAACATTAATAAGTCCTTAAAAAAAAGTCCTTGATCCACATCCAAAATTGGATCATCACAAAAAATCTAGTCACTTCTTTCTTGTGTCATGACAAAAACTCTCTGAAAATGTCAGCCAAATCTGCTGACAACTTATTGAGTTATCACTGTCAATGGCCGACAGACAGATAAACTTGCAAACGGTCAAACGCTGGCAAAAATATAACCTCATTGGAGGAGGTAGTAATCGATTCATTGTTAACAAGCTGTTACCTATTCAAATAATATATTAATTACTAGATTTAAAAAATAAATTGCATTATTTTGTTCAAATAAACCATGAATGAAGGATCTTTAAAATGCAAAATACAATATTTTGTTTTGACAGTGTAATACTTATTGCTTAGTTACAAGCAGCAGTTTCTGAGGCAATAACAGCAGCTTTGTTTGCTTTCATAGTTCTGAAACAGAAATTAGAATCTATTACAGTTCATTTTACACCCAGCTAGAGACTCCTCTTTGTGGCTCTAGATTTTGTGATCAGTTTGTGTTTGTACATATATGCTTCTTTCCTTTGCATTGTATGTACCATGAGCGAGTTTCCAAAAAAACATTCATTCTTATCTAACATGTGACTTTGTTAAATGTTTCCATGAAAGGTATAATGTCACATGGGTGTTGTTACCTGCAGCTTGTTAACCATCTCGTCAAACAGTTTTCGAGCTTCGGGGCTGTTTGGGTCCTCAAAGTAGTCTTCTATACCGATCTGAACCACAATAGACTTGAGGTTGCGACAAACACCTGTATGAGCACAGGAAGAAATTAAGCATCATTCATTTATTAGTAGCCTTTGAAAAGCTTTTTAGCATCTTTATGTGGAGAAAGAGGCATTTGTTAAAATGTCCTGCTGAAAGAGAGAAGTGACTGCAAGCCTCTGACTTGTAAGTGATGAATGTGAAAGACAGAGCACTTGTATGAGTCAAATTCCAATTAGGCTCTGTCAGTCCCAGGCACTTTGTGGGGAATTATGTCCTGATGGGCTCGAGGCATGTCCTATGGATGTCTGAAACTGTCTATCTGGTTTAACAGCTGAGTATATATAGGTGTTCTCATAGAAAATGTTCAAGAATAAATAGTTTAATTAGGTTATAAAAATCTTTAAACAAAGGAATAAGTTGAAACTCATGGTTTGTTTAATCCAAAGAGATATATCACCCATGAAATATCCCAGAAAATAAATACAAATTAATACATATTTCTAAATAATCCATTCTTAAACAACTGCAGCCGTCAAAGCTGATTAGGTGAAATCCCAGCCTGAAATGACCTGATAGATAGATCAATGATTACAGATGGAGCTTTTATTCTTGATTTACCTTTAACTTTAATGTGACTTGGGCTAAATACAAAGTCAATGTGAGAAATAGAAAAACTTCCTCTTTCATATCTGTACAACAGGACAATGCTGAAGGAAAAGTGTCCAGACTCACTGTTGAAGTGGAGAAGAGCCTTAGGTGTGACAGGTGTGGATGTGAGCACCAACATCTCCAGTCCCTTCAGTCCCTCTCTGCAAACCTCTGCTGCCACCTCCTGGTTGATTTCACTCACATGATCCAACTCCAGCACCTGCAGACGCATGCAGTTCCTCGCTGTTGGTGGAAGCGGGCAAAAGGTGGAGATGCAGTGATGGGAGAAACACCTTTGTGAGCATCAAAGTAAAGTCCAGGGAGATTGTAGTATAACACAAAGACACGTAAATACGACAATGATAACATTTACCAACATCTTAAATTCTGATCATTCTAATGAGTTTTGACATGATATGTAACTTATTCATAACAATTATTGTTTATTGTTTGTAACACTGTCAAGGATTAAACCTCCTCACTGATTAATTTAACAAAAGCTTTTGGCCCTGGTATATCTTACATAAACATCAGGTGCTGAGTACGTCTCACAGTTTGTAAGTCTTCAAGCTAAATGTGAATGCCCCTCACTGAGCACTTACAACAATTTGGGAACCAATAGTTTAAACTGGGGATTCCTTTTGACTTTATTGTTTTTGATATAGTTTAAAACATTAGTGGAAAAAACAAACGGTTGCAAGATATTTTAAAATCTAGAAATTAAAATAAAATATAATAGGTAACAGCTTGTTGACCAACATAAATACATTACTACCTCTGCCAAGGAGGTTTTGTCTTTGACACTGCTTGACCATTTGTTTCTTCGTCTGCCTGTCTGTCATTGAGCAAGATAAATCAATAAGTTGTCAGCAGATTTGGCTGAATTTTTAGTTAATATTTGTCATAGCACAAGAAAGAAGGGACTAGATTTTGGCAGGGATTTGATTTTGGATGAGAATAAAATAATTTTGGGGGGATTTGTTCAGTTAAAAGGGACTGTTTTTTCCACTTTTTCACTAATCACAAAGTAGGATCACAGTAGATTCTGATGAGATTTTCAAGGGATGGGAACACATTTTGTCATTTTATTCTGGCCCATGCTTCACAGGTATTTTTTTCTGGTCCTCTAAAATCAGCAGTATGACAAATGAGGGCGAAAAGCTGTTAAAGGGGCCTCTGTGCCCTCTTAGCTTGTGTCTAAATTGTTCCTTGTCATTCGTGAGGGAAGCAGCACAGAACATTGAAAAAAGAGATACCTAACCACAAGCAAAGGGGCTAACACTCCTCACTGCTAGCTTGCTTTATGGCTTCTTTTGTGTGTCAAGAGAAAAAGAAAGATGAGTCCTCCAAGAGCACAAACCTTAACCTAGATCTTCCTGACATTGTTAGCACAGTTATTAGCAAAATTAGCAAAAAAAAACTATTTGTGCTATTAGTGAAAATGTGGAAAGCCGCCCAATCTCACAATGTTAACAAATGCTTTAAAAAAATCCTGGATCTGTACCTGTGTTCAGATCACCACCGAAATCTTATCACCTCTTCCTTGTGCCATTCCCTGATGAAAACCAGCTAAAACATAATCTCCTTCGCAGAGGTAATTATTCAGAAAAATAACTGTGTTGTAATGGTTAGTAAAAAGTGAGTTCCAATCACAAAACATCCTCTTTATGCAAAATGTAGAACATGCTGTGAATTGAGTATTGAATTAACCGACACTGGTGTAAATCAAACTGGGATGTTACCTAGAGAGGCCAGCCCCTGAATGCCACATCCAGCCCCACCCACCCCCAAAGCTCGAAGGTGTGGCCAACATCTTCCAATGGTCTGAAGGCATCGGTTACTGAAACGAGCTGGCTGTTGGCTTGAGAAGAAAAAACACACATATCCTTATAGATACTTACATTTGATAAAAATGGACTTTACTGCACAGAAGATGAGATGGGGAATTGTGCAGAAAAGAAGATTTAAAGAAGTACAGTACATGATGCTTATCATTACCATGGGTGTAGTGGTGCCACTTGTAAGGATATGATGTCTCTACAACCTGCACCTAGAGCCCAGATCACCTCCTGGCCGACTGGATCTGTGGCACTCCTGGAACAAGAAAGATTCTGTTTACATTACATACTTTCATGCCAATCTGCATCGCATGAATCTGCATGTACACCAGAGGCATTATGGCAAGACAAGGTAAAAAAGGAGTATCATTTGTAAAGAGGAACAGAGAGACTGTTGTACCTGTAGGTCACAGCCTGCAGCGCTCGGCAGTAGCAGCTGGCAAGCCAAAGGGAGCGATCAGTCAGCAGGTTGGGGCAGTGAGAAATCTTCAAGATCAGCAGGTTACTTCCTGTGGCCTTTAACAACGCCTCCAGACCTTCCTCCAGACAGCCACTTAGACAGAAAAGTGAGGGGAGATCAGCAGACACAGTCAGACAGAGACAAAGCAGAGGAAATAATTCTGTCCTTTAGAGCTTCACTTCTGCCTCAACTCAACTCAGACTTATTTATAGAGAAGATGTACAAACATGAAGAACACTGTTATTCATCAAAGCAGTGCAGAGAGAAAAGAAGAAGTAAAAATACATTATAAATACACAAAATACATGACTGGAGCAACACAATGTCAAACTAATAAAGGAATACACTTATTAGCTGTAGAACAACATTAGGGGTATAGGAAAAGAAATAGTTAAACAATATCTTGTGATATTTTTGGTGTGAAATTGCATCTACTATGGTGCAAAATTAATATTTTATTAACTAATAATTTACAGAAATTCTGGAAATATGTTTTATATTGTAGTTCAGCCTCATGCTTCTAGTATGACTCTCTATTTCTCTATTAGGTTTATTTCAGTTATTTCTGTCACCTGGACAAGTAAAGGTTAAACATATTGGACCATGCTTTATAAAAAATCGCTGATTAGAAACAGTACTTAAAGCAAATCCTATCCTGTTTGGTTCTTAACATAGTTTTTTTTAATAGCCTACTTAATATAAATGGGGCGGGGGTGGTGAAGCAGGTAGTGCACGTGCCTCACAGCAAGAAGGTCCCTGGTTTAATCCCCGGATCGGACAGGGTCTTTCTGTGTGAAGTTTGCATGTTCTTCCCATGCATGCATGGGTTCCCTCCAGGCACTCCAGCTTCCTCCCACAGACCAAAAACATGCTGATTAGGTTAATTGGTTACTCTAAATTGCCCCTAGGTACGAGTGTGAGCATGAATAGCTGTCTCTCTCTAAGTTGTCCAGCTCCCCTGTGAACCCAAAAGGGATAAGCCTTATCAAAAATAAACGAATGAATGAGTTAGTATCAGTAATTTCTCCCCTTCTTTTACTATTGCAACATATTGTGATGAGCTTCTTCAACTTTGTCAGATTCCTACTGTATTTCCAGATTGCACAGCCCTAACAAAACATGAAAGTGATTTGAAATGAAACACAAAAAATGTGCAGAACTTTGTCTCTTATATGATAAATACAATGTCATTATCAACACAATAAATAATGTAAGATTAAATTTCTATTACATGGTGTTTAACTACCTATGCGTCTTAACTCAAAAGATTACAAATAATATTTCACTTTGTTTTTCACTGGTATAGCAATAGCACTCTTGTCTCAGATGACAGAATAATGCAGAATAATGACTTTTTTCTTATACAAGTTATTTTTATAGTAGTTACAAATACACTGAAAAATTAATTTAAAGGAGACATATCATGCTTGTTTCTCCTTTTCACTATGCCAGACTAGGATGCCTGTAAAGCATTTCTGCCCTCAGTACAAGTCATTTAGTTCCTTCATTGCCCCACAATAGCGTTCTCAAAATCCTCATTTTAGGCCATTAACAAGGTCTCGTTGAAACGCTCGGATCTCAGGCTGACCTACAGTAACCTCGCAACGTCACAGCCCTTTGTGCTCTGATTGGTCAGTTCTATCGGGGATCGAGCCAGCTTGTCCTTCTTCTTCTACTGTATTTTCCGGCAGGCTCAAAGCAGCGACCGCGTATTGAGTCCCCCTACAGGCCAGAGCTGGTAATGAGTGAGTGTGAGCTAGGGAGCTATATACTGCTGCTTGGTGGATGTGTTCCTGACTGATGGTTGTGGGGCTAACGGACATCACAGAGGAGGAAGTGTTTTATCAGATTACTCCAATAAAAAGAAATGTACCTCGTGTCGTCACGACGATTTAAATCTCGCGGTCATCTCGCAATGACCTATTTTCAGAGGCATCGAATCTCATTCTAGGATATCAGAAAAACTACAATATTTCATTTTTTTTTAAATTAAAGGGGTGTAAGGTCTTGTTTTCAAATTTATTATATTATATGTAAGTATTAAATCATGCATCAGCATGATATGTCTCCTTTAAAAAAGAGGATTTGAGGTATTGTGCTGACTTTGACCGTTAATTCTTTTGGACTCTTTTATACACATGTATTAATTAAGTTTTCCCTTTTCCCTTACACATTTACAAGTTATGATTAATGATACATCCTAAGTCTATGATAAAGTTAGAAATGAAAAAGAAATGGATAAACAAAACAGCATAACAAAGGACAAAAGAAAGATACCTAAATTCTATTGATACACTACATAATTTATTGATATTCTACATAATTATATGTACTAAATAACCTTGTATAAATAGACATATATGTTTTTGTGTGTGTAAAAATGGAAATGGTAAAGTCCATTTTTATTTTTATTTCCCTCTCTCTCTGTAATCTTTGTCTAATGAGTCACTTTAGATGCACTTAAGTTTTATTTTTTGCAAAGTGTTGGGATTATGACCCAAAAATGATACTGAGTGCAGTCTTTAGTTCAGTTGGTGAGTAAATGTTTTGTGTATCTCTTTGTATCTGTGCATGTGTCTCACCGTGTGCTTTTTAGGTAGTCCTCCTTTGATTCCTTTTTGCCTCGCTGTCTTGGTTTGAGGTTTTGTAGAATAAGTGAGTGCGTCTGAGTGCACCACTGAGACAATATGCTCAGAAACTAAAAAAAAAAAAAAACATGTCAGAGAAATTTGTTACAACATACAGCAAACAACTAAAGATAACGGCAGTACGGGGATGATATTATTTTTATATTATCGACTGGAAGATAAAAGCTTAAAAGGTCATTTGTGAGATATGTGGTTTCAGCTATTATTTAAAGATGATGAAGTGACTGTAGTTATAATCACAATGTACAAATCAGAAAAACATATCAACAAAAATCCAGTACTGTCCACCACCGACGCAGAGTCTGGATACTGACCTTGGAGGAGATGCGTGCGTTCTCTAGCAGCACTCGGGTCCACACAGCCGGATGTCGAGCCACAAACTTCCAGTCTCTGCAGACCTCAGCGGCTCTCAGCAGAGTTTTGGTGTCCAGATATGTGAAGATGCAGAAGAGAGCCGCTCGCATTTTCAAGATCTCTGGACTGATCACCTCATTAGATTTAGATGGACTCTTTTCATGACGGCACGGCTTGTTATAAACCCCTTCAGACCGACCTGGAGAAGATAAAAGCAAGAGTGAAACCTCTGAGTCTAAAGGTCTATTTTTGATTACTGAAATCCTGTTTTTATGTGGAAGCATCAAAGATTTCATCATGAAAAGAGCTGTTAGTCATCCTGACTCTCAATTGCTTTATCATTTGATTTAAATGTATGCAGTTTTTTTTCAACATAGCCAGCCGTTAAATGAGGGTCATAAAAAGCCAAGCGCATATTGTTTACATACAGTATGTCTCTAAAACCATAAAATGGGTTGTTATAGGGCCAACCATATTGGATGCTAACTCTTTTTGTCAGTCTATGCAGGGCTCCAGGTCAAATAAGACAGCAACTACATGCAAAAAAGGTATATATATGGATCTATAGCGATAAATCCACATTTTTTTTTTTTTACTCAATTTTCTTGATGAATAAATAAGTCATTATATCAATATACTTCCATTTGGCCATGAGAGAAAGTGACAACTTCCTTTAAGGCCACTATCTACTAGGGATGGGATGAAATATCGTTTGGTAATATATCGCGATACAGTACGTGACGAAATGCATCGAGTTTGAAAAAAATGGATTGCGACATAACAACGTCACGTCCGGTAATAGCGCATATGACCAGAAGTGACGACAACAAAAATTAGCACCAACTGCCTTGCCCCCAAAAAGCCTAACGATGGAGTTGAATGAGGTTGAAATTGAGGACGCTCCGCCTGGATATAAGTCATCTGTCTGGCAGTATTTTGGCTTTCTCATTAAAAAAGACGAAGACGGTGAAAACGAGCCTACCGCTCATTAGCATACACTCTCTCTAACCTCCCTAGGGTTAGAGAGAGTGATTACAACTCAAACAAAAACAAATAAGTTGTAATTACACAGTAATATTTTTTCTATTTTACTTTTTTGACATTGTATCGTGACGTATTGTATCGTGACCCGGGCGTATCGAGGTGCAGCATATCGTGAGTTTAAGTGTTTCGTCCCATCCCTACTGTCTACTGACCAATCAGAAGCTCCCAACTTCTTCTTCTCTGGTTTTCTTGATGAGATCATCAAATCAGAAACAGCAAAATATCAGCATGAAAAAAGAAAGTTACCTGTCAGGCACTAAGGACTACTTAAGTAAACAGAATATTCTGGAGAAATAAATGTTATTATGTAAATAGTTTTTGTTTTTGAGTTTCTTTGCATACTTTTATTTTGTCTCCTAATTTCTAAAGCTTGAGAGAGAAAATATTCAGATGTGAAAAGGCTTGATCATCAGTAATTTGTGTGGATTTTTTACGAAATGCTCTTGGTTCTAAATTCTGATTTTTGTCTTTTGTATTATCTATTCAATCGTACAATTGTCAACATTTAAATCAGACATTGTCGGGATGTCCTGAAAAACAGGGTGTCTTTAATTTGGTTGTGTTGAACAGATTGGAGGTGTTACATGCATTATTACAAAACTACTAGGAAAACAAAAAGATGGCAGAAAATGGTTTGGAGTTGCAAGGGTTAAGAGAGGCTGCTGATAAGAAGGATGTGTCATTGTATAAATTAGATTATTGGTGCATATTGTGTTATATTTAGCTATTCTGGCTTTCAGAGGTTGCTTTGTTTGACCCACATGCACTTAACCACACAGACACTTTAGGATATTTACAACATGGGTGCTGCTGCAGTTAATAATGACAGCTTTACTAGCCTGGATTGACATGGACCCTGCATGTTTTCAGACGGGTGGCCTACAAACAAAGGACTGGGATAACTTCTTTTACTTTCTGTTCATCATTGGATAAACCAGAAACCCAATTAATAAATACCAAAAACTGTTTTTTTTATGACATTTGCTTTAACACCATAAATATAAGCATTAAACTTTCTATAGAACCAACATACTCTCCCTTTTAGATAAATCACAAGTTATTTTGAATGCTTTGTTTCATACAACTGAAAATATAAACCAAAGTGGCCCTCTGGAATTAGAAATATCATTACTGTTGCTGTCTTTATGACAAAAAACGACCTTCCCTGAATGAAAAGTTCAAGCTTTGGTGGTGCGACAGAGCTTGCTTTTATCTGAAATCTACTCTGTGACAGTGCTTACAGAAATGAAAATCACTTACACTGAAATCATTAGACATCTAAATGATTATTTCTTTACATACATTTGTCGGTCATTTAAATGCATCAGTAGTATCTCAGTCTATTACCACTCACAGTACACCTCATAGGAACCTTGAACAGTGTTAGCTTGCATTCACATGGCACCAATCAGCATCACGCCAAGGTTACATAATGTAGCTCCTTGTGTCCATCTTTTTCTCTCATATAGCTGTTTATTTGTCAAGTCTATGTGTCAAACCCCCCTGCCTTTATATCTCACAGTTACATTTTTCATACATGACTCACTTCATGTTTGGCCTTGGAAAAAGTCTGTTAGAAGCCATCAGGACTATGAACCACGACTTACACTCTCTTTCTCTTTCTGTCCTTCTCTTACCAATGTCCACACACGTCGCCCACGCTCAACACTGCAAAATAAACTAAAAAAGCCGAGCTGTGTAACATGCTGAGAAAAATGTGTGCTTGTAGATACATACCATCTGATGAGAGCTGGCAAAAACTCTCCCCCAGTAAGGAGAACTACGTCAGAGCTGCAGCATGCCAGCAACATGTCGAGTGTTACATGAGACAAATCTTTGAGTAATTGGGCAGACAGAGCATTTTGTACATATTTGTCACACAGCTCTAGCTCAGTTTTGCTTCCTAAATCATGGCCTCAGTCCACCTGCTTTAAAGTGGAGAGCTGACAGCAGGTGGAGAGGGATGGAGGGCAGCAGCAATGAGAGTTTGAGAATCTTGGCAGAGTGAAAGGAGAGATGTACAATCTGTGGTGGATCTGGGAAAATGTGCGGGCATAATTGACTATCTAAGCTGGCTCTCACATGGATAGATAGCTTGGTATAAAGGGAGAACTGAGATAATCTAACATACACTCTATATTACAAAGATTTAACGTCTATCAAAGTAAATGACTGATGCTGTTCTCCAAATCACCTATCCAAATCAGCCCAATCCGCATTATAATATTTTGAAAATCAATCAAGCTACCAAAGGCCTGCACAGTGACTACAAAGCATAAACAGAATAGAACAAAACAAAAACTACGTGAAATTAAATAAACATAAAGAAAGTGATAAAATACGATCAAATTATAAAAAAGTAAAAAAAAGATTTTAAGAGGTAAGCTGTTCTGTAATTTAGAGGTCACAACAGAAAAGGCTTAAAGCAGCAACAAGGAGAAGTTGCTAAAAGATCTCTTCAGAGTGGAGACTTGGAAAAGATTGGCAATGTATCGAGATACAAATCCTTTTAAAGACTGGATGAAGGTGATATGTCCTCATTTTTAAGCACTTGTTAAAAGACAAGTAGCAGCATTTTGGACTAACTGTAGACGTGAGATGGAGGCCTGGCTTACGTCTACAGAGAAGTTTGATGCAGCAGTCCATACGTGAAGAAGTAAAAGTATGAATCACTCCCTCGAAATCCATTAAAGACCAAAATGATTTAATCTTGGATAAAAGCCTCAGGTGATAAAAATTGGATGTAACAACAGTTTCTCTATTGATACATGAAAATAACTGCCAAGTTTTATACCAAGCTGGATGACTGTGGGTTTCAAATGAGACTGCAGTGAGCTCAGGTCACTGTGAGGGGCATCGTTAAGTCAGCTTGGGCCAAATACAGTAATTCCACATACTACATACAAACACAATGCTTCATGCGGTACTAGTAGTCGTATGACTGCCAGACAGCTGTTATTTAGCAGTATGCTAGACTCAGGCCCACTGATCTGTCTTCTTTATGTTTTTCTATCAGGAAGAAATGGTCATATAAGGTGCATTACTGCCACCTAGTTTGCTGAAGTGTGGGAAAAAGCTACTATCATGCAAAAACTGTGTCAAACACATACAAATAAAAAAGCTAGTTTCTTTTAATGATGTATACAAGAGTACTAACCTCATATACTACATTGACCGTTCAAAATATTTCACTAGTTAATCTTGGAAAATGCCCACAGAGAGTGTTTGAGGGAGGCAGAACCTTTGAGAGGCATATCCGGCAGGTGATTGGATAATTGTTCTGTCAATGAACATTACGTGCCAATCAGATAATGTAGAAGGCTGGTGCTACTGAATGTGACCCATTTTGAAGTCAAGAGACTTCAAAAGTGGAAAGAAAATTTCCTTATTAAAGAAAAGGGTGTAGTGTTGGTATTTCTTTTTCATTTAATGAAGAAATGCAGTCAACATCTAAAAAAAAGCCATTGAAGCTGTTAGCATCTCTGCTAATCTCTGTAAGTGCAGTCACTTTCTCATGTCATCTCGCTCGTAGCTCCACATCTTCCTGCGCTAAAGGACTGTGATTAGGACGTGCTGCTTGAGGCTGAGGACAAACTTGGATTAGAGCGTAGAAAAAAAGGATCTGTATGATTTAAGGCGAATCCATCTGCTGTGCAAAGTTACAACACTGTGACTTATATGATTTCAGTTTCTGATCTTGGAAAAAGGAGTACACTAATTGTTGGTTTGCACTGCTAAATTAGCACCCATTTATGGACTGAAAAAAATCTACGAGAGATTTACCTGGATTTTCAAGCTTTTTACCACTGAACTTTCACATGTCAAATTTATCACATCTATGTTACAAATAAAAAAACTTTGTCAAGATTTGACCAGCTTTGTTGTTGGATAAATGTGATCAATTTGATCACTGAGGGTGGAGCCTTGGATATATGCTTTGGATTGGAAACTACTTTCTACACTTACATTAAAAAGGGTATGTTGGCTGTCTAATTGTCCATTCCAGCTTTACTGGGAAGATGGGATTTCTGAGTTCTGAGAAGGAAATTTCATCCGGAACACCCCCAAGGTCAAAATTTCCTACTTGGAATTCAGTGATCCTCACCACCCCTGAGTTGAAAACAGAAGATGGCTGCTGCCAGTGTAAACAGTAATTAAGCTCCACTAATATTCTGTTTATTAGCACTTCTGACCAGTTTTTGTCACACTAAATCAGTCGTATTCATAATATTGTGTTGTTGTTGATGTTTATAAATAGAAATACTGCAAAAGTGTAATTCATATTCTCCATGTGGTATGTGCGAACTACAAAACAGGATGTGCCAACAACAGCTAACACAGCAACTACCAATAGCCTGGTCAGCACATTTTTTCTGCTTTGTAACTGGATCGGTGATAACTCATAGATAACATCATTCCCACTTCCCTCTCCCCTGTTCTGATGTAAATGGAACGCAGCATTACATGTAAACTCCTGACCTGTCTGCGCTTTGCATTGTGGGAAAGTACACAAGGTAGACTGGTGAGATGAATACTGCTATTTTTTAAGCAAAATGCCATCCTGGTATTTTTAGCACACTATAAATTTAGTGAATGAGCACATACAACATACCCTTTTTAATGTAAGTGGAGAAAGTGGTTTGGAATACAGCTTTTGTATCAAGCAGTGGTTTCCAAAGCACTGGCTGGGACACTCAGTCTAAGGCACAAAGTTTTTGCTTTTCCTCACAGCATGTTTACACAACACCAAGAACACTTGTCATGAATTTTTAAAGATCCACTTACAAAACAAGACACAACAACAACCTGCGTATGAAGTTAGATGAAGCATAATCAAATACTCTTCCTTTTTTTGGCAAAACCAGACACACCAACAACCTGCTGTTGTTTCTTATTTTGGCTGTGGTGTAATCAAATGCTTCATTTGAAGAGTCCTTTAATTGTGTGCATTTCAAGCACAGAAAGAAAACTAAAGGCCAGATCAAAATACATAAACAGAAAATTGTATAAATGAAATCATTAAAAAAAAATGCATTAACAGCAAACATGCTGCAAGTTGGAAATGAAACAAAGCCCAAAACAATCCAAACCCAGAAACACCTGCAAGAGCGAGTTTTGCTC
The DNA here is from genome assembly GCA_036419115.1 of Scarus forsteni. Classification (NCBI taxonomy): domain Eukaryota; kingdom Metazoa; phylum Chordata; class Actinopteri; order Labriformes; family Labridae; genus Scarus; species Scarus forsteni. The sequence continues at coordinate 20,272,109 of JAZDUH010000098.1, read as the reverse complement.
ATTGACTTTTCAACTTGTTCAGCTATGTCCCATCTACTCATAAAGGCTACAATCAAATCAAATTTTCCTTGAAAGGCTTAAAAGCAACAACACACAATCTTCTGACATATTATGAAAGAGGGAAACCTCCAAACCACATCCGTGGCTGTGTTTGTGTTCCTGGCTGAGTCACTTCTGAGTTTAAGTTATTATTCATGAAGTGTTGACTGTGTTGTGTCTACACACTGCTGCAGCTTCCAGGCCTTTTTCCTTCATGTTTACCATAAATGGTCATGGCTGATCTAGTGACTGAAACACCCTGACCCAGGAGCATGTCAGACCCTGCTCTCCTGAGATCGTTTTAGAAATGAATCCTGACTCCCACATGTCTGAGCCGAAAGTGAGGATGTCAAAGTGTGAATGACTCGAAGAATGAAACTCACTTGGACTAGAGCGATATCCTGCTCTACCCTGTGGAGGATACGGAGCTGCAGACTGCTGCACTTCAGCCACAGCTCGCCTCTCTTGTTCCCACATCTCCACTTCGGACTCGGTGGTCCTGGAGCCCACGTCCGACACGTCTCCCTCCTCTCCTTCCGTGCTGTTCCTGTAAGGTCGCCGCTGCCAGTTCTGGATGGCCTGTTTACGGAGACCCCAGTTTCTTGATCCGCCTCCTCCACATCCAGGAGAGCGCTCGTAGCCCCCCTCACCCAGACGGCACTGCATGTGATAATACTGAGCCTCGGGACACTCCTCCATGGGGTGCATCTCTACGCTGTCACTGTCGTATCCCCCAGAGCCCTGTGACACTGACTTGACCCGTCCTGATGCTCTGCAGAGAAGGAAAAGAATGCAGACATGACAATGACTGTAAAGTGTGTGTAACAGTTCATCTAAAATTTAAGATTTTGAGAAACCTTTTATCTCTTAAAGAATACCCTAATCCATCTGCTTGTTTTGATAGTCCACCACTGGCTGGAAGGCAGCTAAAGATATGACCAAACATCTTTAACTTTCATTTACGCGCCCTAAAGAAAATCTCTTCAGGATCTTTGCCATTCTACAGGTCCCCAGATCCCTGGTTAAGCTCCAGTGGTCTATCAGTGTCTTACTACAAACCATAATTCCAATGAAGTTGGAACGTTATATTAATGTAAATATAAACAACACAAGGATTTTCCATTCATTTTAACCTATAATCAACTGAATACACTAAAAAGACAAGATATTTACTGTAAAAACTGATACTTTTTTTGTTGCAATAAATCACTAATTTTGAATTTGATGCTTGCAACACACTCCAAAGGAGATGAGACAGGGCCGTGTTCACCACTTTGTTACATCACCTTTCCTTTAACAACACTCAGGAAGTGTTTGGGAACTGAGGACACCAACTGTTGGAACTTTCCTGTTGGAATTCTTTCTCACACTTGCTTGATGTAGGACTTTAGCTGCTCCAGGGTCCTCTGTTGTTGTATTTTTTTCTTCATAATGTGCCACACATTTTTACCAACATTCTTTAGCTACCAAACCACGCTGTTGTATTATGTGCGGGATGTGGCTGGATATTGTCTTGCTGAATAAGCAGGGACATCTCAATTAAAGGCAAACCAATTCAAGTGCATGACTATTATTATACATATTTGTCTAACTTGAGCGTTGTTGACAAGGTTTTTCCCTAATCTTTTGCTCTATATGTCATTGTATTTTGGTGTTTCCATTTTGTATACGTACTTAGGAGGTAATGCATTTATAAAAAATGTGTTCTTGAGATATTGACCTCAGCTCCATCTTGTGGTAAAATATGTTGACCTCTGAAGCACATCTATCAATAACTACAGACAGACGGCTCAGTGGGTCAGTGTGTGTTTGTGTCACAGTGATTCACTGGGGAAGGCCTGACAGGTTTTGCATGATGTCACGCCAGGAGACACATTCACATACCAACTGGAAATGACGAAGGAGTTAGTCAGAGTTTAAGACATGTGTCGGAAAATCTCCAGCAGAGGGACAGAAATAAGTCAGTCACACCTCAGGGTAGAAGCAGAAAGGCTGCGCATGTCTGCTTCAACTGATGATGAGGATGAAGGGTCTGACTAAAAACAGATTCTTCGTTGTGTAACAATGTAGATTTTTAATACTTGTTCATGTGTAAAAAACGAACCAGTGTTATATTATTGCTTTGGATAAGCTATGGTTTGCACTTCAATGCACTCTCACTTGTCTCTTAAAATACCTTTATGAATTTTCACTTAGGAAAAGTCTCAGTGCAGGTAAGAAAATATCTCTCAAGCATCAAACATGATGCCTCTATAGATTTCAGCCATGTTATTCTAAGATGTTGTTACCAAAGGCCCAGAGGTCGGAGGCAGGGAGCTCAGGGAGGCTCAAGCAGCTCTGATATATTTCCACATAACTGACAAAGGGTGTTTTTATAAGAACTGCACTCTGAGGGTAAGAAAGATGTGCAAGAGCATAACTGTCAGTTAACAGCCAAGAATCTCCAGTTCTCTCCAAGTTAAAATATCGAGAATTTCCTCCTAAAAAAACAACAACAAAACTCTTAATTTAAGCTCCTGTAATACGGTAGTTCTCAGCTGATATGATCCTCTTTTCATTTAGTGCTATCACCTGCACTCAAACCCTCTTTATTACACTTTGGTGGTCTAGATGTATTCCTGAGGTGTGACGTTATTTGTACATGAAGAATACGTGAGAGTGTGTTAACTCACCCTGTGCTGGGGGACGACCGTCGCTCTGAGACTTGGTACATGCCTCTGGTGCTCCCTGAGAGGCTTGAATTTCTCTGTGGACACACAGCAAAAGAGAAAAATGACAAAGTAGCCCAAGTCACTAAATCATTAAGAATGCTAAATTTAAAATATTCTTGATTATGGAAGTATATAGTCCTTCAGTTTTAAAGGTAGAAATCAATATTCTTCTTTAAAACAGTTACTGTAAGTACATTGTTCCTCTGCTCAATGTAAGAGATCTTGATACTCTAGTGCTCTTCAAAATCTTATGTGATTGAAAACCATGAGAGTTCCTGTTTGAATAATCATGATTCTCAGCAGTGGTGATTGGCTGCTATTGCCCAACCACCACCACTGCTGATATGAAACATTTAAGGGAGTGATGATCATGAGACCAAAAAACACTTGACCTTGTACCTCCAAAATCGGATCAGTTAAGTGTCTGAGTAACAGATGACAAATGTGTAAATTTGAAGGTAATCCCCCAACTTTCTTTCGAAAGATATTAAATTATGGGTTATTTTTGCATTCCTTGAGAATCTGCATTCACATAAGCTTGCAAAGCGGCAGGATTTGCCTGATTCTTTGTCATTATGCTGAACCATCTTTCAAAGATAAACTGAAGAGATTCTTCTTTCCCATTTGCTTTTAATGACAAAGTGGCAGAAGATACAACAGTAGATCTGTTGTGTTGAAAATGAGGGATAACTGCAACCTGCTGATTAGCCTGTATTAGTGCTGTGCATCTGTACTGTCTCAAAATTTGAGTCTAATTATTAAGTTATTAGTTTAATTCAATTCGATATCATGATGCATCACAATGCAACGCAGTGAGCAATATCCTTGGTTTCCATTTTACTGCACCAGGCTACATTTTAGACAGGAACAAAAGCAGCAGTCTGATAAAAATGAACTCCTTTATCAATTATAAATGGCTTTTGGGATCAACTGCAGCAAAACTGGGGTGGCACCATGGAACAGTGGGTAGTGCACGTGCCTCAAGCTTGCTGGTTTGAGCCCCCTGTTGGTCAGGACCTTTCTGTGTGTAGTTTCCATGTTCTCCACATGCATGTGTGTGTTCACTTTAGCCGCTCCGCCCTCCTCCCACAGAACAAAAACATGCTTTTTAGAGCAAGTGATTATTCCAAACTGCCCTTAGGTATGAGTTTGACCGTGAATGGCAGTCTGCCTCTCTATGTGGCCATGCGATTGGTTGGTGAGAGGTTCATTGCATACCCCTCCTCTCCCCCAATGTCAGCCCCCACAACCCTGAAAGGGGTAAGTGATATATATGATGGAAGCATGCATTCATAAATAATGTTCATAGATTTCATCTTTATTGAATGTGAAAGATAAAACATTTGTCTAATCACCTCGAAAGTTTCTGCCCATCCCAATCACTATCTTTTGGATGTTACCCATACCCAGGTGGACTTGAAATATATCCCAAGGATATGTGAAACTGTCCATCTTGTATGTCAGATAAGCATTTACAAGCAAAAAAGGAAATCAAGGATTCTTTGTTGTAATTTATAATCTCCAAAAGGAAGTCAACTCAATCTCAAGTTATGGTGTACAATTATGTCAGGTTCATACAAAATCACATGTAGGATTCTTCATGTTCATGTTCACAAGAGAAAGCGGTATTAAGCTTAAAGACCTTATTACTGTTTAGTGACCTTCAAAATCAAATTATTTTATCTTTGAATCAGGGTTAACATTTGTTCAAAGCTTTGAGAAATCCCTTCAATGCAGTTTGAGATACTACTACAAGAATGACACCTTTGTACAAATGGGTGGCCCGAAAAAGGGAAAATGTTGTCATACAAAACATCAGTATGTTGTGAAATAAACTTTCTTTTTCTTATTCTCAGATTAAAACCATCAAATAAAAGCATCACACAAGAAATTAGAAACCATGCCTTTCATCTCTGATGGCCGGAAAGAAATAAGATTAACCTTTATCGAACATTAATCTGTATATTTGATGCAAACTCCCTTTGGATTTTATGTCCTCCTGTCTCTTCAGATTAAGACTCGGCAGAGATGTTACAGGACGATTAGGAACAATCTTCCCTGGAGACAGAACATTGCTGACAAATTTCCTTTGTGAATTTCTTCCTCACTTTCACCTGCACAGAGACCCCTGCGCACTTCCTCCTCTCTACACATCTGATTTTAGCTTTGAGATCAGGTGAGAATTTATAGCTCTGTTTGGTTGTAGCTGCTTCTCTCTTTCATTTTATTTGACTGAGACTAAAATCCCAGAGTCACTATAGCATTCAAAGTCACCTGTGCACTCAAGTATAGTGTGTAGTGTTTGTGAGTAAGAATCATTCTGTGTGTTTGTGAAGCTGTGCCAGGTGGGATTCTGCGTACAAGATCGGCAGCGTGCCATGGAGGAGAGATCTACATAAACAGACACTGTCACTCTCCTGTCTCTTTCCTCACATTAGCCATGTTTACATGCACACTTTGTCTTCAATTTGATTAAAATCATCTGATTGGAGTTTTCTGATTTACTGTTTACAAGGATGCATTCTGGTCATGGCATGTGTGTGCATGCATCAAACATATAATCATAATAAAGCCTATGGGCATGCACAGAGCTGTCTCTTCGGTCCAAAAGGAGCAGCTGTTCTTTACTCTTAAAATAACAAACAGTGCTATAACTTGTAAAATAATCATGTCCGGCTAGGATTCCTTGGCTACAGAAAATGTATTGTCAGTCACCAACTATAAATGAGACATGCACGCAATTCTCTAAAAGGGCATATTTCTTCTACAATGATGGTCAAGTTAGTTTAAAATGTGGTTGAACAGAGGGATTCATATTTTGCTAAGATTTCAGTTTGTCTTTTTAAGAGAACGCAACAGCCACAGACTCCTGTTATAAAAAAAACATCACTGTCTGTCACTCATCCTCCCTCATGGTGGAACAGAGAATTTATTCCCCTGCTGCTGTCAGGGACTCTGGATGTCTTTATTTTCAGCTCTTAAATGAACCCAAGTCATGTTCTGCTGGCATTTTCCTCCTTCTCTTGGAGAAACTAAACTGCTGCAGTAAAATAGACAAAAGTAGAGAAAAAGCTGCAGTGAATGAAGGTTGTACAATGAGACCAGTTGTACACTGAGGCCCCATCCACACGAAGCCAAACCGAGGTCTAAACGGATACGTTTTTTCTGCGTATCATCCATACGAAGACGGTGTTTTGGGGGTCTGTAAACGATCATTTTTGAAACCAGGTTCCAGAGCGGAAACATTTTGAAATGCCGTATATGCAGCTCCGTGATTACTGGCTCTCTGCAAGTTTTCAGATACGCCTATGTCATAGTTTCATGTCTTCATTGACACGCATGCGCCACACACGGCAACGACAATGGTGACCCTACTATCCCTGTTGCAGCAAAATCTCCTTCTTCTCAATCCCCGCCGAGTTGAACAAACAATTATCAAGGACACATTACGGCACTTTATGATCACTTTATCACAATCTCTGTTTACAACTTTTGCCGCAAGTGCGCATGCCCACTGTTTTTTCATCTGTTTCCACTTGTTTCCGTCATATCGTTACAGCGCCCGTAGAGGTCTGGCATGTGTTTTACAGCGTTTTGATGCGTATTGAGTGCATTCATATAGACGCAAACATTTTCTGAGACGCCTTCGTCTTTATGACGATCGTTTTGGAAACTGTTAAGCGTTTTGTCTCCATGTGGATGGGGCCTGAGATTGCTGGGACCATAGAGTCAGACATGCCCTTCTCCTCAAGTACACATGCGTGAGCAGCTCTAGAGGAGAAAAGAGAGAACCAGGAAGACTTGTGCAGAATGAGTGTCTACAGGTGCCAAATGCTGCAGTACCCAGAGTGTCCACTTGAGACTTGCTGCAGTAACCTGACACCTTAAAGGCTGGCTGCAGGAAAAAACAGATTTCATGACCTTGATACACACCCTTACAGCCTGATTCAAAAAGATGGCTTCTGTGTTTGTTTTTCTTTCATTGAGAATTTATTGAAAATTTTGGATTTTGGAAATGCAGAGTAGCTTTAGGTCAGATGATGTAAATCCCGCTTCTACACATCCTTTTGGTCAGTTAGCAGATGGAGCTTAAGTCAAGTAAAGATAGCATGTGTGGTAACATACAGATGATGAGAAAAAAAGTCATTAAAAGTTGCTGCCTGATTGGTGCGAATAGAGATCCGAGAATGCTTTATGTGTAGCTTGCATCTCAAACCAGGAAGGCCAACTTTGACAGCTGTCTCCCTCATTATGTAAAAGTCATTGGCAGGCAGGCAGGCAGGCGGGCAGATAGATAGATAGATAGATAGATAGATAGATAGATAGATAGATAGATAGATAGATAGATAGATAGATAGATAGATAGATAGATAGATAGATAGATAGATAGATAGATAGATAGATAGATGGATGGATGGATGGATGGATGGATGGATGGATGGAGATGGATGGATAGACAGACAGATAGATAGATAGATAGATAGATAGATAGATAGATAGATAGATAGATAGATAGATAGATAGATAGATAGATAGATAGATAGATAGATAGATAGATAGATAGATAGATAGATAGATAGATAGATAGATAGATAGATAGATAGATAGATGGATGGATGGATGGATGGATGGATGGATGGATGGATGGATGGAGATGGATGGATAGACAGATAGATAGACAGACAGACAGACAGACAGACAGACAGACAGACAGATAGATAGATAGATAGATAGATAGATAGATAGATAGATAGATAGATAGATAGATAGATAGATAGATAGATAGATAGATGGATAGATGGATGGATGGATGGATGGATGGATGGATGGATGGATGGATGGAGATGGATGGATAGACAGACAGACAGACAGACAGACAGACAGACAGACAGACAGATAGATAGATAGATAGATAGATAGATAGATAGATAGATAGATAGATAGATAGATAGATAGATAGATAGATAGATAGATAGATAGATAGATAGATAGATAGATAGATAGATAGATAGATGGATGGATGGATGGATGGATGGATGGATGGATGGATGGAGATGGATGGATAGACAGATAGATAGACAGACAGACAGACAGACAGATAGATAGATAGATAGATAGATAGATAGATAGATAGATAGATAGATAGATAGATAGATAGATAGATAGATAGATAGATGAAGTCTTTTTCAAATAAATGAATAGGTATCTATATATGTACTGTATATGTACACTTACTACTAGATGTTTTTTTTGTCATATACTGTAACTGTTGACATTTTGCAGCTGGCTGTATGTAGGCCTGACGAACATTGGGTTTTATTCATGTAAATTTGACTTGGTATAGACATTTTTTTTTTCCTTCATGAAAGAATATTGAGGTATGTCATGTGCAACCACTCGACAACAACCTTTGAGATATGAGTTATGTTTCATTTTGGACAGCTCTGGGAGAGCTCAGTACAGAGTCAAAAACCTCAAAAATGGATGGTAAAAGAAGCATATAAGAGCAGCTGAGTGTATTTTTTAACCCGAGTTCAGTCCTATATAAATAGCTCTTCATCTCTCCCTCTTTTCACTTCTTTGTTAAAATTCCTAAACTTTGCGTACCACAGTCTTTGGTTTCAAAGCTTCCTTCAATTTGCACTTCGGTGAAAAAATGCATTACACTCAGTCTGGACTGAACCGGAGAGTGTGCAGGAAATAAGTCATCCAACCTCTGGCTCTCTGTCAGTCCTAAAATACCTCTGTGGCTCTGAAGCCCATCTCCATGGAGACGAGGGCGACCTCTTTGATGCAATGACAGAGAGAAGGAAAGAGGAGGTCGAGGGGGCGTGCGCTTGGATGGGTGACATCTCGGGGCTTCCCCCTGACAGTGTAAGAAGGTGCCAACCAGCCTGTGAGTCCACACATGTACTTGTCAAGAAGATTATTCACAGAGCTGCACACAAACATGAAAGAGACTGATGGCTGTATGTCTAAATTTAAGCAGAGGGTCAACCTCAGGACAATCCTGTAATGGAGCTAAAGAAAGAGCACAAGCTTGCATACACGCATATTAACATGTTAATGCACTATTACAGAGCTGCCGTTTAGATTATACACTGTACTGTAGGACGACACAAAGTGTCTGAGCTAGGAAAGCTGACCATGACACTGACCTCTGTGATAGTGATCCGAGGAGGACAGAAATGTAGAAAAATATCTCAAATAATTGGAAAAATAATGTTAAATCCCATCCCTCTTGCACGGATCTGTTTCAAGTTTGATTCAGGATCATTTTCGAGCAGGAGCTGGTTTCCATGGCAGCACACAAATGTGTGACACCAAACAGGTCATCTTCTTTTCAGAGAGGCTCAATGATTTGAGTCGGTGCTATTTTTAAGAGGACAATGTGTCTGATTTTGCAGATATTATTCTAAAGAGTAACAACGCAAATGCATAGAAGAAAATACAACAACAGTACCTGCAGAGAACAGAAAGAGCAGCACATCTGAGGTCATCCAAATTTTCTACAGTTTTTATAATAAGCAGACCAAATTTACAGTCAGTATTTCAGAGGATGTAAGTCCAACCTTAACATATAATCATGTAAGATAAGAACCAATTTGATATTTAAAAGCAGTACAAACACATTTTGTTCCACTGAGGCTGTTCTGGGTCAGATGTTTGTCCAATCTTAAACAATGTTAATGTTGGCATAAGGAAATTATCAATTGCTGAAACTGTAAGTGACATCTCAGTGGCTATATTGTATGGATTGATTCATTTTAATCTTAACAAGTGTGTTTGTTTAATTTCTATTAAAAATATATAACACAAAATTTGTTTATAATGACTACAAAAACTGTGTGTCGTTTGATTTTTCTATCAGCTGGTGGAGTATTTGTCTGAGGTTTAGCACAAATTGCTCCACAGGAGCAGTGCATAAGTATCCAAATGTATGGACAACTGAAAACGCATGATAATCAAAAGTGCTCATATGTATAAATTAATAAACAAAATTATTGACAGACTGATGAAAAAAATCCTTTAGTTTTTCCAATAAACTAAACAATGCAAAGGGTACAATTAATAAAAGACAATATATCTCTGACCATCAACTCACTTACATTTCACTACTTTAGTCCTGACATGATTTTCTGAGGAGATTATTTCTCCTTATAAGAAAATTACAACTCCAAAACAACAACTGAAAGAGATTGTAATAAACAACTTTAATGAGTTAATTGAAAGCTTACTACTCATGGATGTTTTAATGAAAAATAGTTTTTGTTTATGACTTCCAAATTAAGGAATGACTAATCTATATACTTGTAAAAAAGAAAATAGCCAGTATAAGGGACACATGTTTTTACTTTTCATAGTATAAACAGCTGAAGTGATTTTCTGTTCAGGAATTCACTGTTTTAAATGACCCAGATAATGTTCACTGTTCTGGGTCAAAAGTGCCTAAAACTATGGTTTACGTCAGTGTTTGAACTTTTCTGCTACTTTAATGGAATGTAACCGTGCCATTTTGCAGAACTTAAAATATTAAAAGCTTGTGCTACAGCTCCACATGGTGGTCAATGGTGGCTGTCTCTTCTTTTGCATTCTGGCCATTTTCATTACTGAAAGCTATTAAAAACTTGGCCAATTTTGAAATCACAGCAAAAAAAAATCCAATCCCAATCAATCATAATTAGATAATGGTGTAGGCAGGAACCACAGCGGAGTAAAATACAAAACGTAAGCCACTTCATAGAACAAATTCTCTCAAAAATACGATGGAAGTGGAGCAAAAAATATCCTTTCCATAGAGAAATACATTCAGTGTTATTTGCTTTTTATTTAATAAAGAAATGCAGTCCAGATCTGATCAAGCTCAAGAGTCAGTGTCAGTGCTATTGAAGCTGAATCTCAGTTACTTCTTGCACGTAGTTCCCACCATTTTCTGCTCTAAATGATGCTGATTGGGCCATGCTGCTTTTAGAAACTCTCAATTGCTGTAGACTGGAGCTTAGCAATAGGGATCTCCCTGATTTCTGACATTGTATCAGGCAGATCCAGCTGCACTGCAAGGTTAACCTGGAATTATTTGATCATATCTCATTAACAAAGTTTGTATTAAAGAAGGGGTGCTGGTTTGGCGTAGTGGTTAGCACCCCATGTACATGCTTCTGCCGGTCCAGGTTCGAATCCCGCCTGTGACCAGTTTGCAGAGTGTCTTCCCCCACTTTCTCCCCCCCTTTCACAAGCCTATCCACTATCTCTCTCCTATCAATAAAAGGCACAAAATGCCCCAAAAAATATACATTTAAAGTTTATATTAAAGAGCACATGTTAGCATGCCCATGGTTAGTGAGCCTCAGCTGTATAAACATGAGCTGATTTGTTGCCTTGTGGTTCTTGGAGTCTATTAAAGGATTGACCTGTGGTTCTTAAGAGGGACATAACTCAATATAATCAATGCACAAACGCTATTTAAAGCAGAGAGCTTTTTTTCATGGGCTTTACGAAGCCCAAGGCTGCTCTCTGAAAAACCCAGTGTCATGAATGTTGAATTAAGAGTTGAAACAATCGTAAAATGAAAAAATGGTTTTATAAATCAGATATACATATCTATGAGTATTCTGCAATCTGTAAAAATGAGAAAAAAATGACAAGATTTATTTCTATATGGTCAGGTCTGACAACCCATATATAAGTAAAGAACAAAATTAGATGTATTTATGTTAGTTGGATGAAATATAATTTTGAGTTTTCTTTAAAGTATGGGATTGATAATACAGGCTGGAATGTTGTGGATTAACATTTACTCAGCTAAAGACATATGTAAACTAAGACTACATTTTCCGTTGTATTTCTGGTGTGTGAACAGGTTTCTGTGCCCTCACCTGCCGTCCATTCCCCTTTGTGGCCTGCAGGCTGCAGCGGCCCAGGCTGCCGTTTGGCGTGGTGCCACAGCTGCTGATGATCTGCAGCTGTTTTTCGGCGCGATCCGCTCGGTCCAGCAGCTCCTCGATGAACTGCTGCAGACGAACTTTGGCATTGGCTTCACGTGCTGCTGTCTCCTGGAGGAACTGGTCGATCTGGGCGACTTCCCTGAGGACAGAAAAAGAAAATATCACATTAAACCCTCGAGTGAACAAACTTATAGCGTTATGTGAATCTGTTTGATCAGGAGGGAATCCTACACATAAGCTGAAACTTGCTCCTGGCATATATGTTTAGACATACTGTAGACAAATCTCTCTTGTTTACCACAGCATACATTTCCAATTAATCTCCTACTTTCCTGCACAATTGGCATGGAGATTATACAAATATAAAATTTGTGACAAAAACAAATAAACTAAATAAATATAAATGAAGATAAAGGGAGAGAGACAGAGCAGGGATAGAGGGATAGAGAGCAGCTGGATGTTTATGCCACCTCACAACAGAACAATTGATCTCTTAACAGCACCATTTGCAGGTTAAATATCTTGAACATTAATACTTAACTTTGTCTTATGATAGCTGATTCCTGGCTAAATTCTTGTTTAACTGTTCTTTAAAGGGCAAAGAAAAATGCACAAATTTTGAGGAAAAGTTTCTTTTTTTCAGCCAGGCCCATAAGAACACTATTTTTCAACATCTTGTCACATTGAATCACCAAAAGGGCTCATATTCTCTGACTGTAGTTTAGCTTGGTCTGTAAAGGGGTGATAAGTGAGCCTGAGCAGCTTTATAATAGCATACTCATACCATTTTAACCTTTTACTACATTTTACTCTTTAAGATGGGCCAATTTTTTGTTTCTGCAGCATAAATTCCTGTTTGAGAGCACACTGAGTCCATTGTTTTTCTCAACAGAAAATGTATACAGTATACTGTCTCCTCTTTCATGTTTTCTTCTCAAAAAGTGTCTTGGGTTGTTCAATAAAAAAGGGCTTTTAAGGCTTTTAGCAGCCTTGCAAGATCAAGGAACATTGACCGCAGCAGTAACTTGACACAGCATTCTGAATGTGCAAACAGGATTACACAAACACTTCACTTACCCACAAAAGAGCTAGAAATTATTTATAACTTTGTTAACAGTGATCTATGTGAACTTTTGTCATTGGTCTTATGAACTTCATATACAGCTACTTCAAGCGTCTGCTCTCATGCACCAAGGAGCAAAGTACTTTAGGCCTAAAGGAGGCAGAGGTCACAGTGTGGGTGATTATGAAATGAAAAATAACACACATCCACGGCAGGCAGAAAAGGGTCTCATGTCATGGCGTGTTGGACTCTTTACATCATGTCTTTGGTGTCTATGAAGCAAGAATTTGATTCAAATCAAATAAGAAAATGGAAAATTTCAACTTTGTAGAGAACCAGGTGCAGCTCTTTTTCCCTCCCCAATGGAAATGCTGGAGGGTGATGGAGGTGGAGGCTTACAGGAAGCTAAGATAATAAGCTCTGTGCTTATTGACTTCCAAAATGATGTCTGATTGAAGAAGGAATACATGTCATCTGACAGACTTTTAAAACGGTCATCGTGGCAAGCAAAACACTCATGAAGTTGGAGGCTGTATAGCTTTTACATAATAAACCCCTAAAAGTAGAAAACAGAGCATTTTATGGGCATTTTCTTTGCCTGTTAGCACAGCTTTCCTATGCAGTGAGAGTTTAGTAAAAGTAGTCATGGTCTTCTGCTAACCAAAGAGCTTCAAACAGCATTAAAAGTGTAAAGAATTTTACAGGACATTGGACCTTAAATGTCCTCAATGACCATGTGCATCATCAACAATTTGGCCTATTAGTTTGATTCTTTAATGATTATTATTCTTGTTGAAATATACTGTATGTTGTCATTTAAAAAATGTCAATTGAAACAGTATGGAAAAAGGAACAATAACTACAATACCATTAAGTCTTTTGAAGGCCAGGAAACTGAAACTATACGTTTTGATGAGAATTACAAATTCAAATGTTCAACATTTGTGGAGAGTTGTGCTTACTCTTCTGTTCACATGTACCAAACCAATAAAAGATAGCTTGAATGAATGCAGAAATTGTATCTGTAGTGAATAACAAACATATTGTTTGAAGGTCTGGGTTTTGAAAACGGCTCCTCTGCTCTCCTCTGAAAACTGAGCCAAAGCAAATGAGAAGCCCTGTAACCCACCCAGCATTAATGAAACAACAGCATCTATAATACTAAGCTTCTGTGGAAGCCAAGCTACCCCATGTCAGATATTCATTCCTGTATTGTTCTTATTTTGATCTTTACAACAGTGTGCTTGAGTTCTTCTGCTCTGTACTGTTTAAAGGTATAGCGTGAGGGTGCTTTTATGGCTTTCCCTTAAACATATACCTGCTTGGGGCTCTATTGGTATGTCCATGTGCTCCATGCACAAAGGATGTTGTCAACTTGTGGTCTGGTTGGTGCCCTACTCTCTGGCTTCACTTTCCAAGGCCATTCACTGCTCTGTCATATCACACACAGGCAGAATCTCTTTGCTTCAAACCGAAAATCAGGCTACCATGCAACCAGATAAGCAGAGCGAGGCCAAACAATCATCTGCATATTGCATAACAATGTTGATTATAGTCACCTAAATCAACAGTGCTTTCAAAACAGCAATTTACTGCTATTTTCATCATGGATAAGTCTATTGTTCATTTCAGTGGAATCTTTAATCAGTTAGATATGAATCCAAATACACAAGCGTGAAAAACATCTGCTACGAGTGGACTGAAGTAATGGAAATGAGAGCTGTGAGACTGAATTGAAACAATAACCACAAGTTACAAGATGTAAAAAATGATTCAGAGTTGTGAGAAGGCGATGAAAAATGTACCATGATTATATATAAAGCCCAAGGTGTCATCTTCAGCACATGACAGATATACTTGGAATTCGATGAAGTTTTGAAAAGAAGCATTGTGGGTATTTCAGATGCTTAAATTAGCAGACATTTCCCACACATGCTTCATTTGAACAAAACCGGTCAGGTTTGTATTCGTGTTGTTTTTCTATAACTTTACAGATTAAAAAAGAGTATTTAAGCACCTCTTTTCATGAAGACACGCCTTTAATATCTGAATATCTTACTACCACTATTCCCAACAGCCTAGATGTACCTTTTTGAGGGCTTGTTTCCTTATTTTTACTTCATATCATGTGTAACCATTTCCACACGGGACATCTACAGTCCCCAGAGTGTGTTTGTTTCCACAGCCTGAGCCTTGATCGGCCAGACAAAGCAGCCAGGGGAGCTTAACTAGACGGCACAGACATCTGACCTTGAAAAAGGAGCCATTAAAATGTTCAGAGGAGAACTACAGACAAGAACATGAGACCATAAAATGAGTTTTATCAGCTTAAGTGGAGCAAAAAAAGACAAAGCATTCATTTGTTTTGGTATTTTTTTCATCCAGCTTCTGTCAAACATCCACAACAACTACTAACCCTTATACAACACAGCCTCCATTTAATATACCGCAGAACACAGTGGGTCTTCTTGAAATGGGGACATACTGAGATAAGAATAGTTTGGAGTCTGGCACAGTTCACATTCTTATCCTCAGGAAAGATTACAAAAATAAGAGTCCCAAATTAGTCTGAGTGTTTGACCTTTTGGGAGAAAAAAGAAAACACTTATAAATCTGTGAATAAACAATTTAGAGTTAGAGATCCCAGCTTCTGTCTTTTCAGACTTTCAAAATTTGTCCCTAATGCACTACTGTCAATTTTCCTTATTGAGTATGATGTTACACAAAGGAGTTAAACTTAGGAAAAAATGAACTTTAACCATTGAAGGAGCAGGTCAGTTTTAGTCAAGTAAAGATTTTGTACCCTTACACAAAACATCAGAATCAGTATTGGTAATACTGGCATATTGGATAACAGCAAAAATCCAATATTACACATCCTTATTGTTTTTTATCATTATTTTTAGATATCTATGTTTTCACATCAATAGCATCTGAAAAAAAATGTGGCCCATAGGTATGGATAAAAGTTAATGTGGCCATCTTTGTAATTAAAGTTGCTTATCCCTGATTTAAAGCAATGACAAACCATTAACAACACACTTTATTTTAAGGTCTTTTCACAAGGCTGTGTGTGCGTCCCATTGTTTGATTCTACAAATGTAAACATTTAAACTTGGTGTTTATCTTGCACTGCAAGACCTTCAAATTTTAGGTCCCAGGGGGAAATGACTCTTTTAAAGTACACCCGGGGGGTTTAGAGGGTTTAAGGTTGAGGGCCACTAGTGCAGAGGACTGTTGCATCCCAAGTCTCTTAACACTCATGAAACAAAAATCTGGCTCTATTAGTGCTAAATTCATCTCTGCAAGACAGTCAACCCATCTGTCCTTGACGAATAAACTGATCGATATGACAATGAGCTGGAAATTCAAGATAAGTGTAAAAAAAGGGTGCATAACTGGAAAATGACAATTCTGCTACATATGATTGGGAGGCACTACTTGATAAACAAGTGCTCTTGTCTAAATAACATGCATTATCACACATATTTTGTAAATTAAATCGCCCAGTCATCCTACTGTATAAATGCATGTCATTATCTGGCCCAATTAACAATCTTAAGTATCATTCATTTGAATTAGCCGAGCGAGTCTGTGATTTATGAAGGAGCCGCCTGAAGCTAAACTTCTGCTTTCATTATTCAACACACAAGAACAATGACAGAGCTCTGTTTTCACTCCAGCCTGCATTAATGAAAACATATAGTTCTCACATAGCTACTTTTTAACTGAGTGTGGCTGTATGCATGAAGCAATTTGCATTTTGGCATCCGCACTGTAATGCATCTGTGATTTATCTTGGTTAATTATTCATTTGAATCAGAATTTTGTTGTTACAGGAGACAGATTTATTATTCACATGAGGATAGATGGGTTGGAAGCAGACTTTTCCTTTTTCATGTGTGTACAAGGAAGCAATGCACCGCTGCACCAGAGTGCCTCAGCTAAAGGGAAGTCCTCATGGAGAAGACGGGAGCATCAGGAATTTGATTGAAAGACCTGGACGGATGCTGGAAGGGAAGGCAGAGGGGGGGAGAAGAGGAGGGAGAGCTTTTTCAAACCCCATGGGGTGCATGCAAGGAGAAAGGAAAAGACCAGAAATGAGGAGGAGAGGGGAAAACAGAGGAGTAGAGTCGATATAAACAATCCACAAGGAAAGAAGAGGCACAAATGCTGAGAGGGGAAAACACTGCAGAGGCTAAAGCAGCAGACAGCAAACAGAAATCTGCAGTCATGTGGAAGCAGAAAGCACAGGAGGTTTGACAGCGGGGCAGAGAACTATGGGATGTTGCTGCTTCCTATTGTCAATCCTAATTTTCACACACGCACACACACCTCGCTCTCACAGCATGACTCACTGTTTGACACCTCTGAAACAAAGCCTCAAGATGAGAAACATGTCTGCATATTTATACTGACTCCAGAGGGGAAGTTGGAAAACATGCAGGGTGACGATTTTCTCTGATTGATGAACATGCAAGTCACTAGTCTGTGGCATGATCCAGAGAAACTGACCCTGTGTTGGGTGGGTCTATGCTGGACCGAATCACTGCTGAGAACCATATAGTTGCACTGCCTCTTTGTGACTCTCTTTACATTTTCCATTAACACCCAGGCTGAGCGTTCAGATCAGGTTCGTCAAGAAGCTCAGTGCATAATAAGCTTGATTGATGTCCTATGGCTCAGACGTCATACCTGCAGCATAAAGGATGCCCCTGAAAGGTGGGCCCTGCAATCCCATCCTCACCCACCAAATTATTGATACGTTCTTGCTGTAAATGTAGTAAAACTGTATAGGCATGCACACAGTGGCCATTTATTTCACGTAACTCACATCAAACAGAACACAGGGTCCTCAAACATTGGGTAATGTCCCACAATTGATTGGCTAATTGGAGTGGATCAGAACAATTGGCTGTCCAACAAGGAAGTCTGGGTGTTGATAACATCCATGAGGAATGGGCCAGTGTGAAGCAGAGGGGCTTAGTTATGCTGGACAGCTTACAAATAAGACTGCGGTGGAATTATAACTCAAGTTTGAAACTTGGAAATTGCTGGAGTTAAAGTGCCTTGGAGTTCCGGATATGATCACTTTAAAACGGTGGTAAAACCATGGATTATAGAGGAGCAGCTTTCAGAGAAAGTGTTGCTTACAACTAGCATCTTAAAGGTGACAGGACTTTATGTGGCATCGGACTAGTTTCAAAGTGGGAGTCATCTGGACAGTATGTCAAAACTGGCTAACATCAAAAAGTAAACATCACAGCTTGTACAAATGCTCCAATGAGCAGCATCACAGACAAGGACCTGCTTAGTCAGAATTCAACATTATTAATGCTGTGTCAAAGACATCAACAAGTCTGCTTAGAGGAGAGAACAGTCTTGGAGTAAAGGCATACTTGGGCTACGTTTACATGGAAACTCCTGACATAAAGACGCAAGGATTTGTCCTTTGCGTTTTAGAAGTAGGAGTTTCTTTTCTGGACAACAAATCAGTTCGGACAACAAATCTGTCTGGATGGTTTTGACAGGATAACAAACCGAGCACCGTAAGAGGCTCACACGTTACTCGGCAGACGGCCGAAGCTGTTGTTGTTCCTGGTATGCGCGCGCAGCCTTCATGTGAAAGAGTGCTGTGCATGCGGTGACACCAGCGTTTCACCCTGAAACGCTCCAATGCGGGTTTACACAGAGCTGCATGGAGAGCGTTTTGGAAACTTTCCACCCTGGAGCCCGTTTTCAAAAGATTCCATTTTCAACAAGTTTCCATGTAGATGCAAGGCCAAAACGGAATGAAAACTTATCAGATTTGACCATTTTTGGCGCCATGTAAACTCAGCCTTAACCTTCTGGCGATGCTGAGTTGGTCAGTGACTTGTTTATTCTGCTGGGCTGATAGATACACAGTACCAGTGTTAGTGT
Organism: Scarus forsteni; assembly: GCA_036419115.1. NCBI lineage: Eukaryota > Metazoa > Chordata > Actinopteri > Labriformes > Labridae > Scarus > Scarus forsteni. Next base: position 20,253,429 of record JAZDUH010000098.1, on the reverse strand, counting down.
GTGTGTCTCTGATAGGTTGTTGTCATAAGAAAGGTCTACATCTCCAATGATTTTGAACTTTGCTGCTGTTGCTGTTCATTGGTCCATGAGGATCAGATTTGCATTTTTTATTGTAGTTTGTGACAGTGCAGACAGTAAGTATGCTCTGTATTCCCTCTGTCTTTCCATCTTTGTACGTGTTTGCAATTTGTTCTAAAGCAAACCACTTCAAAGAGTGTTTGTGAAGCAGTGAATGTTAAAAATCTTGAGAGCACTATAGCTGTCTAGATACAACACATCAATTGACAAAAAAGTTTGGAGCCCCATTTTTTTTTTAACATTTGGTTCAGAATTACCTCACTGATAAAGGCTACCAAAAGAATAAGAGTATGTGATCCCATCTATTAAAGCCAGGGATTTTATGAAGACAATCAAGTATTGGAATGATCTGTCATTAATGGGGTACAGTTATGTATATAAATGAAGGGCCCAACTGGAAATAAGCTGAAGAACACCTCTGTGTTTGTGTTAGAAGGGTGCTTCATACAGAGGTTGTCTGTATCAGATATTGTTTAAGGTAAAGCTTAATGTGCACTGGTTAGGGCTGGACGATTATTGTAAAAATAAGAATCCCGATTATTTTAAGTGATATTGAAATCACAATTAATATACACAATTATTCATTTATTTAAAAACTTCAGTATTGATTTAAACACAACTTTAAAGAACCAGCGAGTGGCACATACAGTATTATTGATCCACATAAGTCACACACACTCGCTGAGGCTGCACATGGAACACAGGAGCGCTATGAAGCGCAGGAGCTTGCATACACTGCACTCCACACTGTGTGGCATATTAATTGTTTTTCTTAGATTATAATGTTTTTATGATTGTCATATGGCAAAACTGAAATCACGATCAAAATCCGATTAATTGTCCAGCCCTAGTACTGGTAGACATCAAAGATCCCATGCCCTGCAAAATCAGTTTTCTTTGCTTTTAACGTTGTTAGGAGGGGGGAGCAGAAGAGCATGACACCTTTCATTAAACTCTAAGTTCACAGAGAAATACTCAATGCCTCTTTAAAGAAAATGTTCTTCAAATGCTCTGTTGTTTGTGTCCGGAGTTCTGTCATGTCATAGCTACAACCTCAATGTCCACGTGTGTTTTCTGCTCATCACATGTTGCACAAAGTCTGTTCTGCAGTCTCTATCCCCTTCTGTTCTCCCAGTCAATCAGCACAGAGCTCATTATCATAGCCCCCTGTAGCCTCCCCGCCCCTCAGATCAGAGCGTTTCAAAGGGGAGGGAAAAATGCATTTGGCCCTCTACAGCGACAACATTTTCAGTTTTTATTCATCTTAAAACACATCCTTGGTTAATCAACTCCCAAGACATGATGCAAACGGCAAGACGCACCAGGACTTAAGACATTTAAAGGCCATACCATCAATATACGAATCTGAAGTAGTTGGCTATCCATCCTTGCCCCATGATGAAATTTGTATATTTAGGGATTAGAATCATTTGGCTCAATTAAGTAATAAGTAGGGATGCTATAGTACAATATTTTCATCACAGGTCTTTGATCACTACCCCATTTACTACCATCACCTACATCTACACTTGGGACACCCTGATCTCTCTCTTTTATCATAATGTTTAACTTTCTGTTGATGTCCTGCATTGAATTGCACACAAGGCATAAGCTGTGATGTAAACAGTTTTACTCACTTAATCCCTTTGAACATGAACACAAACATTGGAGATACGATCAATAGCACTGATTAAAAGAGTAAGGCCATGGCATTTCATTTTCTTTCTAACATACATTTTTCCTTCAGCACACAAACAGCAAACACTGGTCCTGCTCTCTGCTACTCTTACCCCTCACACATCAGTAAGAGGCTTATTTTAGCTTACGATGATTTAAATGTCTGATACTTTCTTGTACCTTTAAGATATTTTAATTTTCACTGCTATGCAGCTTATGTACCTCCATGGGGTTTACGAGCTACTCATTGTAAGGATGACTTTTAAATCATAAAATATTCTTTTTGTTTTCTATATATCATTTTGGTCTTGGACCATGTTGTTCTAATGATTTCTAAGTTCCCTATGTATCCAGCCCACACAAACAACCTGCAGCAGTTTCCAAATACGTCTGAGAGCAAAACACACAGACAGAACGTCTGGCTATCATCCAGAAATGGGAACCACTGAAGAAGCTGTATAGGACCTGACCATATCTGAAGTGATAATTGTATGCATACATACCTCTGCTGTCGTAGATTACTACTGCCATATTTGTTACACCCATGTCTATATAACTGAAGAATTCAGTTGTGTTTCTTTGTCAGTCTTGTACTGAACCGGATGAAATAAACTACCCTGATAAATCTCCAGTCTTGTCTCAGGCATCTTTCATCGATTGAACATCTTGCTTACACTCATACAAATCATACATGCAATGTAATGATATGAGGCCTAAAGACAGAGACCTTTACCTAAAGGGCACACAGAGGCTGGACAGATACCTCAAAGAATTCTTAAAGGCCCAATGCCCTGTTGTGTTTTACAGTTAACATCATGTCTTAGGTGTCTAAATTAAGCATTTGATTTAAAGGGACTGTGAGGAGTTTCTAAGTAATTACAAAAAACTCTCACTTTTAGATATATACCTGATCAAAATACACATTTAAGATGAGTTTTATGGCATCAAAATAGGTTATCTATAAATGCTATTCCTTAGCTTCGCGGTTGGGTCAGACAGAGCTGGACTGGCCTGGATTCTCAACTTCGGGAACAAGACAATTAAAACTAGAGCAAATTTATATTATTCGGACACGTCTTAGAGCCCCGGGCTGTAAGTAGGGATATATAGCCGGCTACAAAACTACAATACTAAGTTGTCCAAAATTTGCTTGTTGTCACACATCAAAAACTGCCGCTTCGTAACTAGAAAGAGATACATTACCTCGTCGCTTTCCATCCTGTAAGTTGTTGAAAAAAGAAGTTGTAAAGCTATGCAGAGTTCAGAGGAAGGTCCGAGCTGCATTCATTAGCATCACAACAAACACACACTTTGGCTTGGGTCACGTCTTTACAACAGTTGCCGCGCGTGCTCATGGGTAGCAGAGTCTTTATGTTGCCGGAAATAGATTCTCCTCATAGCACCTTTAAGTCAGTTGAAAAGGCATGGGACAATCATCATATCATATGACCTCTGCCCTTGAAACACTAAAATCCATCAAATGATTGTCAAGACTACACTGAAGAAAGTTTCTTGAGGGTTCTTGAAATAATGTGCTTACGGGCAAAGGATGAGCATAAGGCTCCATGACCTCAACAATCATAAATCTGAGCTACCGTTGATTCAGATTGTTAACTTGGCCAAACTTCAAAGAAACGAATCAAACTGTTCTTGAAATATTCTACTGACAGGATCCTGATGCATGGACAGTCAGAAAATAATACTTCGGGCCTTGGCTGTCGACAGACAGACAAAAAAATGGAATTAAAATTTGGTTTTGAAGACTCTGATTCAAGTCCTACGCTGCTGCACACTTTTAGAGAAATAATGAACAGATAAGTGAACCATGTGAAATTCTCTCTCTCTTAACAACCATAACAAATAGTCTAGTGCCAAAGACGTCCAACTGCAACAAGTCTGATTAATAAGGAATGGCCTTCTGAAGGATTCCGGTTAAATGTTAATTACAGTCACTGGTCAACCTCCTTTCACAGTTGTCATCATCTGTGTCCATTAATTCAAAATTATGCCTCATTTATATTTAAAGAGCAGAGAAGGCAGACTGAATTGCCTGAGTGAGGAGGACAAAGATGTTGCATAAATACAAGCTTCTCCACAGAAACAAAAGACAGCTGCTTGTGTATTGTTCTGCTTTGGCACCTGGATTGAATAATGTTTTTTAAAGGCAACAGCATTGTGCTATCATTTTATTATGTCAAACATTTACACTCTCACAAAGAGAAGACAGGCATGAGGAGACGTATGAAGAGTTTGGCTACTTCAAAGAAGATGTGACAGAGATGGGGCTGAAAGCATGAGAAAAAAGGATGATTAAAGAGATGCTTTAGTCATTGCCTGTCAGAACAATAAGCGTGAGTGGTTCCCCATGAAACACAGGTAACAGCTCAGATCAATCAGGGAGCAGTAGACACTTCATTTTGGCTCCTAAAAATAATAACTTCTGTTTAAAATCATTACAAAAGGCAGAATTCTCATGAAAAAAGCAGAGGACTTAAAGAGCAGGAGATGTCCAAACTATTGCCCTTGGGCAACATGCTACCAGCTTTTGTTTAGTCCATATAAGCCCCATGTTAAGGTAGAAAAATAAAAACAAACATTTGTCTTACATTACAACTTGAGGCTTATGCCTTTCTTATGAATTCATTCAAACTGATAGCAGCAGCACAAATGAACTTCATTTGTTTCACTTGCTTCTCTGTTTCAAGAACAGATTTACGTATGTATGTGATTTATTCATATGTATATATTGTATGTGTATATGTGGTATTTATAATTGTATACAAGCATGAATATGCATCCTAGAAAGGAGAATATCACTCTGGCACCCCAGATGGACTGGTCAATTTATTTTACTAGTCTATCTGGGCTTAGAAAGTGTTTGAGTATGGGCAGAACCTTTTCAAAAGCATAGCCAGCAGGTGATGGGGTGGTTATTCTGTCAATCACTTCATTGTGGGCCTTTTACATCATGAAGTAGGCAGGCACGACTGCAGTAGTGTAAAGTGTGAGCCACTTAAAGCATGTCTGAAGTGGAGCAAAAATATCCTTTCTATAGGGAAGTTTGTTGTGCTGTTATTTGTTTTACATTTGATAAAGAAATATTTCCACATCTCATAAAACTGCTACAGAAGCTATTAGCATTCATGCTAATCTCTGTACTAGCAGTCACATTCTGCTATTGTTTCGCTCATAGCCCCCACCTCTTCCTGCTCTAAAACATGCCCACCTACCTCATTAAAGACAGTGAATGAGGTGGATCCATCTGCACTGGAAGTTCAAGTCTCTGCTGCTGGGAGGGGCCAATTCTCCAGTAGCAACAGTGACCAGGATTCCAGAAAAAGCCATTAGAAGAAGTTGAAAGGAAGGCTGTTGTTTTCTTTACACATTTTCATAACTACACACCTTGGCCTACATTAAATTGATTTTATAAACTCTAATATGTTAAATGTTGGTGTATTAAAGTGGCTCAGTCATCTTTACATTTTCTGTATGTGGTTGTTGGTGGAAAAAAAGCTAGGACACCTCATGCTTTAGAGCATCCAGAGATCCATCCACCCATCAGCTGGTCATATCTGATCATGAGAGGGGAATTAAGGTTCCATTCCTAATGAGCTGACACAAACAGGTGACCCTTTACACACATATATAGGGTCATTTGGTCGTTCTCCAGAAAATGGCGCAGATGCCTAAACAGGCATTGAATCAAAGAGTACAAAAACAAAACAATGAAGGAATATTTGTGAAGAACACCAGTAACACCAGCTAGCACGGTCACAAGTAAATCCATAACACTAATCTGACTTTGTGGAATGAATCTGAAAATTAGGCAGGATATTGTGAGAGAAAGGCAAGATTATTTCTTAATTAAGTCAAGGACATTGCATGCCATTGGCAGAATTTAATAGTGCATTAATGCCTTTCAGATGGACAAAAATGTTTTTTGAAAACTTCACGCATGAAGAGGACGGGGAAAATTTTTGTTTTCCAAATTTAATTGCCTATGAAAAGACTGTGTTATGAAAAGTGCCAGCTCCTAAACCTGTGGAAACATTTTGAGATGTTCAGCAATAACAACAAATCTTCACATTTAAGAAGTCTTGGTGAATTATGGGCCTTTTATATCATACAAACAAATGACTCATCTTCTATATAATAATTACTTACCCTCTCTGAAACACTCCAGCTGTAGATTTATGTAAGCTCAACATGCATTTACATTCATACACTCCTCACTGACAGCTCTATGCCCACAAAGAGAAATAAATAATGACAGCATTGTCTCAAATCAGGTTTCATCAGGAGATACAAACACATCTAGAAACTAAACCCCACTGCATCCTCTGAATGTCGCACTCTGATACTCAAAGTGAATCTACATGCAGCAGTTACTCAAAGCTTTCATGTCAACAGAATGAGAAAAGAAGAGACATGTGTCCACTGGCAGCCTGGCTGCAGCCTCCTTCCTGTTTCTCTTTATGCTCTAAGGATCTCATCCGGACTCAAGGACGCACATGTCGGTCTGTTTCATTTCATGACAGAAGTGAGTGTATCTCTGCTCATAAATCCAGCTCTGACTGAAGGGTAACATCCTGTGGATCATCTCCATGCTCCAATCAAGAATGTCGCCTATCACTTTTGAATAAACCACTTTATATTATGCTATATAAAGTTCCTGGAAGCCAACTTACATGATTCATTATAACTCCATTTCCTTACAATGCTGAAAGTGCAAGTCATCCAACAATTGGGAAATATTGTACCAAATTTATGAACAACAAAATACATTGCTGTGTATTATTAGTTTGCCATTTCATGACATAAAATGTTCAGCTATCAGCTCTGAAGTGTTTACCCATCATCCAAACCAGGGAAGTAAAGCTACAAATTTTAGACTCACTGGCACTTTACAAAATAAGGTTAAAACACATTAAATAACTAAAAAAGTTCTGATCATCACAAAGAGAGAAGCAGATGCACTGGTGTGGACTTGTTTTACAGAGGAGTGATGACAACAAGATAAGGTCATAGCTCATAAGGTATACACAGTATCTCACAAAAGTGAGTACACCCCTCACATATCTACAAACTTATTGAATCTTTTCATGGGACTTGCTTGCAACAAAAGTAAGTACACCCCTATGTGCAAGTGTCTAAATTGGACCAAAAGTGTCAATATTTTGCATGGCCACCATTATTTCTCAGCACCACCTTAACCCTCTTGGGCATGGAGTTCTCTCGAGCTTCACTTTTTGATAATTGAATCCTTTTCCACCCCCCCACCACAACATCACAGAGCTGGTGGATGCTACAGACCTTGTGTTCCTCCACCTTTGAGGACTCCCTACAGATACTCAATAGGATTAAGGTCTTAAAACATTCTTGGCCGGTCCATCCTCTTTACATTCAGCTTCTTTAACAAAGTAGTGGTCGTCTTTAAGGTGTGTTTTGGGGTCATTATCTTGTTGGAATACTGCCCTGTGGCCCCTTTTCCTGAGGAAGGGGATAATGTGTGTATCAGTATGTCACAGTACATGTTGGCACTGACAGACTATCGCAGATGAAATCAACTGACAAGAAGGTGATTAATGTGTTTGAGGTGGTCTTGCTGTATGCAGTAATGTGAAAACAGTTACTCATGTTTGTCTGGGGGGGTAACTCATGTTTGCCTCCAGGATAGTAACGTTTGCCTCCAGTTTATGCTGTGACATCACAGTGACCTAGACCTAGGGCTGAACGATTTGAGAAAATAATCTAATTGCAATATTTTTTCCCAATATTGCAATAGCGATTTACTCTGCGACTGTTTAAATGTTCCTCATCTTATGTATTCTTAAACAAACATAAGCAGTAGATCGTTTTATAGTATAACCAATATGACATTAAATCAATCTAAGGATTAAAGATTTGAGAAAAAGTGGAGAAGTTAAGAACAGAAGCAAAATAGGTATGAAATTTTAAAAACTGGGTTAAAAAAAGGTACGAAAGCAGAAAAAAAGTTAATAGGTGCAAAATAGGTATGAAATTGCAAACAAAAAAGGCAAAAAAAATCAAAAGTGACTAAGGAAAATTGATTATAGCAGCAAAATTGGGATTAAATTTCAAAAACCATGTAAAATTCCAAACATGGTCTGACAGTGGCCAAAAAAAAAAAATGATGAATGGGAGCAAGATAGGCATAAAGTTGTAAAGACTGGGTTAAAAAAGGTTAAAATAGGCATGAAATTGCAAGAAACTACATCACAATGCCAAAATGTTCAACGCATTTTGGGCTAAAACTATTGCAACTTCTGCGATTTGAAAATTGCAACAAGCCATATTGCGATTTAATCTAATTTGCAATTAATTGTTCAGCCCTACCTAGACCACAAATGCATCTGTACAGCACAGACTGATAGAGTGTGTTTAAAATTTTAGCTCTACGCCAAGACATGATGGAAAGTCCTATGAATGAGTTGACAGGTTGTGCAATAGGGCAGTGCTCATTTTGACTTACAGGACACTTTTCTTTTTACAATATCAAATAAAACAGGCTATTCAACTGGTTTTATTCAGTTCTGTCAAATATTCAAGAATCAATTCTGATCCCCAATACAAGCAACGTTCCATGACATAACATCATTTTCTTGGGGGTTCCCCACTGTCCTATCCTTTGAGAAATTCACACACACACGAAACTTTAATTTTGATCCGAAAAAAGACTCCCAAATTCCATTTGTCTGAGGCAGGTGTAAGACTTATTAGTCCAGACCCTCCTCATTCCTCATAGATGTCCCACAGATTACATTTTTTTTCCTTCTGATTTCTGATCATTAAAAAGCCTTCAGATGTCCTTCCCCGCTAACACTCCATGCTCCTCTCTCAGACTCTGCCTTTAATGAGACGAGTTAGCCGAGCCCCGACAGCTTCGCTTTGCATTCAAAACAGCTGCTCAGTGAAAACACAGCCTGTTTTTGAAGGCAGACAGTGACAGCAAATGGGAAAAATCCTCCATGTTCTGTGGTGCATTCAGAGCCGTCAGCTTTCTAACCCTGCACAGTAAATTCTTTTTTCATCATCTCTGCTTATAGGAACAGAACAAGCCTCTGTGTTCAGGTTTACTGCAGTGACTGTGTGCGTGCTGAACGTGATATGAAAACCTCACAGGACTTGTCTCTGCAAAGCTCTCCTCCCTTTTCACCTGCAAAATGTAAAACTAACAACTGCAACAATAAAACATTAAGGCATTCCTCTGTTTGTACAACATTTAAAGGAAAGAGAGTAATTATCAGAAGTGTTTGCTGCTGGGAGACAAATATCTTTTTTTAGGATATCAAAACCCTTGTCATTTCTGTTTGCTCAGTGAGTTGGTTGAAACAGTTGCCATAACTATCTCAAAACAGTCTCAAGATTATGTCATCAAACATGTGCCAACGAGTAACTCTTAGATGCTCACATGAAGAACAGTGAGCTCAAGGTGATCATTTTGTCACATCTTGTTTTTTAGTTTGTTTACGCCTGTAAGTGTGTTAAATTGATAAATGAACTGGGAGGAGGGGAGTGAGAACCATGCCACATCCCAGCCAGATGGGATGCAAAGTCAGGGTGGCTGAAGTGGGAAATTCCAACCAAACAAGGTGATCCCATGACTTTATTTCATTTGCAACCAATTAGATAAAGAAGCCAATCAGCTCAGAGCTCATTTCCATAGCCTGTTGTAGCCTCCAAAGCCCCCTCAGATCCAGGTCGATTCAAAGGAGAGGGGAAAATCTGTATGCGATTCTTCAGAGACAACAATTTTACTTTTTCTATCATTTTAAATCAGATTCTTTCTTCATAGACACCCAAGACATGACGTAAATGATCAAACACACCTAAATTTGAACCTTTTCAGCCAATATATAGGCCATACATATTATTCGTGTATGTCACTTAAATCACCTGAAATACCAATAGCATGGAATGAACCATGATGTTTCAGCTTATTCTAACTAAATGTTTAACTTAACTTTTACATTTTGCAAAAACACTTTTTAAGGCTTTTGAACACATTTTGGGGTATTTGGCCTTTCCCCTCAGCCCACAAAATGTGATAGCAGACAGCAGGACCTGTATTTAGCTGGCTGCATAAATGTAAACTCATGGTTTTTGGCGAGCTGTTGAGTCTGTGGATATACTGTTACATAACAGTACACTTGCATTTGCATCGCTGGCCTGATTCGTCTACCTGAGCATTCTTACTGTAGTCAAGAGAAGTTTAACAGCTGGCTGAACATAATCAGTCCCTCTGTGGCCAAGGGTAGCCTGTTGTGCGTCAGCTGGTGATGTTTGGGGGAACATTCGCTGTTATCTGGTAACCGGCATGAATTTGCGGTTTGCATGTTAAGGAAGAAAAGCTTGACAGTTGGCTGAATATGCTCTGGTTTTTACTTCCTTGTGTTTACTATGTAAAAGGAAACAGACCTTAACCCATCCCAGGTCCCTCCATTTGAGCCAACATTAGCCCGGAAGGTAGGTTAAGTTGCAGCTGTCCCACTGAGGTTAGCATGTTGTGCATTGGGCTGTGATGTTTGGGGGACACAAATCGCTGTTATCTGTCGAACCGCATGAATAAAGGGTTTGTATGTGTTCAGCACTGTAAGCGGCGCATGGCTGAAGAAAAATACTTTGTTGTGCCACATGAGGACAGGTAACATAAGCTGACATCTCTACCATCAGACCTTTTTACCTCCACCAAGGAGGTTATGTTTTCGGGAGAGTTTGTTTGTTTGTCCGTCCGTCCGTCCGTCTGTCTGTGAACAAAATAACTCAAAAAGCTATGGATGGATTTTGATGAAATTTTTAGGAAATGTTCAGCATGGGAAAAGGAAGAACTGATTCGATTTTGGTGTTGATCCGGATCAGCGTCTGGCTGTCATGACGAAAAATGCGATTTTGGTGAAGAACTAAAATAGATATCATTATGAATCCAATAGCTAATGGTATGTTTTCATGGTCAAGGAATCTAAAAATTTCGATGAAATAAAGGTAGGACTAATATTTATGGTGAAAATCACAATATGGGTGAGGACTGTGGCGTTGGCGGAGGTCTGCGCTCTCCGAGTGCTTTTCTAGTTGGTAATGTAACCAATCCTCATACAGTATATCTCACCATCTTCGTCTGTATTATTTTGCTTAATTCAAGCTTATGTAAGCTTTGAATCAAGTAAACAAATTAAAGTTCATCACATTAAGGAGTTAATCATTGGTGTTGAATCAATGGACTGAAGACTTTGTCTAGCCCAACTGATGTTACTGAGAAGGGCAGTCAAGTGGGGTCAAGTTGTTTAAAAAATGCACAAAACATTAATTTAAATAAAATACTAAATGAATGAGGTAAACCTATCATCTGTCTCTTCTGGCTTTTCCGTACTAGAGTATTGGAGTGCTGGATTGCAAGGAGCTTAAAGATACTGTATCTTCCTCCTGCTCATGTCACAAGTTTCCCACGAGATAAGACACAATTAAGTGTAAAAAGAAGTGGCTGATAATCTGATGGCTTGCTGGAGCACAGAACACTATAATGTCCTCCTGCAGAAGCCCTCAGAGAGGCCGGCCATCATTAAAACAGATCACAAACTGTGCTGTATGAAATGTTACAGACAAGATCAAAGTTAATTATGAAGCACTTCAAAATAATTTGCTGGAACAATAATAAGACAATTGGCCGATTAGAAACTGTAATAATACCGCTGCTACTAAATGGACCTTGCTGCATATCTTGGAGACATCCATTATGCTGGAAATTTCTGAAAATATCTAAAGCATTTCCATGACAGACACAAAATGAGGCTGTTTCTCTAATGTGGGAGAATGTGCAGCTCGCTGAAATGATGGAGATAACCGCCCCACCATTTCTCATTCCTCCTCGGGCTTCAGTTTGTGCTGATTGCAGCTGCTCGAGTTTCTTCCAGCTGCCACTGAACCACTTAACAGCCATGCTCGAGGGACTCTGTTACTCATTCAGTTTAGATGCTACAGCGTAGTGTGATGTTTATCACCATGCATTTTCTGTGACTGTCACAGAAGAGGCACTGTGCTTTTTTGTGTGTATTGTTTTTTTGTGAATGAAACTCAACTGCATGCTGTGATTATGAAGACTGACTGTACCTGAGGCCCTCTTCATGCTTTTCATCAATGTTTACAGCCTTTCTGTGTTCTGAATAAATTATTATGTCGTGTCATGTTTTTATGCATATTGATGCCCACAGCAAAAGCTGGTCGTAGGAGTTTCTTGTGGTTGCATAGCAACTCAAAGAGAGGTGACTCACATTTTTAGCATTGACTCCAAGCACACAAAGACATGGTGCACATCTCCTCAAAGGAGTTTCTCAGAATCCCGAAAAACCCCTCTGAGCTTCAACATTTTTTTCAAGATCAGCTGAGTGTATTAGGCAGACATCTTTAAGCCAATAATCTGCTCTGTGTCTGTTAACTACTGCTTAGTCATCAACCCCGCTGAACATTCACCGACTGTGATGCTCTTTTTCCACCTCAGACCCGCTCTGCAGTTCAGAGTCTGAATGAGCTTTCTGTTTGACTGCCAGCTTCTCCTCAGAGACACAGAGGCAGAAAAACTGTGAAAGAGAGACGGAGAGAAGTAGAGACGGTGCTACTGGCACAACCTGGAGGCAAACAGGGAATTAAGAGAATGACCTTCCCAGTCTCATGCTGGCAGGTTTAGAAAACACAAGTCCAGACACGGTGACCTTTGAAGGAGAGGGGCTCGACTGAAAGGTGAAAAAAAACTTGCCTTATAACTATTTGGTAAAATGAAACACTGTTTGAATGAATCTGCTTCAAGGTAACAAGTTTAGCATAAGAAAAGTGAGACTTTTCTGTTCATATGAATGATTCATATTAGTTAGGGTTGAGACGTTGAAGTCTGGGATCTTGGCAACAACCTCTGCTACCCTCACTAATATATTTTTACAAACAGATACTTCAAGAGGAATGAAATTGCACATTAGACCCTCAGATTGGAGCCTAAAGACAGATAACGCATTTAACAGCTTTGGAAAACAGACAAAAAGGCAAAATTACCAGACTGAGTATATTACGTGAATCCTGGTTGTGATCTGGGTGATTAAGGGTCCTGGTTTTATGTTTGTCTTAGGAAAAATCACGATACTTCCCTTTAATTTTAAGATTTTATAGTTTGTTTTTAAATATCTAAATGGATTTGCACCTCAGTGCATCTCCAATCTTGAAAAGTCTACATCCTGCTGAGATCTTTGTGGGCTGTGAGCGAGCTTCTTGTCCCTCGGTCCAGGCCAAAACCTGTGGTAATAGAGCAGTCTCTGCTGTGACCCCTAAATAATGGAACGACCTACCTCCTGAAATGAGAATCTCCTCACCCTTCCCACTTTAATGTCTTGTCTTGAAAGCTCTTTTTATTCACTGGCTTTTGATTTAGCATTAGTGTTTAGGAGCCTCTGTCCTTTCATTTTAAATTTTTGTCTTATGTGTTTTCAATGGATCTTACTGTGTTTATATGTTTTTTGAAGTAATTAAGTAACTTAATTTAGTAATTAAGTAGTTTTGAAATTGTTTTTTACATACCCCTCTTATTTTATTTGGTTTTACCTCTAACTGTAGTCAGTGCGCAGCACTCTCGTAATCTCCTTTTTGTTTGTTTGTTTGTTTGTTAATATTGTGCAATACAAATATAGTGGGTTGGACTGGATTTCACAGTTTTGCTGCCTGGAGTGGAATACCAAAGTAGTATCAGTCTATAAATAACAGTCTGGTAAGCAGAGCGGGGTTGGCTCCTGTACAGTATATATTCTATATATAATGTCAGAAGTCTGTAACCTCCTGCTTTAACACAAGATCCAATTTATGAGAGTAGCTTATCTGAGTACATTGCTTAAACAATACCAGCATATTGTGAGATAGGGGCAGCTTTTGAAATGTTTTTGTTAATAACTTGCCAAATAAATGCCTTGGTGGGCACTTCTTTTATATTTGTTTCTGAAATACTGATTGTTGAACTGCTACATATAAGCAATATCGCACTCAGGGACATGATGTTGTACTGAATGTCAGCACTGTTGTAAAAATCTTTAACCAATCACAGAAAATACTTATATTTATTATATTGCGCCCTTATATGTGAAAGCGCTGAGATGATTTGCACCAAATTGCGTTTTTTGGTTGAGGGGACACCGAGTATTATTAAATGTAAATCATGAGCAGGACAATGAAAATGATGATGATGATCTGGTGCATACATATTCACTCATATATTCAGACACACTGCTGTGAGCCTGAGGCCATTACATTTGAATGTCTGTTTGTTACTATTTTCTTTACCAAGCGTTACACACATGCACACAAACGGTACATACAGTATAGTGATTTGTCCAATTGTGTATTTGTGATGAGATTAGAGGCCTTTAGCGCCTTTCTGTCTCTGACCTGTTGACACTCAGCTCTGATAAAGAAACTGAGGGGAAGTGATAAAACCAGAGGGGAGAAATAGAGGAAAGGCTGGCTGTCCCTTCAGATAAAAACACAATACAGATACCAGATGACTTCAATATGAGCCCTGAATGACACCAACCAAGATAAACACTGCTATGTGTGGTTATAAAGGGGCCGCGTCACAAACAGTATTTACAAAAGTGAACAGAACCTCGTACAACCAGATAGGAATACACTTCATTTGTTCCTTTGTGGTAATATAATTGCTCTTGTACACAAGTGTTATTCTCGTGGAAAAAGAAATGCAAATCAAAATTTCAAGTTGTGAATTCACAGAAGTAGTGCTTTCACTTAAAGTGGGTGGGGAAGGTGGGGTCAATCTCTGTTTGCCCAAAACAAAGTCAGTCCTCCTTTAATATAGCAGTTCTACCCGCACTTATCAAACCACACCACAGAGGAATGTAAAAAATTAACAGACATTCGCCGAGCCAATAGGGCTAATATATTCTTATTTTTTGTCAATTATAATCTAGGGGCTTTAAACGCATGTTTAAATACAAAGCAGGTCTATCTTTAGTCTAATTTGAGACACGTAAAGCAGAGGGACGGACTGCTAAAGTGGTTGCCTTGACTTTGAAGTGCTGCAAGGAAATGCTGATGTATAAATAAACAGTAAAAAAGCACAAAGTATTGGAAGAAAAAGCTGTAAAAGCACAAGAAATAAGCACAAAGTCACAAATCAACTGCATGTTTCTGAACCAATTTTCGATTTTAATTGTCCATCATTATCTCTTAAAATAAACAGTAAATAATGAATGCTTTTACTCATATACTTGTGTGAGCTTTGCATGTAAATCTAATGGCATGCATCTTTAATGAGCCTATTGATGAGGGAGAAAAAGGGAAAATGATGAATTGCTAATCTAGTATGTAATTCAGTTGCCCAGGGTTTCAAATTAAAACATGTTGAGACATGCTGCTCTATGATGACCAGACCACCTCCACTGTTTTGAACCAAGGACATCATTCAATAAAGACAGCACTCCATAAGGTGAATTTACAAAACAGTAAAACAATCAATTTAATATTACGAAAGAGAAAACTGTTCAAGCATGCTTCACTCCTCAAAGTGGAAATGTCTAGTGCAGCCATAGTGATGCAGGACTAAAGGCAAGTGGGGCATGTGAGACTCATGCAACAGGAAGTACAGCCGATGGTGGAGAACAATCATTTCAATTGCAAGCAAGCAGCACAACAAAATGCATGAAGTAGGACTTCTGTACACAAGGAGCATTGTTTCCTACTAGAAGCGCTCTCGGCCTGGTAGACAGCGCTGCTTGCCGGTGCTTAATGTTGCCAAGAACAAAACAGTTAACTTCTTGGGGCCTCTGTTACACCCGTACAGCCATTTAAAATCTCCACAATTGTCTCTGATTGTCTTTGATTTACTGATATTTTATCTTGTAAATTAAGGCACCACACTCTTACCTCTCTAATTGTTGTTTACAAAGCAAACAGCAGACATCCCATCACTTCTTCATTTTTATTGGTTAGTAAGGAAGGAGTGATACTGATAAGGGCCACAATCTCTCAAAAGCTGAGCTGTTTTCAACTGGGAGTGATAGGAAAGCAGCGAGAAAAATCAGCTAACACTGATTTTCTGGACTTTTCTGCTGATGGTGCTAAGCACTGGGAATGCTGGACTATGCTGATTTTTCTGTGTCTGTGGGCACAGGGCCTAACAGTAACAGAATGGTTGCTCACAGTAGTGGCTCATGCCCTAAGTAATAGTTGTGGCTCTGTCCGACTGTTATTATCATAAAAAATAAATTTAATAATTTAGACATTTTCCTGTGAAAATTCTGCATATTGTGCCTTTTGTAGCACATGAAAAATTACTGGTGTTAAATTTTAACAATAAACTCTTTCTCTCTCTCTTTCTCTCTTGCCATTCTGTGGCTGCGGATTTAGAGCCAAATATAACTTTAATCCCTGCTGTGATTTACATTCTACAACTCCCTCTATTTACATCAGCAGTACTCTTCACTACCATATGAAGCAGCACAGCAGCTCCATAGAGGAACTGTTCAGAGAGAGTGAGGGGAGATGGGCAGAGGGGTAACCAGACATCCCTGCTGTACCTCCAGCTGTTCCCATCTAACTCTTCATTCAGCCTGAGCAGCTAACCGGGGCTGCAGGGCATCGGTACATGCAGACAGTGGCAGGACAGATGCTGACCACATCTGGTAGGAGGATACTTCTGGAAATTACTCCATCAACAGAGAGACAGAGGTGAAGTAGAGGACCAGGGTGTTTGTGAGGGATTTTATATATATATATATATATATATATATATATATATATATATATATATATATAAAATAATATATATATATATATATATATATATATATATATATAAAAAATATATATATGGTTGTGGAAAGGCCATTACATGTTCAAGCGCCTGATTGTATCTAATAACTTTTACAACCATTTAATGGCAGCAGGACCCTGAGGTCTTCTGATCAGGGTCGGTAGACTTTCTCAAATCAAACCTAAAACTACAAAACACTGATCATTAGGGCTGTTACCTCTTAACTTTGAAAGTGTATCTCTCTAGAGCACCAAACTCTGGATTCTGTGGAAATCATCTGCAGAAATGTACAGCCTGGGGTGCTGGTTTGGCAGAGTGGTTAGCAACCAGGCACCCCATGTACTTGATTCTACAGGTCCAGGTTTGAATTCCGCCTGTGACCAGTTTGCAGAGTGTCCTCCCCTACTCTCTCACCCCCTTTCACAAGCCTATCCACTATCTCTCTCCCATCAATAAAGGCACAAAATGCCAAAAAAATACATTTAAAAAAAAAAGAAATGTACAGCCTAACCTTAACTATGGCTGTCTCCTTACAGGGTGAGAGCTGATCAAATCACTGTGGCTAATGTATTACCACTGATTTCTACCTCAACATACCCTGAACTATCGCTATACCTCTTTCACTGATCTTTAAATGTCTACTCTTGAGACGGACTATGCAAGTAAACCTTACTTATTACCTCCGCCAAGGAGGTTATGTTTTCGGGAGAGTGTGTTTGTCCGTCCGTCCGTCTGTGAACAAAATAACTCAAAAAGTAATGGATGGATTTTGATGAAATTTTCAGGAAATGTTCAGCATGGGAAAAGGAAGAACTGATTCGATTTTGGTGTTGATCTGGATCAGCGTCCGGCCGCCATGACGAAAAATGTGATTTTTGTGAATAACTACTGAACTAAAATAGATATCATTATGAATCCAGCTGCTAATGGTATGTTTTCATGGTCAAGGAATCTAAATATTTAGATTAAATAAAGGTAGGACTAATATTTATGGTGAAAATCACAATATGGGTGAGGACTATGGCGCTGGCGAAGGTCTGCACTCTCCGAGTGCTTTTCTAGTTTAATTACTTAATTTATCTGCAAATACTTTTATGTATTACATGTGGAGTTGGGTGTTTTTTGTGCTACATGTCTGTGAATAAAAAAAAAGACTGCAAACACCTCAGTGCCTTGTGCCCTTTTCATGTCAAAAATATCTACAAACACGTTCTAATGATATTAATCCAGCAACAGGCAGTACAACTACAGACTCCAACAAAGAATAAAAACCAAAGAATATTAAGTGATAATGCATGGCTGACGATTGAAATCCTTTGATGTAAGATGCAGGTGTGTCAGACAAGCCTAAAACTGGCAAAGTTCATACAGACAACTCAAAGTTTGCTTTGTTTCGACGATATTCACATAAGCACAACCAAAAGACTGAAAGGCATTTTGCAGCATGAGGAACAAAATTCCTGTTACGCATCAAAAATAAATAAAGTCACAAGTCAGTCATCCAGCTCTGATGAAGTATATCTCAGTTCCCACAGGTAGCATGTCAGACCCACTCTAAGTCAGAAATAAAGCACTTACTGTTGTTTACGGGTGAGCTCCTCCTCCTTGTTCACCAGGTCCTGTTTCAGATTGGCTAACATCTCCACGGAGACGTCCACCTGCCGAGACAGCTCCGAGGCTTTGTCCTCCAGGTCCTGTTTCTCCTGGCTCAGCCGCTCGCTCTCCTGCTTTGCTCGTTCAAGCTCCGAGCTTTTCCTCTCCAGCTCCGCCTGGAGTCGACCTACGCGGGCCGCTATTTTCTGCTCCACCTTCAGGACAAGAGCCACATTAAGATCCATTATCATTAACACACGTTAAGAAAAGCAGCAAGGTTTGAAGAAGAGCAACCATAACATGTAATTATAATGTAAATATGATAAAAACATGTCAATGTAATTAAATGTTTTTTAAACACATTTTAACACTGCTAGACAGGGCAGTTTTCCACATTATCGCTGATGACTCAGCAAGTTCAAAAAGATATTTGGATGAAATTTTCAGGGAGTGCTGGTGCTGGCACTTGGGAGAAGTGAATGAATTTAAGTGGTGATCCGAATCAGGATGTGGATCCAGGACTTTTTTCAAAAATGTGTTGATAGTGTGAGATGGCCCATTTTCCATATTTTTGACAGTACCTTGTGAAACAGTGTTGAAAATGCCATGGTTGGGGATTGTGTTCACAGAGCACTTCTAGTTTAATAAATTCTTTAAAGAGACATGAATGCAGATGACATACTGATTAATAAATTCTAGTTTACAAAAGCAATGTAGTTCTGAAATGACAGATGCCAAGATTCCATTTCTTCCCATAAGGTAAGGTAACTTCACAGCTCCATCACATGTGGTAAATCACCACACTAAGATCATTGTTTAAATTGTAGGTATTGCAAATAAGCTTGGAATGAATTATTTAATTTGCTGCTAATACATATCACTGTGATCATCTGTGAGTGAGATCAGAAATGGTATGTGTTTTATTAGAACAAGTGTTGAAGTGTTTTTCAAAAGAGCAGAACTAAAACCTCTTTTTGCAATAGCTTAATGTCAAGGCAATCTTGTTACCCGTTGTGATGCTCTTATTGCTTATTTACAAAACTATCAACAGACTAAAAAAGCCTCATACCAATCAAACTGACTAAGCAGTCAAAAATAAAGTCTGCTCATTTGAAGGCAACTACTTTCAGAAACTGATCTCAGTAACTTTTTGCATTATGTAACTGAAATAAAAAATATAATTTATTGAATTTCACATTTCACACACATTTATTCAAGTCCCAAGCCAAAACATCACTGAACAAACTCACTGTGTACTTTTGCCTGACATCGATTGGCCTTTATTTTACCATAACGTACTGTTGTCAGCTCATTTAAAAAACTAACTGATTTATCATGCTGATTTCAATCAATACTTGATTAACCACTTTAAAGCATCAATGTGTAACTTTTTCACCTTTAGATAATAACCTCATAGTCAATCTAACTGTAAAAAATGTTGTGTGACTGTCTTTTACCTCGCTAACACTCATTTTGTCTTCTTTGTTTTATCTGAAACTTTCCTTATTCATCTCTCAGCCCCAGCCATTGTATCAAACAGTACTGAAATTTGTTAAATGGCTCTGTTTTAGCTGAAGGCTGGTTGAGTGCTACAAATTCTTTGTACTTCTGAGAAAACCATAGTCTTCTGCCAGAGTTACCATGTGATCTAAGCAGGCAAACCTGGGCCATAAAAACAGCCATTTCAAGATGAAAAACGGTACAATTATTATTTTGACTGACAGAACTAAAACAAAGCGTTTGTTTCAATGGGTGAAGGAACAGCAAAGGACTACGCAGCTTTGTCATGCAACAAACAAACCAACAAAAACAGCTAGTTTGTTGAGATATCAGTAACACTTCAATTTTTCCAAAGATCTCCACATTGAACATTTTATATGATGTGTTCTTACAGCATGACAAAAACACCTTGGGCAGCTATGTGAGAAATCTTCATATTGTGAGTCATCTCCTGATTACTTTCTTGTACCTTCTGCTCACCACTATTCTGTACTTTGTGCCCATCTTTAGTTTGTGTTTGAAAAATTATAAACATATTTATGTTTGTTTACCCTGCTTTCTTCAGATAGCTAATTGCAAGTATGAAATGCTTCTCACCTCCTCAGACAGCTTCTCAAGCCGCTCATCAAGCTCTAGCCGCTCAAATGCTCGAGCCTTCAGTCTGGCCAGTCCCTCCTCATAGGCCGCCTCTACAGCACTGGCCGCTACATTAGCGGCCACTGCTACAGCTGTGCTTGGGTTACCATGTGGACCGGGGTCTGCGGATGTCATGGCTTTCTTCATAAAAATCTCCCCCAAGGGAAACTCCACATTGGGGATGTACCTGGCTGCAGTGTTGGAGTTAGCAGGGGTTAGACTTAGGTCGTCAGCACAGGGAAGTTCCCGGCAAGGGAAACGCCGCTCCTTTAAAGCTGAAGGCCGCAGTGGTTCGAAGGGGTCGTTGTTGTTAGCAGGTGTAAGGAGAGCGCCTTCAGCCACCAGGGGCAGCAGAGCAGCAGCGTCACACACACTGTTGGACTTTGACAGGACGTAGAGGGTCTCGTACGTGTGGTTATACTCCAGGTGGGCACGCAACGATGACAGACTTCGGAAGCGCTTGTGCTCCCCGCAGCGAGGACAGCGGTATGGCAGGTCAAGAGAGGCCATTCCTCGCAGTAACTGCTGGAGGAGGGGGGGGCGCTCACGCGGCACAACAGCGGTGCCAGTATGAGGGCACGAAGGTCGAGCACCTGTCAGATCTCCTCATGGTGAAAACAACAGCAACTACGGCAAGTCAGAGGGAAAATGTAGAGGGATCTCAAGTGCAATGGCGTAGCAGAGCTTAGTCACATGACCAGACATTGTGTCAACATTCAACATGTCGTTTCATCTTGTTCTTCAGGATTCCCAGCCTGAGGTTCTAAAAACAGAGAAACAAAAAAAATGTGAATTTTGATTTTAAGATATTTTAGACATGGTCAGGATGAATTTATCCATAACTAAAGAGGATGTCAAAAGAGACAAACAAATGATAAACAAAATGGGGGCTCCAAAGTCTTTACTTACAAATCTAAGATTTCTCTTTAACACCGTTACTTTCATTTTATACTTTTTTAAATAACTGTAAGGGATGCAGCAATCCCTTCTTCAGAGCTAGAACAAGTATTAATAATTAAGTACTTACAGATACCAAGTGAAAATGTAAACACTGAATACAACAATACATTTATAAATATATTTTTTAGCAATGTTCCTTATGCTCAACACCTTATCGACAAAATCACCTCTCTAACTTTTTTTACTATATTTTTCCTGAACTTTGGATAAATACAACCTTGATATATACAAAACAAGTGTCAGTTTCAGAAAATCAAAGGAATATCAATATGACAACAGGCAAATGTCACATCACTTCAGGTCATCAGTTTTGTCTGACTCTATAAATAGTATGGCATCAAAAAAAGCCCAAGCATTATAGAAAAAAAAAATCTAACAAAAAGAACAGACATAGAAATAATGGAAAAAAAACTTGAACATAGTGGAAGGCCAGATAAAGCATCAGAAACAGTTATTGACAATTACTGATAAATACTGGACAAACAGCATCAAATGTTTGCAGTTTCATACAGTGCAGCATCACCAACACTCTGGCATGTACTATATTCTGTCCACCTCCAGGAAAGACCAGACTCTCTTCGCTTGTCATCATCATTTATGTAAAAATTACATCTTCAACTTCCTGCTTAAAGACTGAGAAATTAACATTATGCCATAAAAAGGCAAGTGCAGCAGTGATAATCAGCTGGTTGCCCCACGGCTAGATCAAACTCTCCACAGCTTTCTATCCAGCCATACTGTTAAATCCTGAAAATATGTGGAGAAAATTTGATGTTGTCCTTGTTGTAAAATCCCCATAGCATGAGGGCCACTGTCAAAAGGCTCTATTTCTGTTCTTAATGCGCCCATTTTCCATTGAGCCAATGCAGTGCAATGTTTACAGCATGCAGTGTTCTGAGCCCTCAGCATCATTTCCATTTAGGTAACATGCTCCTGGCCCTTTATTGAAAACAGTTTAGAACCGTGCTATGCTCTACAATGTCACTTCTCCCTGTCTGGTGAATTAAAATTCAAAACGGGTGAGATTTCAGATGTAACTAAACAGAATTGGCAGAGAGGAGACAGATCTGGCTCATCTTTTTAAGGAAAAAGTTTCCGAGTCTTCAGCTGTTTTAAGTGGCAAGACATGAGTCTTAATATTTTCAAGGTGATATTTTTTATTTAAAAAAACGATTAATTGAAGCACATGGCAAAATGTTAACTGCTCTACCTTCAGTGTTGCACTGATGGGTTATTCTGAGTTTCACACTGAAAAGATCTTGTAGTTCATCTTAATACTGCAGAGTAGGAATGTGACGTAACACTAATTTTTGCAGCACACGTCCTTACAGACCTGCACAACATTTATGCAAAGTCCTTTCTACGTTAAACATTATCAACATCAACTTTATTTATATGTTATGATATTAGTGATTAGGCAAAACTCTTCTCAATTTCCAGACATCAAAGAATTTGCCCTGGGTTATATTTTATCAATCTTGTCTTCTCGTCTCAAACCTTCAATTGAACAGCGCTCAAAATAGCATCCAAATGCCAAATCAGTAAGATAGAGGGATGGATCAAGGAGGGGATATTATCTCCCACTCATTTGGGCTTGGCAACTTCACATGAGTGGACTCAGGCCCTTTAGAGCCCTCCATAATGTCATGTCTGATCACAGTAAGTCCTTTCTACCCTCTCTTTGTTTATAATGTTCTGTTTTTATCTTACATTGAACATTAAAATTGTACCAGAGACATTAATAGAAATACGACAAAAGATGACACTGTCAACCACAAAAATTAGAGACAAGCCATTTTCTATGCAACTATTTTCCAGGGACAAATCTGATTATGATAGTGAATGCTAGCACACATGGTGCCGAAATCTGGCAAAATGACTTCTAAGATGTTTGTAATGAATTTTTAATTTGATCATTTTTATCTAACACTTTGATGCAGACATGAGTCAAGTTGCTGCTAGGCCATTGCTTGACTGTGTTTATCTAATTACCATCATTTCATGCAGCTTGAGAAATAAATATTCAGTAGGACGGCACCCACTGATTCCCCATCTTGAGGTCTTTTAATTAAAGGGTAATTCACCAACTGAGCACTGAGCTACAAAGAAGAAGATTTTCAGGTCAGTCACAGAAACTATTTAAGCAAAGCAAGAAGACACGTAAATTTCTACCTTGGTCTTTATGTGTGGAGTTGGCATATTTACCCATGCATGCATAGGTTTTCATCTAGTACTAAAGTTTCCTCCCACAGACCTAAGAGATGCTCATTAGGTTAACTGGTGCCTATAAAATGCCCATAGGTGTAAGTGTGCATGGTTGTTTTTATCAAAATGTCACGTTTCTGTTTGTCAGTAGACATAACCCATTAACCCTTTAATGATACCTTCATCTAATCTGTATGATCAACACATTACTAAAAACATCTGACTACAATCGGATAAATGATAAAAATGTCCTCATATGGATTATCAGTTGTCAAAAACACTGAATGTATTAAATGAGTTGCCAAAAATATATATGTTAAATTCCATGTTAATTTGTATTGTTTTTTAGGATTTCAGTCGAAAGTGAAATAAACATTTCAGCTCCCAAAAATTAGAATTATCTGGCTATATTTTGCGGTTTAGGCATTAAAGGGTTAATGCCAGCCTTAGCTTTCTCCCACATTTTTTTTAATTGAGTGGAGAACCTGACACCGTGTACAGCAATGTGTGTCGCTGTAGCATCTGTGCCAAGTTTTTCTGAACAGAGAGAGATCTGGGCTGTGACATTGTGGCACATGTTCAGGCTCATGCCTTCTACCTCACACAACCCCACATCAAAAAACCTGAATTGTTCCTTTAAAGGGAGAAAAGAGCAGTAGTCATAATTACTATTCTTCTGTCCAATGTCATAATGCTCTGTTGCCTGTGTATACATTTCAGGAGCTGGAGAGAAATACTGGACAGCAATCTGTGCAGAAGAGGTTCAAAACCTTTGCTTCTGAAATACAGTAAATAGTAAATAAGTACTGAAATCTTTTCTGATTTGGTTAGAAGTGTTAGTACAATTTCTCTACCCATCCCTATCAATGTCACAAAGATTTCTTGAGACTGATTATTTAAGCCCTGAACTTGTACTGATCAGATGAAGTACATCCCATGTAGTGTGGCAGCCACATTCTGTATCTTTAGGTTGACTTTTTGGACTATGCCGAACCAAACTGTGCTTGGCACCATTACAAAAGGACCCGATCAGACCCTCTCTCAGACTTTTGTGCAGCAGCTGGTAAATGAGAGAGACAGCGGGCAGACATGTGGCTCGCTAATCCCTGATCACAGATGAGAGCCGGTTCTCACAGAGGGCTTCTTTACACTGGAAATCCCCACAAGTCACTGAGACTGTTATTAGACGTCTGGGAGGCTGGAACGGGGAGTGAACTGGCGAGCCATGCCCACTTATTAAAGGAGGACAATCTCACAGATGCAGTGACTACACTGCGGACAGCAGGCACTCCCATCTGCTAAAAATTACTGAATGATGCAGGAAAGGGAAGAAAGTGAGGCCGGTTGGTCTCCACATGTCACATCCTGCCTGTAAACCTCAGCTAAGAGATCCCAGAGGAGCGGCTTTGCTGTTTGGTTGTCTAATTAGAAAATAACAGGCATGTTTGTTACACATAAGATTACAGAGAGCCATGGCCTTCTGTTCATTTTCACCAGCACAGACTATCTGGCAGATTTTTTCTCTGAAAGGATAAAAAGTATTGTTTTATTAGTGATGTTTTGGCTTCAATGGGCATATCACAGAGGTGGAAATGATCCCATTTTGTGTCAGCCTTAAACATAGAAACAATGCCATGTCAGTGGTGTGAAGGATTGGCAGAGCCAGTGGGGAAGTGCAGCACTTGTGTGTGCAGAGCTCCCGCTGGGCTATGCTCTCTCATGCTTCAGTAATGTAACATAAAGGAAAAAAGACATAATAAGTCGGAAAAATCCAAATGAATTGTAATGTAATAATGGCTTTTATGGCCCTGTTGCAGGAATGCTCTGTGAAATACCTTAACGGAACCGGAGGTCTCTGAAGAAGGTTGTCCTATAATTGTTCAAGACAATTTAATTTTTCTTTTACTTTTGGAAAAAGTTTCTTGAAAAAAACAGAGACAGTCTGAGAGTGAAGCTCCTGAAAAAAGTAGTAAATCCTTTATTAGTGATGTCCCAACCAGGTTTATTGCCCCAAATTCAAATCTACTGGTCCATTCAGACAAACAAGTGAAATATGTTGGACAGTCTACGTGGTGTGTCAGGTTATAGGAAGACTGTTTCTGTTGACACAACCAAAAACACAGCAAGTGCAACTCACTACTCTCTTACTCATTAAAAGTCAAGGTAGCTCACCCATTCACACCCTTATTCTCTTACTTCTCTCTCTCCACTACCAATACAAACACGTTAGCCATCTATATTACCGAAACCTGGGACTTTCATCAGAAGGAGATAAACAATGCTTGAAAACTGATGCATGCTTACTATTCACTGTGAAAATTAACAGTATTATAGGGCTGGGAAATATTACCTAATCCTAATATCACAATTAATTGACGCTGTTACCTCGGTTACGATTAATGAACGATTATTTTATGCTATGCTGGAACAAATTAGTGGTGATACCAATGGCCATCAACACGGTCTTCCTACAGTCTTTATACTTAACTTCTTTCTGCTTGATGTTCTCTGCACAGAATCCAAAATGTGCCCAAACAGCGGAGACAGTATTTTTCTTGGCTACAAGTTCTTCTGATAGATTGCCGCTTGTCTCCTCCATATCGGTGGCGCGTCCTTCACTCTTGGCAAGAGTGAATGTAGACTATATGGAGGGGGCATGGTCACGTGACTTACACAGGGAAAATAATCAAAATAATCTAAGAGTAAAATTACTTTGATTATAGGGTCTAAATGTCGATTTCGATTATTTTTCGATTAATTGCCCAGCCCTACAGTATCATTTTTTGACTGGGGTTATAAGAGTGGCATGCCACACTTGCAATTACATGTATAAGTCAATTAAGATATTGGGTTAAAAAAAAAAACTATTTAAATTGCTAATAAATAGGTAAAAGAGTCAAAACTGATGAACTGATGAACCGTCTTTTTGCTCAACAATTTCCTTGACAATGGTTTCTACTGAGTTTTGGCTGCCTTGCAAATCAGTCAAAATAGTAGGTCAGCATAAGGTAAAACAAAGAAGACAAATAGAAAAACATGGCAATCAGGAGGAGGGCAGTATGGCTCATTTTTACTCAGCATCACTCTAACTACACAACAACCAGAGTCTGGGTCTGTCTGATTTCAAGCAGGGGTGGGAACACTAAAATTTGGCATTTGTCTTCCCATAAAAGCATTAAACATTTTAGGTGTCAAGTATTCCTTACTGTTGACTCTTAAACCCTGTGCCAGCTTGCCTTTTTAATCCAGAAAATTCACAGGAATCAATTAAGGAACCAATAAAGAAGTTGATCCACAGGCAGAAATCAGTACCAGCATTGATCTCAATAAATCTTATCAGTTCTCATCTCTACTTATGAGCAGCAAGTAGGTGAATAAAAGGCTCTCTCGATATTGTAAATGTTTCATGAAAACATCTACAATCAAACTGAAACAATTCTTTTAACTTCTTAAATGAACAAAACATTCAGAATCTGTGGTGCCATTTGTAGAATAAAAACAATCAAGTTATAGTGGAAGATCAGACCAAGTTAAATCCTACCATCGTCTACACATCACGAGGGAGGTCCTTGCTTTGTTTTCTTGTTAAAATTAAATGTGGCTAGAACCAATTTTGGAAAATCTAGTTTTGGTAAATCATCACTACATGAACTCTTTGTATAGCTAACTGATAGGCTTTTCAGAGATGGATCAATGGGACTGACTGTCCTTTAAGTACATGCAGTTGGACTATGATGCAATAGGGTGAAAAATGTATTGTAAATATCTGGAAACTTTCAGGACACTTTCTATGTTCCATGTGAATGTGAGTGAGGAATAGCAGAGATATTATGAGGTGTACTTTCAAGAAGTCAGGTTGTTTCAGTCAAGATTATACTTATATTTTCCCCAACTATATAAACTCCAGGTTAATTCCAATTTATTCCTGTTTATTTCCATAATTCCCCATTCATTTCTGTACATTCCCATGGAAAGTTTCCAACTTTGAAAATTCAAAGGATTAGGACTGAAAACGGGGATCTCTGTGTTCTTCTTTGTACTAATCAGCAGCACATCTGCTACAATCTCAAGGCCAGATTCTGTATTTTGAGACTATTTTTGGGAGGCAGACGTGCACAGATTGGCTCAGTTATAATGAATCCACAAAGCAGCCACCTGGTGCTGTGACAACATTTCACAGAGAGATGCACAGATTGGTTTTATATTCTGTTTCTTTGAAACATACAAGCACTGAAAATTACTTTTCATGTATATTTAATGTGTTTTACTTAATGGCATCTGACTCATGTAAGTCAAGGGTTGATGGAAATACACAGTCATTAGTAAAGACTGGAGGGCTGTTACTGATGTAGGTCATGTTTTGACCATCATGGCAGGCAGGGTATTAAAAACCTTACAGCACAGATTTTTATTGGAAATGTACTTTTATAATGTTCAACACAAACAATCTTATTTCATTGTCTGGCAATCTCATGTTAGTTTTAGATGGTCAGCAAGGTCTTAAAGTCAGTTCCACAAGAGAAAACATAGCTTAAGATTGACCATGGTTTGGGGTGCTGGTTTGGCGGAGTGGTTAGCACCCCATGTACTTGCTTCTGCCGGTCCGGGTTCGAATCCCACCTGTGACCAGTTTGCAGAGTGTCTTCCCCTACTCTCTCACCCCTTTCACAAGCCTATCCACTGTCTCTCTCCTATCAATAAAGGCACAAAATGCCCCAAAAAAACATTTTTTTAAAGATTGACCATGGTTCTTAAAATATAGCCATGATCATGATCAGTGAATTTGTTTTACCATTAGATAAATACCTTTTGACTTTTAAAACCACAGGAACCCAGAGTCAGGGGGTTTTAAAAATGCATGAAGCCAATTCCCAATGTCTGTTTCTATTACAGAGAGGAAGGTTTCCAAGCAGCTAGTCAGGAGGAAGTTGCGGGCGAATATCCTTAAACAGCCAAAGGAAATACAAACATAGAGAGGTGATAATGGAAAGTAAGCGTGGAGCAGAGAAGACTGGAGGTGGAGCAGGTGTGTGGGTGTGAGAAAGCTGAGAGTTTATCAGGGAGACAGACAGAGAAAACTGTGGGCGTGTATGATACTGCAAGAGTTTTATAAGATTTACGGATGAAATTAATAGCAGAAGAGTAAAGAGAGTGTGAAAGGTTCAAGTTCTTTGATTCAATGTGAGAAAAACTCATTCTGACACTTTTGATTCAGGGAGTTTTCCATTATAGGGCTCTGAATTTTCTGGATGTAGACAAGGCAACCCATGAGCACTGAGCTAACTGATGAATTATTTACCGTTATGAACAAACAAAATTAGTCATCAGCAAAGAGGCAACAGAAGATAAATGTTTGTGATCTCTTAAAATTAAGCGTTTATAATTTCTTAAGTTAGATTTCAAATGGTAGTTCAGAAAATAGTTCCCCCTGACCTGGTTATTAGGAACATTATATTTTGCTATTTAACAGTGTATTCAAGCTTAACCTTCACTCAGAAACAAAAAAAAATTGGTAGGAAATATTGACTTTCTGCAGACCTATGATAAAGATAAACTTCAAAGGTCCCATGATGTGGTAGTTTGACCATTTCCAACATGCCTTGGGAGTCTATTAAGTAAGAATTTGATTTAAGTTGAATAAAAAAAGGAAAACAATAGTCTATGAAGTAAGTTCAGATGCAGTTCCCTTTTCCTCCCCTTTGGAAATGCTCTCATCTTAGGGGAGAGGGAGGCTACAGGTGGCTATGATGTTGAGCTCTGTGCTGACTTGCTTCCCATGCAATGCTTTACAGGAGGGAGGACTTTCAAATCAGTCATGGCGTCTGCCTGTGACAAGCATTAAAACACACATGTTGGTGGAGGCTGAATAGCCATATCATTAAAAAACCCAAAGAAGTAAAAATAAAAAAGGAGCAATTAAAGGGGTATTTTCTTGAAAAAAAAACATTGCACATTTCTCTGTGAACTGAGAGTCTAGTTAAAGGTGTCATGACTTTCTGCTCTTTAAGCCCCTTCTAACAACATCAAGACCAAAGAAAACGTAGGACATGGTACCTTTAATATCACTTGTTGCACAAATGCACAAACACACTGCCATGAGGTTGCATGACCATGACCTTTAAAGTCTTATCAGTTCGTCTCTGTGTCATGGTCGACATTCGGGCATTGAGCAAACATGAGGCTCTGTTAATTTGACCCTTGGCCTGCAAAATCTGATCATTTCGTTCATGATTCCAAGTACACATTTGAGCAGAGTTTGATAGAAATTCCTTCAAGCATACTTGCACTATCACACAAGCAAAGAATTAACTATGAAATCTAGAAATCTAGTTTGGTCATCCTCTCATCCAAGAGAACATATGGTTGAAGTAGTGGTGTGCGATATGACAATATCAAATCATTACGGACTATAAAGTGGGGATGAGAAGAGAAGAGAAAAAGAGATCAAAGATGGAAGATGTCTGAACAAAAATCTGTTGTAAAGCAGCTGTATTATTCACTCAGATTATAGACATTGCAGTTAGATTTTTTTGTTGCACTTTAAGAGATAACCAGTTACTTAAGTTTGCATTTATATTCGACCCTTTTCAATAAGCTATTTGGTGTGTCTAGTTTTTATGTTACAAAAGTGCACTTTATTGTTGTTCATTACCTTTTATGTTTACATTTATTGCACATTTTCATAAAAGCTACACTGTTTAAATTAAAACCTGTTCAGAAAGTTTATTTGGCTCGAATTGTCATTATTTTTCTTTTCGGGTTTTACATGTTTGATATGCTAACTACGAAAAAATGGTCAAACATGCAAAGTAGTCTAGAAAAATCAACATAAAAAAGAATCGTGAGGGGGTGCTGGTTTGGCGGAGTGGTTAGCAACCAGGCACTCCATGTACTTGCTTCTGCCAGTCCAGGTTCGAATCCCGCCTGTGACCAGTTTGCAGAGTGTCTTTCCCTACTCTCTCACCCCCTTTCACAAGCCTATCCACTGTCTCTCTCCTATCAATAAAGGCACAAAATGCCCAAAAGATACATTAAAAAAAAAAAAAAAGAATCGTGATCGTGGTTTTATTTTTAAAAAATCGTGACATGATATTTTTGCCATATTGCCCACCCCTAGGTTGAAGTTTGACATTTTCAGACATCTTGGATTACAAGGTCTTATCCTGCTTTATCCCACACCCTTTTTACCAGGAGACACAATAGACAAATAACCATCACACCGTCTACATTACAAGGCATTTCCTTATACAGATACTTCAGGTACCCAGTCACAGGTAAATAGATCTTGTGCACAGCAGTATTTGTGCTGTTAAAGGGAAAAGTAATTGAACAGCACAGCAGCTTTTTAAACACTGCAGACTTAGACAGAGGCTTGCAGTGGTAGCATTTGCTTTTCACCACAGGCTTTGCAGATCCATGCCACTAGATTCTTTAAGATTTTAAAGTCACTAACTCAGCAATCCCAGTGGGTGATCTATCTCTGCCTCCACTCAAGGTCACTCTGTATTTCACTCTCTCTCTTTTTACCAAATACAGGCTTGCATTTAAATCTTAAATTTTCTCCATGAGTGGTCTAAAAGTAACCCATGGGGCAATCTCCCAATACTCTAAGCTTAAATATTTGATCACTTTGAGTTCTGAGATTTCATTTCAATTTAACAGATCAAGGCAAGTTATTCACAATATGTAACCACCTCTGACACAAACTAGTGCTAGAGAGCCAAAGCACGAGATAGCTCTGAATATTCTGCAGAGGTGTTAGCATAATAAACAGATAGAAGGAATGCATGAGTCATGACAGTGTGTGGACTTTGAGCAGCATCTGTGTAGATAATTGTACTTGTTCAGATATTCCACGGTGGTGGTCACCATGTGAAAAAAAATACCACCATAAACTAACTTTCAGTCAACCTGACAACAAAGAAGTGCAGCTGAGGTGTGTCATACCCCACCTGACAAACAGTAACTTCAAACGCTTGTACTACAAAAAGAACAAGAAAAAAATGTCCCTTTCTGCAGTGTATGTGCATAAAGATACAAATCTATCATTACCAAAACATTTCTAGACAAGAGAAATGGTTCATCTGTACTTTAAAATAATATTTAAACATGGGCCGCATAATTGACCTCTGGTGCATCTGCAGTTGGCCTCCAGTGGACACTCAAGGAACTGCAGATTTTCACACATTTGCATTGCATTGGTTTGATTTTTAAAGCCCAGAGGCTGTTGAGTTGCATAACTACTCATCAGAATCGGCAAATATTCACATTCAGCAAAGGTAGGTGAAAGGATGGAGAAAAAGCACCAGCCACTTGGTGCTGTTTCAACTCAGCATCAGTTGGATTTTCTAAACCTATAAGCCAAAGAGGCAGGAACATATAAGTAACGTGACAGAGTTCTATACGACAGAGGCATCTTCACTTAATCTTCTTTTTTAGTGTTCTTCAATTCTAAATTTATGCTACACATTTATTGACCAAGGGTTGCTGCCTCCTCGTGTCAGAGCAAGTTTCAGTAGACCTGTGTTGACAACAGGCTGTGTGAGGCAAATGGTGTTTAAAATAATAAATTGGATAATTTAAGTTAAGTAATCATAAACAAACACTAATTTGCTTCTTAATAATAAAGCAAAACACATTTTAGGATAAATGAAAACATGAGAAACAGTGTGAGTTTCCTCTGTAGCATCTGCAGTCACATTTGGGAAATAGATGCAATGGTAAAAGGAACTGAGCTTTTATAAGGCTTATATATAAGATGCCCCATTTCTTTACAATTACTACCATGCACACTAAGCAGAAAGGTTCAGTGAAGCATATGCATTATTAGTTGCAGTAGCATAAACATTTGCTAAACATTCTGCCAAATTTATCTTTAAAGGTAACCCAAATATAAAGGCATCTGTCTGGCCATTTTAAATAACCAGGTTTTATATTGTTAACTCTATAATAAAGGGATTTCATGTCAATTTGTAGGATTTATTAAAGTGGGAGATAATGATATTAAAGCAGTTAACCCCAATCAGTTCATTGAGCAATTACTATAACCATAAACAAAAATACTTTCCTTTTCTCATAAAATGTCTCTCCTGTTATGTTCGGAACTGACTAAACAACACAGAGATAAGCAGGCATCTTCAGAGGCATACAAGCACTGTAACCCCAGCTTTAATGATAAATAATATATCTGAAACATTCACATTATCTGTGTGATGATACTGTGCTCTCTCTGCAGCTGCTGCAACTGATTTTTCAGCTCTGCACCATGTGCATAAAACATCAGCTGGCCCTCAGGCTTCACTCACAACACCAGTGTTAAAAGTTCAACTCTTAAGGATGAGCACACACTGATCAAAATGTTCTAAATTCATTTATTAATGATAGAAGTCACAAGCTTGAACCACAATGTCATTCAGCTCTCTCAGCAGGTTGCTTCTGGAACTCTGGATTTATCAGCCCGCGCCCTCTGATAAAGATTTGTTTAGCTCGGAGGTGTGAGGAACAGAGTGAGTCAGGGCGTACCCAAGCAGACCTGCCAAAGTTCCTGCGAAGCTTTTAAAACCAAATGCTACTGCAGCACTGAACTTGACCCAGCAGTTAGCAGTGTGCTCTTCGACACAATGCTGAAGGAGCCAAGACTGAATGAGAGGTGTGACACGAGCATCAGCCCACGCCTCAACAATGGAGCTCTTTTTACTGCTGGTTATTTTATGTATTAAATGCTCTCTTCTCACTCCTAAATTTGTTTTTCACTTTAAAAATATCAAAGCAAATACAGACAAAAAAGATCTAAAATCTTTGTGCAGCATCAGAAAATGAGCCTAACAGACCTCAGGCCTTTTGAACAAGAATCAGCCAGAGGTCTAGTGAGAGCGTCTGACACCTCTGAGGCTTCATATGTCAGAGAGGGAAAGTCCTTGTTAACCAAGGGGGAGGTTATGGCAGGACAACCTCAGGGTTCTTCACCTGACAGCAAAGGGCAAACCGCGGCACTGATGTTGAGAACAGCAAGAATCTACTGGAGAGCATGCGGCTAAAGGCAGAGATGATCTTGCAATCTGACCTTGTGCACGAATGTCCTGCTACATCAAGGGCAAGTTCCTGAAAAACATCTCTGTGGGGCACAAATGGGAACTCAGGCTACATACAACTACCTGTTGTGCATAATGGGGAATTCAGGGATGGCAGCTAACAAGGTGGTTACTGCTGTGATAAGAGAGCTAACACTGCTGACAATAGAACAAATCACACCATAACCAAGTGTTATTTCTATGTCTACGTTTCAGAAAAGATGATGGATGGATAATTTTGACTAAAACAATCTGATTTCATTGAAGTATAATGGGAAAATATATGCTATTCTTCAATCAAATGCACATAGCATATTTCATACTGCAGAGATATTGAGGCCTCGCCCTCCACACGCACTGTGCATTCCCCCATCACATGAACAGATGATTCTAGGACCCTGGACTGTTGAGGCCAAAGTTTTTGAGCCCAGAGTACATGACTAATGAAGAAACACATCAGAGCCCATGGACTACACAGAGTGAAGATGAAATCGATTGTCCAAAATAATTACACCTGATGAAGTTCTTATTCATAAATGAATCTGTTTAAATGTAATGTTTTCTAATTGTACTATTTTGCATTTCTGCCTATGACCAGAAAATGTTGATATTCAGGCTTTGATATGACACAGTTAAAATAGTTTAAATTGCCCCAAATTTTGAGTTAATTCCCATAAATTTTCCATAATTCCCATCAAAGCTTTCCAATTTGGAATCTTTCTGATAACTCTCCAGCTTAACTTTACATGGATAATTTCTGGAAAGTTTCTGTAAATTTCTGGACATTTTCCACTCCGTTGCAACATAATATGTTGCAACTCTGTAAGATGACATGGAGCAAGAACAAATAAAGGAATAGTGGCTAAATGTTGTCAAAAGTATTAAATCGTGCATGATTAGGTTTTAAGATGCATTAAATGGTCAAGTCATACCCTATGTAAATAGTCTGATGAGTTAAGATAAGGACATGTTTTTTTAACATCCCTTAAACTCCAAATGCATAACCCTGTTCTGTTAATGAATCCTTCTCTCAGGGTGAGGCTGAAATCACATGAAACCTGCTAGCATGGCAATATTTAGGCTACAATATAAGGCAAGACAATACATAAACAGAATGAGTACGACAAATAGTTCATGTTGGACACACCCTAAGTATGATCTGTCCCAAAGAGGCCCTCAATCAAAACAACAAAAAATAAATAAACTGATAACAAAGATTCCACTGAAGGTAACAGGGGATCATAGGAGTAGTTCTTTGCTACATCAGTCTGCTAACGGATGAAAATTAAATAAGCCACAGTTGAGTTACGACAGGAGAAGCTTGAACAAAAACTGACGGATGATGATGAAGCTGACTGCAGAGAATAACTCAGAGGTACAGAAACAGTTTTAAAGCAATTATGAAACACTTGGTGTTGTCGCAGCATGAAGGACAAGAGACCTGTTATCAAAGTAAGACCACTGCTACCGATAATTAGAGTTGCATGATAGGGCTGGGTATCGATTAGGGCTGCACAATATTGGAAAAAACTGACATTGCGATTTTTGGGGGGTTTGCGATATATTGCGATATATCTTGCGATATTAAAAATAGAAGAATTTTCACCAGATGGCTTGAATAGCTCTGTTTGGAAAGAATTTGGTTGACTAACAATGACACCATTGTATTCATATAATACCATTTAATCCAGGCTAAGGAGGTTCATCTGTGAATGATGAAGATTGCTGTATATAAAAGGGATCCAGGAGGCCATGTCTCTGTACAAAATAGAATAGGTTTCAATTTCAGTTGCTTTTTTCATTTCCCCAATAAATGTAGATGATATACAGGAGCTTGTGAAGCAAAATAAAAGTTTGCGGGTTTCGATAGTCACATCACATGCGCGATGTGACTATTGCGCATGCGCACATTGCGATGGCGATGTTCAAATGGTATATTGTGCAGGCCTAGTTTCGATTCAGATTTTCTGGAACGATTCGATTCGATACTAAGATGTCTCAAATCGATCTGATTCACGATTCCATTCGATATTTGTTCAGTCTGGGTTATCTCAGTAAAAATAATGCTGTAAATGACTTTTTGGCCTAGTACATTATTAAAAACTGTTTTTACATTAAGAACTGAACCCAAAGCAGTTACATTAATCACATATTAATGATATACATTTAGGGATGGGAATCGAAAACCAATTCCGGTTGAGAATCGTTAACAGCTCCATCAAAGAATCGATATCATTAATTTTTTTGCTAATCAATTCCCTTATCAATTCCATCCACTGACAGGGTTCAGACCCATCAGAATTGTGACTTAATCCTAACTACACCTACTACACACACTTAAGTGAGTGGACACACCAGCAATTTGCAGAGGCAGTTATACATGCTGTGACATGTGTTTGACATTGTTGCCATGAAAATCAGACCAACATTTGCTCACATGGAAAATCAGCAGGAGTCGATAAGGGAATCGTTAAAGAATTGGATCGATTAGCAGGATCGTTAACAGCATCGATATTGATAAAATCTTATCAATTCCCATCCCTATATACATTAATGCATATTCTGCATGTTACTTGTTTTTTGTACATTAGCCTGGCCTACATCTTTTTCATTCTGTTTGGATAAGCATTCTGATTGAAGATCTCAGGTGAACTGTTTACTAACAGAGTTGATACCACAGGCTGCTTCTCAGACCATCCAATGAAGAAAAAAACAACCCATGTTAAAAGATCGATCTTTGGATTTTAGGGATCGATAATCGATTATGAACCATTTAAAGTGAAATCGGTTAAAATCGATTAAATTGATTTTTTTAACCTAGCCCTATTGCATGATATTGAATTTATGCCAATATTTCCAAACTTATCACCACCTGTACTGATACCAACAT
The DNA here is from genome assembly GCA_036419115.1 of Scarus forsteni. NCBI lineage: Eukaryota > Metazoa > Chordata > Actinopteri > Labriformes > Labridae > Scarus > Scarus forsteni. Next base: position 20,217,002 of record JAZDUH010000098.1, on the reverse strand, counting down.
GTTTTTTTACGTTTATGAGGTATCTCCTTACTAAATTTGATTGTTCCCCTGACTGTGACAGTGTATTGTGTTGGACATTAGCCTGGCCTACATGCAGACTTTTTTCCATTCTGATTATAATCATTCTGATTGAAGATCTCAGGTGAACTGTTTACATGTTTACATGATCTATTCCGATCTAATGTTTACATGTGCCACAACATTTAATCAGAACAGCTGTTTTACAGACATGTGATAGGCGCAGATCTATTTAAACATCACATGATTTATCAAAGATGGCGGTAAGAAGGTGTTTTGATGAATTATTTGAGGGTTGTGCTGTTTGGCCTTATAGTAACCAGCCTTCGGAGTTTTCCAGCGGTTTCTTATTTGTTTGACGTTTTGATCTATAATGGCTTCGCTGAGTTTTCGGGGCCTTTTTAAAATCGTTCAGTATTTTTTGTATTCCTACCGTCTAAACGTGCGATAATGTTTAGGTCTTTGAGAGTTTGTATTAAAAACCAAACTCTCTGACGCAGACCAGTGCTGTGTGCTCTGTTTGGAAGCCGCCATGTTTCCAAGTGAGTAAACGTCACTGTTCGTTTACGTTAAGACTGAACATGCGTAGACAGAACCCAGCCTGACAACTTTCCGATTCACCGTTTACATGACAGCAGTGGCGGCTGGCCAATAGAGGGCGCTAGGCGCCCCCCAGTGGAGAGTGTGATATTAAATGTATTTACTTTATTTTGAAAAAATGAATATTACCAAAAATTACTTATTTAAATGTGTAAAATAAATATAAATATGACATAAATATATATCCATTAAGATATAAAGTAATTAATTTTCATTAATGTTAAACAAAAGTAAGCCTACTCATCTCTAACTCCGTGTCTGAGGGGCGCTGGAAAAAGCGCCCCTCAGACAGTGACGACTAGCAAATAAGGTACTGTTGCTAGGGCAAGATAAGGGCATATCAACGTGAATTTGGCCAATCAGCTTCGTTGAAAATAATCTCCGAAGGGCGCTTTTTCCAGCGCCCCTCGGGTTTATTCGGTGTGCTGAATTAACTGGTGTTAGATTAACTGGTGACTGTCCAGGCAGACGTGAAGGGGGCGTGCTTTTGAAGGACCCTTTCGTTTACTATCTAAACGTCTCCCGAATTCACATTATATACAAAACTAGCTCTTTACACCCATTTACTTACTTAGTGGTGGAAGTGACTTCACAACATGAAGCATTACAACGAAAGACTGTAAAAACTTCCAGACTTATTTGACGGCGTAAATATACGGAAGGTAATATATAGGTAACTATCTTAGATGCCTGTTCAAAATGTCAAACTTTCGACAGTGTTAACTTGTGATAGCCCCGAAACCTGCATTTTACCGTCACTTCGGCGTATCAACAAACAATTCGTTCTTGTTCGACGTATAACGGAGACAGGAGGACTTTAAAAAAGGTAAAGAGATGTAGGTTTTTTATGTGGAGGGAAAGAAACGTGGACAATTAGACACATGATGACCTTACTCATTTCTGTGTATAAAGTTATTGTTAATTCACACATGCACACACATTCCCCTTACTCATTTCTGTATAAAGTTATTGTTTATTTACACATGCACACACATTCCCCTTACTCATTTCTGTATAAAGCCATTGTTAATTCACACATGTAAAAATGCTCCCTTTACTCATTTCTGTATAAAGTTATTTTTAATTCACACATGCACACGTGTTCCCCTTAGTCATTTCTGTATAAAGTTTTTTTTAATTCACACATGCACACGTGTTCCCCTTAGTCATTTCTGTATATAGTAATTGTTCATTTACACATGCACACATGTTCACCTTTCTCATTTCTTTGTTTATAGGTGATGTAAGCTTTTTGGCGGTATATGGTTGACTATTTGTTTATATCTGTGTGTGTGTCTGATATGTGTGTGCACCATTCTGTAATCTGTTATCTTTATTTGGAATCAATAATAATGCTTTTACGAAGCACTGGTGTCCTGTAGTTTGTGTCGAATCGTAGTGGGATGGTTGTTAAAAACTGAGTGTTGCACAGTAGTGTCCCACCAAGAATATTTTTCACCAGCCGCCACTGCATGACAGGATTTGTTGAGGATCAGTTTGGGAAAAGGAATATACTACCCCTGTGCAACAAAATGAAATTCCATTCGAATCTGGCCTGTTTATTCCGTCAGAGGTGTTTATATGGAGCATTTTTATTCGGTTTGGGCTTCTAACCCGATTCTAATCGGAATATTAGGCTCCACGTAAACCTGGCTCGTGATGAGGACCAGGGAAAACAACATTCTACAATTTGATAGACCGTTTTTAAAATGTAAAAAAAAATGAACAAAAATTGACTGAAGCATTGTACTACCTTGGGTATGGGTATTACAGCCAATTCTTGTAATTTATATGGCTTATATGTATGGCCAAAATATTGGCTGCAAATACCGTCAGAAATTTTGATACCTACCCTGATGGATGTTTGACATTTTAAGCTAATATCTGTTGATTCTGATTTCATGCCAATTATATCAAGTATTTCTACTAATACCAATAAGAAATGATATTATTTTAATTATAGCACAACATCTCTACCTAGCAAGATTAACATCAATAAAGTGAAAGGCTTGAACTCCAGCCATCGAGTCTCCATGAAGTCAACTGATCAACTGTTACTTGTTAAATGATAGCGCTGATTCATGTATGTTCACTATCAGTTAGCAATACCTCCTTTAACACATGGAGAATGAAAGACACAATGTACATGCCTCATCAAATTTCAAGACATGCCCACAGCTTGAATCCACTGAAGCAGGATTAACAGGCTGCAGAAAGTGGACATGAAGAAGAGCCCAAGAGCTCACACAGTGACACAGAATGAGCGTCATTATGGGGCCTGAGGTTCAGAACAGGGCTTAGACTGAGTGAGATGAAATGAGACAGACAGACGTATTGGCTCAGTCAGCACCGTCTACTATTGATCGAAAAGTCTGTTCAGTGAAATAATTATCCCCCAGAATGAAAAAAGATAAACAATATATGCTGCCATGAAGTTGGTATGTGAAGTATGAACTTAAAATATTAAGGTTATGGCATACAGGGAGGTCAGTTTGTTTTTTATCTTGTTCATTTCACCAATAAGTGGCATACGATCAATAAAGGCTTGTTAATGAAGGGTTATAAAGCACATTATCATCATGCTATACTCTGTACAGCTTCATCATGCTGCATTGAACCAGGAAGCCCTCTCAAATGAGAAAATGGTCATTTCTTACAATCTTTATCACAGCTGTACATAGTACATTCTCATTACTCTTCAATAGGACACCACTTTGAACTTGCATGTGCATATATTGGGATCCTAATGCTCGTCAAAAGAAAAAAAAACAGGGGACATCCTAGCTTCTTCAGAGGACATCCAAGAGAAATGATGCAGAAAATGGCCTCAGTGATTTGTGGCTGCATTTGGGTTGTCGCTGAGGCCCTCTCATACTCATTAACCCTGGGTCCCATGTGTAAGAATGATATTCAAGTTACTCCTCATGAAGTGGAAATTCCAGCGTAAATCAGATATTTCCTGTTTCAACCAGGCATGAAAATGAGAATGACGCATTCTCAAACAAAAATGGGAGGCATAAAATGTGGGAACATTTGTGTCAGTCTGACAAAAAATGTCAGTTGAGTATATATCTTAACTTAATTGAACTGAAGGCTTTTAACACAACAAAGGAGATCAGGCTGATACAGATTTTATGTTTTTAGGTAGATTTTTGGTCTCATTTATTGCGCAAACGAGAACGCTCATAAGGCTTGTTGTGACAGCCTATTTGTCCAAATAACCTGCAGTGTCTGTTGTGTCTGCAATTGTTTTAGTTTTCTTTTTTGCTTTTGTATTTGATTTTTCTAGTCCAGCCTAGACTGCCCTCAATGTTATGCTCAACATACAGAATGAGGGCAAGAAAAGAAAATTAGTAGGGGTGTAATTTTCACGAAAAAAAAAAAAAGACTAAATAACATTAAAAGACGAACAAATTAAAAAAACGCGAGGGAGCGCTGGTGACTTTTTACCCTCCTCGCCTACCGTAGCAAAACACTTGCTTCAATATGGAGGAGGACGAGGTTGAGGAATTAGCTGACGCTCCTTCGTCAAATAAATCGGTTGTGTGGACCTATTTCGGCCTCCTATGTAAAAGACGAGAGAACGGTGAGAAGATTGCAGACAAAACAACAACCGTATGCAAAATATGCTGCTACAGTTTGTCGTATACTGCAGCGAGTACAACTACAAACTACTTTGAACTGGAGACAGGCAGCAACCGTATGTGTGAGTAAAAACAATAAAAAACTATATTTGATCTACTGTTGAGTTGACAGAATTTGCTCATACTTGAAGATCAGAAGTATATGCACTGTTATAGGGTAAATATTATAGTTCACAGTTCACACATTTATAGGTCTAAACTGCAGCTCTGAGGACTGCTATTTGTTTTCCTTTTCATTCAAGAATGTACTTATCCTGATTGTTACAACAACAGAGCACTTTTTATCGAGATTTTATGTTGTATTTGCACTGTAGTCTAAATAAGGGAAAAAAACTACATTTTTTTGTACTGATGCCGCAATATTTTTTGTATGTCTGCATAAGGAAGAATATAAAGAAAATGAGTTTTTTGCACAACTTCCTACTGTTGGGGATTTTCTACAATCTTTATTTTGTATTTCGTATCGTGAGCTCTGTTTCGTATTTCTTATCGTTTCATGAGTTGACCATTACGTTACACCCCTAGAAATAAGCATTGAAAAAAAGACCTCACAATTATTTTCTCTTGCACAGGGGCACACAAAGCAAGGCATACTTATTCTCATGAGTGATACAAATCTACTGTTTTTCTAAATTAATGATATAATTGTCCAAGAATTACTAAATTATTTTGTAAAAGAAAATCTTCCCTTTTTCTGATTTCTAGCTCGAAATTATGTGATATTTCTGTGCGACAAAAAAGCTGTTGTATAATCATAATAAATACTGAGCCTCCAGCAAATATGTACAAGCTCTGTGTCTGTACAGCTGTAAAGCCTTTTGGTTCACACTCCAGGAACAACTAATAAAAAGCATTTACAAAATCTAGTCCATGTTATGTAATGTACCAAGTATCTTCCAAACAAACTATAAAGAAAAGGGCCAAACTAAATAACAAGACAAGATCATATTTGCTTTCCTAAAATACCGACATGAGCAATTCTGCTGCAATGTTATGGAGTTTTATTAAAATAAAAACTGAAAAGCAGAATCTTGTCACTTTTCAAAATGTTCCAAACAACTTGAAGCAAAGTATACATGATTCATTTGGAAAAACTGTTTTAGAAAATCGAATGTGAAAGTAATATGCTTGCCCCCCTCAGTGATACTTATTGAACCACTGAGGAGCTCACTGGTAATTTTCTAGTTTTTAATAACTGAGTGTCTGTCTCAGTTTTCATGCTGGTTTAGTTGTTTAAACAGGTGAACATGTAAACTGGGGAATGGCAGCATCTTTGATCGGCACAATTAAGAACGTTATTGAAAACAAAATGCATCCAAACTGTCTCTTAATTGATCATTTCTTTGAATCTAGTTTGATTTAAAATAAAAATAAAAAATGAAGAGAAATAAAAGCCCCATTATCACCATCTGACTGTGTCACAGGCATATACGTGATAGCAGTAATGTTTGCAGTCGGTTTGTGAGTGGTGGGGGGGACATACAATGCACAGTGGTCAGTTCTCTGACTGATTGTGTTCTCATCATCAAATTATGTTGTAGATAAGTCAAGGAAATTAGGAAACTCCAGGTTTTCTTTTCCATCAAACATCATCCCCAAGAATCTGATTATGTGCAAATTGACATTTATTTAAACTGTCCTTACATGACAGTGGTCTCCCATGTGTTTTAGACGGTCAAGACTTCCTCTAATGTGTTGCTGCCTTAAACAGCCTTGTCAAAGACTCAGTCTTTATCTGTCACAAGTAGGGTTGTAAAATTCTGGGAAGCTTCAAAGTCGGAAACTTTGCATGGAAATTTATGGAATTAGCAAGGAATTTACAGAATTGCAGGCTGGTCCTTCACAGGGAGTTTGAATATAGTTGGGAAAAATATATTTGAGCATAATCTTGACTAAAACAACCATATTTCATGCAAGTATATTTGATATTATCTTTGTTATTCCTCTATCACGTGCACATAGCACACTGCTTACTGGTATTGAGGCCGCACCCCCTACACGCGCTGTTCATGTCCCTAGTACGTAAACAGATGATTCCAGAGTCCTGAACTATTGAAGCCACACATCTGAGCCTGTAGGAAACATGAAATGATGTTGAAATTGACTGTTTAATAAAATACTTAAAACTTGATAAAATTCCTACTTACAAATAATTCTGTTGGAATGTAATGTTTTCAAATTGTATTATTTTACACGGATGTCTACGACAAAACAAAAATGTTAATACTGATGTTGGACATGATACCATTTGTTTAAATATCCCCCAATTTTCCATTGTTTCCAATAAATTCCCATAAATTTCCCATAATTCCCATGGAAAGTATCCAATTTGGAATATTTCCAAGACTCCCAAGCCTAACTTCCTATGGAAAGTTTCCAGAAGTTTCCTGAAACTTAGTTATGAAAACCATGAGCCTGATCTTTGACCTTGAAGCCATGGCTGAATAAAATTCATCTTACAAACATCTACAACAAAAACAAAAACAAAGCAGGCCAGGGATTCAGAGCTGACTGAGCACAGGAGTGAAAACAATGTTACTGTAACTGAAGAGAATACTAAGTGGGAGTTATAAATAAATGATTAGCTTAAAGGAAAGAGTCTGATTGAAAGTAAAACACTTAAGAAATAAGAGAAGACAAAAGTGAAATAACTGGGTCAAAACTGGAAAATGTCCTGCATCTGTAACAGCAGACAGGGCTTTGACTGTTTTATGGACCAACTATTCCAAACATTTTTCTCAGCCTTTTGTTTTGTTGTTAGAACTTCACTATGAAATTTGTTACATTTCGTGATAAGGTCAAACACTTTCTAAACAAAAGAGCTCATAGCTATATAATTTGGGAGCATTTCCAATACAGAGGGCGTTCTAAGCCCAGTTTCAATCTTTTGCTTCTATATGGGCACAGCAATTGATCTCTGTTTGGCAGAAACAACATCTGGCTCGCTTGATACAGGTGGTCTTGACTTGTTTGGGTAATCAGTAAGATCCACCTTGTCAAGCTCCAATACAGCACCAATACAGCACTAACAATAACTACAATGAGTTAGGGCAGCCCAAAGTGGCACAGCCCAATCAGCATCCTGTGGAGCAGGGGTGGAAGCTACAAGCCAACAACAGGATACTGCTTGTTCAGACATTAGCACAGATTCTAACAGCTTCAGTAGCAGTTTTATCAGATCTCAACAGCATTTCGTCATTTACTGAAAACTAAATAACACCAAAAACCTCTCAATAGAAAGGCTATTTTCCCCTCACTTCAGACATGTTTTGAATGATCCATCTGATGTGTCAGGATAATGAGTTTACACAGCCTGCATCAAAATGTCATGAATATATGGTCTATATAATAAAGCCTTAGATTAACAGGCAGAAGATAGATAGATAGATAGATAGATAGATAGATAGATAGATAGATAGATAGATAGATAGATAGATAGATAGATAGATAGATAGATAGATAGATAGATAGATAGATAGATAGATAGATAGATAGATAGAGTCTTTTTCAAATAAATGAATAGGTATCTATATATGTACTGTCACCCCCTTAACAGCCACACACAGAATAAAAGGGACAATGACATTAATGTAGATATCTAAACATTATTCTGCTGACAGCCCAGTTAAATGTTCTCCCTCGTGGCTTACTGTCTGCTTGACATTTACACTGCTGCTGGAAACTGCAGGTATGATGATAATAAATTAATCCCAGCAGAAATCAAACAGTTAAAATATCTTATGATAAATAAATCTTCCTGTCATACACATGTTCTTATTCTTTAATCTTTATCTTCCTCCCCTTGTCTGCATCACAGCACCGGCACTCAACAATTCTGGTTCGACAAAGACGACAGCATTTAGGCTCTAGACCACAGCAGGAGTGAAACTATACGCATGCAAAATAAATCCTAAAAAGTCCTGAAAATGGCCTGGATTTTTTTGGTGAGCTACATGTGTGAGCATTAGCCTAGTTTTTTACTCAGACTTCTTTCTGTCAGCTCACTGGGTTTCTTTTCTCTTATCCTACCATCTCATGCCTGACAGTGAACATTTCCTGCTGTGATGAGCAAGTGTGATCAAGCAACTCCTAACTCCTTTAAATTTTTTGAAATAAAAAAAAACAAGTGTAAAAACTGCTTGAGTTAGAGTTCTCACTCACAGAAGTCACATGATGGTTTCCCAGACTTCAGCACCATGCTGGCTGCCTCAAGAGCTGAGGCACACGAGGGGAGTTAAGATATCCTCTGGGAATATTCTTGTGATGTTGAAAAAAATGACGAGTCACAACTTTTACTCATGCCAAGTTCCAGGATCTACAAGTGCTCAGGGCAGGGGGAAAATTTACTGTCATAAGGTACCCAACAACTGGTGGCATGTAAGCCTCACTCGAAATGTGCAATTACCCTTTTTAATATCTCATCACACTGATCAACAAAAGATTTTTACTCCATAGAAAGATAAATAGAAACATGTACTAACTGAATTTCTTACTAAAATATATGTATTTAAGTCAAGTCAATAAAGAGTATAGTTCTATTACTAAATCTTTACTTAGGGTTCTGGTTTGGTGGAGCTGTAAGCAACTAGGCATGACATATGCTTCTGCAGGCCCGGGTTCAAATCCAGCCTGTGGCCAGTTTGCAGTGTTGTCCCCTATTCTTTCTCGCCATCTTTTACAAGCCTATCCCCTTTATCTGTCTCCTATCAATAAAGGCACAAACATGCTCACATCCCCATTTATTTAAGTAAACATGTAAAACAATGCTTTTTATCTTATATATTCTAGTGTGAGAATGCTGAATAATAAGCTTTCATTGACGGCAGGGCCATTATCAATCTGATTTTTTTAATCATTTTCTTATAGCTGTACATTCATCGAGAATTATTTAATTTTAGCATTTTTTCTTGTTTGGTTGGTGATGAGTAAAATTGGATTTTGTAATTTTTATGATCAATGTTTATTTCTGCAAGATGTAGTCACTTTTTTCCTGAAAAGAGTAAGGAAACTAACATGCCAAGTCTTATTTTTTATTGACAAAATTAACACTGAATATAATTACAAATTGTAATAAAGGAAATTCCAAATCCCGCTCATGAATGTTTATGTGATTGTGAATTCAGAATCTGTTCCCTGTATGTAAAAAAAGTACTTATTTCATGTTTTACTTCTCCCTGATGTGCACTTAGAGTACAGGTATAATGTGATTTCACATCAACAAGCACAAAAAATAAGTTAAGGATACAGCAGTTATACATTTGTAGTGTTCATTTTAGTGTGTGAAAGACGGCCTATGTACCTCGACCAGTGTATCAGGACCAACTCAAGCTGAAGTTTTCTACACAAGCCTAGCTAGGTCCTGCAAGGAGTACCTCCTCCCCCACTCAGTTTGGCTTTGCCTAGACCTGTTTTTAAACAAAAGGAAAATAAGCTATACTAATCATAATAATGTGAATAATGAAGAATGGGTATTTAGCAAGCAGCCCCAATAAACCATACCATATACAGTACACACATAGTAAGGCTTGAACTAATTATTTTCTATGAGCACTGATGGTACATATTCCCTTGACTAATCTCAGCTTCATGTATGAGGGGAGGGGCTGAGCCAGGCTCAGACAGAAGGTCCATGGGCTTGGGTCAGGTCCCCCTGTATTTTTTCAGTCTAATCTTAACACACCTCATATTCAGTATGAAAAGAGAGAAGATGAGGGAAAGAGGCAGCACAGAAGAAAACCACAGCTCTGGATACACTGTGCTAGGCTAGGTGAAAATGTACATATGAGAGGATGCATATTAAAAATCAGTAGGGATGCATGACATAATCGTTCCGATATCGGGATTAGCAGATATCAGCCTAAAAAGAGAAATATTGGTATCAACTAATATTTACATTTTTGCCAACATTACAGGCAATATATCAACCAGAAATTCCAATTGTAACATCAACAAAATACACAAATGTACCATGATGCTTCACCTTAACATCACTGCATTCACTTAAAAATCAAGTTTTACTTTTCAGAAGGTAAATGTTTTTCTTATTTTACATCTGTTCCTAACACAAATAAACTGTCACATTAAAAGAAACAATTCAGTTTTTGTCAACTACAGACAGATACAACATTTGTTGCACCCCTGGATTAAGTTCCCCTTTTGTTTATTCCGCTTGTGTCAAGTCTCTTTATCCACATTTTATATTGAAAGCACTTGCCTCTTGTTTCAGGTTGTTTCCTGTCCTTCCCTCTCTGTGTCTCCCTGATTGTTGGTTCCCTTCACCTGTGTTCCCTCCTGCGTCACCTGTGTCTAATTACCTTGTGTGTGTATTTACACCCCGCTCTCCCTCTGGTTCTCTGCCGGACTGTCATTGTACTGTGAGAGTCTTCACTCTTCAGCATTCTCCTCATCAGACCCTTTGTAAACAGATCTCACTTAAGTATATTATTGACCTCGCCTTTCTGCCAGCCAATTTCGATACCTTGGACCTTGGACCTGTTCGGACCACCATTTTGTGTGCCGAACCTCTGACTGGATTGAAAGGCTTCTTGAGATTTTGGACCTCAGTTTCAGTTTTGGGACAATATTGACATATTGGATATTGGCAAAACTCCAGTATAGTACCTCCCTAAAAGCAGGACGAGGGATAGGAATTGATACAATTTTTTCATTACCAATGCTATTAACAATCCTGCTGATCATTGCTTTAACGATTCCCTTATTGAATCCTGCAGGTCTTTTGTGTGGGAAAATATTGGCCTGTAGATTTTCAGTGGCAGCAATGTCAAACGCACATCTGAGCATAGATGACTGCTTCTGCAAGTTGCTGGTGTTTCCACTCACTTAAGGTTGTGCAGTAGGCACATTTGTAAAAAACAAGCCACAATTCTGATGCTTCTGAACCCTGTCAGTGGAAGGAATTGATAAGGGAATTGATTAGCCATTTAACACATGATAACAATTCTTTGATGGAGCTGTTAATAATTTCTCAAGTGTAATTGGATTTCGATTCCCATCAAGGCAGGACTACAAAAACTGATTAGTGAACATTTCAGACTCTCGTGTATGCATTCAATTCAACTTATATTTGGAACAACACTATCCAGCACCTCTAGAGATGAATCAACTTTAATAATGAGACTGATGTTTGAAATAACAATTTAGCTGACAATCAACTCAGCAGTAAATGTTTCTTTTGATGCTTTGTAGTTCTCCCACGGCGCCAATATTTGATCTCAAGATTATAAATGAAAACAGATCAAAATGTGTCACCATTTTTTTCTCAATTACCAACAATAATCCTAATCTGATGAGTGTTTAGGTCTGCTTGATGTCAGTATCTAATTGATGTAACTTCACAGATAAACATCTGGTACTGACATATGTTCATCCCACATTGTTTGTTGATGGTGATGCTTGTAACAAGGATTGCTATTGGGCGATGTGAATGTTAAACTGATGCACCTGTGCATCCCTTATCACTGCAACATAATATTTAACATGACAGTGAGAAGATAGCATTAGAACATTGACAAAGTTTTAAAATCTGGTGGGATATGCATCCCTGCTATTAATGTTCAAGGGATGCTGGAATTTAAGGGGGGTTTCAGGACACCTTAAAGGGGTCTCACCCAGGGGCAAGGAGATCTTCAACTCAGCCCACCACAACACTGGCATGTGAACAGGGCTGCAAAGAGATAATCAATCGTGAAATTTGTCCAAAAATGAAACAGAGCTGCGTTTAGTCCATGTGCAGACCTCCTCATATTTCCAAACAGCAGGTTCAATTCTCACACTCCCAGGCCAAACAGGCCGGTCAAAGTCTCCAGTGAGCTGACTGCACCTCTCGAATGACAAGCACTTATCGATCTGATATAATCAACATTGGCACTTTGGGCGCAAAAGGAATCAATGCTTGTCATATTTGCACCGCACACATGGATCAATCACACGCAGCCCATCATGTGGGTGTGGACGAGAGGCACCGCCAAATGTCATCCTGGAGGAATGAACGAAATCTGGACAGTCCTGCATGCACTGACAGGGCTCGTCCGGTCAATTCACGCCTGTACTAGTGGGAGAAAAGAGGCGACAGCCTGGCATGGAGCCGTGTTTCCCCTGTTTTCTCAGCAGCGCTGGCTCATCACAGGACTTGACGTTGCATAAATTTGTTGCACAGGAGCAGCAGCGGCGTCAATGAAGCGGGAGGCTAATAGTAAACATACGCAGCACAAGCATACACAGACACATACGGCGACACTAATGTGCTGCGAAGAGAGGGGTTAAAACGAGAAGAAACGTGCGTCTTACTCACCTCGAAATCTTCTCCCCATTTTTTTTCTTCCGCTCAAACCGAGGAGCCGCTCCAGCCTCCAGTGACGTCACGCAGCCCGTCTCTGCAGCAGAGAGCAGCAGGCCTGCAGAGGACGAGCAGAGCAGAGAGAGAGAGAGAGAGAGAGAGTGAGAGAGAGAGGGAGGGAGGGAGAGCTCAAACACATGCAAACACACGACCCACAAAAACACATCCCTCCTCCTCATCAAGATGATACTGTACCTGTGAGCCTGTGGATGTGGACATACAGATATGAGACTCTTCATCACAAACTGTGAAATCAATTTAGTCCTGCGAGCGAGCAGACGTTTGTTAAAGTATTGTGCAAGTGTAAAGGTTGAAGATCATGAAATCATGACAAAACGTTTACATATCTTCCAGAGAAAAGGGTATGATGACTATCGTACAACAGACAGCTCCAACCAAGAAATCTGATTGGACAAAAGGGGCCCGTGAGTGATATTATAGGAAATCAGTTATCACTGTGATTGTTCCCAATATGCAGCCTATCAATTGAACACACAGCATGAATCAAGAACAGGTTTCAGGTGAGAGCTGGTGTCATCTAATCAGTATTGTTTGCCTTTATATTAAGTATTTCCTCAAAAGAGATATTAACGTAAGTCAACATATGTCTTAAAGTGCATTAAACGCCATATCCAATTCATAAATATTGACATACCATTGTTTGCCTCTGTGGCAACCATTAATGATCCCTTCTTTTCTTTTGAATTGAGTAAGCAGATATTCTTCTCCCTGACTCTGCTCGTGTTAGGCATCTTATTTATGCTGATGGGGTAATTTCATTAGTTGAATCTGATTCAGATTTCCAAAGCATCTAAGATATAGTAAGGGTCTGGTTCCTTAAATGTAGGTTGAAAATAAATCCGTACAAACACGAATAATGCATTTTTAAAAGAAAGGTTCAAAGAGAGGCTGACAGATAATGCTCTTCGGTTTTGTTGAGCTAGAATATGCTAAAACGTACATATAGGTTTTTCCCTAGTTGAGTTCATGATCTGTAAGGCTGGAGTTGGAAGTGTTGCTGATTTTCCAAGGAGAGCTTTATGATCTGTCATTAATAAACATAAAGTGTATAAAGACCTTGAATATTCCACCTACACTCAACTTTATGACGCATGTGTATCTTCCAAACTAAATTATGCAGTAGGAGCGTGGGGCCTTAAAGATCACAAAAATGAAGTTACTTTTCAGAGAAGAGCTACAAAATGCTTTCTAGGTGTTCTTAGGTTTTCTTTGAAGCCAGCGATTCAGGGTGATTTGGGATGTGGCCTGTACAAAGAATCAGATTGTGGAATGGACTAATTAAAGTGCCAGATGACAAAGAGTAAACAAGGGAGCATTTTATTGAACAAAACACAAAACTCCCTATACGTCCAAATGAGGCTTAGACTTTTTTTTAGAAGGTGTATATCGGGTGTATCTACAAAAACAATCTATGTTATAGTCTTACTCCATAAAAGATAAACTCTTTCTAAAGTTTGAAGAAAATGGTTTGAAAGTGTCCAAAACAAAACTAAAGATTTATGTGCAGATCAATCAGATCGTCCAGCCTGAGCCCTATGTAATATTTGTCCTCAAGCTCTTTGATTGCACAACTAAGATTTGGTATTCTTCCTCTTGCCATTGGTGTTGATTCAAAAATATCCCGAAAGACAACAAGAAAGACAATTGTGTGATCTTAATGAAGTATAGAGTGAGCCTGATTTTCTCCTGTACTGTTCAAAATATGATGACCTAAAAGAGATATTGTTTCATGGAACTGTTTGTTTGCAGCCTGAAGTATATAATGTAAACAGAGATCTTATTCAGGGTAAAACATTAATTTGTCCTGTTTGGTTGTAGCTGTTTCTTTTCGTAACAAATGTAGGCTGTACAGTAACTCAAAATAGTACCTTATCAAGCAGTGGGGTAGTGGCCAGTTATGTGGATATAAACAAACTGTAGAGTGTGTTTTTTTTCTCCCACAATTATTTTAATAAGCAGGGAATATGGCACAATGTGCAGCAATGTATGGCATAAGCACCTGTCCCAGGTATTTTCTGAACAGAGAGAGAACTGAGCTATGGGCTAGCACTATGGTACACTTCAAGCTCATGCAATGTGCTTCACTCAACCCCACTTCAAAAAACCTGAACTATCCCTTTGAACTCTAATTTTGTGAAATGATCACTTAGTTCCTTCCAAGATGATTACATGATGCTTTTGTACAAAGGCTGAGTACAAATAATAAAAGAGGAGTTGAGGAAAAAATCCCAATGGGCTGGAGACAAAGAAGTCCAAAGTGTGGCTTGATTTTACTCATAAATCACGCCAAAAGCACAGTTTTCATAATCTGTAGATATATCTTTAAAGCAAGGGTGAAAACACCTGCTACATGAAACATTTGTCAGTGTATGACTAAATATCAAAAGTGTCTATTCTATGATAGCTGTACTATCCCTCTGTAGATGGAGGGCATTATTTGAGTTATGGAGTTAAAAGGCATTACAGGTTCAGCATCTTTGGATTTGACATTTAATGAAATGATATACAAATGCGTGTTGAGATTCATTTCATTTATAGTCAGATGTGATGTCTATCCCCAGACAGCAGCATCTAAAAATAAACTGTCATTTTTGTCATAAAGGTCTCAAGTCCTGGTGTGTTTGACTACTGGCATCACGTCTTGGGTGTCTGTTAAGCAAGGATTTAAGATGAATACCAACATGACAAATTTTGTCTCTGTAGAGGATCAAATGCAGCTCTATTTCCCTCCCCTTTAGAAACCTTTGAATCTGAGGGGCGTACGATAATGAAAACACACAAGTAGGTGGAGGCTGTATAGCTATTACATAACAAGCCTTAGGAAGTGGAAAATGTAGATTGTTTGAATATGGATTTTCTTTTTATTTTCTTATTTATTTCTCAGTGAACTGAGAGTTTAAAATAGGCCCCTTCCAACAAAATAAAGAATAGACAAAATTGACTGACATGGGGCAAGAAAGTTTTATTTTTTCTTAATTCTAAATTTAAGCTATTTTTTTCTACTCCTGTATCTATTTAATTTTGTTATCTTCTCTATTGACTTTTGTGCCCTAAATATAATAAATGTATTGTTATTTTAAATCTCTGCAAATCCCTTGAATTGCTTTGTTTAAAAATAATGCAATATAATTTATCTTATCTTACCTCACCTTCACCTTTTTTCTAGATATAATACAAATAAGTTGACCCAGCCAGTGTTTTGCTGTAGGAGTTTGTTTGGTTTATGGTTTTCTCTACAAAAATAATACCTCTGTTTTCTAAAATGTGTTTTGTGCTGGGTCCTTAATGGGAAAGCTTATGGGCCACAAAAGGCTGATAACTTTTCAGCTGTTTTATATCACTGAGAGAAAACATATTTGATTTAGACTGTTCATCATAGGGCTCTGGAAAAACTGTAATGACACGTTTATTGTGGACTCACTTCACATCATACTCCCATTTTCAAACATAATTCATAACTTATTGCTGTAATTAAAATGACAGCACAGTCTGTGTCTGTTATAACTTCAAAGGCAGGCTATTTATCTCTTCTGGGACCTTGACCTCACAAAGTTTGAGAAAAGTGTTTCTTTGTATGAAATGTCCCCATGAGATGGAGGTGGTGGTCATAACTCTTGCAATCACAGATTGTGTCACTCTGTGGTGAAGATAAGAAAAGTAAGAAAACCACTTTCAGCAACTATTCCCCAAACTGTGAGATGGTGTCTGACCCTGTGATTACAAAAAGCTTCATGTTTACAGTTACTGTAGTGTTTGGGGATTTTTTTCACCGCCATCCATTGTGGAGAATGTTACAATTTAGAAATTTCCCAGCACCACATCTGTGTGATAAAATCTCATCTTTTTCTTGACTGGACGGTTCTTCTACGTCCCTGTGAGGTAAACTGACTTGGTATTTCAGTGACTCAGACTATTGTGAACATAAAATAACTGCAATGACAGTTAAATATTTGATTTCTGTGTTGAGATTTTTTGTAGCTTGTACAAACTAACTCTGGGACAGCGCACATTGTCATTTTTACATGTAGGAAGAAACTATTCATTTTGGTAAACCACGAGGTTCCAATTCAGGTCCAACTTTACTTCTCCTCTTCGTGCTTATAATCGAAAGCTACAACATCTATTGTCTTCTCTTTACAAAAGACACATTTATCCATTCATCCTTATCCTTTCACTTATCCAGGGCCCAGGTCACAGAGGCAGAAAGTCAGGCAGTTTATCCCAGACGTCCCTCTCCCCAGTTACACTTCCTAGTTCCTCCGGAGTATCCCAAGTTGTTCCCATGGCAGACGGGATATCTGATCTTTCAAACAGTTCTGGGTCTTCCTGGGGTCTCCTATTGGTTGAATAAGCCCAGAGGACCCCCACATATGGCCCTTTTCCATTAGACCTACTCTACTCGCCCTGTGCTGCTTTTCCATTAGCCAAGTGTTGCTGTAAACAGCTGAGCGGCACTGCAGTGACATCATTTTGAGCGCGACAGAACAATCTGTGGCTTTTTGTCACAAACCGAGTAAAAAAAAGAAAGCAGAAGAAGGCTGCAGGTGGCAGGAAGAAATACCCCTTGAGAAGCACAGGAGAGTTTTGGAAGCTATACAACAGAATGAAGCCGAGGACAAGAGCAAGACGTGTGAGGGTAAGCTAATGGTAGCTACCGCCAGCATGCTAGGTCGTCACACTCAATACTCATCAATGACGACATTGTCTGACCAATCAGTAGCCGGCACTCAGTGACGTCATCTTTTAGTATCGACTCAGCTCACTTGGAACCAGAGCGGAGTAGGTACTAAAGCTAGCTTGTTTTAGGAGGTACTGGGCCAGTGGAAACACGCTGCAAATCGAGTAGGGCCGAGTAGAGTAGGGCCAAGGCATGCTAGTGGAGAAGGGCCAAGAGACAACCAGGAGGCATCCTAACCATATGACTGAGCAACCTCAAATGACTCTTCTTGATGCAAAGGCTCTACTTTAGATGTCTGAGCTCCTCATCCTTTCTCTGAGGCTGAGCCACAAGAGATCTCATTTCGGCTGTTGTATCTGCAGTCTCATTCGTTCAGTCATTACCCAAAGCTCATGATCACAGGTGAGAACTGAAATAAAGATGGAGCAGTAAATTGAAAGCTTTGCTTTCAGCTAAACATAATTGTCTAGTTCAAAGCCTACAACACTGCAGATGCTGATCCAATCTGCTCTTCAATCTCTTGGTTCATTTTACCTTCACACATGAACAAGACCCTGAGATACTTGAACTCTTTCACTTGAGGAAAAGCCTTAACCACCATCTGGGTTTAAGGTAGCCTATATGAGATACACTTTCTGTATCACTTGCTGAGTATAGAAGCACAAATGTCATCACACCTATGTCAGTGATTTAATGGAACACAATTGTCCTCAGCTTTAAACTAAAAAGCTGAGTTTTAAGCCTCTACATTATTGCATATAACAAGATTGGTTCTGTTTTAGGATAATTGTTTGAGTGAATTTATGGTGATATTGTCCGTAAAAGATTGTTTTATTTGTCTCTGTCACATCTTACCTTTCACTGAGTAGCATACAGAGGTGGAGAGGTCTTACTGTTATTCCACCTCTGTATGTTGTAACACAGGCTTAATTTTGGAGCAGCCGGGACTGAGGAGCACTGTATGTGTGTACACTGTGCACTGTAAAACCACACTCTGGAAAACCAATGAACTATTATACTCTTATCAATACCTTTGTAAAAGACAAAAGTGCAAGGTTTCATGCATTGGCATAGATTACAATCAGTTTGGGGTATTCGAATACCAAGTGACTGTACCTAAGTATGTGTGTTTTTTTTTCTCTTGCATTACCTGTATGATTTTTAGTAATTATTTGTGGTTAATCAACATCAAGACTTTTGAGTATTCCTGTAATCAATATGCAGTGAAGTGAAATGAATGGGGCTGAAATACCCACAAGCTAAGAGACTACTCTTGTACAGCTTTTCTCCTTCATTTTGTTATGAAAGGTAGTAAGATACTGTCAAACCCAGTTGAGACAGGGGACGCACAGTCAAGAAAACAAACCTTGCAGGGGGCTGATCGGATTAAACTGATTTGATGAACTGATTTCAGATCAAAAGTGACAAGCAAGTAATGATTTGTTGATTTCAAACAAGTTGCTTGTAAGAATAAATTATGTTTGCAAAATTTTGGTTTCATTTAATTCAGTTTTTTGGGGGTTCAATAGCAAACATCAAATCAGGTATCAAATAAAGTGCTGTTTGAGGCCACAAAAACGGCTCACAGAGGTGAGTCAAATGATCTAAATTTCTGAACGCAGCTCAAATTCCCATCATCACAAGTACAGCAGGACTACCTTTAAAAAAGAGGAAAAAATATTGCTCAATTTTTATGATTTGATCTTTTGTCAAGACTTGCCCTCTCAAGGGTTTAACAAAATCTGCTGTTGCTGAACTCTCTTCCATTTGAGACAATTGAAAATGACTTACGTTTCAATCAGCTTTTCTTCATATTTAATCAACTTGAATCTTCTTCTTTTCCAGAAGTGAAAGAACAAATATAAAAAACTACAGTTGGGTGTATCAAGAAAAATCCAAATCTTGAAATATCTCTTAAAGTAATTAAATATGTAACTTCATTAATTTAGACTCTTGCTACACAGAAAGTGTTTGACGGTGTACCCTGACACTTGCTGCTCGGATGCTTAGATCAGGTATTTTCTGATTCTGACTAGCTGGTCTGTAAACTTGAGAAGTCAGAAAGTCAACAAAAGGTCATTTGATTGGTCCGTGTTTGATGCATTCAAATGTGCATTGATCGGAAAGCATCAGAAGGTGTTCACACAAGGAATGAAGGATTATGAGGCATTTTAAGATGAACCAACATATTATAAGAGTTATTACATAATATAAATCTGGTTGAACTTGCTCTGCCTTCCAGCCTGTTGTGAATCATGTCTGCCTTTCGTTTTGCCTCCAGCTTATGTTGACACTTGAGAGATAGGCTGTAAAGAAACCAATAAGGTGTGAGTATTTAAGGACAGAGGTGCTGTTGTTGAGTCACAATCTGTCAGAGCTTATTGGTTTCAAAACAAATGAATAGTTTTCTGATAACACCAAATTATATCATTTTTTGCTTCTCTTCTCTGGTTCCCTTTTGATTTAAATTCCCTTTCAGTTTTAACGATAACTTTTAAAATTATATTGCATCTGGCCACCAGGTGTATAGCTAACTAGAGACCCAGAAAATCTCCATGTTTTCTTCTTGCCCCTGCAGATCTAACACAGAGTACACCCCTTTTTATACGTGTATGTAGCCTAACTCACCTTTCTGCAATCAGCAAATCAAACATGTATGCTCATGAGTATTGAGACAGGACATTTGTCATTGCTCAGCAGCTGGCTAAAAGCACAAATACATTGAAATGAGTAAGATACGCAAAATATTACATTAAATAAAAAGATGCAAAGTGTTAAATAGTGGGCATAATGATGGACACTAAGCTCCCTCAGAGGGGTTCACTCAAAAGTGAGGGAAGGGGGCAAAATGGACACATACTAACCACATATTAACCACAGAGGAGGAAAATAAGGAACGTCAGCAAACTGCAACACAAGTAACCTACAAAAGAGGGTCCTGGAGTCCTCCAGAGCAGACATGTCCCAGGTATTTTTGTGTTATTAGTTGAAAAACCTGAAAGATAGTCACATGTTTGACTTGAACCTGTTACCCGAGATATTAATTTTATTATTGCTTTGTTTTACATAATTTGCTGAATTTAACATCCTTGTCTTCATTTGTCTGTTTTTCTATTTGTTATTTAATCTATTTGTTTATATGTTGTTGTTTTTTTCACATTTTTAATTTATTCGATTGCTTTTACAGGTATTTATAGAACTTCTTTTTAATCTCTACTGCTCTTACCTTCTCATCCGATTTCTCATTTCTCATGCACTCCAGTCTCACTTATGTGATGTTGTCATCTACTCCATTATTTATTGTGTCACTGTCTTCTCCTAACCATGAATATTATTCTTATTCTTCAGAATCGTCTTTGATAATGTTACTCATAAGCACATGTTCAATTTAACCTGCACTAATGTAGTATATTTTTATAGTGCTTCAGTTGTTTTCATTTGACCAGTTTTGTTCCCTTTATTTACTTTTTTACTGTGTGCCCATTTTGTTCCTGCCCTCCTCTTTGACTCCTTTGGAAATGTCTCTGTTCAGCCTGATTGTTGATGTTTGTTTTAATGTGTCCTGGATTATGTAACATTTGGTCAGACATTTATGAATATGTTTTTCAAATCATAATCGGCATAATCTTTGCTAATTAAAACAATATAATTGAGAACTTCCACACATTTGATAAAAAATAAGTATGCTGGATCTTGAAAATGTTGATATATTTTGCAGCTCCATTGTGACTACTTAAAGGCTGAGTTAATGAGAAAGTATTTTGATGGGTCCAGTTAAATAGGATGTTGACTTTAGTTCTTGAAGTAATTTTTTTAAAAGCCCTGATATCTGTTGTAACATAAATGATATTAGTCTTTTTTATACTCCAGAAGAATGAGTGGATTTACTGTACCGTACATGTCTGATGACAGAGGAGGCTGCAGGATCCCATTTAGGAGCAAAAGCACCACTTACTGGTCAAAAACAAGAAGCACACCACATCCAGACCGGCTACAGTTTAATAGTGAAGACAGAAATCACATATCAGTAACAAAACATAAATCCATATATATTTCCATATGAGCACATTTTATCCCACAGATGAGCTGACATGATATTTGCAAAACTGGTGTCCAATAGTCAGGATGAAATCTCCTAAAACATGCTTGTTTGTTAGGATTAACAACCTTAGCCTGTTTTTGGGGTACATATGTAGCCTATAATCTCATTTTTTAATTGTTTTAGAGAATATTTTATCAAAAAGGGGACAGTTTTACTTTGCAACAACTTTGGCTATATGACTCCATATGAGATTGTTTCTTGATAAAAGCTGTTCCTCAGTAATGCAGTGCAAAGTCAGTGCAAATTTAAGATTTGGATTTACATAACCAAATGTTTTAATATGTTATTGTCTTGATTGAAACTGAGGTTGATATAAATCTTAAAACCTAAGACAGAGTGTCAATATATTGGTATATAGTGAATTTCTGCATGTTTAGTGTTCTCCACAGAGTGATGCTATATTTGGGGTTGGATATGCCAGTATGTCAGGCTGGTCAACAAGCCTGAGGTCAATTTTTTGCTCGTGTCTGCCTAGTTATTTATTACTGTATAACTTTATTTCAATATTTTTACATTTTTACATTGTCAACACTTTAAAATTATGAACAAATTATGAGTAAACACACATATAACCTCAGAGAACTTTCAGAGAAGACCCCAGCTTGAACTCTCTTACCATCCCTCCCTGCTTCCACTAGCCAAGAATATGCTTTAGAGAGATGACAAAACAAAACAAAAAAAGGACAAAAATATAAGTAAAGATATAACAATGACTATATCTTAAGGTGAAAGAGAAAATAACAAAATAGAAATAATAATAAAGATTATAATGAAATAATAAGATTAAATAGTAATGTACAAATAATGTACAATGTACAGTAAAATAAATAAATGTTTATTAAAAAAAACTCAAATATCCATTATGTGTCAAACAAGCATTATTTTGGTAGTGGCTTCTTAATTTGGAGACCCTGGGGTTCAGACAGCTGACAAAGTCTAGGAGCAGAATCAAAACATAAAACCTAATGAAGCCAGAAACCTTATTTAGGACAATTAGGATTAAGGGATAGAAGAAGTGTTGATATTTGTAAATGAATGCCTGTCTCTGCTCTTTTGGTACCATCAATCAGCAGTAGATTGAATAAAGATGCTCAAATAACATCAACTCCTCTGGGGTGGGCTGCTTGTGTGAAGACTTAGCGTTGATTGGGCGGTGTGTCACAACTGTCATCCTGGAGTGCACATGGTCTGGATAAAAATGAAGGTTAGAAGCTGCAGAGCAATGTTGAAACAATTACATGCTTAGTTTCATTTTCAATATTAGATGTGTCCCCATCCCAACCATCAACGGAAAATGCATCAATAAACACAGATTCTCAATCTCATGAATCAATGTATTTAATTGCTGTTCCGATAGATTAGGGGTGTCCAAACTTTCTACATTGATGGCTGCATAAAGAAACTTAGGTGACTGCGCCTCCCTTCTAGTGTAAAGTTTAGCGTAAAGTTTTAGGATTTTAAGGTTGGGTTATCACCTGTCAAGAGGCCCTTAATCCCCAGGCTATCACTGCATTCACGCCTTGTTAGGGCGAGAGTGACCCTCTGAGCTGCAGAGATTGAAGACACTGCTTCTCTTCACTTCCAGACATAAAACAAGAGTATACTGAAAGAACGTGGGTCTTGAAGATGACTATTGCAATATACATTGGAAATGAGACCTTTTGACAAAGTAAATATGGCAAAAAAAAGTTCATGATTGATGGTCATTGCTGTCTTTATTCATTCAACTGTTTCAGAGACCAATTTAATATTGGCAGCAGGTCGCTCTTGAAAAAGAGATGTGACATCTTAGGGGAATGCCTTGAACACATTTCAGTCCAAAAAAGACAGTTATGATGAGCACCATATTTGGTCTACGCATCCATAGGTTTGCCGGTATCAACAAGTCTCACTTTAGTCCCTTTGTCTCTGCCCACCTCCCTTACTTTGCCCACACCCCTAACGCAGCTTTGGTGATTGGCTGTTCAACGTGAGACTGGGTCTACTCAAGATTTCAACCTGCTAAACAGTTTTTTTCTTGCCACTGTTACTTTAAGCCTCCTGAAGATGCACTGCACCGTAGGTTGGCCCAGTGCTGCTGTCATGGTGTAGTCATGCCTGCTTATTTGTAAGAAGACTTGAGATAACACTTGTTTTTAATTGGCACTATACAAATAAAGATTGATTAATTGATTGATCGACCATAAAAAAGAAGTCTCGCAGACATACAGTAAGCAGCTGTTTGTTTACCTGGGTGGTCTACCTAAGTTTTGTTCATTTGTGGGAATCTCTGATGTTTTTGGTCATGGACAGTTGTGTCCTTGATAGCTTCAATGCGTAATAAAGTTGCAACACCAGAGGTTTAAAAACAAAGGAATCATCATAAAGGAGAAGTTTGAGCTTTCATCACTCATGCCATACATGACAAACAAACTCTTTGCAGCATTAAGACTCTGGTACATAAAAATGAAAATTCAAGCATACAGTAGCAAATTTAAAAATGTTTACCGAACACTTTAGTTCTATAACAAGAGGCCATGTGAAGGAATCTGATCAACACATTTATGCAGCACTGATGTAGTCTTCAGTCCTCATTCTACTGTGATGTCTAATATGCAAATAACCCGACCTAAATTTGAAGCTGCAATTAAAAAGTCTCAGCCCTTTTGTCTTCAGCTTTTTTTCCCTCTGAGAATTCAGTTAGTCTGCTCACCTTAAGATCAGTCTGAGAAAGTACACAGAACATTAAGATGTCAAACAGGCCATAATTCATCACCCTCCTGACACTCTGAAATTATTCATGCCCAATGTCAACTTTTCCCTCACTAATTTTCTCTGTGAAACTTGGATAAAGTCGAAGACACAGGGTGTTCTTTTTGCCAGGGAGTATTTATCTGAAAACTTCTCTAACAGTGATAAAAACACTGAATATCCTTCATGCAGTTTGTAAGATGATGCCAAGAATTATTCAAATGACTGAAGTCTTAAAGAGGTCAAATTTGTATATTCAATTTGATGACTTCTGATGTATATTCAAAATTAACTCCTGGTTATCACACACAAGCAACCCCTGAATGTGTTGTATTCTCTATCTGCTTGAGACTCTAAGGCCCCATCCACACAAAGACAAACCGAGGTCTAAACGCATAAGATTTTTGCCGAATTTGCATGTCATCCATACAACGTTTTGGGGGGCTGTAAACGATCATTTTTGAAACCAGGTTCCAGAGTGGAAAGATTTTGAAATGCCGTATACGCAGCTCCGTGATTACTGGCTTTCCGCAAGTTTTCAGATAAGCTTATGTCATAGTTTCATATCTTCATTGACACGCATGCGCCACACATGGCAATGACAACAACAATGGCGGTGTACGTGTAGCATATGTGCTGATGAAGCTAGTGACCCTACTATCTCTGTTGCAGCAAAATCTCCTTCTTCTCAATTACCACCGAGTTGAACAAACAATCATCGTGGACACATTACGGCACTTTATGATCACTTTATCACAATCTCTGTTTACAACTTTTGCTGCAAGTGCTCATGCCCACTGTTTTTTCGTCTGTTTCCGCTTGTTTCCGTCATATCGTTACAGCATCCCTAGAGGTCTGGCACGTGTTTTACAGTGTCTTCATGTGTATCGAGTGCATTCATGTAGACGCACACATTTTCTGAGACGCCTTTGTCTTTATGACGATCGTTTTTGAAACTGTTAAGCGTTTTGTCTTCGTTTGGATGGGGCCTAAGTCAGCTTCCCACTGTGACACCATGTTGTCAACAACTCTGCATTCATTCTAATATCTAGACTCTACAATGGGCTTTCTGCTGTACATCAAAAACTGATGACTAAACAATTGTAGGCCATCACACTGGTACGTCTATGGGGATGGGGGGTTGGAGAGTGGAGATAAGAAAACGGATCCAGGTCCAATTGATTAGTTTTTGTTCCCCATTTTCACAGGCTTTAATCTTCAGGAAGGTGGCAATGGCTCAACTTTGACCTGTGACATCTTTTCTGTATGTAGAGCCCTCTCTCTTTTGGATATTCATCTCTATTTATCACCCTATCTCTCCCATAGAGAGGCACAAAAGAGGCACATTTTCTTTTTTTCTTAAAAATAAAATGTTAATTTATAATCATTTTGTATTTGATATACTTTCAATGGCATGGCAGGTACTTCTTAGTTCTGCTATTGAATATATACAGTATACTATGGCAGGATTTGTCACATAACTATGTGAATACAAAATATACTCTGATACTGTGTCAAAAACACAAAAGACAAAGAAAAAGACGCCTGCTTTTGTGTCAAACTTTAGCACACAGTCTGAAAACACTCTTTCACATCCTGGAGAGTGCTCTCTCTTGTTTCACAAGCCTTTGGTATGTAGTAAGATTACAAATAGGAAGTCTTCTGAAGCTTGTGTATGTAAGATTGTACTATCAACCAAACAGTGTAGATTTATTGTTTGAAAACATTATATAGTACCTAAATATCAAAAACTTGGACAACTTTCAGATGTTGCAAGTAATAGAATATGAACAATAATTTCAGACATCTTCAAAAGGCAAACATCCTGAGATAAAGTGAATAACAAAGCTAAATACACTTAAAAAGACAGAAATATGTTGAGCAGTTAAAGGTTGTGATGACACTTTATATTGACTCAAGCATACTTAAACACTGTGTTGTGAAGAAAATAAAAATGCTTTGTACCATCAAGAACAAGTATTTATAAATGTGTAATGTAATTGTGACGGACAAAAGCTTGAAAATATTGAATCTACTTACTCTTGGGGCAAAAAAACCTTGATTAAAACTGACACTGCAGTACATTTTTCTGTTAAGTTAAGGGGATGATGGTTTTAGGGAGTGTTCAAGCTCCATTTACTCCAATCAGAGTCGGCTCTTCTTCAATAAAGCACTTCTCCCTCCTAATATCTAACAATTAACAACAGAGAGATCCATCACACTTTAGAGACATGGACTCAAAAATCAGGGTTGTAATGTTCTCATTTGTCAATTTTACTCATAAAAGCTATGCATGTATGTTTGAACACAAGGCAGGACATAATATTTCTCTATAAACTTCAAGATAAGATTTTGAAAACAAAAACATTTGACTTTCTTCTTTGATGCTAGTGGTGGGGCTGACATCATCTTGTCCGTAAAGACATTGTTTGTTTTTCAATAAGACAGAAAACAACACCAGAGAAAAGCATAGCATGCTAAATAATTATGGAAAATTGATCAAATTTGTGATTGCTTTTGTTTAAAACTATGAAGTATGGTTAGTGAACAAATAGAGTGGCATGGTGTGTAGCACGTGTGCCTCACAGCAAGGTTGCTGGTTTAAATCCTGCCTCAGTTAGGACTTTTCTGATTGGAGTTTGCATGCATGGGTTCTTCCCAGGCCCTCTGGATTCTCTCACAGACCAAAAGAACATACTCATCAGGTTAACTGGTCAATCTAAACTGCTTCTTAGGTGTGAGTATGAATGTAACTTGTTGTCTGTCTCTATGTGGCTCTATGTATTCAGGATGTAACGTACCTCTTGTCTCTTGTCAGATGGGATATAAGCTGAAGTTCTCAAGAACCTCAAAAGGGATGAAGTAGTTTAGATGACTGATGGATGAAAATAGACAAATATCTCTTAAAGCATATTAACTCAATCTAATAGGAAGGAAACACTATTTTTAGATGTTTTGCATGTATACAGTATTAATGTTGTCAGAGTGGCTATAAACCCACTGAATGTGAAAAAGCCAGTTCTTTGTTTGTGGTCCACCCATGTCCAATATGGAGGACCAAAACTGACAGAATAAAAAATAAATAAATAAATAAACAAAAATGTATATAAAAAATAAACATAAAAAAATAAAAAAAAAAAATAAAAAAAAATAAAATAAAATAAATGGAAATTAAAAACAAAAATAAAATATATATTCATAAATATATAAATAAAAGTAAAAATAATGCCTGTGGAAATGCCACTACGAGCTGCCGCTGCCACGGACACTGACTTCCTTGTTAACTCTGCCATTATTGCCCCAGGTTCTTACTGTGACTGTTAGCAGGCATACTTAGTCGATTTCTGCACTTACCTGTCGATTAACCAATGGGCGAACAGTTCAACCCAAGACACACTAAGGACCGTCCACTCATCTGAATAACATTTCCTTCTACATTTCATACTGCAGCATGGAAAAAATAAATATGAGAGCAGTGTGCTTTTATTTACTTAGTGATATATAATTCTATTTATTTATTTTTGTATTTATTTCCACATTTATTTTTGAATTTATGTTTAATATTTGAATCATTTTATTTATTTTTGTATTTATTTTTACTTTTATTTATATATTTATGTATCTATCTTTTATTTTTGTTTTTATTTCCATTTATTTTTATTTTTTTTTTTGTATTTTTTTGTTTTAATTTTTTATGTTTATTTTTACATACATTTTTATTTATTTATGTATTTTTTATTCTGTCAGTTTTGGTCCTCCATAGTCCAAAACGTATCACATCAGTTTGCTCATTATCCTGACTCATTATGATGCCACAGTGATAAAACAGAATAATAACTGCCCCTCACCTGGTATCCCTACATCACATCTCCAGGATAAGTTCCCCTTTTAGCGCTTATCCTCATGTGTCATGTCTTGTTATTCCTGTTTCATTTTGAAATCACTCACCTTTGTCTCTGTTTCCTGCCCTCCCCACTCTGTGAGTTTCCCTGCTGCTCCTTGATTTGATTTTATTCACCTGTGGTTCCTCCTGTGTCACCTGTTTGTAATCACTAATTATGTGTGTATTTAAACTCCTCTGCCCTTCTAGTTTTGCTGGATTGCTTTTGTGTTACCTCTGCCCATATCCTGACTGATCCTTAGTGTGCTGAACCTGTTTTTAATTAAAGATTTTTGGATTTATTGACTGTGGTCTGTGAGTTGTGCTTTGGGTTCTTCTCTGGCTCACTTTCATCCATATGCCAGACTTGTTCAGGGTCAAAAACTTCATCTAGTAATTGATGGGGATCACATTATGACCAAAGCATGGCATAGACAGTTTTACTTTAGACCACAGAAAATAAGGGAAATGATTATAATAAGCTGTATTACATCATGCCTAACACCACACATCTTGTTTGCAGCCTGTCCCTCTGAAGCGGATGAGAAATTTGCACAATTCAAAATACCACCAGACTGTATTATCATGGTGTTAAAGCATCACTAATGAGCTTCATTCTCAATCGAACTGGTAGAATTTGCTCAAAGTGACCCAGAAATGATCATTCACTTAATTCTTTGCATATCTTTTATTATGCATTTAACTTTAAGTTGATTGCAAGCGCTTATATAGCTGAAAAGGAGCTACTGCAATTTATAGTGCAGCCAAGGCTGATGAATAGGCATCATATTGTGTAAGCAGTCAGTTTTTTCATCCTCAAACAAAGATCCTGTTCAAGCTTGATTGATATTTAGTGAACTGTTTTTGGATGTTTTAAATTTGCAGCATACTTGGTTATTGTATTCATTTATTATTAAAAAGAAGTAGACAGTATTCTCATTGATAGCATTACTATTCTGTCTGCCTCAATCTTTGAGCTCTTCATACTCTTCACAGTAACAGCTGACACCTTCAGGCTGTTTTCTTTTTTTTTTTTTTTTGTAAATCACTCCTTTCATCAATCCAAAAAAAAGTAAAAACCCAAACCTGTTACATCAATCTCTACCCCTCTACGCCCTCTACATGCCGCACTCATCCAGTCATGACAGGGAAAGACTGACACACAAAAGCTTAAAAACTCTCTGCTTCGGGACATTTTGATAGGATGAATATGATGCCGGGCCGTTTTCTCGCTCTCACGTCAAAAACTGTGGCAAATTTAGACCGAACACCTTTATCCATCCCTCCTTATTCATATTTATGAGTAGTGAGTGACAAACTCATTGTGTGGTAATTACAGTGTGGTGAACCTTCATTGTCTTTAGATTGGTGGAGACTGAGACGTGCTGTGCTTTGGCTTGCTGCACTAATGCAAACCTCTTCCATGTAGATATTATTAGTCACTGTTTGCTTAGCAACCACAACACATGTCTGACACTCTTGTACAACCAAAATGTTTAGCCCAGAGTTTATTTTGGCTGCGGGGATTTCAAAAAGCTGCAGAAGAAGAAGATGAAAGGAATGTTTCCTTTGAGTGTTAACAGATAGGATAATGAATGCTGAATATGCCAAGGTAATGCTGCACTTTTAAAGCATCACAACTATAGAAGAGGAAACATCATGGATTGTAACTGTTAAATTCATCATGAAGGAAGATAATACTATTTACCACAGACTATTCCAGTAGAGCCAAGGGATGACAAAACAATCAAATCTCAATATTTTTGTCATCTAGTGGCAATGGTGGATTTGTGTCAGTGTGTATATTCAGTGTGAAGAATTGAGAAAGGTTTGATAAAACATCAAAGCTGTAAGCTTTGTTAAATCAAGTAGTGCTGAGACCTGTTTGATCGCAAAGCAATAAAATAGTTAAAGCCCCAGACACTGAATGTTGTGTAATTTTCTCATGTCGTAAAAAATTGTTAATTGGACAAAAACATTGGCAAAATATTTATACATTGGAATTGTCCAAAGCAGGGAGTGTCCAAACTACTCCCCATAAGCTATTTATGTCCTGTGTGCTATTTTTTGTGAAGAATTAAAAAACAAAGTAAATGTAGGCCCAGGTGATATATACTTATTGATTAATTAACACACCTTTTGGGTGGAAGACTTAAAAAATGAAAATCTGGATTTTTTTCTGACAAACTGCTACTCTTTTTGCTTCACCTCCCATAGTTAAAGGCCAGTTCACACATTAACATACTGTATGACATTGACCAACATTTAAAAATAATGTACATTTATTGTGAAAGTACAATTCCAAGGTCAATTTTGCTATGTTGAATGCAGGCTGCATGTTTCTAAAGCAATATAGAGGAATTTTAAACAATCACCAATGAAGATATTATGCATGAATCTCACTCTCAACCTAGGGGAACTTTGGCCTAATGTCACTTAGCACTGCTCATCTTTGTACAAATGCAACGTGATGTTACTCAAGGAATTTTAAATCAGGCATATTTATTTGCCATTTCACCACTTGTAGCTGCAGCTGGTCTCAGTGCTGTACATCAGGAGTACAGTTCTGAAGAGGAAGCAGCTGGAGCTGCCAGAGGTGATGTGCATAGACATATGGGTGGGCACAAGTGTGTTGTATCAAACGTCGACATTTTTTAAGCATTCATAAGATTTTCCACTATACCTGTCGACCATCATTGTTGCCTAACTAACATCAACTTAATTTTGTGTAGCCTGACTTAGCTCGACATGGCTTGACATTTCAGCAGAAGTTTAAAAAAAAAAAAAGTGCGATAATGTGGCAACAACTTTAAACTTGTTTCATTCTTTGGAGACTGAAAATACTGGAAATGTCTTGTTTTCATGATAAGACCTGCTATTTTTGCAGAGGCACACTTCAAGCTTTCTTAATGACATTAAGAAATTAAAAGAGAGCTTCCAGTAAGTGTTTGTGAACATTTTCAGCTTGTTATAACTTTTTGAACAGAAATTACAAATTGCACTGTAATTGTAAGAGGGAAATTCAGTTCAATTTTGTGAGAAATTTTGATAAAATTCAAATAAAACATGTTTGTGTATTTTTTTTGTAATTTAGAGTTTTTTCCTTTGAGGGGAAAATGTTTTGATTAAGATCTGAAATTGAGTTTTGTGTTGAAAAATCACAACATGTGTAGACAATCATTTTAACTGCACAAACAATGTAATTATCATGATATTCTCAACTACAATGATCTTCATTATCCGACCTCAGGATCGTTTCAGCTCAATAGGTCACGTTGGGCTTATTAACCCGCAACTAAACACATCAATGAGCAGTGTCTGCATGAGGGGGCAACATCAATGAGTCAATCTGAGGAAAGAAAGGGAGCAGTTAGGGATTTGAACAGCAGGGGGCACCAGCAATGTACAGGCACTGAGAGAAAATCAGCCTCTAATAAAACATGAAGCAGCTTTTTATGCATCAGATCAAATACTAGACATGTCTGTAACTGTTTAATGAGTTGATATTGTGTCCCTGTGATGTTTTTTTTTAACCTGGAAGTCTACTTTTTTTCTGCATCTGTTAGATTTGTAAACCACATAATGCTTGAAAAGAGCTGCAGCATTAAGGTACATGCAGGGCTGGCTGTCTTCTAATCTTCAACGAATACTGAAGCTACTTATCACAAAGCTCCATATTCCTCCTGATCAGAGACCACACTCAATGCTGAACAACAACAAGCCTGCCTGTTGTCATTAAAACAAAGTAAGTAGCCTCTACTTCAGTATTTTTTCTAACTGTGACACAGTACAACCACACATATGCCTGTGGGACCAAAGATAATATCAATATACCACCTTAAGGGCCAATAATACTCATTTAAGTGGACACAAACTGATGAAAGTCTAAACCAGCAGCTACAAAATCATTAGCAGGGTTACTGATCAACCATGCAACTTAGCCACAAGTGCTCAGCACTTTGACTTACGTCTGGCTCTGTATTAATTAATAACAACTCTACAGAAATGTTAGAAGAATAAATGAAGCTAAATGTCTACGCTTCAAATTGACATTGTCATTTTTTTGTTTCTCTTTAAAAATTTGTTTGTGGGCTTTATATGATTTTATTTAAGAGACAGGAAAGAGTATATTTAAGACTGGGGAGAGATAATGAGGAATCATGAAGAAGGAGCCACAAGTTATGAGCTTTAATCTGAGCTTTTACTCTGAAGACAACAAGTTCTTTACAGAGCATGCAGATGTAACCTCTAGTGTACAGTGCAATGATACTGTAGACATTGTTGATACATCGACGATTATTCATCTTGATTCTCAGGGTCTTTGGTAAAAATTTACAATAAAGATCAGGGCCAGAAAAGGTTGAACAATTTTTTAAGTTTAATTTAAGATTTCCCCTTTGAAAGCTGATGGTTAAATGGAATGGCAGAAATTGTATATGTTTCATAAACATGTATATATTATATGGATGATATATGAATCATATGTGCCTGCAGAACCCAGAGGACAATGGAGAACAACATGCACGCCAGCCCCAGCCTGTTCACCCTGCTGCCACCAGGCCATAGGTACAGAAGTTTCCACCAGACTGTTGAACAGATTCTTTGCTCAGGCTACGAGATTGCTAAACACACCATCTGCACTCCTCCATGTCTGAAACTTTTGTATTTGTTTTGTTTTGTTTAATTTTTTTTCTTGGAGCCACAATTTAATTTCATGATGCAACCTGTTGCACAATAAAAAATAGACTTTCTTGTATCTTGTATATAAATTCTTGAATGGCCCCTTAGCCATCAAGTATTATTATTATAAACTACGACAGATTATGCGTTTGTTTTGTTACATTAAGGCTCC
This sequence comes from Scarus forsteni, assembly GCA_036419115.1. NCBI lineage: Eukaryota > Metazoa > Chordata > Actinopteri > Labriformes > Labridae > Scarus > Scarus forsteni. The sequence goes on along the minus strand of JAZDUH010000098.1, from coordinate 20,184,121 downwards.
TCTGTTGTCTCGAAATGGTAAGAATTGTTGTCATTATTTACTTGTGTATATAACTGAGAGTGTTAGGGATATGCTCGGTAGTGAATCTTTTTTAAAAAGAATAATTTTTTCCGTGTCTGTTTGGAATCAAGATGTGATTTAAGCAATTTGTTTTGGTTACGATGTTTGGGCCCACATTTATATTTTAAGAGGGCCCACAATTTCTAGTGACACCCCTGTCTGTCTGTCATGGGCCCAAATAATTGCCCACATTTTCCTCCTCCTTTTCACAACACCTCTGATCTTTTATCCATGCAGCTTTGATGTTTCTACAGGTTAACAATTGAAAAAGAATTTCATTAAGCACATAAAACCCACTTTGTTTCCTCACAAGCAGTTTGCATTAATATTGTCTTTTAATAAGCAAATATGCAGCTAGTATCTGTTGAAATAATCAATATGCTGCTGGACAGTGGTATATGTGTAGCAGACATCTAAGTAGATGCATCCCCATTGTTGCACTGACTTCTGAATTGGAACAGATCCTGCAGACAACAAACGCATTAATGTCCCACTGTAGTAAAACACGGGGTTCTTATAGCAAAAAAAGCACATGTGTCAAAATGACAACGATTATCCACATCTCTGCATTCTTAGCTTGAGCCATGGATGTTGCCATAGTAACACGGGTATGTCTTATCAAGTACGGCCCTTGTGATTTTTTTTTCCTCCCTGCAACTTATTTAGACTGTTCACTGTAGGTATGACAACAGGCTGTGGAGTTTGTTGCATTCATTTCCATGTTAATGGAGTTAACAGCCATTGTGTGTTAGCTTAACCTCTGATCCTGCCTTGTCAAACTGTTGTCAGCTAATATTAAATTAGGCTGCTAATAGTGGCTTTTTATGTAAATGTTGGAAAAATGCTTTCAAACTATAAATAGGCGTAATTCAGCTGAGAGCGAAAATGATGGTCGGTGTGAGATCAAAACATCTCTGCAGCATTTGGCTATCGGACCGTGAGAAGTCCTCAGTGATAGGAGATCCTGATCAAAATTGTTTTTCCTTTTCGGATGTGATGATTGCTCAGCATGCATGGAGCAGATTTAAGCTTGCTGTGGCATTAAAACAACCCCTACATTAACAGGATTTTCATCAAATTATCCATCTATATGAGAAAAACCAGCAATGTCCGGCCCCATGTCACCAGTCTGGAGAAACCCTCTAATCTCTGCAGCATTCTGCTTGCATAGCAGAACCCCAAAGTGCAGGTTTTATTTGAACTTGGTCGTCACTTTGTAGCTCCGACTCGTCACACACTTGCACCTCCTCTGTGGATGAAAATAATGAGGCCGTTTGATGTGAGACCACTACGGTCCGTAATGAGAGGAATAGACTGTTCAGGACACATGAAAGCTCTTCAGTCCATTTGGACCAGGAGCGGCCATTACGGCACGGGACCGAGACACCAGGGAGGTCCATCAAGCTGACTTTATCAAGGAGGGGTACAGGATTTAATGATGGAGGCAACAGCTGAACCTGTCACCCTTTTAAGTTCTCATGGAAGGAAAGGAGAGAGGAAAATTCAGAGGTGTTAAACACGAGGGAGACCTGCAGCAGTGGAGGGTGCGGTGAATGGGCCATAAGAACAGAAGCATGGTCACACTAAAGGTGAATGTGAAGGTGCAGTGGGAGATCACAAATGAAGAGACTGTGCTACATAAATTAAAGTCCTTGATTGTACCAGCACTGGGACTGTTAAAGTGATTGTTCAACTTCAATCATACTTCTCGATTCGTTCATAATGATAATTTCTTTGAGGGTTATTCTCTTTAGAGAAAAAATCTAACAGCTACAAAGTGATGAATCCATAAATTATCTTTTTCTCTCTGGTCCAGAGGCAGGAAGCAGCACGTCTACCTCTCATCATATCAATCTCTGCCTCCTTCACAAGACGCCACCGTCAGTGGTGCCAGCAGAGACACAAACAGAGAGAGAGAGAGAAAGAGGGTGAGTAGGAGGAAGGACGAGCTGATGGTGATGGAGGGATCAGCATCTCTTCATTTATCCACAGGACGCTGCAGGAAGAGCCCCAGCTGAGGAAGGGTTAATGTTTCGCCAGTCAAGCTCCAGAGGGGCATTTTGACTTGTCCCCTCAGAGGTAAGAAGCCAAGTGTCAGGGACCGAGTTAATGGTTAGACACAGCATCCTGCCGCCGGGCGCCATCTTGGCTCCATGACAAAGAAAGGCCTGCCTCAGCCTCTGAGGACGCTGTGGGCTCTGTCACTCTCTGCTCCCCCCCAAAGATGGCAGTTCCTGAGTGGTTAATAGTTAACTGACACATGGACGCATCAATCCTGAGGAGTGACATGCAGTGTAAATGCACGGATACACAGACGGTGGGAGCCCAACGCTGATGCTGTAAACATATCTTGTTAAGAGGAAGCAGACCCTATGCCTGCCACAGAGCTGAGTGACAGGATCACAGATGACTAACAACAACACAGCAGACTCCGTCTTTTCTCCTTCTTCTGTGTGTCCTCACTAAGCATTTAGGCTGCTAATTTTTCAAAGCTGAGTGAGGCTGCATCACCTCTAGATATCTTTGATATAAATCAAGTGTACTGATAAATTAAAGGAGAAGTAATTGTTTTTTTAAGATTGATGAAGCAGTCAAATCAGAATCAATTCTTGTCAAATATTAAACTCAAACAAGGAAATCAGATTTGGTGCTTTCAGAAAAGACAAAACAGAAAAAAATAAAGAAAATGAAAACAGATTTCTGACTGTTTAAAAAACATTAAGGATGAGAAATACACTGAAATGTCCAAAATATTTCTTAGAACTTAGTAAATATAACAGCTTTTGATCAGTGCAAGATATTTTTTAAAATGCTGCAAAAATACAACTGCATAATAACTGCAGACACTATGGACAGATCATCATCCAACATTTACAAGAAGAATACATTCAAATGTATCTGAGAGACATCCTCAAAATAAGCTGACCAGTAGCAATAGCAGCATTATAAATTCAACAAAACCAATATCTGCATTTTACTCTGGTGAAGATAAATAGATTTTATGGTTATCTAACAAATTTAAAAGTGGCACAGTAAAGTATAGCAGCAGATCAATGTGATCAGATTCAGCAACTGCAGTTTAGGATCATTGAAGTTATGAGTTTACCAACATGAGCATGATATGGTAACCTAAAATGATAGCAGCATGATAAGGTTACCCAAATAGTCAGTTGCATTATAATGCCACCAAAATTAAATGAACATTTTAAGATGACCAAAAGGGATACAAGTATCATGTTCTGACTAAGATCATTACTGATAGTACAGCACAAAAGTAGCAAAAGCATTAAATGCATTGCAATGTAACCCAACTCTATTGCAGCTTTGATAGCTGCATTTTAAGGTGTCTGAAACAAGTAGCTGCATTTTGAGGTAACCAAAGTTAGCAGTTCCATTATAAGCTGACCAAGAGCAATGTCAGCATTTTATAGTAACCTTAACTGTTGGCAGCATAAGTCAACCAAAGCATCAGCTATATTATGATGTACTTGTAACTAATAACAGTATTACCAGTTGACCAAAAGCAGAAGTAGTATTATACTTTGACAAAAATCAGTACTGAAACCAAAACTAATAGCAGCATATCAAGGTGATCACCACCAGTATCTACATTGTAAGGTAACAGAAGCTGATTATCATTATCAGTTGAACAAGCACAATATCAGCATGGTATGGTGATAGCATGAAGTGATAGCAGCATGATAGGACCAGATTCATCAGCTGCCTCACAATGTCAACAGCGGCATTATAGTCAATAGCAGCAGTTACAGAGGGTCCAAGATATCTGTCCGGGTCCCCTACCCAGTCTGAGGCTTCAAGTGAACCATCACACTTAAAGATCCAGTACAGATTGTGGCTCGACTTGATTGACTTGAATAATGAGTCACAATTGAGATTTTTCTTTTAAGCTTGAATTTCTAATGACCAAATTCTTCTGCAACGGGGTGAGTGTTTGAAGAACTGGTGAAGTGCACCATGCAGCCTTTTTGAATATTTTCTTGGAAAAATATGTTGAATTTATTTAATGTATTTGTCTGACAAAAAGAGCACAGGCTAAGGTTTTGTTGAAGATTCTGCTAAAATGTGTGCAGAACATAATCAGCAAAGGGATACGATAGACAGCTTTATGCACAGGAGCTTTCAATGAGGATAAAATACTTGACGTTGTAACGCCTACTATTAAAGAATTGCTGAAGTTCAGACCTTGACTATAAATATAGATAAATGCCTTGTTCTTCCTTTCTGTTTAGAGGATGTTTTTCTACCCAACTCAGAAAAATAAAACCTTGAACATTTGTCATACAGATAAGTTGTCAGAAAGACAGGATTAGGACAGCCATAGACAAAATCCTGAGACACTGAAACAGGAAAGACCTCATAAAAATGGTTCAAAATGGAATCAATTAAATGATACAATAAAAAGCAAATGTTTGAACCCATAAAATAAAATTGGTTAAACTAGGCATGACAAAATAAGTCCCAGAGATAACAGAGATATTTAAAGAAATGAATAAAATAATCAAATCTATGAACCCACTCCAACTTAAAAGGCAGGCCTTCAATTTCCTTTAAAAACATCCTCAGGGGGTTTAAAAGCACCAAACAACTGTCAGCAACATCCTCTTCAAATCTACAAAAGCAATTAGAAAAACTACAACCTAAATCACATTGATAATTCACACGGTGATCACTTACAACACAAGACAAGAGCCCATGCTGCCTGCAGTGAGGGATTTGGTTTTTAAATGTGTACTGCTGATCTGACTCATACATATGAAAGCCCCCATTTAAAGCACCAAGGATCCCAGGTGGGGCACAGAACTTGTCTCTTTAGGTTTCCAACACTCTACAGGTTTGAGATCAGAGACGGCTGCTGTATTGCAGCTCCTCGGGCTTGGGAAACATACTGTACTGCATACGCCCCTGTGTGACCCCAGCATGGCTCCTATACAGTCAGACAGGGAGAGACGTCACTCTCTGTGCACTCCTCCTGTGAAAGCGACAGTCCATCAGCAGCTAAAAAACCAATGGGTGTGGGGGGCAGCTATTATGCACTACGTAGGGGGTACAGGCGAATAAAGAGGGGAGGGGAGTGGGTGGTACTGCAGCTTTGCCATGATGCTCCACAGAGGGGGGAGTACAAGCAGGCAGTGATGGAAGAAGAGTTCAGGTCTTCGGATTCAGTTAAAGAAGTCACACATGGCTAAAACTTGTGATTAGAAGCAAATGTCCCAAAGTAAATATTTATGTAGGTTAGTTCAAATAACTTTAAAGTATCGAAGGAGCAGTTATAACAGACTGACCACTGTCATAGTATCATAATTATGCACTGGGTCTACATATAATAGGAGCTGACGCATGTTTCAATACTGCAGCTGGATTAAAGGCAAGAAAGTATGAAACACTTCAACGTGGTTGAGATATGAGTCAAGTCTAAATCTGCCTAAAAAATAGCTTCCTAAAATGATACAGAAGCACTCATCTTTGGTGTTGAAGAGTATCACTGCTGTTGTGCATAAAGCTCTCATTTACAAAAAGCAACTTTTCAACAACAACATAAAAAAAACAATAAATATCATAGTACGAAACTGATTGAAATTTTTGTTTTTGTACTTTTGCTGGTTTGAAATGCATAAAACTCACTAACAAGGAAGTTGATCAATGGTACTTTTAACTAAAAAAGAAATTATAAAAGATGTTTTGGCATGACAGTGATGATTTAATAGTTGTAGTAATAAAAGAAGAAGAAGAAATAGTTGTAAGCTGACATTCACTCCCAAACATCATTTGATACACCTATTCAACTGCAAGCACCCAAACTGGGAAGAAAGGTGATTTAAGGTGTGAAGGTGATATGACTGTTGGTGCCATACAGACAAGTCTGAGGCTACGTTTGCACGGACACTCTCTAACTTAAACACACAAAGATTTTTCCTTTGTGTTTTCAAAGTTGATCTGTGTTCAGACGGAGACGCTGAAGCGAATGAAGCTGCTGTTGTGTGCATGCCGGTTCAGTAGATGGCGGTGTAGGTTTGCAGAGAGGCAGCATTGCTACAATACATTTATGAAGAAAAACTTTTCACAAACAACAATGGCGACTAGACGCACAGAGATGCAGGAGTTTCTTTACTGGACAACAACTCATTTCGGACAACAAATCTGACTCAATAGTTTTGTCTGGATAACAAACCGTGCACGGTAAGCAGCACACATGTTACGCAGTAGCAGCCGAAGCTGTTGTAGTTCCTGGTATGCGCCAGCAGCCTTCATGTGAAAGAGTACTGTGCATACGGTGATGTCAGCGTTCCACCCTGAAAAGCTCTGATATGGGTTTACACGGTGCTGCAAGTACTATAAACTTTCCACTTTGGAGCCTGGTTTCAAAAGTTTGTGGGATTAAGAACTCCAGATATCGTTGTCATGTAAACAGGAGGCTGAAACGCAATGAAAACTAATCAGATAGGAGCTGTGTAAATGGCTCCTGAGTATTTCAGAAAAATTGCTTATCCACTGGGATTTTTACCCAGAGCTATCTCTAGTGTCTTAGAAAAGTGAAAATATCAAGTGAGCGTTCTCCGGGTGAAAAACCATTGATGATGCAAGAGGTCAAAGAAAAATGACCAGAGAGGTTTTAGATAAGAGAAAAGAAACAGAAACTCACATTACTCATCCGTTTCAAGCAAGGTACGGGAAGACCATTACTGAATGCACAACATGTTGGATTTTGAAGCAGATGGGCTGCAGCAGCAGAGGCCATGACAGTCGCTTCTCCTGCCAGGTAAAAGCAGGAAACTGAGGCCACAATCAGTGCTGAGCACAGACATGGTTGTACCCCTGACACATCTGTACGCATTACTGACCCAAAAGCTAAGATTTACCCAGTTTTAATTACCTACAGGAAGAAATAAATGTATTTTCTCTGACCCACATCTGTCTGTTACTCTTGATAAAATGTATAAGCCTCCTCATTCTAAAAGGAGCTCTGTTTTTAAACAGGAAACAAGGACAATAGAAAACAAAGCACCTTTGGCAAAAGGGGAGATTCATGGGTAACCTGATAAACAGAAAGTGTCACAGTTTAACTTGTGTTATATAAATTGGTGATCTCTCATTTATGCAATCTGCATCCCATATTCAAAAATGCTTTAGTGCTTTTAACGACATTAAAGGCACTATTCCAATCTGTTCAACAAGAGAAGTTGACAAGAAATATAGATGTCAAACCAAGCTTTTATATTTAACAATTTTTAATGAAAATAATTACAAGATTAGGGGTAGTAAAAATGAGCCATGAAACAATGTTAGGTTGAAAGTATGATTGGACAAAAAAACCATAACATTCTTCCTCCATGAAGTCTGTGTTTGGCACTGTTTTACAATGCAGAAAGGAGCTTTGTTATGGCTACGTGTTCTTCTGGTTGTACAGTGTGCGAGCTGTTGTTTTCCTTGGTGGACTCCAGAGGACTCAGCAGCAGCAAAACAAACTAATACTGAACAAAATCTGAGTGATTTTGACTCAAGTGATAATGATTTTCCTTTTTCTTTCCTTTCAACTTTTATGAACTGGAGTATACAGAGGAAGACATTTTTCAGCGGGCGAAATCGATGTTGACAGATGGAAGAACAGAGACATTTCCAGCACTGTAAAATGCACCAAACACAGACATTCTGAAGATAAAATAAAAACCTATGCAACTTTTGCAGATTTGACCCAAGAGAGTTTCATGGCCTGTTTTTATGTTATACTCACACAATTATGTGAAATAACTGTTGCAGTTGTCTCAGCTTGTTCTCCTTAAAGGTGCAGAGCTGCTTAGAGCCCATTCAGACGCCTGATACAACCCAACTTCAGAAATACTGAACAAACCCTTAAGTGCTTTAAAGCTGGGGTTGGCGATTTTGGAAAACTAGCATGAATTTGAAAGTAGCATCTCCTCAGGGCTCCGCCTAGCCCCACCCGCCGCTCACATGCACGTGCGCAGCCGCTATATCCAGAAGACTGATTTAACTCCAAACGCTCAGCACAACGTGTTTGTTTCACACTACACTAAGTCATGTCTCAGTCAGCGGTAAGAAAACACCAAACAAACATGTAAAGTTAGTTAGTACTCACAGTCGATGTTGATCGGGGTATAGGTAGTTCCTCTGACATTCTCCTCATAGCTGTCAAATCTCCTGTTTTGGTCATGAAACTACCGTATTTTCCGTATTTTATCCTCTTTTCTCTCGTCCTCCTGTATCAGTATTCTCCTGTAAATCTCCCGTGTGACGATATAATAATAAAAGCATTCCTCTGCCTCTCCAAACTGAGCTCCGTCTCTAGCCTGAATGGGGCGGTAATGCTCCAAAATGATGGATGCCAACCACTGAAGAAGAAGTCTCACGAGAACTGCCACCTGCAGTAGCATGGATGGCAGTTCTCGCGAGATTAGAGCCAACAGCGGAACAAACTTAGAAAAATAAAGAGTTTATTTTAGATTTCTTGTACATCTGTCTTAAAATGTGAGGGATACTGGAGCTTGGTTGGTGTTGTGGGACAGCTCACAGCGGACTTCCCTTATTTTCAAAGACAAAACTTGAAAGGTAAGCATTCTCCAGCGGACTCTGTTCCCTACATGCTACATGCTACATGCTACATGCTACATGCTACACGCACTGTCTGTGCACGCCGGGAAAAAGCACGCGCAGCAGGCATGCAGAATGGCAACGGGATTTGATTGGTTTAAAAACAGGTATCCCGGCATGATTATTGGTTGGGGTTTTCCCTGTTTTACTCCTGCTGTAGATAGCGGATATTTTTCGCTCTGTTTTAAGAACACATTATGAGTTGATTACCATCGGGTCATGAAGACCATTTTAACCAGTATTACAAAAAGTGTATCTAAATCAAAATCGCCAACCCTAGCTTTAAGTCACGGTCTATGGTTGTGTCAGGGCTTTGACGTCTCCAGAAATTTTTCAGGTTTCAAAATGGGCCACAGCAAGTTTGCCTCTGTAGATCAAAGTAGTATGGTTATACCAACAAGTTCATGGGAATACTATGACCTTGAAAGTAACTGAACAATACCGTACACAAGAGGTAAAAATAGAAAAAATGAAGCCAGAAGACAGTGATGGAATAAAGAAGAAGCACAGAAAAGATGCGGAGAATAGATACAATACAATGGAACAAAAGGGAACAAAAAGACCAGAAAACACAAAACAAAGAGACACAGAATCAAAAAGCTCTTCTCATTTTTAAAATCAAACACTCTTCTGATCTTAAACCTTTACAAGCAGCACACTGTCTGATTCTCGCCGTGCGATTTAGGTCACTTCTGTTCCTGTCCACAAAATAATGGGGCTCTGTGTTCTCTGTTATTCCTCGCTAATGGCTCCAATTCACAACTATCACAATTTTAGCGGGCATTAAAACAACTGTTGCGATCAGAGAGAGGAAGAGAGTGAGAGGGGGATGGAGGGAGGGAGCGGGTTGCTAATGCTGAAGTAGCTACATTTTGCATACATTTCATGGAGCTTCAAAGAGCCATGCTTGATTTGGCTGGTTAATTTAGATGCAGAATACAGGCTGTAGTTGGCGTTCCGAAGGCTGGTGTGCACATGCAAATCGTCGCCCTGCTTGACGGCGAGAGGTGCACTGTATGAGCCGAGCATGTTCAGCCCACTCGTTTTTTTATACTACTAGTCTTTATGTCCCAGCTCTGCCTCCTCTCCCAGGTTCTGATTCCATCTTGGCAATGACAGACATGCATATACACACACACACAAACACACACACATACTAATACACTTCCTCCCTCACTTACTTCTTCCTCACACACATGCGCACACTTGTCTCCAGACTTCGACACGTTCCCTTTGCTTCTCTATGGGTGAGCCATCATTATCTAGAGAGAGTGCCAGTGTTTGGCCACACGGAGCCTCCTTCCTAGCATTCAACTGAAAAGGCAAGATATAGGCTGCTGCTAGTGACACAGCTGTCACCGACTCGGCTCATTACTGCTGTTTCAAATGTCAGAGCACTAAAGGAATCACTCAAAGTTCCACCGGACACACGGTCACACTCATGTCATTTATTTGAAAGGGGAAGAGGGGTTAACAGTCTCGTGTATAAGATGACATGTTATAGATGATTTAACATATTTGTTTGACTTGTAAGATTGCCGAATGCTAATGTGACAGCAGGTTTCTAGGTGTTTGCAACAAGTGAGAGCGTGATAGACATTTTTTTCACACAAGCACAAACTTTCTTCAGAGTCATTACTGTCAATCTAAGAGCCAAGTTGCAGCTCACACAGTCCATGATGCACAGTATGAGCACCTGAAACTTATTTCTGGAAGTGTTACTCTACCATTTTTTTCTTACCCAATACAATATGTGATACTGAATCTTGAGAATTGTTCAATTTCATATATATTTCTGATTAAAAAGGTAAAATAAGCAAAAGTGCATAGTTTTAAAGAATAATCTATAATTTATATTGACGATAATTCAAAATCTTGTCTGTCATATAACATAGAAAATAATTTTAAATGTTATTTTCAAACTAAAAAAGGCTCAAATTTGATTTAAAAGGGCCTATTTTCAGTGAGGCTGCTAAAAAATTATTTTACTCTACACTGCATCATTTTACCTTATAGAGAAGATCATATTGCCTGACTGTTACTATAGCCAAGTCTAAGAGCTTGTTTCATGTTGTATTTGCACCATCTCAACATTCTTAGGAAGTGGTCACTCAGAGATGCATTGGTAGAAAAACTATTTTGTTCTTATATAGCTGTGCGTCTACCAGGTATCTTTCTCTGCCTCTATGGGACACAGGATTCCAGCATTTCTTGATCAGGCATGACCTGACACACCAGATGGACCATTCAACATATTTCACTCGTCCATCAGGGAAAGAGTCCACACAAAGTGTTTGGGAAAGGGAGGAACCTCAAAGGATGTCTAGCAGGTGATTGGATGAATGATCCATCAATCACATTCATGGGCCAATCAGGGAAGCTAGCAGGTGGGTACTCCTGCAGCAGTGTAAAGGACAGAATGTGAGTAAATTAATAAAAAAAAAAAAAAAAACCTCTGTAAAAAATGTTGGTAAGGAAGCAAAATATTCTTTCTAAAGTATTTATTATTTGCTTTTCATTTAATAAAGAAATGCAGTCTAGATCTGAGACAGGTAAGAAAAAATATCTGCAAGTTAACTTTATATTGACACTAATGAATTTTAATTATTTTATTTATGTATTTAATAGGGATAGTGCACATTAATGAACATCTACCCAGAATGCACTACATGCATCAGTGCTACTTTATATCAGCAGTACCCAGGCAGGTAAAACAAAAATGGGATGCCAAGATACCACATATAACAAATCAATAGAGCAGGAGAATATATCACAACAAGAGCACATCACAGTGCATTTCTAAATTCTAAAGTCAGTAGTTTCTGGTTTGCTTTCAGCCACTGCTTGACATGCATTTCCAAAGTTTTGTAATGTGGGACACTACCTACTGGAAAGTTGAAGACTGTTCCAGGTCTTACTTGCCTTTACAGGGAGAGAATTTTGTCCAACGGCTGTTTTTTCTGTGTGGCACCTCACAATCCCCAGACCAGGCCCTGGTCATAAGACCGCTGTGAGCCCTTATTTTGAGAAGTCGGACATGGGAGGTTGAGCAAGTCCACGTAACACCTCATACGGTAAAAACAAGTTTAAAATGTATAAAATTCTTGAAGCTCTTTAAGCTGTGCTTTTTAAAAATACATTGTGACATTTTGTAAAATACATTTCAACTTTGTGTGTGCTTAAATTCAGGGACAATTTCTAGTTTCTGTCCCTCCAAAACTACACCTGAATGTTTGATGTCCAATGGTTGCCTTGTAAACATCATAGAAACATTTTTTGTTGTATTTAGTGGTGGGGAAGATTTATTTAGCCATTTATCCACAGGAACCATCGATTAAGTAGGAACAGAGGCTGTTCTTGAATATTTTTGCACTAGTAAAGATGGCAGTGTTGTCGGCATACATTTGATATTCAATTTTAGGACATGAGTTGGGCAAGTCATTGATATACATCAAGATTAAAAAGGGCTAAGTACCTGAGGTAGACACACAGGGATATCTAGAAAAGTGATATGACACTGTTAATGCAGACACACTATTTTCTGTATTTCAAATAAGATTTTATCCACAGAATTGTATCCAAGAAAATGTTAAAATTGCTTAATTTTCACAATAGAATTTCATGATTAACAGTGTCAAAAACCTTTCTCAGATCTAGGAATACTGCACCGATGCAAGTGTGTCCAACCTTTCTTTTTTATCTTTTCTATAATGAAACAGTTTGCAAATTCAGTGGAATGATTTCACAGAGATGCAATTGTAGTTACCTTATTTAAATGTAAGTTGCATTTTTTTGCTACCCATCTCTCAGCAACTTCAGAAACCAGGGGGAGAATACTGATAGTTTGATAATTGTCTTTGACAAACTACTAAGAGCACAGTGGGAATGTTTGAGCAAAGCTCAGAGCATGTCAGATCCTCTCAACAAACCCCCTCTCAAGGTATTTTTGGTGTGTCTGGACTTTGAGTTAGCAGCTACTCTGAGTTAGCTGCTACTCTGGATGATCAGCCCCTTACTCTCCGTTTTACTTGTTAATAAGTTGGGTCAATATTCTGTTGGTGCGTTTCATAAATTCCAGTTTGCTAGATCATTTAATCAATTATTTTCCAACTTGAAAGAGAAACATGCAGCTTTTTTCTATTGTGGCCTTGCCCACACCAATACAAAAAACATCTATAAACAGTTTTTTCATTAACAAAATGGTATCATTAAAGAATTGTGTCTGTCCAAACAATTCTGATACTCCCAAACTCATATCCCTGCATTCGGCCTCTGTATCACATCATGTCACATCATGATGGTTTTCCCTCTGCTAAAACAAAGCTAAGTTAAAGGATGGAACATTCTGTTTCCCTTAAATTATCCAGAATAATAGTCAATGTGTTTTTATTTGTTTTTAAGGTGTAACAGCCTAACAGGATACAGGGACATTTACAGCAGCAGCAATTTAACACAACAGTCTGAACTTATGAGTGAGAGATGGAGACTCCCCCAGCTCATCAATATTTAGTAGCAGTTTTATTAGACCTGGATCACATTTCTTTATTAAATGAAAAACAAACAAAAACACCACAAGCGTCCCTATAGAATGGATATTACCGCTCAATTTCAGGTTTTGCTATAAGTTTAGAAGTAACTAGTTACAAAATGGCTCATGTAATGTCCTTTACATCATGGCAGGAGGGCCCACCTACTACTAAGGTGATCATCCCATGATGGCTGTGACTGACAGAACAATTATTCAGTCATCTGCCAAATTTGCTTTTACATTTCCTATGGGCTCTTTCCCAGATGGACTAGTGAAACAGATGGAATCTTCCATCTGGAGTGGCACGTTTTCTTACTCGTTCTTAAAACTATTACTTTATATTTAAGGAATAACCTCAGAGTATTAGTATGGGCTGTCTCATTGTTAACCAGTTGTTCCTCAGTGTGTGGGACAATGATATCCGTCCCTGACATGTATCATGACTGATCTGACGGATCATTCAGGGTTACAGGAAGCTGTAGTACTCTACCACCAGCTGATGGGGTTAATGGTTAAACTTTCAGCCCGTTGTTGCTAACAGCTGCTGTCACAGGCGTCCAAACTGTTCTTGATCACAGTCAGTGTTTGTGGAATTGTTTTGCTTAGTTATGTAAATTTTGTCAACGGGTCTCAGTTATTCAAAGATTCTGTTGTCTGAAAGTGAGAAAGAAAAACGGTCATACGAGTTTGTAGCATGGTTTACATTTGAACCACATTTCTGTAAGTTGAAACAAGCATCTGACAAGCTAGGAGGAATTTGGAGAGCCATGGTAGAATTAAATGAAATTTAGCTTCATGCTTATAATGTGCTGTTTAGCTTGATGTGTCAACATTTATTTGATGGATTTTGGAAAAACTTTGCATGGACATTCTCTCTGACTCAACAATGATCTGATTAAATTTAGGGAAAAATCAGAGGCGAAGCGATCCACCAGTGTTCTTTCTTTGGCAGTATATACCTTGCAAAGACAGAAAACCACCATGCAGAAGTTCAAGTTTAACATGTCATCTGCCATGGATTCCATGGTATTCCCTTTCATTGTGTTTTGCTACTTTACTTACATTTAGGTTTTATTTTATAAACTTCAGTCGTGGGATACCTAAATTAACAACTACCTAAATTAACTGACTACCTTTTTGTGAAAAAAAGGTAGTCATAACAAGATGAGGCTCCATCCTGCTCGTTTGTTTGTAATTTTCTTCTGACTGCTATCTGCTCTTTAATCTAAAGAAAAAGTTAATACAGGCCAAGAAATAACAAAATGTACCTCTGTACTGCTATGGCTACCGGAGAGAGACATGTTTATCCATGTATACTTATATATAAAGGCTACTGCCAGCATGCAGCCATGTCAGAGCAACACTTTACAAAGAATTGGTTACATGGCTCTAAAGCTGTTGTTTGGTCTGAAATGATTACTTTCATTGACTGTATAGTTTCCTAGGGGTTACCACAGTGTACACACAGCTGCACTGCAGAGCGGCTGCAGCATTGTAAGGGCTCAAACCTGGAGTGTCTTCAAGGGCAGCTGGATATTTCCATCCGTAACTGAATTTCTTTGAGGTCATTCTGGCAGCAGGGGATGTGTTCACTAGTTTCCATTCATTTAAAGGTGCATCTTATAGTGCAAGTCTTTAGGTGTAGTTTCCATAGCAATGTTGTGCCCGAGAAAGACATGGCAGGCTGGACTCCTTGACTCCAAGTTGACCTGTAGTTTATGAAGGAGCAGAGGGAAAAAAAAGTTCTCCTCTGTCTTGATCAGAAATACAAATGAAGAATTTGGGCGCCTTGAACAATGGAAAGAATTAGGCACTTTAAAATGTTTGCATAACGAGCTCCTTCTCGCTGCAATGGTTCTCTTCATTTTAATCACCTGCACTCTCCAGACCACCTACACCCTTCTTCATGATCAGATACAGGACCGACAGGCTGATGTATGATCCGAGGAATTAATCTGCTAAGCCTGATTGCCATTACCGCCATGCGATTATGCACCTTGATTACTGAGCCCACCCCAAGGACCATGACGTGCCTGGGTGCACATTTTAAAGGTGCGCATAAAATTACACGGTGATTACCCCACAATAGATCAATCCAGTGCGAATGAGACTGTGTGGCCATATAGACGTCTCAAGTAGGACTGTGATTATTAATAGGTACTTGAGGTGACCTGATACCTGAGGCTTGTACCGCTGAGACTGCCCTTGATCCTTCATGTAAGCAAATAAATTCATTTCTGAAAGTCATTATTGGATTATTGTTGTAGAGGTAGAACTGTTTGGAGTTCAAGCATGGATAAAAGGGATGCTGAGCTCTTCAGAGACAACTTTGGCTGTACTTGTCCCTCTTAAGGCTGACTTCAAGCATTAAATGAAGGCACAAATGTGGATGAGATCACGCTACGGAGGCTGACATGCTCAAGTTTGCGGCCTGTATAGAATAGATCACCAGAGGGCCAGCTTATCGAAAATTATACAAACTATGAAGGCAAGACAACATATCAAGGTGGTCCCCAAATATTTTGCATCACAAATTGGTCATATAGAACTTAATATTTTCAAAGGAGTCATAAGAATAAATAAAAGTAATGTGAATATTAAAAATGAATAACCACAATGCAATTCACTGGAGACCATTAGCCCCTGCATAAAGACTAGACTGAAACATCCATCCATCTATATACCACTTGTCACTTTTGGGGTCATGGGGCCTGGAGCCTATTTCAGCTGCATTGGATGAGAGGTGGAGTACAGCCTGGACCAGTCGCCAGCGATTCACAAGGCCACATAGAATGACGGACAACCGTTCATGCTGACACTCCTGTCTAAGGGTAACTTAGAGTTACCAATTAACCTAAGCATGTTTTGGTCTGTGGGAGGAAGCTGGACTGCCCGGAGAGGACCCGCACATGCACAGGGATAACAAGAAAACTCCTCACAGAAAGACCCTGACCGACAGGGTTCAAACTAGCAACCTTATTGCTGTGATTCACACACATTACATGCAGCACCACCGTGCCGTCCATTAGAGGAAGCAATATTTGTGCATTGATTTAACATGTTACTAAGTTGATAGGTAACTTTTGGCACAGTGTGTAAACCTTACTTATTTATTAAATACACTTCTGATGAGGATGCAACAGACTCACAAGAATACATTTTGCTTTTAACACCTGCTGTTAGAACATTTAGAAGTTTAGTCTGCTGAGCAAAAGTTAGCTCTAAAGCAGACACTGGCTAAATGTAAAATGTTAAATAAACCCATTAACTAAACAAAACCTAAGCCTTTCTCATTGATTAAAGAGCCATTATTTACTCTGAAGTGAGTTCATATATAAGATGACTACTAGAATATGCTAACAATTGCTTGTTTAAAAAAACACTGCCAGCTTTCACATACTAATTACCCCTGGTCCACCAGTATTCTCTCTCACTGAGCACCGTTTGAGCTGCTGTTTCTTTGAGGTCCCTGACGCCTGAGCACTTTGTTCTGATTGGTTGGCTGGTCTTCTCTGTGGTAATTGGTCAGATTAGTGCCGCTAAGTGTGATGTTTTAAGTGGCTTTGCATTCTGTCTATGCTTTGCACTAGAGCTGCCAAACAACTAACAGTAGTCAATAGTCAACGACTATTTTTTGTGATTAGTTGACTAATCGCATCATGAATGAATTGCAGCTTACCGCACCAGCATGCAGCTGCTCTCGTATAACCATCTGTAGCTTCCAGCTCAAAGTGTTTAATGTACGCGCTAACTAAAGATAAAGACAATTAAGATGGCAGTTCATTCAACTTTAAATGAGCTTTGCATCTGTTATAACATGACAGCAAACATATAACATGTGCGCTAAGGCTAATGAAATTGTCATTGTTAATGTTAACATATTATTTGTTATGATATTGTAAACTTCTCATTTATACCCCTTTTTACAGTCAAATTTACATATGTGTTTAGAGTGGGAGAAAATAATAGAGTAGAGTTTATATTGGTAGTAGAGTGTGCATCTGACCCCTCCTGGGTTTGGGGGTACAACAAGCCAGAATGAGCACTCCTTGAACAAGCCAAAAATTGCAGCCCAAAACTTCCAAAGTTTAAAGGTACTTTTCAAAAAATAAGCCCAAATCACTTAAAATAAGCAGATCTGGCAACTATAGCTCCTGCGTAGTTGTGCATATGCCACATGACTGAGTATGTTTGTGGGTGTGCTGGGTTGATTCCTGTAGACACGATAACTAGGAAACAGGGGTGAGGAAAGGACAAACTACCAACCACACTTACGTCTTGCTTTGTTGTGGGGAGCTGCGTGATAATCATTGGGGATTCACACAGACAGAAAAGCAATCCCAAAGTCGCTTATAATATGCAGACTTTTCAACAAAATAGCTGTTGCCTTAGTCCGCGCGCAACCTGCTTCTCATGTTTTCTGCTTCCTATGCGGCTAAGTAATAACCTTTGTTCTAGTAGACGCGCAATAGTAAAACACTGAAATCTGGCATATTTCTGACTGTCCCCAGAAATCAGGGACGTCTGGTCACTATATTGTTGACGCTAATTTTAGCATCTAACTAGCCTTGCTTCCTTTTCAGATGCTAATGCATCACCGTGGAAAGCCGGTTCGGCCTTGCAGATTTTGCCTTACACATTCTTCTCTTTTGTATTGGAAAATGCTCCCAAACTTTCAAGCTCCGTTGCTGGCAAGCCATGATACTCTTCTGGTGACATCACAGCTGACCCAGATTACCACCACTGTGCATGTGCATCAAGGACAGAAAGGCAGAAAGAGAGAAGGTAAAGCTATTGTTAAGTGACGTAACCTGACACGCCAAATGGACAGTTCCATATATCCACCACGGAAATATTTGACTAAATCATCTGGGGAAGAGCCGTTCAAAAATGTTTTTAGATGCAGAACCTTCAAAAACAACAGCAGCTTGTGTTTGGACAAATGTTGGGCTCATCACTCTCATCACAGACCAATCTATATCAAGAAATGCTGCTATGTATGATATAGCATATGTAGCAGCCAACGGCTAAAGGCTGTTAGCTGCTAACTGAAGTTAGCATTCTGTTAGCTGCTAACAGCTAACAACAGTTAGCCATAAGCTTAAACAACCTGAGACTATTGTCTCACACTAAATTTTACACAGATGTATCATTTAACACTCGTATGTGACATGAACCCATCATGACAATCCCTACAAAGTTTTCCCGGTAAACTTCTGAGGAAAACACATCTGCCAAGAATCACTGAGTGACAGTGACCCCCGAGACTAACCAGCATGTCCGTGAAGGATTTCCACTTACCTCTCCCAGTTTCTGAGCTGTGATTCCCAGTCAAGAGAAGAGCAAAAACATGAATTGTCATAAGACAAGCTTCAAATGAAGTTCTTTGTTTCTCGTTTAAAGAAAAAAATGAGTCAATTTCTGATTAACAAAACAAACAAAAAAACAGATATTGAGACCGCTCAAGAAGCCGCCATTGTTTTCAAACATGCAGTCACTTCCTGGTGTCGTCATGTCTGCAGCGCCTGCCTGTCTTTCCTGATTGGGCCATTAAGCATTTAGCCAAGTGAAGTCATTGGACAATGGAGGCTGGCAAAAAGGATATGAAGGATTTCAGAATCAAGCAGGTCCGTCTGCTCTGCAAAACTAAACGTGACAGGCATTTGATTGAAATCATGCAACTGCAAATTTAACTGAGCTAATGCTAATGCATAATGATGCTAAAAAGTAAAATTAAATTGCACTTCAGAATTTTTTTTTTGCTTTGAACATGTCTTACTAAAGCACAAGTAAGAGTGGTAATGAAGTAAATGTACTCAAAAACACTGAGTATCTTGAGTGTCGTTAATTGTGTTGAGCAAAATGGACAACAGCTGCTCTGTGATGCATAAATCATTTACTTGTTCTTGTGTGTATTAGAATAGTATGTATTAACATTTGACCCTAATAATATAATAAATCAAAAGAGTATTAATCTGACTTGATAACTATTTAATTAATTATGAAAGACATCAGTGAACATGTATTTTTTACATTCTGTGAGCCACTGAATTTTGCAAAAGCATGCTGTAGTTGACCAGAAAGAAACATATATTAACTAAAACACAGTGTATTGTTACTATGCTAGATGAACATGAAATTACAAAAATATAGTGAAACACAATATGTCCAACAGAAAATGTTCAAATCAAAATGGGGTTCATGATGCAAAAGGATATAAAAAAACAAACTTTTTTTGTGCTGATCAGTGCAAAGACAAAGCATGAACCTATAAGTAGTGAACATCCAAGTATAAATCATTCTGCCTTGGCACTCATCCCCAGGATTTGGGGCCACATAGTCCTTTACTGTTAATTTCAAGGATTTTTTTGTTTCATCCTGAGCCAAAGTATTCATTTGGGGAAGCAGATAAATAGTGGCATTGACTTACCCAGAAGCAATCCTGCATCAAGCGATTAATTGGATGAGACAATGAGGGAAGGAAATCACATCTGTTTAAGCTTTTACGTATGGAATATGTTAGTCACAAGAGACATAGCCTTGGATAAACCCCCTTAAATGTTACAGTGCTAGTGTTAACATATTTGCATTTGAAATCACTTGGCAAGGACTTAATGGACTTGATGTGCTACCATTCACAGCAGAGGTCTACATCCTGAGAAAGCATGGGTTCTCAGTGGCGGTCATGTGCCCTTGCTGCACAATTACTTAATGGCTTCAGCAATTACACATATCTACAGGAGTGGAAAAAATCCCTAAATGTCAGGGAGTGGAAAAGAACTGATTTATGCCTTTTAGTCTGCAACAAAGCATGAGTTATGAGGGTGTATGACACTGTAAACGTATTAGATAAAAGACAACACAGCTGAAACTGTATGCACATGCTGTAGATAAATCAAGTGCCATTTACAGTGTATGCAAATGTGAATTTGAGCTTCCAAATGCACAAATGCAGAAATTCCATCAGTGGCCACAGTTCAATAACTCTTCAGTCTTCAAGTGTGTGGATGGACAGCGCTTGCTACTAAAAAAACATGGATGGAGGAGTGTGGGGAGATGCAGAGTGTGAGGATGAGGGAGGATGGACAGGAGAGGACGGGGTACATACTATTCAAAGCCTCAACTAGCCATCACTGGACAGTGTTTGCCACTAAAAAAACATGGATGGAGTGAGTGTGGGGAGATGCAGAGTGTGAGTGATGAGGAGTGATGGACAGGAGAGGACGGTACATACTATTCACACAGCTCCATGTGGCAGCTCGTGTTTTCACACTGCTACAGTATGTTTGTCAGCTACAGGCGACGCAGACACTTACGCACCGCCGTGGGCAAGCAGAGTGGTGTTCTGCCAGTCGACTGCGTCATGGGGACATACATGTGCTACGTACTGTCATGGAGTCCCTGCAAAGACATGTCTGCATGGTTTGTAGTGACAGATTGTAAGACCTTTGCATGCAAAGAAGACACACAGGACCCACTGCAAATCTTCAAATGGAACCCTGCATATCAAGACATTTTATTATCCATAGTGATGCACTGATTGTGAAAACTTGGGCAATTACTGGTGTTTAAAATATAATCTAAACTACTGCCAATGTGGATGTTGTCTTTGATTATTTTTGTGGAAATCTTCCATATTGTTAAGACTTTGATGTTTACAAATGAAAACAGATCAGAGTTAACCACAGTTTTCTTCCTCTAGCCATGTAGGAACTCTGAATTAGGGTTGTCAAAAGTATCAATACTCAAAAAAGTATCAATACTAAAATGCTGTATCCGGATATGATACTCACTTTCAAAAGTATCGATAAAATCCACATTGAACACATAACAAACAGTAGAACTGCTCCACTACCTTTGTGTAAGTTTGCATAAAAAAAACAATATTTGATTTTTGCATCTACTGTTGAGTTGACAGAATTTGATCATACTTGAAGATCAGAAGTATATGCACTGTTATAAGCTAAATATTATAGTTCACAGTTCAGACATTTATAGGTCTAAACTGCAGCTCTGAGGACTGCTATTTATTTTCCTTTTCATTCAAGAATGTACTTATCCTGATGTTACGACAACAAAGCACTTTTTATTGAGATTTTATGTTTTTGTACTTGCACTGTAGTCTAAATAAGGGGAAAAAAACTACAATTTTGTTTTTTTCAAAGAGCATTTCTTTTGTTCTGATGCAGCAATATTTTTTGTATTGTATTATTATTTTTTTGCATTAGGAAGAAAATAAAGAAAATGAGATTTTTGCACAACTTCCTAGAGATTATATTTGCATTTTTTTGTTAATAAAATGTTTCTTTTAAATATTGGGTTCTTTTTTTTTTTCCTTGTGGTATCGAAAATAGTATTGAGTATCGAATATTTTCCTGAGTATCGGTATCGAGTTGAAAATTTTAGTATCGTGACAACCCTACTCTGAATCAATACAAGGGGCATGTGTGAACAGTGTTGAACAGTTGAATTTGGATGACAAAACAGCTGGAACCTTGCAGAGCAGATGGACCTGCCTGATTCATTGTATGAAATCCTGTGTGGTAGATATATGGAACTGTCCGTCTGGTGTGTCAGGTTAGCTGATCAACAGAGGTCAATAGAGGCCCAAATGCTCGCTCTAAACTAACACAGGTATTAACCTCAAGAAACCATTGCAACTTTGCATCACCGAAATTCCTTTAATCCAAGATGTGCACAAAAGACATTGAATAAATGCTATAGAGAAGGAAACAGAAATGCTTTACAGGCATCCTAGTCTGGCATAGTGAAAAGGAGAAACAAGCATGATATGTCCTCTTTAAAGCTGTCAGTGTTAGTGCTGCTGATATTAGCATTAGCAACACTCATGTGTTAAACCAACCTCACTCTGCATAACTGCTGATGCCATGATAAATAAAAAGCCCCTACTTTTAATCTTTTCATATCAACTTTGGCTGGAATTGCAATTAGTTGTCTGGTGAAATCTTGAATTGTGCTTATAATGTCAATCCAAAGATTCTGCCCTTGTTGTATAAACATCAGCATCTTTTTGTAAATGCTGTACAAAGAAACACACCAATTTTATCATTTTCAAACATTTTCATATAATAAATGATCATGTAGGCTTTTATTGCTGCACAGTGGATTATGGGTAGGGATGCACATGCCTGTATTATCGTCCTTTTCAAATCTTTCCATTTGTACTCACCATACACTCTACGTAATGGCAGCTTTTATTTCTTTGTCAAGAACATGCCAACAAAATCCTCAAAGAGAGTCAAATGCATTGTTTGTTTCTTAAATTTATCGACTGGGACAATAAGAGAAACAGGTCAGTTTGAAGGTGTGATGGATTTGGTGTTCATAAAAAAAAGACATACCGCCACATAAAGTAGCAACAATATCCAATGTGCTTACCTACTTTCATCGGTTAATTTTGTATTATTTCAAGTACTGAGAATACATTAACGTGAGTGTTTTGCAATTAGATTATTTTTTTTCTACCTGGCCTATTAAGTTTGTTTAAGAGTAAGTGAGTAAGGAGGCAAGACTTTCTCTGAACTACACTTGGATTAATGGTGAGTTCTTTTTCTGCTAAAGCTAGACTTAAACTCATAAGTGCAAACCTAACTAATGTGATGACAGTCCTCTTTATTAATGTTATTTACAAAAAAGCTGTCATTGAGGTTAAATGGAAAAGGTTTTGAGATGACACTCCTTAGTAAATAACATATTTAAGAACAATGCAACCATCTGACATCACTACCCGAAATGCATGGCATAACAATGGCAGCAAATGTGTTTGTTTTATATATTTTCTTAAAAAGTAGGAAGTAAGATTCTGTCTTTTAATAATGAGCAAACATGTAAAAGACTTTTAACTTAGTCTCAGAAAGTCAAGCTGACTATGCGGGGTCCCTTTAAGTCCCACCTTTACTGTACCCACAACAGCCTTCTCCCTCAATTATCTGGAGTTTAGACTGCAGAAAGTTTGTTTCCCATCTGCTTACCTAAATCTTACTGTTACTAAAGCTGCACAGTAGGTAGTTAACAGCTGATCATTAAATTACAGGGCATTTGACCCTTTTGTGTAAGTTTTGTTTCTTTAAAAATGCTTTCACAGCATCAACAGTATTGCACCCCTTTTTATTTCTTACTAAAGAGGATTTATGTTCCTTGTAAGTTTGTTTTTCTGACTTTAACAGTCATAGTCGCACAACAGATTCACGTTAAACACAACAAGCATGCATGTGGTCTTGTTAAAATTAATAAAAAGATGAATCAGATTACAGAAAACAGACTTTCAGACACACATTCCTCTTCCTGCAGTCCCAAAAATGAATGTACATTTTAACATGTGAAGACAGTAGTACTATCTTTCTATGAAGGGGGAAAGCCTGATCATAGATCATAATCCTGTTTGGGGATTGAAAAAATAATATCCTTTAACTGAATAACTGAAAAAGGTCTGAATGAAGTGAGAGCATCAGATAATGTCACTGACATGGCAGGAAAATGTTCTATTTAACAGGTTTCCTGTAGAGATTAGCAAGGCTCCCATGGTGCCGTCTTCCCATTTACATGAAGAGGAGTGATCTCTGAAGATGAGGGGATTCACAATTACTGGTAGCAGATTCAATCTATGTGTTTGACTCAAATGCATTAGTCACATGGCAGATCTGTGATGTATTATATTTGGACTACAATACGGTAACACTGGTCGACTGTCTGGAAGTACATTTAAGAAAGACATAGAGTCATCCAAACACTCTTATCAAGGCGGTTGGAGATGGGGGTTACCAACTATGAAATGAGCAATAGCGCCATGGTTTTGCTGTGCCAGCCTTGAAACATAACAGGTTGGAACAAATCATTTATATGGAACAAAATTATACGGTCATCCTGAAATATACAGTCTGATAATCATACTCTGGCTCTAAGTATCAGTATATCAATTTAAAGAATACCATGCCTTTGTCAGATTGCTCTGTTAATTCAGCACAACAGTACTCCATGACTCTTTGCATCAAGCTCGTAAAGCAAATAAGCAAAGCAGAAAAGAGTGGGGTTTGGCTAAGAAAAAACACCTAAGCTGCTCGCCACTTTTGATACCGAAAGACATCAAAATAAAAGGCTGCTTTTGCTGCACAAAAGATGTAGGAGGCACTTTAGTCAGCAGAAAGTTAAACTCACATACTTTTATTTATTTTTTATCTATCTATCTATCTATCTATCTATCTATCTATCTATCTATCTATCTATCTATCTATCTATCTATCTGTCTATCTATCTATCTATCTATCTATCTATCTATCTATCTATCTATCTATCTATCTATCTATCTATCTATCTATCTATCTATCTATCTATCTATCTATCTATCCATCCATCCATCTATGTGTGTGTATGCGTGTGTGTGTATTATCAGCGGATTATTGTTTTGAATGTTAAATATTGATATCAACAGACAATAAAACCTAAACCAATATTTACAGCCTATGTGTCAATCATATATTTTAGACATACAGTATAAGTGTATCACACAAATCTGCTTTGGTATTAATTTTTTTTTATGAACTACAATATTCGGATTTACCACTACTGAATGTCTCCATTGAAAAACATTGCAGCATCATACATTTTATAATCAAGTATTGTTATTCCTGTCTCATGTTTGCTCTTAACACAAATTGACCAACACCAAAAACAGGAAAAGACATTTCTAGTATAGACTTTGTGTTCTTGATGTCTGTATCAGTACTAATATCATATCAAGGATCACAAGCTTGGAATTTTTAGCATATTAGACATCACCCAGAATCAAACATACTGCATCATTACTGCTGCTGACTTTTTCAGATTTTTTTTCTCCTTTTTTGGCTCAGTACTAGTGCGTGTTCTTGCTTTAATTTTCAAGAGTACATTTTTCTTTAACTGTGCAATCAATGTTACCAAATCAGAGCTGGGAAATGAAACAAGCTACTATCAAAGCTAAAACTATGACTAAATAGCTAGACAGACAGACAGACAGACAGACAGACAAATAGACAGATAGACAGATAGATAGATAGATAGATAGATAGATAGATAGATAGATAGATAGATAGATAGATAGATAGATAGATAGATAGATAGATAGATAGATAGATAGATAGATAGATAGATAGATAGATAGATCATATCAATAATATTTCTGTTATAGTTACTCTGGTCAGCTCTGCACCTGTAAAGAGAGAACAGATACTGAAGTTGGCTTGTCCAGTACCAGCAGCAGTGGGGTTACACATTTCTGAACATACTCCAAATGCTTTACTTTTCAAGCAGGCTCTCTTATTATGACACTCCTCTGGCCTAGCCTACGTGCCACCTGACATTAGATACAATTTAGGGGACTTGAAAGTGGAAAGGTACGGCTTTGCCAATGTGAGCATTGCTGAATGCGATCACAAATATATATATACTACATATATATATATATTTTTTTTCAATTATTTATATTTTTCCCCATTTATCTTGCTTCATCTGCTGCAATGAACAGCCTAACAACATCAATGTCTGTTCTCTTCTTGCAAGAGCAGAGCTGAATAGATGTAGTTCCCAGTGGGAGATTTTATTAATGCTAATGGCATTTTCACCTATGCCTCGATTAGATTCTTTGTTGATTTCTGTGTGGATAAAAGTGAGACATCATCAAACATGTGGCTCTCCTGATATATTGGTTCTGTGCTGCACTGTAAAAGTTACAGGTGAAAATCACTCAGGCACTGGATGCTTTGCAGTTACTGTAATGTTTGAATTAAATTAAGATGAATTAAGCAGTTTTTGGTTCTAGTTGAATAAAAAAACATTGTCTCTGTTGAGGTTCAGATGCAGCTCATTTCCCCTCCCCTTTGGAAATGCTCTAATCTGAAGTGGTGGAGAAACCACAACAGGCTAAAAAAAATTAGCTCTGCACTGGTTGGCTGCCCAAATTATGTCTGATTGGAGGGGGGAGGAGATATTGCATTCCAAAGAGTGGAAATTTAAAGGTCATGGCATCAACATGTGATGAGCAGAAAACACACATGCGGGTGGAGGCTGTATAGCTAGTACATAATAAAATCCAGGAAGCAAAAGGAGTGTTTTCAGCTGTATTTTCTTTACAGATGCATAACACACCTGTCCATGAACTGAGAGATGAGGTCTAAGTGTGATGTTCTTTTGCAACATTAACAGCAAAGATTGATTTTGCAGGACATCGGGAAAACACAAGTGGTGAACAGATTAAAAATCAGTGTGTATTGTCTTAGTAACTGTGACCTCATTATCACTGAAAATGATGTAGGTTATGGTTTGATGTATAAATGAGCAGCCCTCCCTACTCCATTAAATTTAAGCTTTATGTTTAACTTCTACAGGAGAAGGAACAAACTGTTAGAACAATTTTCAGCCCACAACATAAAACACCTAAACATTACAGAACTTAAAGGTTCTGTCATGGTTTTTAGTTTTGAATAACCTGGTCGAGCTGCCCACCTGAAAAATTCTGGGGTCACCACTTGAAATAAGACACTTTGACTGCAATTAAATTGCATTTTTTTTATGATTTTAAACCATACACAAGAAACATTCTGCTTCCAGAAAATGTTTATTTTGTTCATAAACTTTTCATAAAAATAACAACATCAATATTTATTTAGTATTGTAGAAACTGTGTATGTACAAAATCTTTACTTGAACAGTTAATATAACTTAAGGCGAGTTAAATAACTTTTTTGCAGTACCCTGTTGGTGACAATCTCACCAATCTTTCAACATTGTGTTTTTCTCTTTTTTGCTAAATTAAACATTTTAGCATACTGTATCTCAAGAAAAAAAAGATACCAGTATTAAAAACCTTTTTTTCATCACCCAGGTCCACAGAAAGTCCACAGAAACTCGCAGCAATGTGTGCTACCTGATTACTCAAAAGCAATATTTATATGGTTTGCTAGTCATTTCTAGCTTGGTTAAACATATTTCAGTACAGACTGTAAAATCTGGAAAAAAAAAATCCGTACCACAACTAGTTTACAAAGTGGTCCTTTTAAAGTCTAGAACAGTAGTTCAATGAAATAACTCTCATCATACCGACAATGGGATGAAAAAATGTCTCTGATATCAAACATTAAAAATATTTGTTACTCAACAGTAGCCCTCGAAAAACCAAGACATTATTCATGATTAGGAATACATTTCACCTCGATAAAAGACGCTCAAATGTGATAAATGTAAAATATACAGTTATAGCTATAAAAATACAAAGAAGTACAGTAATACAAATATATTTATTTCCCATTTATGATATATCTTTCACAATTGTAATAATCCAAACAACACAAAGACCAGTGACAGATAAAAAGTTGACAGCCAAATGATAAATAAAAGATGAATAAAAGATGAACATTTTCTGGACAAATCCAAAAATATGTCAGCCTACATTCATGTCAGTAACCCTCATGGGGAGTGGAGGAGGACCTTGACAGGAAAAAAAAACATTGACATAAACATGCATTTTAAGAAACATAGTCCAAACCATAGCTCTAAGAATGCTAAAAAGCAGAAAATAAGAATCTTAAATGGAGATAATAATAATCTGATATAAGTGCAATCCTTCCAGGCTCTAAGGCTGGAGCTGTCCAGAAGAAGAGGTGCTGAACAGCAGTCATGCAATGCTGCAGCAGAGAGGTCTGGCTCTCCTAAGAGGAACAGCAACAAGTCAGTGCTCATCTGCCCCCAACCCTCCCCCCACCCCCAACTACTTTTACAACTTAAAGTCAGAAGCGTCTGCAGCACACAATATGGCCGATCAAACCTCCCTCTCTCCTTCTCTGCGCCTCGAAATCCGCAAAACCTCTCATGTCAGGCAGTGGCCAACTCAGACATCACCCCCAGCTGGCTTATCTTCCAAGACGGAAAGATCCATAATATAGTGTGTGTGTGTTGAGAGACACAGCTTCAGATTCTTCAGATTCCCTCGGGAAGAGTGAAGGGCCACGCGCCCGTGCTCACCTGTGGCTTTATTTCCATTTTCTCCTTTTGTTTCAGGTGTACGCGTCCGTGCCGTTTGCGCTCGTCGCTGCGGGCGAAGCGTTTGCCGCACACGTCGCACGAAAACGGCTTCTCCCCGGTGTGAGTCCTGGTGTGGGTGGTGAGGTGGTCGCTCCGGCTGAAGCTGCGCAAACAGATGCGGCACTGGAAGGGTTTGTGGCCCGTGTGGATGCGGATGTGCCGGTTGAGCTCGTCTGAGCGGGAAAAGCGCCGGTCGCAGCTCTCCATGGGGCAGGCGAAGGGTTTCTCCTTTGCGGGGCCGTGGGAGGCCGCGGGGCTCTTCCTGGCCCTGGGGGGCTTCGGCGGACGGGTGGTGTAACTTTGGGCAAAGGAATCTGGTAATAAAGAGGAGTAGAGGATGGAGTCTATGGTGCTGGGTAGAGCTGGGGATGTGTATAAGGGGTCACACTGATTGGAGGGCTGAGGGGGCTCGGGGAAAGGTTTCAAATTGGAGGAGAGGCCCATTGGAGGTGGAGGGAGGTAATTGTTGTACAGGGGGCTGGAGTAGCTTTGGGAGCAGGTGTCAGAGAAACACGGCTCCTGCTTGATACCCCCCTCCACTTTAAACTCCATCTCTGGGTTGGGACAAATGGGGGGAAAGGTGTCTAAAAGTTCCTTAACATCCATCTGCTGGTCAGGGGGGAAATCATTCGACATGGGGAAGGTTTCAGTCTGGAAAGTGCTCTCCAAACAGTCCGTCTTGTTGGTGAATGTGCCCCACTCGTAGCAGCTGCTCTCAAACTCGTTCTTCACCACCACAGGGAATGAAGCGGCCTCCGACTTTGGCTCATCCTTCTTCTGGGTCGGAGCTCGAGAGGATGCGCCGAAGCTGAGCTGGGAGGTGGACGGGTCTTGGGCCTGGTTGGCGGCCTGATCGTCTGGAAACCTCGGGCACGTTTGGTCTGGAGAGTAAACAGGTGTGGGTCCGGAGCAGGTGTAGTTTTGCCTCTTAACGTCCCCAAAATTGCCGTTATTGTTGCTGCTGCTGCTGCTGCTGTCCATTGCGGGCGCAGGAGACGGGTAAGTTCCCCGGTTGTTGCCGCTCTGTTGCACTTCTGAGAGTGGCAGCGTGGAGATGCCCACGATCTCGGTGATCATATTGAGGAGTGTTTCGGTGCTGCACGGCGCTCCCTGAGATGCCTCCACATAGAAGCTGCCGGAGTAGGCGAGCGAGGAGGGGGTGTAGGTGTCTTTTGGGCACTCGCAGGGGTTAAAAGCAAATTCCGAGTTGGAGGCTTCGGTTTTGAGGGTCGCAGGGGCTCCTTCTGTTGAATTAGATAAAAGGGAAAGTTTGTCATGGCGGATGTTTTATGCCAAGAATCGAATTAAAGGAGAAAGAAATTACGCGTTACATAAACATTTGTACGTAATTTGGCACAGGCGCAAAAATACCACTGGAGGTAAAGACTCTATTGCTCCTTCTTTACTCATATTTCACACATTTTAATCCGCATGCAAGCATCTTTCAGAGGCGAACTCACCGTGGCCAAACTGGGCAGGTACCCCCCGGTCTGCATCGACGTACACCTCCTGGTTATCCTTCCGCGCGCTGCTTTCCATCCCCAAAGAAGCACTGTTACAATTGTCAAACTGCGGGTAAAAAGAATCTTTCGCATTCAAATCCATATTGTTCAACATAGTGATGCGCTTAGAAGTCCGTCCTTCCCAGGGAGAAAGGTAAAAAAGGGGGAAATATCAAACAAATGATTCAGATGAATGCTTTCTTTCCACCCCTCCTTTTTGATGGTTATTCAACAAATGATCCAAAGTGGTCAAAAGGTGTAAAGAATGTAGTGATATAAAAAAGAAAGCAGTATAAAGGTATTCCTTATCGGCTCTGCTCCTCGGTAGGTGTTTGCTTGCTGTGGATTTCACATCAGCGACTTCCCCTCTCGCGCCTTTTATACACTTTGGCAGCTCCCTCGGCCCTCCTCCCCATTCATCAGCTCCAGTGAGAGGATTCCCCGCTGCGTGTAAACTTCATGCCCATATATGGACAGAGGATGTGACGGAGTCCCCCCTCCCTGCCTCTCTCTCCTCCCCTATGCTGGAGAGATGGAGTCTGACGTTGCAACAAGTGGCGACCAGTGTTTGATAATAATGTCTATCTCTTTTAATTTCAATTAAAAACACATAGACGTTACATATCAGAATGTAAACGTTGTTTTCAGGGTTTGAATTTGTGTGAAATCGTGGAAACACTAAGAGGGGGAAATTGGTTGTGTTTATAAGAAAACATGTTTCTCCGGTGGGATAAAGAGTAAAATCAACATTGTTCATAATAATACGGTTTAATTTGATTTAAAAAAGATAGATACCCAGATACATCAGGGACCATTAATAATAAGGTTTTTGGTGACCAGGAGATAATCTTTTTAAAATATAAAGCAAAATAAGTGATGATCTTTTCTCAAATTATATAAAGGTCCCATATTTATCTCATCGCCAGAAAGTCTTACTTGGTTCCAGATGCCCTCTGATTATTTCAGTGAATAACTAAGGATGCACAACATCACTGATAAGGTCAGGGGTGCTGCCAGATGGACCATTCCTAAATATCACAGCCAAGTTATTCTGTTTAAAGACAAAAATAAGATTCAGAGAGTGAAAAAAGCCCCCCCACTACAATTATAGTCTAAATGGTGAATTCAATGATGCACTGTACTTAACTTTCTGGCATTTGGACTATACTTTAAGCATCTAAATGGTTTGTATTTATTGTTTCATCCATCCTAATGAATCTCTGCTCTTTTGACCCAGTAAAAGATTCATAACCTCTACAAATTTTACATTTATCTTGCTCTTGAACCTGTATTTTTCTGAAGATGTAAGATGATACTGGGTACAACCAAAGCACAAACCAAAATCTGCCAATAAATGTTCAAAATCTCTTACATAAATATTACATCCTGGAGGTAAATCGATGCATAAGATGTCTGAATTTACTTTTATTTGCATTTGGAAATTGCATTTGGAAATTAAATTCAAATTAAAAAAAGTCTGGCATTTTTGTATGTGAAAAGAAATAAATCTTTGAAGGCCTATGGTAAAAATAATAGATTTCTAATAAAAAATACTGATTAAATAAAACTATTCAGGGGCCTCTGTCTGTGATGGGCCCTTAGACTTGTCCTAATTTTTCCCCCTCTATGTTCTCCCTGGGTAAGATCTTGGTTTTAGCAGATAGGCTTAAACAGTTAGACGTCAGCAGAGGAGAGAGAAGGAGCAGGGGTGCTGCCAGATGGACATACTTAAAATAACATTTAAAGAATGAAAAGTGTTTTTTCCCATTTCACATCTGTTTCTAACACTGACAACCAAAAAATATCTGCATCAGTATATAGTGGTATTGGCAATAGTGATTTTAGAAATATCAGCATACCGAATATCTGCAAAATCCTGCACTGTGCATCCTTATGAATAACTTTGGAAAGCAGAGGAAAACTTTTGTAAAGCTTCAAACTGAAACAATTATTCCTGGTCAGGAAAAGACTGGGTCACTTGGTGTCAAAGAGGAAAAAAGGTTGTAGCTTCATGTGTGGTTTAGTTGCGCTGAAGGTAAGGGGCACATACAAGCCTCTGCTTGGCCTGTAAAGAACGTGAAACAAAACATTTGCTTCATCACTTTCAGGGACTTCCTGAAAGGTTTTGCCCTTTCCAATCACTCTCCACTGTATGTTGGTCAGATGGAATGAAAATATTTCACATGTATGTGAATCTGTACACATGATTTGTCAGATTAATTTTAAAGTTGCTGAGGAGAGATGTCTGAAATAGACTGTTTAAATACATAATTTCTGAAAAGTGGGGCAAACACAAGAGGCAGATGTGGTATCTCCTCATGATGAGGGGTTTGTTAAAAGGTCATGGACACTTATTTTTGTATATATCATTTAAAAAGTACAGTTGCACAATATAGGGTTTTTAAAGAAACAAACAAAAAAAACGTTTCTTCCTTGAAGTATTAGTTTTAATAAAACAGCCTCATAGTATGAGAATTTTTTAAAGGGAGGAGGGTTTAAAATACAGACGAGGACAACGATGGGCCAAAGAAAATTATTAACCTGATTCTCCCAGTTGAAAAGTTATTGTTGTTACATTAGCTATTGTTTTATGCGACCTTTCCCTTTTTTTTTTTTTTTAATGTATTTTTGGGGCATTTTGTGCCTTTATTGATAGGCGAGAGACAGTGGATAGGCTTGTGAAAGGGGGAGAGAGAGTAGGGGAAGACACTCTGCAAACTGGTCACAGACGGGATTCGAACCTGGATCGGCAGAAGCAAGTACATGGGGTGCTAACCACTCCGCCAAACCAGCATCCCGCGACCTTTCCCTTTAAGGCAAAAAAGGTAAAGCTGTCTCTTTCATATAATATGAGCATTGAAAAAAGGAAATCAAAACATACATTTTACACACATCATAACTTTATTGAAGTAAATAAACTTCAGTTTGGTGGTCTTGTTTGCTTCTCTGGGTTAATGGCTAGTTCTATATTATATCATTCTTTTTAATACCAGCAAAAAGATCCATCTGAGCTTTAGAGTGGAAACATTGTTTTCACAGACAGTGTTATAACCTACTTTCTTTCTTTAAAGTAGGCAAATTATGTCAGATGTGTTCTCACATACACTCTGTTGGATCTCCTGTTACTTTAAGGCCCAGTCTGTTCTGCTCCGTGGTAACTGGTCAGTTCTGTGCCATTTTCAGTGGCTCTGTGTTCTTCATACGGTGAATGCTCTGCCCTGGGTTTGCAAACCTAAACCAAAAGACTTGTACTACTGGTGGAACAGTGGCAGAATGTCACAGTAGTGGGTGTATTCAGTGGTGATGGATAATCAGGCAGATACGGGTGCAGTTTACAGGAGGGGAGGGAGTGCAAATGCTGAGGGCCTTGTGTTGTGCATAGAGGTACTCTATGCTGAAGAGACATAAATGAGACACTACAGGTCAGAAAAAACTGTAAACAGCTGAATAAAATCTTCTAGAATACACTCAATAAATAAATCACACAGTAGAGGTCATCAACATTTTCTTTTCACGAAGAGCAAATTCAAACAAAATATAGTCCATGTGCAGATTCAGAAGCTTTAATTAACTGAATGTAGTAAATAGAGCAAATGTTTTACAAAAAAACTTCCTCAGTAAAATGAATGAAAAGAGATGGAGTATTTAAAACACAAAGAGGGATTTTGCGCTGTTGATGAAACAGACGGAGATAAACACTTTTTATATGCCATAAAAGCAGACCATCAGCCATCAGTTTGAATTGGTACTTTTTGATGAACCTATTGCTGCAGGGTAGGTGTCAGGCTGAGTATTCAACTTCAGTCTGCTGACACAGCCTTTTTTTGTTTTATCTCCACAGCCTCATGGTTAGTATTACATCAGATTACAAAAAGGCAAGATGAGATGTTTGTGAAAAACAACCACAACAACACAATCACAGAGATTCCATCCATCCATCCTACACAGGGGGTTGGCATAAAATAATTGGGATCAGTGGGAGGAGATCAGAGTACCTGGAGATAACCCACGTATGCACGGAGACCATGCAAACTCTACACACAAAGGCCCTAAATGACTTGGGAAGTCAAACAAGCAACCTTCTTGTTGTGACGCACAAGCACTAGCTGCAGCACCTGGTGCAGCCCACGCTAAAAAATCTAAAGTTCTACAGAGAAGCTTTAAAAACAAAACATCTTTAAACACAGAAGGCATGTCTATGGCCCATAGAAAATTATACACAGCATAAGAAATCTAAAATGAGTATTAAATGTCTTACTATAGTCTGACGAAAGCTAAACATGATGTGCTGCATATATAGCAGTAGCATCACATCTAAAAGGTTTACTGCCTCAGAAGTAGCCTTTCTTGTATACCTGACAGCAGACTGTTGGTGTGTGTGATTCAAGGACATGTATTATATTCTACTGTTACATAAGCAAATGTAAATCAAGCTGATATACTGAAGCAAAACTTTAAGAGGCCTAAAGCAGAAAGTAGCACATTAAAAGACAATTAATTAAATGATTTGAGGCTAAACTCAAAGAAACACTTACACTGAGTCTGCCAGACTGTCTCAAACTCATGTAGAGAACATGTACAGGGAGCTTCCTGCAGTCCAGTTTAACACATCAAAATGCCAGACTACATGCCCTACATGTTGTCCAGCAGCTAAACTGAACAGCTCTTCCCTTTCAGACCACAGCTTTAGATTTACACAGACAAATTCAGTGCCTGGATACCGTGCTCGCTTACACCATCAGGGCAAAACACAGCCGAGCCCAGTCTAAACGAACCCTTGGCCTTTGAAAGCATTGAAGGGAGTCGATAACACCCCTGAGGTGTTCAGTGGTTGAACCCAACTGTTCACATGACATTTCAACCCCCAAAGCATTTTTTTTTTCTGTTTCGCATCTGTTGCTGGGTGCCCTCCATGGTCACACTTCCTATTACAAAAAGTCGATACTCTTTCATAGGATGGTGCAGCCTGTAGCAGACCTTTGGCTCTGGCTGGAGGTTCAGGACCATGGATAGAGACGGTGCTGCATTCAGCCGAGTAATCACACATGATCCTGCAGCACACATTTCACTTCTCGCTTTGCACTAAACGCTGGCTGTGTGGTTCTGTATTCATTTTGTGTTTTGCTTTATGTCTACCTCAAAGAGGGACTGACAAATACAGTTGTATTGCACAATCATGTATTGTACAATAACAATATGTATTGGCACAACACAGACCTGATACAGTCTGTTTGCTGCTGACAAATTTATATTCACTCCATATAAAAAATGCAGGCGACTGACAACTTTTAGTATTTTTTTTCTTTGAGAGCAATAACCTTATCCTGTGTAAGGGCAATGCCAGTGGTGGAAAATATCTCAGTGTATCTTCCCCATTCAAATACTGTATGAGTAATGAGGTACATTGAGTTTTGTAAAAAAAGAAAATAGATATATATATATATATATATTTGCCAAAGTCCCAGTACTTGGACACTTCTTTACTACACATGCATTACCTTCTCATAGAAGCAAATTTTTTAATTTATTCAGGTTGTATTATGTTCATATCACCAGAAAATACATTAGCTACAGTGATTTTAATCATCTCAAAACCAGTAAAGAGAGAATTAACATGAAAGAAAGACTATACATAGCTGCAAATGGGGCTAAAAGCTTAATGAAATTCACTGAATTTAAGGTGAGAGCATCCTAAAAATAGTGCTGGAGTGATTTTTTACTGCTAACACATTAATAATGTTTTACTTTTATGCTGGCAAGCACCTGTGTGTTGTTAGTTCTATTGTACACTGCATCATCCATGTGTACTTATCCACCTGAAGCAGAATCAAAACAAAAGGACTAACAAGAAGAAAAGTAAAGCACTGTAAAAGTGTTCAGTGCAGTGAACTATTTCCCCAATACTATTTCTTTAAAACAGTTTGCTTTTGCCCAAAATTCAGTAAATTACATTAAGTTCTTTGCCACCGCAGCAGTAATGTACAGTAATGTACAGCTCTTGCCTTGTGGATTATCAATTTTACTGTGTTTAATGTATTAACTATCCATGTGGACCTCAAAACAACTTGACTTTAAAAATAGTGAACTATCCCTTTCACTCTCACAACAACAGCAAAGTTATGAAATATGTCTGGTCAGTTTTGTTTCCTTCTGGCACATATCGCAGCAATCAGCGCTTGCTTTGTCAACACACCACGTCTATAAAATCATTACATGGGGCCTTATGGTGAATGTGGTCATTTCATCAGAATAGTCCAGGAATTTAAAAAATCCCGTAAAATTGTGTATGTGTTTTTTTAAATAGAGGCCAACACAGTTTCTTTTTTCTACTATTTGGATATTTAAGCTATGGATTTCCAGCCTCTGATTTAGGGATGGGCATTGATAAGATTTTATGGATGTGGTTGAGTCTAACTGTCAATCAATTTTTTTAATCAAATCACTTGTTGATTACTTTGGATTGTTTGTGTGGGAAAAAAGAGGCCTACACAGGTTTTTTTTAAAGTAACAGCAATATGTCACACCTGGTATTTAATGTCAAGCTGCAAAGACACAAATACTGTACACTGTGTACACAGTGTCATCTGATGTAAAATCAAGCTACAATTTTGACACTATTGTGTCTGGTCTGCCATGATCACATCTTTTACTTTATTGAAATTATTGAGCATGAATTAGAATGATATTGATTAAGTCCTATATGTGAAGTGGATAGTTTTGTCATTTTTTGTTTCATGGTTTGAAAGTACAGACTGAATAAACTACAGGAAGGGTTGTCAAGGCTTGAAACTATTTTGATAATAATAATAATAATAATAATATGTACGATACTTT